>JACGWO010000011.1:5549575-6191330 GCA_034509735.1 Sesamum alatum | reverse complement strand
AGCCATTAGTAGTCATGTTAGGATTGTACTGAACGACTATTTCTATGTACCTAGCATGATTAAAAACATTGTTTCCATCCCGGTCCTTGATAAGGAGGGATATGAATTTACCATCAATTAAAACGGTTTTTTTCATTATCAAAGATGGTATTTCTCATTTGCTTGGTACATTGGTCAACGGTCTGTACATACTTCAACAGTCTAATTGGATTATGACTGCAGAACACAAACGAAAATGTGATGATCATAATAACGCACAGATATGGCATGCGAGGTTAGGTCATATCTCTAAAGATAGGATAAGAAGGTTGGTGGACTCAAAGGGTCTAGAAATAGACGATTTGGACAACCTACCGACCTGCGAATCCTGTCTAAAGGGAAAGATGACCAAGAAACCCTTTGTTGGACAAAGTACGCTAGCCAGTGGTCTGTTGGATTTGATCCATACAGATGTCTGTGGTCCACTAAATACTCAGGCTAGAGGTGGGTACTCGTACTTCATAACCTTTACCGATGATCACTCACGGTATGGTTATGTTTACCTGATGAGGTACAAGTCTGAAACCTTTGAAGGTTTAAGAAATACAGACTTGAAGTAGAGAACCAAACCGGTCGAAAGATCGAAGCCCTTCGGTCGGACCGAGGTGGAGAGTATCTAAGTGGTGAGTTTACTGATTATCTAAAAGAGAATGGGATTCTCTCTCAGTGGACCTCTCCTGGAACACCGCAGCTTAATGGTGTGTCTGAAAGGAGGAATCGGACCTTGTTGGACATGGTCCAATCCATGATAAGTTTTACCGAACTACCCCTTTCCTTTTGGGGATACGCTCTTGAGACGGCGGCCAAAGTTTTGAACTTAGCGCCATCTAAGACGGTATCCCAGACGCCATATGAGATATGGCATGACAAACCTGCCTCCTACAAATACTATAAAGTGTGGGGTTACCCCGCATATGTCAAGAGATTAGTGGGAGATAAACTGGACTCGAGGTCTAGTTTATGCAGGTTCATCGGCTATCCGAAAGAAACTGCGGAGTATTATTTCTATGATCCCTCCGAGCAAAAGGTTTTAGTCTCGCGAAACGCAGTGTTCTTGGAAAAAGGTTTTCCATCAGATAGTCGACGCGATGAGGTACTCCTTGAGGAATCAAGTGAGGTACCCCATGAGGCGGCAGTGACATCTGAGCCAGTGGTTCCCACTGATATTGTTCCATCCTCCGTAGGTCGGTCAGAGTATCCCATGCACCTGATAGGTATGGATTTCTGGGCCTGACCGGTCAGTTGGATAATGATCCGAAGACGTACGGAGAAGTGATGTCGGACATCGATTCGGACAAGTGGCTTGAGGCCATGAAATCCGAGATGGATTCGATGGGTACAAACAAGATTTGGACCCTAGTAGATCTACCCAAAGGGGTTAAACCCGTAGGGTGTAAATGGGTCTACAAATGTAAGCTTGGAGCTGACGGGGAGGTTACAACCTTCAAAGCCAGGCTTGTGGCGAAAGGTTACACTCAACGACCCGGGGTCGATTTTGAGGAAACCTACTCGTCCGTAGCAATGGCCAAGTCCATTCGGATACTGCTTGCCATAGCAGCATGGTATGACTATGAAATATGGCAGATGGACGTGAAAACAACTTTCCTCAACGGTTTCGTAGAGGAAGAGATCTATATGGATCAGCTGGAAGGTTTCACAATTGTTGGAGAAGAGCAGAAGGTCTGCCGTCTCCAAAGGTCCATCTATGGCCTCAAACAAGCTTCCCGAAGCTGGAAGATACGTTTTGATGAAGTCATACGGGGATATGATTTCATCAAGAACGGAGTCCGATCCTTGTGTATACAAGAAGATCAGTGGGAGCTCAGTTGCGTTTCTGGTGCTTTATGTGGATGACATCTTGCTCATTGGGAATGATGCTAAGATGTTAGGTACCACTAAAGCTTGGTTGTCAACGCAATTCTCTATGAAGGATATGGGCGAGGCATACTACATCCTTGGCATCAAGATCTACAGGGATAGATCTAGAAGGATGTTAGGAATGGCCCAGTCCTCGTACATTGAGAAAGTCTTGAAGAGATTCAAGATGGAGAACTCAAAACGAGGATTCCTTCCTATGAGGCATGGAAATAAATTATCCAAGAAGCAGTCTCCTAAGACTGATGAGGAGCTTAAAAGGATGTTGGACATCCCCTATGCTTCAGCCGTAGGCAGCATACAGTATGTTGTTCAGTGCACTAGACCTGATGTGGCTTTCGCTTTGAGCGTAACTACTGATATCAGTCGTGTGCCGGGGAGGCACACTGGAGTGCAGTCAAGACTATCCTAAAGTACCTGAAAAGGACTAAGGACATGTTCTTGATCTACGGCGGTGGAGAGTTCATACTGGAAGGCTATAGCGACGCTAGCTTCCAGTCGGATGACGATCATGTCAAGTCTCAGTTTGGGTTTGTATTTAAACTAAATGGTGGCGTGGTTACTTGGAAGGGTTCCAAGTAGGCTACCACGGCGGACTCCACCATAGAGTTTTGAATACATAGCGGCTTTGGAAGCTGCTAAGGAGTGGCTTGGTTGATGAGTTACATCCAAGGGTTGGATGTAGTACCTAGCATTGCTAAGCCTGTAATTATCTTTTATGATAACAACGGGGCGATAGCGCTAGCAAAGGAACCGAGATCTCATCACGATCCAAGCATATTCTTAGACGCTACCATCTCTTAGAGAGATGGATAGCAGGAGTGACGTTCGGTTGGACCGAGTCACCTCCGCAGAAAATATAGCAGATCCACTTGCTAAGCCCATGTCGCAAGTTGCCCATACTCACCATCTGAATAAGAGGTTCGAGGTCAATGGGTGATTGGCTTTAGGTCAAGTGGGAGATTGTTGGAATAGGTGACCAGAAAGCCAATGGGTTTGGCAATTTGTAACCTATCCGACAACTTGATGTGAATGTAATATTATTATGTGATGAATAAGATGAGTGTTCGTCACCAATGGTACCTCCTTTGTTGCGCTCATCTTACATTTGTTAAAACGGTGTTTAACTTATATCGCAACAAAGCCCACAGACCATGGATAACAACTCGTGCAGTTGGGCCACACATTGGATGGTGGTCATGAAACCAACTGATTAAGAGTTGGGTTTGAAACGTTCCAAGTCGAGGACCTCGAGACAGGGCATCGAGAGTCCTATTGAGACTTGCGTCAAGAGTCGTGTTCATTGGATGAGTGCCGTGTTTCATCGTCGACAGCGTGGGACGCCTACACGATCTTGATGGGTTGGTCGACTGGGTCGAGCCGACTGGACTGACTCGCGGGGATCATCATATGGAAGCCTTGGAGGCTTGGTCGGTATGATTGGATTTCCCCGGTTCTGATAGTACGGGAGTAATCCTCAAACTTGAGGGATCATGGCAGTCGCGTGCACAGGACGACTGTATCTTGGATCTGGTGAGAGGTAATCATTATGTAAGATGATTATCATAAGCCTTGTCCAGTGCAGTCGGAATGTGTAGCGAGGACGGTGGATTCAAGAAGAGGATCCGTACCCTGTCAGTATGTGACAGAGGTATCTCCTATGCACTCGGAGACACGTTCATGTTGTTTGAAGCTGTGGCCACAGTGGTTGGTCGAACAGGGAATGGTTTCCTGTGTCGACGCAATGAAGCATACGTGGTCTCGAGTATTAAGCATAGATGCCTAGTCAAGGATGGAAACCGACGCCCAATTCCATACCCTAGACTAAGGCCGGGAGACGGTAGACGGAAGGATCATACCCGTACGGAATCGGCGCCTAAATGTTCACGCCAATTCACCTAGTCTCTAGTGCCATGGACCGTTGCTAGGCGGCCACCCATGGTAACGGGCCCTTGTGGGACACGGGCCCAAGCCTAGATGAGGGTGAACCTAAAGGGTCACACACAAATCACCGAGGAGGTTGAGAGATTGACTTGGAGTCAATCTCGAAAGATAAAATAAGTAATTGGATTACTTAAGGGAAAGTCCATTGGATGGACGGGCCGATATTGTATCGGGCTTTCATTTAATCGGTAAATTGGTTTTTCGATTAAATATGGAAAGTTGAGATGTTGAGATGTTGGATCTTTTAATTGGATTAAAAGATCAACGGGAATAATTTAAGTGGATATTAAATTGGATTTAATATTGGGTTCGTTGTAATTGGATTACGATAAAACCCGGTCCGTTAAATTATACCCGAGAGGAGAAATAATTCCTAATTTGGAATAGGAAGAAGTTGGACTTCTTCCCTTAATTAAACATGGCCGACATGCTCCCTTGGAGGAAGCAAAATCAGCCATGTTTCATGCTAGGTGGTATGTTGACTTGTCTATTTTGGAAAGAGACAAATCAACTCCAATCAAGCTCTTCCTTTTTGGTATGATTTGATCATACCATAAATTTTGGTAGGCTTGATTGAAGAATTGATGGTGATTGATTGGAATGAATCTAGACATCATTGGATGATCCTAGACACATTCCAATAATCACATTAATTATGTATATATAGGAGTATATACAACACCAAGCAAAAGTGATTCATTATTCATCTTTTTCTAGGAAAAAGAGAAGACAAAAATCCTCTCCTCTCTCTCAATTTTTGTGCTCTCTCCCTCTCTTAGACTTGTGTTCTTCACTTGATTTTGAATCAAGAAGAAGAACAAAGTAAGTTTAAGAGAACACTAATTCATAGTGTTCTTCTCTTAAACCGATTCCTTCCTAAACCCGTTCTTTTCTAGCAAGAAGAACGTGTATTTCTTCCGGTGTGGTGTGGATCACCTTTGGAGAATCCATACGTTTGGATTTCGTGAGCATTCCAGAGAAGGAACAACGCAAGTAGCCGGGAGCATACGCTAAACAATCAAAGGTAACGGTTTATTACGCTTTGATTGATTTCATTTATATATCTATGCCATATGTGCTTAAATATATGTTTTAATATTTACACATCCTACATCGAACGCCCGGTTGAGCACCCAAGGGTACACCCTTTGGGATTCGCGTATTTTGAATTTGATTTATATTTACGCACAATTTCTCGCTTCCTCGCTTCCGCTCGCGCTCCCGGGCGGATCCGCTTGTCCTTCAGAACTGTGACAAGTGGTCCTGCGGGTCGGCAGTGCCATCATATTCCGCAATGGCTCGTGTCCGACAGTTGGGAGGAAGTTTGTCCGCCATGACCTCCTCGCTGAACGGGATGCCGCCATGCACCTCCAACGGGGCTCCCATCATCCTGTGTTGCACATTTTGCAAGCTATTTAGTAGGCGTTTCAGCTGAGCTTCCCAACGGGGGAGGGTCATCCCGTGCCGGGGGCGGAGGAACTAGTTCCTCCTCTGGAAGTCCGAGAAACCTCTATCCTAGAAGAGCCTTGCCATCTTCTGCTGGTCCGACGGGCACCGAGGGGACTCTCCGGGGCCGGGGGGCCACTATCGTCAGGGGGGCAATGTGGACCGTTGCCATTTGCGCTTTATAATAGACGTGATCATCTGTTGGATGGCTGCCATCAGTGCTGGGACAACCTATTAGAGGAGGTGTAGAGAGTGTACTGTCCCACGGGGGGTCCGATAGTGGTTTAGAGGGACCGGAGGGTCCGGCCTCCCCCCTCCCGGAGGGAGCCAAGTAATTATCAATGACAAAATTGATAAGTGGAAAAAATTATATTAATGGAGGGAGAATGACATTTTCATAATAATAATATATATATATATATATTAATAAATACAAATGCACATATGTATATGATGCGAGCTGAAAGAGCTCGTTCTTGGGCTTGAGTGGAGTGGATCTTGGTTTTCTGCAAGCTATGAAATGGGGACCTGCAAAAAAACGTTAGCAAATCTGACGCTCAAGTCAATAAACAGTTGTAGAAGAATAAACGTAAGTAACGGAAAGAGATGATGAAATCTCGTGAGTAAAGAGCATAAAATAAACTGAGAGTGGGTGTGAGAGCATGCCAAGTGGGCTGGTATTTATAGAGGAAGAGCTATAGCTGGGAAGGACTCGTCATCAACTTGGGCTCTAGAAGGACCGAGTGCTGGCGTTCTTAGACTTCTGCAGCCTTCGAACTTCTTGAAAGTAGGGAGTTGGTTGGAGTGGTCTTCCACGGATAAGGATAAGGGGTAGGCCCAATCAACCCTTATCCGTTCTTGATAAACCTGGGCCTCTGACTTGGGCCTCCTTGCTGGGTGTTTCATCCTGGGCCTGGGCCTCCAACTTGGGCCTCCTTGATGGGGCTTCCTCTTAAGCCTGGACCGGACTCCTTCCTTGCTTGGGTAGGCCTGGCTAGGATCTCCTTGGGCCTGGGCTTGGGCTTAGGCCGGTGCCTCGAATGTGCCTCCTCCTGGAGATAGGTGGGCCTTTGTGTGGGGCTCCAAGACCTTCCCTTGGACTCCTAGATATCTTTTCGGGCTTTTGGGCTGACCCTTTTGGCACATATCAATCAGTTCCCCCCACTCTGAGAGGGAGGGTTCACTACCATTTCCACTCAGAGTAGAGTCCTGCCAAAGTCAACGAGGGAGGTGTGACCCCCTTCCCTGCTTGTTGAGCTCCAGGCAAGCTTCTTTCCTGGCTAAGAGTACGGGATCCCCTAGTGCTACACTATTTATGTCCCCTTCTATTGGGCCCAGTTGACGGCTGGCCTTCCCCTTCCTGCATTCTACCAGGATGTGGCTAGGTTATTTAAGGTTCCTTTGAACTAATTGGCCCCTAACTCCTTCCGCCTCCTTGCCAGCTTCGCCATGATCTCACGTACCATAGTTGGCCTGTAACCAACAAAACAAATTCTTTTTGTTTTCAATTGAGAAAGTCAGAGCCCGGCTTCTTCCAATTCTTCCCCCAAAAGGGGATTCGCTTCCTGCCTGCCCGAGCGCGCCTCAGTCTTGGAGAGGCAATTTCTTTTTCGTGCACCCTCCTTTTCTTTGGTCCTTCCCTTGCGACTGGATTTTGGATCTTTTTTTCTGTTGACCCCATGTCTGGAAGGACAGGCCACCAGCCCTCGCAGCCTTCTTGGAGGAGTGAATAAGGACCCCTATGATGTCCGGGGTCTTATAGAGGAAAGGCTCCTCTATCAGTTTGGGATGAGCCCCAAAGAGGTCCCCTTGGAGGAGCCCTTGGGTATTTTTGCTTTTTGATTACTTTGATGCATGTTGTATGTTTTCTGAATTTCTGTTTCTCCTTCTGTGCAAAGAAAATTATGTTTGACAAGCTTCTCAGGGAGACTGCTCCAGGGAGTCCAGCTAGGACTCCTCATGCTGCCCGAACTCCAGAGAGGACCCGACCCCTGGGGACGGCAAGGGGAAGCGCCTGGCCACTCCCTCCTATGGTCGGTCTTCTAAGAGAGTGAAGGGGAGTTCGTCCAACCATCCCCCCTCCGAGAGCTCTTTGCGTGTGCCCACCCATTCGACTGCCGCGCCTCCTTTTCCTCCTCTCTCCTCTGGGGGCTCCTCTCCTCGACGCCATGGATTTGTCCCTGATTGGGGGGGTGTATGCCCACCAGTCCATTCTAAGGGAGAAGGAAAGAGAGCCAGGGCTTGCTTCTGAGTTTCTACAGGGGCTGATCTTCCAGTGGACCGCTGTTCGTTGGCCTCCCTTTCTAAGGAGGAGTTGGCTGGGGCCTTTGCTTGCCATGTAACAAAGGTATGATACCTTACCCTGCCTAGATCAGGACTTCTTGGCTCTGTCCCAGGATCAGTCAGAGGCTTTGAGGCAAGTTGCAGATATGGCCCGCCTGGACTCCCCCTACACTAAGGAGGGCAAACAATTCCTAGCCTGGTATTGGGAGAGCCGCCTCTTGGAGTACAAAATATCTGAAGACTTTTAGGGAGAGGTGACTAACGTGGTAGGGCCATTCCTGAGGTATGGCTTTGAGTCCTGCCAGGAATTATTTGCGGCAACGGGGATGTTCTGAAGAAGGCCCCGACCCCTTTTGCTCCCTCCCGCCCCGAGGCTGAACCTTCCCTCTTTGATCAATGACATGGCTAGATTCTCTTCTATTCTATTATGTTGTATGCTGAGGAGGCGTCCACCACTAGAAACTTGATTAGACAGGTTCGCCTTAACGACCCTGCCCCAGGGAAAGGGGGAGGGCTATTGTCCCTCTGGGGCGTACCACCTTCCCCGCGAATCCGTAGAATGAGGTATCCAGCTTCTCCATGGGGGTTTCCCCCAACTGCATCTGATCAAAGGCTTCTCCGTATATAACGTCCGTCGAGTTCCTTGAGTCTATAAAGACTCTATTGACCTCGTAGTTGGACCCGATGGCCGTGATTACTAGGGCATCTTTATGGGGAAGAATGAATCCCGCTCCTTTGGTCGGCCCAAATTGAATGACGGGCGTGCCAATCATCGTTCTTACATCCAAATCTTCTTAAGGAGGCGTGGCCTCGGCTTCCCGAGCTAGCGTCTTTCGAGCCCTATGGGACTCTCCCCCCATAGGTCCTCTCACGATCATGCGCATGACTCCCTTCCGAGGAGGGTTCGTGCCCTCTGATGGCCCGACAGGGGCTTGTCTACGTCCTTCTGTCCGGGGAGGTGAAGGAAAGCGGATCGGCCCGGGAACACGGCGGAAGCCCAGTGGAGATAAAAACGTGCGGAATAAAAGAATTTAAATCGTGTTCAAGGGGGTGTACCCTTGAACGTTTCCGGGCTATCAGTGTATAAACACAGAATATAATCATATAAAATAAATAAGCGTTTGTGGCTATAGAATAAAGAAGAAACTGAGAGCATAAATGTAAATCGGAATACCTTTCTCGATTTTGTATTTCGATCAGCTACACGCATTGATTCCTCCAACGTTCATCCACGCGAGGTCCCAATGTAGAGACCCTCTAACGTAGTCCACACCACACCGGGAGAGATCTAGTTTTTCTTGCTAGAGAAAAATAGATCTAGAGGATGAAATCAAATAAGGGATTACACTATCAAATTAGTAGTCCTTCTTGATCTTACTTTGTTCTTCAATTGATCCTAGATCAATGAAGTAACAAAGAGGATTTAGAGAGTAGAGAGAGATGTTGTAGAGCGTGTTCATCATGAATAATAAAATTCTTGTCTTTGATGATAGTATGTACACACACACATATATATATATATACTTTATTAATGTGATTATTTGAATGTTTCTAGGTTCATCCAAGGATGTCTAGATACATTCCAATCAATCCCCATTAATCATCAATCAAGCCTACTATTTCATAAGATATGATTTAATCATACCAAGTGAAAGATGCTTGATTGGAATTGATTTGTCTCTTTTCAAAAGAGACAAGTCAACTTGTCATCAAAGGTCTTCATGGCCAATTTTAGTACTTCCAAAAGAAGTAATTTTCAGCCATTCCCTTTTAGAAGAAGTCCAACTTCTTCTAATTCCAAAAGTGAAATTAACACCTCTCTTGGGACAAGATTTAACGGACCGGATTTTATTATAATCCAATTACAATAATCCCAAGAATTAAACCCTATTTAATTCATGGTGTAATTAAATAATTTCCATTGATCTTTTAATCCAATTAAAAGATCCAAGATTCGATTCTCTACTTAATCGATAAATCCCATTTACCAATAGAACGAGGGTCTGATACAATATCGGCTCGTCCATCCAATGGACAATCCCATAAGTAATCCAATTACTTATCTTCCTCTGAAATTGACTCCAAGTCAATTCCTTCACCTCCTCGATGATTTGTGTGTGACCCTTTAGGTTCATCCTCAGCAAGACTTGGGCTCGTGTCCAACAGGAGCCCGTCACCATGGGTAGTCGTCTAGCAACGGTCCATGGCACTAGAGACTAGGTGAATGTTGGCGTGAACATTTAGCCGTGGATTTCGTATGGGTACGGTCCCACTGTCGACCGTCCCCTGGCCTAGTCTAGGGTATGGAATTGGGCGTCGGTTCCCATCCTTGACTGGGCAACTATGCTTCATACCCAAGATGCATTTACTCTATCGATCGACGTAGGAAACCCTTTCCTACTCAATCAATTGCTATGGCTATAGAGTTTTAGAGTCTAAACTATCTCAGAGTGCATAGGAGACGTCACCGTCATGTACTGACAAGGGATAGATCCTATCTTGGAATCCACCGTCCTCGCTACATACTCCAACTGCACTGGACAAGGCTTATAATGACCATCTTAAAGAATGATCAACTCTCGCCAGATCCAAGATACAATCTTCATATGCACGTGTTTACCATGATTCCTCAAGTTCGAGGACTAATCCCGTAGTATTGGAACTGGGAATTCCAGTCATACCGACCAAGCCTCCAAGGCTTCCATATGACGATTCCCGCGAGTCAGTTCAGTCAGCTGACACCCTTGTCAACTAACCCACTAATATTTCATAGACGTCGAACGTCTGTCGCCGATGAAACACGACCTCATCCAATGAATGCAATCCTTAGTGCAAGTCTCAATAGGACACTCGATGCCCAGTCTCGAGGTCCTCGACTTGGAACGTCTTAGACCAACCCTCAGAAGTTGTTTCCATAGCCACCACCCAATGCGCAACCCAACTATATGTGTTATCCAATTGGTCTGTGGGCATTTGTTATGATGTTGAAACGCCGTTCAACGTTAATAGTAAGCACAACAAACACAGTGCCAGTGATGAATACTTACTCTATTCATCTGGATAATATTGCTGTAATAAAGATTGACGAATAGTTCCCAAAACCGCCAATCCAATTGGCTTTCTGGTCACCTATTCTAACAATAGGTGATCAGAAAGCAAATAGGTTTGGCGATTTGTAACCTATTTGACAACTTGATGTAAATGTAATTTTATTATGTGATGAATAAAATGAGTGTTCGTCACTATTGGTACCTACTTTGTTGCGCTCATTTTACATATGTTAAAACGGTGTTTTACTTATATCACAACAAAGCCCACAGACCACGATTAACAACTCATGCAGTTGGGCCACGCATTGGATCGTGGTCATGAAACCAACTGATTGAGAGTTGGGTCTGAAACGTTCCAAGTTGAGGACCTCAAGACAAGGCATCGAGAGTCTTATTGAGACTTGCATCAAACGTCGTGTTCATTGGATGGGTGACATGTTTCATCGGCGACAGGCATGAGATGCCTACACGATCTTGATGGGTTGGTCGACTGGGGTCGAGCTAACTGGACTGACTCGCGGGATCATCATATGAAAGCCTTGGAGGCTTGATTGGTTTGATTGGGTTTTCCCCGGATATGATAGTACGGGAATAGTTCTCAGACTTGAGGAGCTATGGCAGTCACGTGCACAGGACGGCTGTATCTTGGATCTTGCGAGAGGTGATCATTCTGTAAGATGATAATTATAAGCCTTGTCCAGTGCAGTCGGAATGTGTAGCGAGGACGGTGCGTTCCAAGAAGAGGATCCGTCCCCTGTCAGTATGTGACAGAGGTATCTCCTATGCACTCGGAGACACGTTCATGTTGTTTAAAACTGTGGCCACAGTGGTTGGTAGAACATGTTAGAATAGGTGACCATGTAAGCTAATTTTGGCAGGAATATGTAACCTATGTCTAGACAATTTCTGGTATTTGATAAAAATATTTATGAATAAAGAAGTGAAAATTCATATGGCAATATTTTGTTTACGTTCACTTATATATGCATTTACATTTCTGTTCACTACGCAAACAAAGCCCACGGACTGAGAATCGATTTCGGGGACTAGGACTACGCTTGGAGGTAGGTCCATGAAATCAGTCTTACCGAATCAGTCCGGAAATCTCCAAGTCAAGGAATCCCGAAAATGGGTACCGGGATTCCCTTTGAGACTTGCACTAAGCATCTGCTGTCGTATTTCATCGACGGGTGACGAAGGTCGTCTAAGCAGTGTTAGTGGGTCAGCATGCTAGGAAGCAGCTGACTGAGGTGACTCGCGGGGAACCGTCTTACGGAGGACCTTGAGTATGGTAGCAAGGTATGACGTGTATTCCCGGTTCCAACGGTACAGGCCAAGTCCTTTGACTTGAGGAACTGCTGAGTTCACCTGTGCATCAGGTCTGTATCTTAGATATGGTGAGAGATTGCCAAGTCATAAGCCATGTCTAGTGCAGCTCGGGTGTACAGAGTGACAGTATTTTCCAAGAAAGGATCTGTCTCCTGTCAAAAGGTATTGACAGTTGAGTCTCATGTACGCTCTGTGTCTTGTCCCTAAAATCTGTGGCCACAGTAATTGAACAGAAGGGAAGGTTTCCCTTGCAGCGTTTAGTAAGGACAGACCGACACTTAGGTCCAAAATGGTACCTGCTTTTTCCGTGCCCTAGACTCTAAGTGATGAGACCGAAGACAGAAAGGACAAGTGTACTGTTAGAGCCGAAATATTCATCCCCAATTATTTCACCTAGTCTCTAGTGCCATGGACCGTTGCTAGATGGCCACCCATGGTAACGGACGGATTCTAGCAATCCGACCAAGTCTAGCTGAAAGGTGAACCTAAAGAGTCACACACTATCCACACACTTAGTATTTAATTTGGAATTAAATATTGGAGTAAAAGAATAATTAAATTAGATTTAATCGGGTCCTATATTTTCTTGGAGAAATTAATTCCTTCTATTTGATAAAGGGAATTAAATTAATAAATATGATTTATTAAAGGGTTGATTTAATGGGCTTAGAATAAATATTAATATTTATTTATTATATTTATTTTTTAGCCTTTTGGAATATTTAATGGGATTTAAATATTCCATTAAATTAAAATCAACGGTTGAGATGGAAAGGGGAGATGGAAGGCTAGGATTTGTTTGACTAGGTCAAACACTAGTTTGACTAGGACTTCGACTAGTTCAAAATCCTAGACAAATTAGAGTTCTTAGATTAGGAGTTTAAAGAGGATTAAACTACTCCTCTATAAATACCTCTAGCGTCCAACTTTTTGAAGGATGATGAAATTCCAACACACACACAACACACACATAATTTCGGCCTCTCTCCCCTCTCTCTCGTCCGCCCTCTCTCTCTCCACTCTCCAAGAAAAATATTTTCTAGTTCTTTTGTTCTTGGAACATTAGAACTTAGATGAATCAATACCGTTAATTGATAACGTGTTGTTGATTCATCCACTACAAAATATACACTTGTTCGTTGCTAGCACAACGTGCAAGATACGTGGGTGGATCGTGTGTCATGATTTGGAGGGTCTCAAGAACGAGATCTCGGTGCAAAACGGGGAACAATGCGTGTAGCCATTGAAGACGAAAATGACAACGGGTAGGTCTCGTTTTATTTTTCGTCTCTCTTTATTTTCAACTCTATGGCCTCCATGATTTCTTTACATGTTGTTTAATCATGAGATACACCGAACACCCGGGAATCTCAAGGGTACACCCCTTGAGCGTGTTCTTTTATTATTAAAAGCATGCATTAATTTTTGTATGTTATTTTATATCGCGCTTCCGCATTCGCGAAATTCCCGGGACGATCCACCGATTTCTTTCAGTGGTATCAGAGCCCGGTTCGGTGTATAGGCCTAGGGTTTATGTGCGTTATAAGCATGAAACGTGAAATTCGCATGTTTTTTATTAAATCTTGATTTTCTTGATTTTAAAGCATGTCGTTTTTTATTGCTTTTGATTCATGTGTATTTTCTGAATATTGGTATTTTTCTGTTTTTCTTGGGAAATGGGGTGGAAAAATTGAACGAAAACGAGAAATGACGCAGCCAGGCTGGCCGTGCGCAGCCGCGCGCTGCCGGCAGGACAGACGAACGCAGGTAAGGGAAGCCTGCGTGCGCCCGCCCAGCCAGTCGCGCAGGGGCAGCGCGCAGCCAGGGAGGCTGCGCGCAGGTGCGCGCGCACGGCAGCGCCTCCAGGTGCGGACGGACTCTGGGCAGCGCCGCCAGGTGCGCGCGCACGCAGACAGAGGAGTCTGCGCCCGCGCGCCCGGCAGGCGTGCCCAGTGCACGTCTGCGCACGCACTGCGCATGGTGCGGCCGGCAGCCAGCAGGCCAGCGCGCGCGAGGCAAGGGAGCCTGCGCGCGCGACGGCCTGTCGGAATGCCCGGGCCGCGCAGCGTGTTGCCGGCCAGGCGTGCGCGCAAGCAGGCAGGGGCCTGCGCGCGCGCGCCCGGCCAGGCAACGCCTGCGCGCGCGCAGGGGCGGCAGGCTGAGCCTGCTGCCCTGTGCGCGCCGGCAGGCCGCTGCCGGCGGCGGCGGCGGCTGCTGCTAGGGTTTCAAAAACCCTAGTAGTGTTTTCTTTTATTTTTTAATTATTTTCAGTTTTAATTTTGAATTAATTCTGAAAAATCGTTTTGTGGGTTCAATTATGCCTAATTTTCTGAAGACATTATTTTAGGATTAAAATAAATTGGATTTGGAATCCCGGGGTTATTTTACTTAAAATAATGAGGAAAGGTTTTCCTAAAACGAGAAAATCTTATTACCAATATTTATGTTTTATTTTTCATACGTTACGCACATATTCATTTATTATTTTGAATATTTATGATTGGGAATCATGTGTTGTTGGTATATAGTAATTATATGATGGGATCATGTGATTATGTGTGTTGGATGGAAATGGATGATCACGAGCCCTAGACCGAATGTATGGTTTATTTTCTGTTGGGCCTGTGTGCCTCTTTTACTGCTTTCTCCTTCTCTCTTTCTAGTTGCCTTGGAATAATAAGGCATTCTACCTCCCTCCTTATGTACTCCCCCCGGGTTTTCGCTGGGGTTTCTTTTTTTATATGTAATGATAGTAGAATAGGAGTGAGGTTTCTAATTTTGTAATTGGTGGAGAAAAAAGGAAGGACCACATGGAGAGCCCATACGGGAGGTCCCTTGGAGTTTTCCATGAAGTGAAGAAAGAGAAAAGAGACCAAGGCCCATCAGCATGATGATTGGGTTACTATTAATGTAATAGTATAGGACCAACCCCAGATTGACCATAGATCCACTGCGGGCTCAGTGGGTCGAATAGGATTTGGGCTCGTGATCATCCAACAGGGGCGTGCTAGGCTTTAATTTTGCGTGTGGTTATGATGATGGATGAATGAGTTATTTATTTATCATATAACTGCTATGGATGGTTTATTTACGCATTATGGTTGTATGTGTGAATGTATATTTATGATATCTCGGTCATTTACTACTCTCATATTGGTTGGACCAATGTCAAAATATTAGACCCTAGACAAAGTGGATTTGAACTCTAGGAGTTTGTCCATGCCTTCCAATCCATGGCATAGTGAGGAAGCTGCTTTGGGTCAATAGCGTGGTCTCACGAGTCGTGGCACGTTATTGTACTTAACGGAAGCTGCACTATGTCATGAACGAAAAATGGGCTGCTGTTACCTGTCTCACGAGTCGTGGGGGTACCAGTGGGTCTGTGGCTCGGTCGATTGGGTTGGGTCTAACGCCCAATTAACATGATTCGCTTGGAGTCCTCGGGATCATGTGAAAGGGTGAGGCAATAATCTTGGGAATCTCGTGGAACGAGAATGGTATGGAATACCTCCCACAGGATCTTTTCCATGCGAATCGTAAAAGCGGGGTATGGGAAAAATCGCTGTGGATCCCAAGCCCACTAGGAAAGGATTTCCCGAAAATCACGTTTGAGAGTACTGTGTTTTCATATAAATAGTGGGAGGATTAAATGACTAAAGTCCATGCATTTAATTATTTTATCAAACCACCGTCTTTTATTTTCTGCTGATCGCGCGCTGTTTTCTAAAATGTAGATTTTAAAATGTCCAAGAACCCACTTTCCACCATTCTTGAGACAAACAAATTCAATGGAACAAATTACAACGACTGGTTGTGCAATCTCAGGATAGTCCTAGATTACGAGAACCAAGGCTACGTCATGGACGAGCCTCTCCCTAGGACCTTGCCGGAAGGATCCACGCCAGAAGAACGTGAGACGTTCGAGACTTGGCATAAGGATAACCGGAAGGTCCGTAGCATCATACTTGCTTCGATGACCAATGCGATTCAGAAGCAATATGAAAGGCTAGACGATGTCCCTTCCATTATGGCTCGCCTTAAGGATTGCTATGCAGTCCCGGACCGGCATACTAGGTATGTCGCGACCAAGGCGTTCTTTGGAACGAAAATGACAGAAGGATCCTCTCTACAAGAGCACGGGGTTAAAATGCTTACCCTGGTGGAAAAGCTCGAGAACCTAAAGGCAGGTCTCGATAATGAAACGTACATAGATGTGATCCTTCAGTCACTCCCACCCTCCTTTGACCAATTTATCGTCAAATACAACATGAACGCACTTGAGAAGGGCATTCATGAGTTGATCAATATGTTGGTGCAATACGAGGCACGACTAAGAAGTCCATGCCTTCAGTATTGTTTGGAGGTACTTCAATTTCAAATACGAAAGGCAAGGGTGCCGGACGTTGGAAGAAGAAGAAAGGGAAGGGAAAGGCCGTCAAAGCAGCTACGAACACTAAGAGTGTTAACATTGCCAAAGAGGGGAAAGGCAAAGGAAAGGGAAAGGCTGTCTCCAAGCAACAGTCGAAGGCATATGACATATGTATCAACTGTCGTGAGAAAGGGCATTGGAAGAGAGAGTGCCCCAAACTCTTCTCGAACCAATGTATTTATGTGATTGAGGTTAATATGGTCACTAATTCTGCCTCTTGGGTATTAGATACCGACTGTGGAGCTCACATTTGCAATGACTTGCAGGTGTTGAAAAGAAGCAGAAAACTGGGTAGCGGGGGACATGATCCTGAAGCTTGGGAATGGCAAGGCCATCTCGGCAGAAGCAGTAGGGATCCGCCACTCTAGTGATTAGTGATAGTATTAGCATATATTTAGAGCAAGTTTATTTTGTACCTAGTATGATTAAAAACATCATTTCCATTCCATTGTTGGACAATAGTGGTTATGAGTTTAGAATCAATAAAAAATTGCTTTTATTTGATGAGGTGTGGAATTGCTCATCTACTTGGTACATTGCATAACGGACTCTATATCTTGCAACAAACGAATATCGTCCTCAATGCACAACACAAACGGAAATTAGATAATAACGGGAACGCACGACTGTGGCACGCTAGGCTAGGTCACATATCCCAAGATAGGATGAAAAGGTTGGTAGACTCAAAGAACCTAGAGGTTGGGGACTTGAGAGATCTACCAACTTGTGAATCCTGTTTAAGAGGAAAAATGACCAGGAAGCCCTTTGTAGGACAAAGCAGGCTTGCCACAGGTCTGTTGGACTTGGTCCATACAGACGTATGTAGGCCACTAAGGACGTAGGCCTGAGGTGGATTTTCCTACTTCATAACCTTTACCGATGATCATTCACGGTATGGTTATGTTTACCTGATGAGGTACAAGTCTGAAGCTCTTGAGGGGTTTAAAGAATTCAGACTTGAAGTGGAGAACCAAACCAACTGCAAAAATTAAAGTCCTACGGTCAGACCGAGGCGGTGAATACCTTAGTATGGAGTTCCTAGATTATCTAAAAGAACATGGTATAATATTAGAATGGACACCTCCAGGAACACCACAGTTAAATGGTGTCTCTGAAAAAGGGAATCGAACCCTGTTGGATATGGTTCGGTCCATGATGAGTTTCACCAAACTGCCCTTATCCTTTTGGGGCTATGCATTAGAAACGGCGGCCAAGTTGTTGAATTTTGGCGTCTACTAGTACATTAACCCAAACGCCATATGAAATATGGCACGGCAAGCCTGCGTCCTACAACAACTTGAAAGTGTGGGGTAGCCCCGCATACGTCAAGAGGTTAGTGGGAGATAAGTTAGAATCCAGGTCTAGCTTATGCAGGTTCATTGGATACCCTAAAGAAACTGCGGGTTATTACTTTTATGACCCCTTGGAACAAAAGGTCTTTGTTTCAAGAAATGCAGTATTCTTGGAGCAAGGCTTCCCGGAGGATATCCAACCTGATGAGCTGATCCTTGAGGAATCAAGTGATGGAATCCAGCCATCAGAGGTAGCCACGGAACCCTCACTTAGAGGATTCAGGATAGACAACCGAAGGGCTGACCAACCTCGAGAGGTCCAACATGCTAGGCATGAAGGACAGCCTCAGGAGCAGCCAGCCCTGGTTCCTGAACCACCGGCTCCGATACAGTCAGCGCCCACAGTTACCACTGACGTTCCCGTTCTCCGTAGGTCCACTAGAGAGTCCAAACCTCCAGTGAGATATGGCTTTCTAGGTGCGACCGATCTTTTGGATAACGATCCTAAACCTTATGGAGAAGCGATGTCAGACATCGACTCCGGGAAATGGCTTGAGGCCATGAAACCCGAAATGGACTCCATGAGCGAGAACCAAGTTTGGAGTCTTGTAGATCCATCGAAAGGTGTTAAGCCAGTGGGCTGTAAGTGGGTCTACAAGCGCAAACTTGGCGTTGATGGAGAAGTCACAACTTTTAAGGCTAGGCTTGTAGCTAAGGGATACACTCAACGACCCGGGGTCGATTTTGAGGATACCTACTCGCCAGTAGCCATGGCTAAGTCCATTCGGATCCTGCTCGCCATAGCAGCATGGTATGACTATGAGATATGGCAGATGGACGTGAAAACGGCCTTCCTCAACGGTTTCGTTGAAGAAGAGATCTATATGGATCAGCCGGAGGGTTTCACGGTCACTGGAGAAGAACAGAAAGTCTGTCGTCTCCAGAAGTCCATCTATGGCCTCAAACAAGCCTCCCGAAGTTGGAACATTCGCTTTGACGAAGTAATACGGGGGTATGACTTCATCAAAAATGAATCTGACCCTTGTGTATACAAGAAGGTCAGTGGGAGCTCAATTGTGTTCCTAGTGCTTTATGTGGATGACATTCTGCTCATTGGTAATGACGTTAGAATGTTAGGAAACACAAAAGCATGGTTGTCAACCCAGTTTTCCATGAAGTACTTGGGTGAAGCCTCCTACATCCTAGGCATCCAGATTGTCAGGGACAGATCAAAAGGGTGTTAGGACTCACCCAAAACTCGTATATGGAGAAAGTCCTAAAGAGATATCGAATGGACAACTCCAAACGAGGATTCCTTCCCATGAGGCATGGGATCAAGTTGTCCAAGAAACAGTCCCCACAGACTGATGAGGAACTTGAAAAGGATGAAAGTCATCCCCTATGCTTCTGCCGTAGGTAGCATCCAATATGCGGTCCACTGCACTAGGCCTGATATTGCATACGCTTTGAGCGTAACAAGCAGATATCAGTCCTGCGCAGGAGAGGCACATTGGAATGCTGTTAAGGGCATCCTTAAGTACCTAAGGAGGACTAAGGAAATGTTCCTAGTCTATGGCAATGGAGAACTAATTCTGGAAGGCTTTAGCGACGCTAGCTTCCAGTCTGATGACGATGATGCCAAGTCTCAATCGGGGTACGTATTCAAACTCAATGGAGGAGTAGTAGCTTGGAAAAGTTCCAAGCAAGCAACCATTGCTGACTCCACCACAGAGGCTGAATACATAGCAGCTTCAGAAGCTGCTAAGGAAGCGGTTTGGATGAGAAACTACATCCAAGAGTTGGGTGTGGTGCCTAGCATCGCCGAGCCTGTTGTCATCTTCTGTGATAACAACGGAGCAATAGCGCAAGCAAAGGAACTGAGATCTCATCACCGTTCCAAACACATTCTTAGACGCTACCATCTTCTTAGAGAAATGGTAGGAAGAGGTGACGTCCGGATGGACCGAGTCAACTCAGCAGACAACACAGCAGATCCGCTGACAAAGCCTATGTCGCAGAGCACTCATAATTCAACATCTTGAGAAGATGGGGATTAGACATATGGGCGATTGGATTTAAAGGTCAAGTGGGAGATTGTTAGAATAGCGAGGACGGTGCGTTCCAAGAAGAGGATCCGTCCCCTGTCAGTATGTGACAGAGGTATCTCCTATGCACTCGGAGACACGTTCATGTTGTTTAAAACTGTGGCCACAGTGGTTGGTAGAACATGTTAGAATAGGTGACCATGTAAGCCAATTTTGGCAGGAATATGTAACCTATGTCTAGACAATTTTTGGTATTTGATAAAAATATTTATGAATAAAGAAGTGAAAATTCATATGGCAATACTTTGTTTACGTTCACTTATATCTGCATTTACATTTCTGTTCACTACGCAAACAAAGCCCACGGACTGAGAATCGGTTTCGGGGACTAGGACTACGCTTGGAGGTAGGTCCATGAAATCAGTCTTACCGAATCAGTCCGGAAATCTCCAAGTCAAGGAATCCCGAAAAATGGGTACCGGGATTCCCTTTGAGACTTGCACTAAGCATCTGCTGTCGTATTTCATCGACGGGTGACAAAGGTCGTCTAAGCAGTGTTAGTTGGGTCAGCATGATAGGAAGCAGCTGACTGAGGTGACTCGCGGGAACCGTCTTACGGAGGACCTTGAGTATGGTCAGCAAGGTATGACGTGTATTCCCAGTTCCAACGGTACAGGCCAAGTCCTTTGACTTGAGGAACTGCTGAGTTCACCTGTGCATCAGGTCTGTATCTTAGATATGATGAGAGATTGCCAAAATACTCTTGAGTAGTCATAAGCCATGTCTAGTGCAGCTCGGGTGTACAGAGTGACAGTATTTTCCAAGAAAGGATCTGTCTCCTGTCAAAAGGTATTGACAGTTGAGTCTCATGTACGCTCTGTGTCTTGTCCCTAAAATCTGTGGCCACAGTAACTGAACAGAAGGGAAGGTTTCCCTTGCGGCGTTTAGTAAGGACAGACCGACACTTAGGTCCAAAATGGGTACCTGCTTTTTCCGTGCCCTAGACTCTAAGTGATGAGACCGAAGACAGAAGGACAAGTGCACTGTTAGAGCCTAAATGTTCATCCCCAATGATTTCACCTAGTCTCTAGTGTCATGGACCGTTGCTAGATAGCCACCCATGGTAACGGACGGATTTAGCAATCCGACCAAGTCTAGCTGAAAGGTGAACCTAAAGAGTCACACACTATCCACACACACTTAGTATTTAATTTGGAATTAAATATTGGAGTAAAAGAAATGATTAAAATTAGATTTAATCGGGTCCTATATTTTTCTTGGAGAAATTAATTCCTTCTATTTGATAAAGGGAATTAAATTAATAAATAGGATTTATTAAAGGGTTGATTTAATGGGCTTAGAATAAATATTAATATTTATTTATTATATTTATTTTTTAGCCTTTTGGAATATTTAATGGGATTTAAATATTCCATTAAAATTAAAATCAACGGTTAAGATGGAAAGGGGAGATGAAGGCTAGGATTTGTTTGACTAGGTCAAACACTAGTTTGACTAGGACTTTGACTAGGTCAAAATCCTAAGACAAATTAGAGTTCTTAGAGTAGGAGTTTAAAGAGGATTAAACTCCTCCTCTATAAATACCTCTAGCTTCCAACTTTTTGAAGGATGATGAAATTCCAACACACACAACACACACATAATTTTGGCCTCTCTCCCCTCTCTCTCGTCCGCCCTCTCTCTCTCCACTCTCCAAGAAAAATATTTTCTAGTTCTTTTGTTCTTGGAACATTAGAACTTAGATGAATCAACACCGTTAATTGATAACGTGTTGTTGATTCATCCACTCCAAAATATACACTTGTTCGTTGCTAGCACGACGTGCAAGATACGTGGGTGGATCGTGTGTCACGATTTGGAGAGTCTCAAGAACGAGATCTGGGTGCAAAACGGGGAACAACGCGTGTAGCCGTTGAAGACGAAAACGACAACGGGTAGGTCTCGTTCTATTTTTCGTCTCTCTTTATTTTCAACTCTATGGCCTCCATGATTTCTTTACATGTTGTTTAATCATGAGATACACCGAGCGTGTTCTTTTATTATTAAAAGCATGCTTTAATTTTTGTATGTTATTTTATATCGCGCTTCCGCATTCGCGCAATTCCCGGGATGATCCACCGATTTCTTTCAGAACAGGGAATGGTTTTCTGTGTTGACGCAATGAGGCATGCGTGGTCTCGAGTATTAAGCATAGATGCCTAGTCAAGGATGGGAACCGAGCCCAATTCCATACCCTAGACTAAGGCCGGGAGACGGTAGACGGAAGGACCGTACCCGTATGGAATCGACACCTAAATGTTCACGCCAACATTGACCTAGTCTCTAGTGCCATGGACCGTTACTAGACGACCACCCATGGTAACGGGCCCTTGTGGGACACGGGCCCAAGTCTAGCTGAGGGTGAACCTAAAGGGTCACACACAAATTACTGAGAAGGTTGAGAGATTGACTTGGAGTCAATCTCGAAGGATAAATAAGTAATTAGATTACTTAATGGATTGTCCAGTGGATGGACGGGCCGATATTGTATCGGGCCCTCGTTTAATCGGTAAATGGGATTTATCGATTAATTATGAAAAGTCGAGATGTTGGATCTTTTGATTGGATTAAAAGACCAACGGAGAATAATTTAAGTGGACATTAAATTGGATTTAATTTTAGGTTCATCGTAATTGGATTACGGTAAAACCCAATCCGTTAAATTTTGACCCGAGAGGAGAATTAATTCCTATTTTGGAATAGGAAGAAGTTGGACTTCTTCCCTAATTGAACATGGCCGAAAATGCTCCTTGAAGGAAGCAAAATTCAGCCATGTTGGAAGGCAAGGTGGCGGTTGACTTGTCTCTTTTGGTAAGAGACAAATCAACTCCAATCAAGCCCTTCACTTTTGGTATGATTTGATCTACCTTAAAAGTTGGTAGGCTTGATTAAAGAATGAATGGTGATTGATTGGGATGTATCTAGATATTCTTGGATGATACATTCCAATAATCACAAATTAATTATGTATATATATTGGAATATTCTAACACCTTGTGTATGAAAATCATAAATTCATCTTTTTTTAGGAAAAGAAGAAGCACATTTTCGGCCTCCTCTCTCCCTCATACTCTCGGCCACTCTATCCCTCTTTACCCTTTGTTCTTCATTCAATCTTGGATCAAAAGGGAAGAACAAAGAAGTTTTAAGAAGAACACTAATTCATAGTGTTCATCTTCTTAAAACCGATTCCTTCACAAACCCGTTTTCTTCTAGCAAGGAGAACGTGTGTTTCCTTCCGGTGTGGTGTGGATCACCTTTGGAGAGTTCATACTTTTGAACTTGGTGAGCATTCGGAAGAAGGAACAAAGCTTGTAGCTGTACGTGTGTGAAAAACTACGAAGGTAACATCCTAATTACGCTTCTATTGTTTTTCATTCATCTATGCCCTATGTGTAATACATGCTATAGTGTTCATACATCCTACATCGAATGCCCGGTTGAGCACCCAAGGGTACACCCCTTTGGATTACATTTATTTATTTGATTTAAATTTATGTATTTTTCATGCTTCTCGCTTCAGCTCACGCTCCCGGGTGGATCTGCTTGTCCTTCATTACGATCCAACCGTATCTCACCTCTTCCTACCATCACTACCTGCAGATGGTGGCTGTCTAAAAATTTTTCATGGATCTTGTGAATGAGATCTTGGGTCCAAAAGGCTTTAGCCATAGCCTAGTTGTCAACCTCCAAGGCAACTACTGGCTCGGCCGTGCTAGGCACTACATCCATCAATGGGTGCTATTTTCATCCAAACCACTTTCCAGAAACAACATCCAAAGTTGGCATATATTTGACTTTCGTGATGAAAACATCGTCGTATCCTGCTTGGAACCTTTCTAAGCTACCACACTCACCATTGTGTCCGAAAATACATAAATACTGAGACTAATTATTATTCATATGATTCTAGAAGCTAGTATCGCTATAGCCTTCCAAAAATCAACTTTCCATAAATCGTGCATCGAGAACACTTCTCTAATCCTTATTCAGGTCTTAAAGACTGCTCTCAACTGCTGTCTATTGCCTCGTCGGTACACACCCGATATCCGTTGTTATGTACAATGCATAAACAACATCAGACCCTATGCAACCGAACAACATACCCATGCTGCGTACGGCAAAGACGTAGGGGATGTAAAACATCTGAGCTTCCTCATTAGTCAATCGTGACTAAGTTTTGGACAACTTGGCCCTATGAATAGGAATCCAATTCATTTCATGAAGAATTGCAATGAACAATACTCGTGTTTATAGTAGTTTTCCTAACATCTTAATTTCATCCAAAATGAATAAGACGTTACACACTTAACATTTGGAACACAACCACACTCCCACTGACCCTAATGCTCATTATTGACCGAGTTATACATAGTATGGGTTCGTCAAAACGAATATTCCAAATTACATGAAATCTCAAACCCAGTTTGAATTTCAAATAGATCCCACGGCTCCAAGCCATTGATCCAAGCCCGATGTTCCAACATCGCTTCTCCATATGTCCTTTAGATCATGCTCCAATTGACCGCTCGGACCCAAAAACCTGTACCCATCAGGTATATAAGGTATTCTGGTCATCCCTGGGAGGGCTGGAATATAGTTAGTGGGAAAATAACCTGATGCTTGCATTATTTTGCACTAGACCTGCACAAACCAGACACCGAGTCTAGTCTGTCTTCCTACTAGTCCCTTGATGTATGCAGGACCATCCCATATACTCAAGAACATTGTAGGATACAGGCTTTACAAACAAACCATATTCAATATGGTAACTAGATCATTAACTTTAAGAAAGTGCATGTTTCTCAACCATATACAAACTTTCAAGTCCATGTTTAGATGGGCTACGGTAGCTTCAGTGAAATACCAAGCGAACAAGTCCAACAGGGTTCGTTTTTCTCCCTTATCAGAGACCATTCGACCAATTGCCGCTTTTAGCAAAGATCTTCACTGATTGAGAATTTCATTCTCATTCGGATATTCGGAGAACTCCTACTGAATATACGTCCTATCGATCTAATCGAAAGGTAACCAAATTGATTCACCACTCCAAGTCTAATAACCCGAACCTACCAAAGGTTCTTAGACTTGTGAATCCTCTTTTAGTCTTGTGTATTCAGTAACCTTACGGATATCCTTTTTGGATCCAATCCAATAGGCTATTGGCGCTCCCACTAAATACACACTCTCTCGATCTAATCGAATAGGTGACCAGTTTGGTTTCACCACTTCAAGTTCTAATTCTCACGAACCTATCAAAGGTTCTTAGACTTGGTGAGCCCTCTTCTGGTCCTGTGTATTCAGTAATCCATAGAAAGTCTTTTTGGATCCCAATCCAATAGACTATCGACAAGACCACTTTGTTTAACAAATGTCTCTTTAGAAGATTTGCAAGCTAGCAAATCCAAATCAATCTATTGCTAGACTCTTTGGATCGTCCAACTTCCTCATCCCTTAACTAAAGGAAACTGACCTAGTCATGGATGCCAAATTCGTAAGTTCATCTTGATTTAATCCATTTTAGTCATTTATTTTTGAGTACTCATAATCTAATTATGGGACAGTGTCAAAATGTTTATGTTACTAAACCTAGCAGACAAGAATCTCTATTCCCTTTGTCAAATAAAAGCAATTTTATTGATCAAATTATGTCATCCAAAATTTTTCCAACAATAAATGGAACACATTTTGATCATGCTAGGTTATACATAATCCTCACAGACAACAATCGCTGACATGATCACTGCTAAGCTTAACTAGTCCTTAGTCTTTGCAACAATTAGTTTCAATCATTGCTAGACCTTAGGATCGTCTGTCTTAGCTTTTCCATTCCTTATCAAACACCTGCGAACCATTCACAGGTTACGAACGACTGTATCCAATACCAAAGAACAAAACAGTGATTATGTTGAATAATCAATTCAAATGTCACCTTCATTGGAGAGGGCTTTAGGGTGAAACTCCCTCTTCCAATGTCCCTTTTTTTTCGCAGTTAATGCAAACATCATTCGGAACCTTTGACTGCCGAACCCTTTTCCTCTTTCCTTTACCCCTGCCAGCAGTGTAATAGGAGCACTCAAAGTGCTGGCAGCGACCTGATGTTGTTTGAGTCTTCTTCCTCTTCCTGCGTCCAACACCCTTGCCTTTCGCTTTAAGAGGTCGAAGCCTCCTACTAAGGTAACCGCCAGTGTATAGATTTTTCAATTTGTTGCCTCATACGTGTTGGGACCGAACATTTTATCCAACTCATGAAGGTCTTTCTCAGCCCATTCATGTTGTAGTTTTGACTATAAATGGGTCGAGTGAGGAGAGAAGAGATTGAAAGAATCAACGTCGATGTACATCACTCTTTCGAGATCAACTTCGAGGTCTTTGAGCTTTTCCACAAGGGAATAGCATCATCACTCTATGCTCTTGTACCAACGATCCTTCAATCGTCTTCACTCCGAAGAATGCCTTCGTTGCAACATATCTAACATGCCGGTCTGGGACTGCATAGACTTTCTGCAATCGAAGCATCATCGAGCTAACATCCTCCAGCCTATCATACTGCTTTGGATCTCATTATCCATGGATGCCAGTATGAGTGCTGCGGAGACCTTCCAGTTGTCATCAAGCCTCTTCTTGAACGTTAAATGTTCTTTGGCCAATGATCCTTCTTGGCAAGGTCTGTGGAAACCTTATCCAGAACATAAGTCTGGTTCTTTGAAATTTAAGACCATCTTATGATTTCATAGCCAAGCGAGGTATTACGTTCCATTAGACTTATTAGTCTCAAGTATAAGGGGTTAGTGGTCTTAGACATCAACAGTTAAACAGAAAAACATTCAGTAGATTATAACAATATAAGGTTCAAGTTAAGACTTGAACCTTTAGTCCATTAACCCCTCCCACTTATTCTACGAAAGTCCATCACTCTCAAATGGGATTTTCGGAAACCATTTCCTAGTGGGCTTGGGTTCTAGTGCCGACGCCCACAAGCGCAACTCTCATGCCCCGCTTTTACGATTCACATGGGAAAAACCTCGTGGGAGGTATTCAATACCATTCTCATCCGATGAGATCCCCAAGATATTCTGCCTCACCCTCTTCACATGATCCCGAGGACTCCAAGCGAATCATGCTATTCGAATGTTAGGCCCAACCCATCAACCAAATCATACCCTCAACTGTCGCCCCCCACGACTCGTGAGATTAGGGAAACAGTGAGCGTACTCTTTTTGTTCGCAAACAACGGTGGCGACACTTTTCTCTATTCCAAATGTGCCACGACTCATGAGACCACACTTGGGTAGCAGTAGCTTCCTCACGACATTGCTAATGGATGGAAGGCTTTGACAGATCAAAACTATTTTGATCCAAGTCCATCATGGGCCTAATATTTCAACTTGGTCCAACCAAGTGAGAGTTCGAAATTATTGACGAGAACTCATTACATCAATATATTTGCATGCATAAATATCAAAAATTACAAAGCATTTAACTAAATGTATCGCACGCAAGTAAATCTAGCATATCCCCTGTTGGATTGATCACGAGCCCAACCTATACGACCTATTGAGCCCGCAGTGAGTCTATGGTCTGTCTAGGGTGGTCCTATAATCATTAACAAAAATTATAACCCAATGTCATGCCAAAGGGCCTTGTACTCTACTTGTTTCGCCTTGATGTCTCACCTATGGCCTCCATCCAACGTAGGCCTCCTTTTTCTCCGTGGGCCTTGCATAAAATAACAAGCCTTAACATCATTGAGGCGAAAGTGGGAGATAATAGTCCCAAAACAAGAGGCACGCAGGCCCCACCCAAAAGTAATATAAAACCATACATAAGGGTCAATGGGCTTAGTGATCATCCCTTGTTAAATCCAATTACAAAACACAACATAATTACATATACAATATAATCATGCTCCAAATAATACAAACATGTATTAAATAAATGATATCCAATATGACTACATAACATAAAATTTAAAATGCAAAAACATTACATGTCAAAAATGCAATTAAAAATGGATATTAGAAACCTCGGTACAACCCATGTACATATTTTTTTGTTTGGAAACCCACTTCCAAAAATAATTTTAGGCAAATTCAATTTTAGGATAAATCATTCTCAACTAAAATTAAATCATCCATAAATTAAATATTTTAGAAAAAATATGCAGAATACCAGAAAATCAAAATTTTCTGAAAAAAACGGCGAAAAAAACGACCCCAGCCATTCGGCGTGCCGGGCCGGCCGCACACAGGCGTCATTGCCTGCGCTGGGCGCGAGCGGCAGTGCGCCGCACGCCTTAGCGACGCGGGCGCCCTGCCTGCGCGCGGCAGGCAGGCAGCCTGCTGCTGCTGTAATATTTTTTTTTTTAACTTATGCACATAAAAAACTGAAATAAATACCCAGATTTTCAGAAAATCCAATTTTTTAAAAATCACCTAAATATCCATGATTAATCAACATAATTAAACATGCAAAATTCAACAAATAATTATGAAAATTAAAAAGCAATTAACATATGCTTTTAAAACCGATCTAAACACGTTGAACATGCTTGCACACATAAAACATGTGATCCATAGCCACATACATCGATCCGGGTTCTGATACCACTTGAAGGAAAGCGGATTGGTTCGGGAACACGGCGGAAAGCGTGGTGGAGATAAAAACATTCAGAATAAAAGAATTTAAATCGTGTTCAAGGGTGTACCCTTGAACGTTCCCGGGCTATCGGTGTATAAATGCAGAATGTAATCATATAAAATAAATAAGCGTTCATGGCTATAGAATAAAAGAAGAACCGAGAGCATAAATGTAAAATCGGAATACCTTTCTCGATTTTGTATTTCCATCAGCTACACGCATTGATTCTTCCCAAACGTTCATCCACGCGAGTCCCAATGTAGAGAACCTCTCGTAGTCCACAACCACATCGGGAGAGATCTCATTTTTCTTGCTAGAGAAAAAATGGATCTAGAGGATGAAATCAAAGAAGGGATTACACTATCAAATTAGTGTTCCTTCTTGATCTTACTTTGTTCTTCAATTGATCCTAAATCAATGAAGCAACAAAGAGGATTTAGAGAGTAGAGAGAAATGGTGTAGAGAGGTGTTCATCTTTTTCCTAGAAAAAGATGAATAAAAAAAATTCTTGTCTTTGATGATAGTATATACACATATATACTTTATTAATGTGATTATTGGAATGTGTCTAGGTTCATCCAAGGATGTCTAGATACATTCCAATCAATACTCATTAATCATCAATCAAGCCTATCATTTCATAAGATATGATTTAATCATACCAAGTGAAAGAGGCTTGATTGGAATTGATTTGTCTCTTTCCAAAAGAGACAAGTCAACTTGTTATCAAAGGGCTTCGGGGATCGGCCACATTTTAGTACTCCCAAAAGAAGTAATTTCAGCCAGCCCCTTTTATAAGAAGTCCAACTTCTTCTAATTCCAAAATGGAATTAACACCTCTCTTTGGACAAGATTTTAACGGACCGGATTTTATTATAATCCAATTACAATAATCCCAAGAATAAAACCCTATTTAATTCATGGTCTAATTAAATTACTCTCCATTGATCTTTTTAATCCAATTAAAAGATCCAAGATTCGGATTCTCTAACATTAATTGATAAATCCCATTTACCGATAGAACGAGGATCGAATACAATATCGGCCCGTCCATCCAATGGATTAATCCCATAAGTCAATCCAATATACTTATCATCCTCCTGAAATTGACGTCCAAGTCAAAATCCTTCACCTCCTCGGTGATTTGTGTGTGACCTTTTAGGTTCACCCTCAGCTAGACTTGGGCTCGTGTCCAACAGGAGCCTGTCACCAGAATTGGTGGCCGTTTGCAACGGTCCCATGGCACTAGCGACTAGGTGAATTTTGGCGTGAATATTTAGGCGAACCGATTCCAGTACGGGTACAGTCCCTACTGTTGATCGTCTCCCGGGCCTTAGTCTTAGGGTATGAAATGCCAGGCGCGTCGGATTCCCATCCTTGACTAGGCAACTATGCTTTCATATCCCGAGATGCGTTTACTCTATCGATCGATGTAGGAAACCCTTTCCTACTCAATCAATTGCTATGACCATAGACTTTTAGAGTCTAAATTATCTCAGAGTTCATAGGAGACATCACCGTCATGTATTGATAGGGGATAGATCCTATCTTGGAATCCAACCGTCCTCGCTACATACTCTAACTGCAACTGGACAAGGCTTATAATGACCATCTTTACAGAATGATCACCTCTCCGCCAGATCCAAGATACAGTCTTCATATGCACGTGACTGCCATGATTCCTCAAGTCCAAGGACTAATCCTGTACTATTAGAATCGGAAATTCCAGTCATAGGGCGCCCCCGAACCAAGCCTCCAAGGGCTTTCATGTGACGAATCCCGCGAGTCAGTTCAGTCAGTTGACACCCTTGTCAACTTAACCCACTAATATTGCAGTTAGACGTCTAACATCTGTCGTCGATGAAACACACAACACTCATCCAATGAATGCAATCCTTAGTGAAAGTCTCAATAGGAGGCTTGATGCCTAGTCTCGAGGTCCTCGACTTGAAACGTTTCAGACCAACACTCAGAAGTTGGTTCGCATAGCGCCATCCAATGCACAACCCAACTACATGGGTTATCCAATTAGTCTGGGGGCATTTATTGTGACGTTGAAACACCGTTCAACGTTAGTAGTAAGAACAAGAAACACTGTGCCAGTGATGGAATGCTTACTCTATTCATCAGGATAATATTGCTATAATAAAGATTGATGAATAGTTCCCAAAACCGCCAATCCAATTGGCTTCCCGGTCACCTTATTCTAACAGGGAGGTTCGGGACTGACTCCATTGGGCTATTCCTTGGTTCTGGTCCTTTTTTGGTTGGGACCCGTGCCTTGAGATTTCTCTCTGGCAGACAAATGCTTAGAGGTATCCATTCTGGACGAGTCGTTTTGATCTCGTATTTTAGATGTCGGCATTCCTCTGTGGAGTGCCCATAGTCGTTTGTGGAACTGACAGAATTTGTGTATCGGGCCCTCCCTAGCTCAGCGAGGTCGTAATCAGCAGTCCCTTTGTTTCTACTGCCATGAGGGCCTAAGTAATGGGAGCATGGAAGGGAGTGTAGAAAGGAGGTCCCTTTAGAAAGGGGATTTCCTATCCTCCCATCAGCATGGAGCCGTTTTGGTGGTCCTTCCTCGCGAGTTTCCTTCCTTCCTTCTCGCCCCCGTCCTTCCTTCTTGAGCTTGGAGCCTCCTCCATGTTGATGTATTTGGTTGCTCTAGCCAATAGGCTATCGAAATCTAGTGCCAACTTCTTGGCCAGGGATTTGAAGAAATCCTCATCCAGAAGCCCTTGGGAGAAGGCGCTCGCCTTGACCTCCTGCGTAGCTCAGGGACATCCAAGGTGCGGCATTGAAACGATGGAGGTAGTCCCTCAAGGATTCGGAATCCTTCTGGCGAACAGTGAAGAGACTAAGGGAAGTCTTGCAATGTTTCCTGCTACTAGCGAACTGGTGAAGGACCAACGAGCGGAACTCCTGAAAGCTCCTCATTGATCTAGCAAGCAGCTAGCTGAACCACTGGTGGCCGCTCGGGCGAAGGTGGTCACAAAGACCCGGTATTTGATCCCATCTGTGTATTGATGGAGAAGCGCGGCGTTCTTGAACCATGACAAGTGGTCCTGTGGGTCGGTGGTGCCATCATACTCCGCAATGGCTGGCGTCCGACAATTGGAGGATGTTCGTCTGCCATGACCTTCTCGCTGAACGGGATGCCGCCCTGCACCTCCAGCGGGACTCCCATCATCCTGTGTTGCACATCTTGTAAGCTACTCTGTAGGTGTTCCAGTTGAGCCCTCTAATGTGGGGGAGGGTCATCTTGAGCCGAGGGAGGAGGAACTGGTTCCTCCTCCGGAAGTCCGAGAAAACCTTTGTCCTGGAAGGGCCTTGCCATTCGTTTTTTGCCGGTCGATGGGCACTGGGGGGACTCTTCGGGGCTCAGGGGCCACTGCCGCTAGGGGGTAGTGTTGACCCATTGCCATCTATGCCCGTATAATGGACGTGATCATCTGTTGGATGGCTGCCATCAGTTCTTGGGACAACCTATTATAGGAGGTGTCCGAGGGGGTACTGTCCCACGGGGGGTCCGACAGTGGTTCAGAGGGACCGGAGAATCCTGCCTCCCCCTCTCCGGAGGGAGCCAAGGGGCTCCGGACAGCACTTGCAACGCCTGAGGGTCGGTAGGAGCTTCCGTGGCCTTCTGCTTACCTGATCCGCTATTAGGAGTTTCCATAATTCTCACGTCTTAGTTCTGTGTTCGACAGACGACGAAAATGAATGTGAGCTGAAAGAGCTCGTTCTTGGGTTTGAGTGGAGTGAACCTTGGTTTTCTGCAAGCTATGAAACGGGGACCTGAAAAAAAACGTTAGCACTCCGACGCTCAAGTCAGTAAACAGTTGTAGAAAGAATAAACGTAAGTAAAGTAAAGAGATGCCAAAATCTCGTGAGTAAAGAGCATAAAATAAACTAAGAGCGAGTGTGAGAACATACAATCGTGTGTGGAAAGTTACTTGAGCTGGCCAAGTAGGCAGATATTTATAAAGGAAGAGCCATAGCTGGGAGGACTCCTCATTAGCCTGGACTCTAGAAGGATCGAGTGCTGGCGTTCCTAGAATTCTGCAGCCTTCGGACTCCTTGAAAGTAGGGAGTCGGATGGAGTGGTCTTCCGCAGATAAGGATAAGGGGTAAACCCAGTCAACCCTTATCCATTCTTGGTAAACCTGGGCCTCCGATGGGCCTCCTTGCTCGGTGTTTCGTCCGAAGCCTGGGCCTCCTTGATGGGGCTTCCTCTTAAGCCTGGACCAGACTCCTTCCTTGCTAGGGACAGGCCTAGCTACGACCTCCTTAGGCTTGGGTCGGTGTCTCGAATGGACCTTCTCCTAAAGATAGGTGTGCCTTTGTGTGGGGTTCCAACACCTTCCCTTGGACCCCTAGATATATTTTTTGGGCTTTTTGGATCTTGCTTTTGGGCTGACACCTTTTGACACATATCAGTATAGATATTGTTATGTTTTTCCTTTGAGGATGTATACATGTATGTTATATTCATATATATATATATATGTATATATAAATATATTTTTTTTCTACAATATATATGTATATATTTAAGATATTTTTGTAAACTTTATTAAAAATGATTCATATTCCTCTATCGTGTATAGCATAATATTTTCCAAAAATATTTGATTGATTTTCATAGTTTAAAATACTTCGTGTTATTCACATATTTACAATGTAACAAGATTTACAACAATTAGTTTCTCGATAATTGTATTCCTTGTGTTAGCTTCCATTCTCGCCAAACAAATGGAGCCTAAGTCCTTATCCCAATATGTATTCGGAGGACGACAGAGTCTTTATCACAACATGCATTTGCGAGACTACAAGCTCTATCAAATCTAATTTATCCCAGAGAAATATTTATTCCAATATTAAGTTAATGAATTCAAACTTTTATCTCAAAATATGAATATATATTAGGTCAGAGATCCAAAAACCAAATCCAATGTCCAACATAAACCTATGGATACTTTTCATCCTAGCAAAACGAACTATCTATTGCAAAAGAGCTTATTTGTGTTCATTTTTCATAATTTCTACTCAATTTTGTCATTATTTTAGGATTACATCTACATTTTATCATGGTTTAAAATTTCCATGCGTTTCCATCGAAACTATGGAAACGTTTCCCTTTTTGATGTTATGGAAACAAAAAATATATGGTAGTTTCGAAATTACATATAGTTTCTTTCGGAACATTTCATTTTTCTTAATTTTCTTCGAAATCTTTGAGTTTTCCTAGTAAAACTTTTTATTTTTCAATAAATTTTCAGCGAAACATTTATTTCATACTTCTAGCTACAAATATATAAATTCTTGTGTTATACATAAGTATTTCATTTAATGATAACAAATTTAATATTTAAGCTAAATTAGTAATGTTATATGTATAAGTATCAACGTAATATAGATATTTTATAACACATAGTTAAACATAAATATATATTATTATTTAGTTTTTATAGCAACTACATCAAAGTAATAACTCCAAGATATAAGTTACACTACATAAAAATAATGTTAATTGCCTAAATGATGCAAAATTAAACTACATATATTTGAATTTAAAAAATAAAGGTAATATTTTTAAGTTTTTTATGACTATTATGTATGTTTCTTAATTTTACGATTTTTTATAGCGTTTCCGAAAAGTTTCTAATATTTATAAACTTGCCACATTTGTTGGAAACGAAACTTTTAATCAATGCATTTTATCATCTCACGATTGATTTCTAACTTGAGCGTCCGAGTGCTAACGTATTTTGATGCAGATTTCATTTCCCAACTTGCAAGAGTCGAAACCCACTCCATTCAAGACCCAAGTTTGTCTCCAAGCTTGAGTTTTTTTAGCTCACATCAATGATCATCTCTCAATTTTTAAGTAATTCATCGAATACTTTTAGTTTGAAGTAGTGAACTATTTTTTGTTTCTTTTTGTTTAGCCCAAAACACTTTTTTTGTAAAGAGAACCCAAAATTTTTTAAAATTATAAAGTAACCTCTAAATGTGTCAAAAACATGTCGGACACTCCTCCAAAACGCATCGGACACGCCAAGAGGTGTGTCCTACACCATATCCTTTTTTTTGGACACGCGTATTCCGTGTCCGACATGTGTCTGAGGTGTGTCCGAGCCTGTGTCCGTGTCCGACACTGCATCGAATAATTTATCAAAGTGTCCGTGCATTATAGGAAAAAAAAGCTTCAGTAAATAGGTTAGAGAGGAACTTTTTCCTATACTAATGCATATGTAAAGAGGTCCTGAAAACTATAAATATAAAAGAGCTGTCATATTTCGTCTCAAAAGAGGCACCTATACTTGTCAATTGCCACCACAAAAGAGAAGCAAGGTCTACAAAACAAGAAAGAGCTTCAAGGCACAAGAGAAAACAAAAAGAAGACAAAATTACACTTTTGGTCCAACTAGATAGGGGGTATCCACTTTAGGTCCCCTAGTTGACGGATTTGACATATGTGGTCTCAAAATCCTAAAAGTAATGACACTTGTGTCCTCACCATCAAGCATATAACATAAAATGCACGTGGCGTTAGTTAGCTGTTATTTTTTAGGATTTTGGGACTACATATGTCAAATTAGGGGACAAAAAGTGGACATCCCTCTATCTAGTGGGACCAAAGTGCAACTTGCCACTTTAGGTATATTAAGGAAATTTTGCACTTTTCATATATTTTTTTCTATTAGATATGTATTTATACATTTACTTTAGAAAAATATGTATATATTTCATTTATGCTCTAATATAATACATAAAAACACTTTTACATAAACTAAAATAATTATATAAAATAGATTATAACTTTCATTTAATATATATAAAGTCCAAATAATTGAAAGTTTTAATATTTCAAAGTCTAAAATATTTACATATAAATTTATTAAAACATAATTTATTTTCAATAACATTTATCTTATATTAAAAAATGTTATAATAACAATATATGTTAAAAGTAATTATTTTTAATATTGAAAAAATTAAATGTTAGGTATAAATAATTGGTTCAATCCACCGAGTCTTGAGTCTAGGGTTACTCAGGTCCCTAGTCTAGAAAATTATTTATGGGTCAAATATCAAGTTTTAAATAGATTCACTTTAAAGCCAACCCTTTACCATCCCTAATTGGAAAGTGACAACCTCAAAGTCTAAAATGGTGATGACCATGATCCTGGGGACGATTATAACAGTTGGACAATTAGCAAGTCGAGGGACAAACAAATAGGGATAAGGAAATTGAACCATAACTTTTTATAATTTTTTGAAATTTTGAGAGAAAATAAAACTATAATTTTTTCGTTCTCCAATCATTTTAATTCAGATCATTGTGCAGCAGTAGTTTGTTGCTAGTGAGTCTTGTTCGAGCCCTCTCCCCCTCCCCCTCCTTCAACTATTTAACTACTTTCATCTTTAATTGTAATCTTGCACTTCATCTGAAAAAGGTCTTATGAATTTATTGATTAAGTTCCTAGATTAGACTAGCCAAAACTACCAATTGCAATTGGAAAATTTTGATTAAATATTATATATGGATGTCTTAAATAATTTCCGCCTTAAATAATTGCACGCGCAATAAATATGGCAAAGTACCATGAATTTTCTCTGTACTGAGTGATTTTTTCCTCTCTTCTGAGAGGGTAGTATACTGAGTAGTGACTAGAGTGTTAGGGAGGGTGTGACGCCCACAAAGTTTTTTATTCATAATTATGGGGTTAATTGGTAATTATTTAAAAAAAATTAGTTAATTAGTAGATATATTATAAATCAAATAGTGATCATATTAAGACTTGAATGGAGTGAATTGGAGCTTTATATAATATTTGGGAGCAAATTATATTAATTAAGAAATTAGAAAGGGCGTAATGGGTATTTTAAAAATGTGTATTAAAAATTAAAAAAAAAAAAGGAAAAAGAGGGGTGGGATAATGATGGGCCGCCCACCCCCCATCATTTAATCACACACACACACACCTAAAACACACATATACACTAAAAGATACAAACTCAAACTGAGTTCGGCGAAAACAATTCGGATAAGGGGGATAAGGTGAATGATTGAGCAACTCCCTACGTACAAGTAGATCGTTATAAGTCGAGGTAAGTAAATAATTAGTACTATCTATATATGTGTTTTTTCCTTGTGATACTATCGTTACGTAAGTCTATGATTTGTGCTAGAATTAATGTATTTTGAATTCTATGAGTTATTCGTCATTTTCATTTGATTAATGTGGTGAAGGTGAAATGACGAAATGTATTGAGATGTTTTATTGTTGAATGACGTGTTGTTGGTGTTTGTCAAAGATAATATGCTGAGATGTGCTATTACTTGACTAGTTGGCTCACAAGAATGGTGATATGTGGAATCGAGGGAGTGATGGATCAAATTGATATGTGCAAAACGTGCTTGATCAAATTGATTATATTTTATATACGTTGCTTATTTTGTCTTATTGAAACTATATTTGAGGTGCGTGTATAGTTGGTGCCGATTATTCACTTATTAAGTTGCAGTCTCATCCCTCTGCTAATATTTTTCAAGTGTAGACTTTGTTGTGCCTATTCACGACAACTAGGTTCACGTTTTGCATTCCAGTCAGGTTGGGCCAGTATGCAGTTTTCTCCTCATCGTAAATAGAAATAGCCGTCTTATTTTGAATTAAAAGCGAGAATAACATGTAAACAAATTATAATAGTTCCATTTTGACATACTAGATATATATGTATATGTGATTTTGTAGATGAGATGATAGATATGCTTGTTGTGATGATGAGGCTACGTGTAATTACACTCAGCAGGGACTAGATTATGTGCATAATTACATATATAACCAGGTTTACATTAAGTGTGATATTTATAAAAGATATAGTTGTAGTGCCGTTAGAGAGTGCTACATTTGGTGGTATCAGAGCAGGGATTAGATTCTCTGGGGGTATTTGATGATATGTGGTATTATATGTAAAATATATATTATGAGTCTAATTATACATATGCATTCCATATAGGATGGAAGCGTCAGGTGAAAACGCTGCTGGCCCAACTGAGTCGTTAGAGTCTGTACAGGGTCATGATCATGCATCTGAACATCAGGGGTTAGAAGCCCCGAATAGAAACGTTCCCCAACCAGAAGTGAATCCTTTTATGCAAAAGTTCCTAGACTTTATGCAGAGGATGGCTCCACCACCACAACCTCAACCACAAGATGTAGTCATGATAAAAACTATGAGATAGTTAGAAGGCAGGGTGTGAAGGTATTTGTTGGTACAACTGATTCTGCAGAAGTAGAAGAATGGTTGAGAAGTACAGAAAAGAGTTCTAGATCGAATTGAATGCACTTCTGAACAAAAGTTGAGGTATGCGGTGTCTTTATTGGAGAAAGATACGTTGGATTGGTGGGAAACTGTTCCAGGGAGTAGGAATCGACCAATCACTTTAACATGGAATGACTTCTTGAGAGAATTTGCTGAGAAATACACTCCACCGGTCTACAGAAACCGTAAGAAAGTTGAATTTCTTGAGTTAAAGCAAAATGATTTGTCTGTCGCTGAGTATGAGCTGCAATTTGTGAGGCTGTCAAAATATGCTCCAGAAGAGGTAAGTACTGATGAATTGAGGCGAGACCGATTTGAAAGAGGCCTGAGGCTTGAGATACGAGAGAAGATAGCAATTAAACCTCCGAGTTACAGTGCACTTTTGGAAGCAGCGTTGAGAGCTGAAGAGACATCCATAGAGAGGAATTTCGCTGAATCTAAACAGAAGAAGTGGACGGGTAATCCTAACTTTACAGGTGGGCTAAGCGGTGCAATTTCCTTTAAGGGTTCTAGTTTTCAAAGAGGCGGGTACAGAGGCCGAGGAATGAGTAAAAGTAATAGGTCTCCATCAGTGTCTTTGAGTAGAGGCGGGTCTACCTCAGTCGGATTTGGGGAAGACAGGGTCCAACCAGATCGTTTAGTGGAGGTCTATTCCCTCGTGTACGAATTGCGGTAGGAAACATACCGGTGAATGTTGGGGAGCCCAGCCAATCATGTGTTATCGTTGCCACCAACCAGGGCATATTGTCAGGGATTGTCCTACGTGGAGAGTTGACGCCAGTGGATCCCAGATTTCAGGACCAAGTAGTGTAGGGGAAAATGTGCAACGGGCTAGTACAAGTAGGGGTCGAGGAAGAGGTGGTCGAGGTAGCGGGACTATTTCTACAACATCGACTGGACAGAGTAGTCAATCTCACCACAAGCAAGGGTGTACGCCATCACCAGGGAACAAGCTCCTACTGCACCTGAGGTTATTACTGGTTCCTTTTCTATTTGCAATTCTGGTGCGCATGTGTTAATTGATCCAGGATCTACTTGTTCATTTATATCACATGATTTTACATCACGCGTACATGCTAGTATTGAACCGTTAGGGCATGACTTATGCGTATCTATGCCTATTGGTGGGGTTATACTTGTTAACACAGTAGTGAGATCTTGTCCAATAGTAGTAGATAGTGTCATACTATATGCAGATTTGGTTGTGATAAACCTTCGGGAGTTTGACTTTATTCTGGGAATGGATTGGTTATCTAGTAATCATGCTTTGGTGGATTGTCAAACAAAAGAGGTGGCTGTAGAAATCAATGGGCAGATGAAGACGGTTATAGTGGGAGAAAGAAAAGTTATACCTAACTGTTTAATTTCTGCTATGACTGCTTTGAATTTAATTAACGAAGGGTGTGAAGCATATCTAGCTAGTGTACGTGATACTACGAAGGTCAGTCCAGATGTGTCAGATATTCCAGTAGTTAGGGAATTTCCTGATGTTTTTCCAGAAGAATTACCTGGGTTGCCACCTCATCGAGAAGTAGATTTTGAAATAGAAACTCATCCTGGGGCAGCACTAATCTCGATTGCACCATATAGAATGGCTCCACTTGAACTGAAAGAATTAAAGAAGCAATTAGAAGAATTACTCGATAAGGGATTTATACGACCAAGTATTTCGCCCTGGGGAGCACCAGTGTTATTCGTAAAGAAGAAGGATGGGAGTATGAGATTATGTGTTGATTATAGGCAATTGAATCGAATCATAATTAAGAACAAGTATCCTTTGCCACGGATAGATGATCTGCTTGATCAGTTAAAGGGTGCAACTGTGTTTTCAAATTGACTTGAGATCAGGGTATTGGCAATTGCGGATTGAAGAAAGTTCTATTCCAAAGACAGCTTTTCGAACCAGGTATGCCATTATGAATTTGTTGTTATGCCATTTGGGTTAATGAATACCCCTGCTGCTTTCATGTCGTTGATGAACAAAACCTTACAACCATTCCTTGATCAATTTGTGATTGTGTTTATTGATGACATCCTGATATACTCTAGTAGTCACGAGGAACATGAACAATATTTAAAGACAGTTTTACAAATCTTGAGGGAAAAGCAACTGTATGCTAAATTTAGCAAATGTGAATTTTGGATGGAGGAGATTGCTTTCTTAGGGCATGTTGTTTCAAAGCAAGGGATACAACCTGATCCAACAAAAGTTAAGGCTATTTTTGAATGAGAGCCACCTAAAAATGTATCGGAAGTTCGCAGTTTTCTGGGATTGGCTGGGTATTACAGAAGATTTGTGAAAGATTTTTCTGTTATTGCAAAACCTTTGACAAATTTATTAAAGAAGAATCCACCGTTCAACTGGAATAACATGTGTGGTCAGAGTTTTGAAGAGTTAAACAAAAGACTTACTTCAGCACCTATTCTTGCATTGCCATCTGGGAATGGAGGATATGTGGTATATACTGATGCTTCACAGCAAGGACTCAGATGTGTTTTGATGCAACATGGAAGGGTTATAGCTTATGCTTCGAGGCAGTTGAGGCCGCATGAATTGAACTATCCGACCCATGATCTGGAATTGGCAGCGATCGTGCATGCATTGAAAATCTGGAGGCATTATCTGTATGGAGAGACATTTCAAATATTTACAGATCATAAAAGTTTAAAATATATTCCAACGCAGAAAGAGTTGAATTTGAGGCAAAGAAGATGGATCGAGTTATTGAAGGACTATGATTGTACTATTGATTATCACCCCGGAAAAGCAAATGTAGTTGCAGATACTTTCAGTAGAAAGACGGTGGACCAACTAGCAGGTATGATTTGCTATAATGTGGAGTATTTAGCTGCCCTCAGAGCAATGAATGTGAGTTTATCCGTTGGTGATGATCTTTTACTTGCCACTCTTCAAGTGAAGCCCTCCTTTAGGGACAAAGTTAAGAATGCACAGAATAGTGATCCGTACTTGCAGAAAATAAAAGCTAAGGCACAAGAAGGAAAGAACGACCAATTTCTAATACAGGAAGATGGTATGTTATTAAATGGAAAGCGTATGTGTGTGCCGAATGTAGAGGAATTGAGAATGGAAATTATGCACGAGGCGCACTATGCACCGTATGCGATGCATCCTGGCAGTACCAAGATGTATCGAGACCTGAGACCCTACTATTGGTGGCCAACCATGGAGAAAGATGTTGCAGAGTTTGTGGCTAGATGTTTAACATGTCAGCAAGTTAAAGCAGAACACCAAGCACCAGCCGGTAAGCTTCATCCTTTATCTATACCTGAATGGAAATGGGAAAAGATTACTATGGATTTTGTCATTGGATTACCACGTACGTTCAAGAAACATGATGCTATTTGGGTGATCGTGGATAGATTGACTAAATCTGCTCACTTTTTGCCAGTAAGACAAAATGATTCTTTGGATAAGTTGGCTGAGTTGTATGTTTCGGAAATTGTGAGATTACATGGAATTCCTACTTCTATAGTCTCCGACAGAGATCCTCGGTTCACTTCTCATTTCTGGGGAAGCTTGCAAAGGGCATTAGGTACCAGATTGCACTTTAGTATAGCATTTCATCCTCAAACAGATGGACAATCAGAAAGAACCATTCAGACGTTAGAGGACATGATGAGAGCCTTCGTGATTGAGTTCAGAGGAAACTGGGATGATCATTTACCACTGATGGAATTTGCATATAATAACAGTTTTCATTCTAGTATTGGTATGACTCCGTATGGAGCTTTGTATGGAAGAAAATGCCGAAGTTCGATTTGTTGGGACGTTGAGGGATTAAGACAACTTGAGGGGCCCGAATTAGTCCAAGAAACATTGATAAGATACAAACAGTCAAAAAATGTTTGAAGGCAGCTCAAGATCGGCAGAAGAGTTATGTTGACAAACATCGCAGGGAGATGGAATATGAAGTGGGAGAGAAAGTTTTTCTAAAAGTATCACCATAGAGGGGAATCTTAAGATTCGGTAAGCAAGGAAAGTTAAGTCCAAGATATATTGGGCCGTATGAAATCATTGAGTGAGTCGGACCACTAGCTTATCGATTAGCATTACCAGAATCTCAGATACATGATGTGTTCCATGTGTCCATGTTACATCGATATCGATCTGATCCTAGTCACATTTTGCGTGAACCAGAGATAGAAATATCTGAGGGATTAACGTACGTAGAAGAACCAATAGAAATTTTGGATCGGAGTATAAAGAAGTTGAGGAATAAAGAAATACCTATGGTAAAGGTAAAATGGAGTCATCACTCTCCCAGAATGTTAGAATAGGTGACCATGTAAGCCAATTTTGGCGGGAATGTGTAACCTATGTCTAGACAATTTTAGGTGTTTGATAAATCATTTATGAATAAAGAAGTGAAAATTCATATGGCAACACTTTGTTTATGTTCACTTATATCTGCTATTACATATCTGTTCACTACGCAAATAAAGCCCACGGACTGAGAATCGATTTCGGGGACTGGGACTACGGTTGGAGGTAGGTCCATTAAATCAGTCTTACCGAATAAGAACGAAAATCTCCAAGTCAAGGAATCTCGAAAATGGGTACCGAGATTCCCCTTGAGACTTGCACTAAGCATCTGCTGTCATATTTCATCGACGGGTGACGAAGGTCGTCTAAGCAGTGTTAGTGGGTTAGCATGCTAGGAAGCAGCTGACTGAGGTGACTCGCGGGAACCGTCTTACGGAGGACCTTGAGTATGGTCAGCAAGGTATGACGTGTATTCCCGGTTCCAACAGTACAGGTCAAGTCCTTTGACTTGAGGAACTGCTGAGTTTACCTGTACATCAGGTCTGTATCTTAGATATGGTGAGAGATTGCCAAAATACTCTTGAGTAGTCATAAGCCATGTCTAGTGCAGCTCTGGTGTACAGAGTAACAGTAGTTTCCAACAAATGATCTGTCTCCTGTCAAAAGGCATTGACAGTTGAGTCTCATGTATACTCTGTGTCTTGTCCCTAAAATCTGTGGCTACAGTAACTGAACAGAAGGGAAGGTTTCCCTTGCGGCGTTTAGTAAGGACAGACCGACACTTAGGTCCAAAATGGGTACCTGCATTTTCCGTGCCCTAGACCCTAAGTGATGAGACCGAAGACAGAAGGACAAGTGTACTGTTAGAGCCTAAATGTTCATCCCCGAATATTTCACCTAGTCTCTAGTGCCATGGATCGTTGCTAGATGGCCACCCATGGTAACGGACGGATTCTAGGAATCCGACCAAGTCTAGCTGAAAGGTGAACCTAAAGAGTCACACACTATCCACACACACTTAGTATTTAATTTGGAATTAAATGTTGGAGTAAAGGAATGATTAAATTGGATTTAATCAGGTCCTATATTTTCTTGGACAATTAATTCCTTCTATTTGATAAAGGGAATTAAATTAATAAATTGGATTTATTAAGAGAATTAATTTAACGGGCCTAGAATAAATATTAATATTTATTTATTATATTTATTTGGCCTTTTGGAATATTTAATAGGATTTAAATATTCCATTAAATTAAATTAATGGTTGAGATTTAATGGGATAGATGAAAGGCTAGGATTGAATTTGACAAGGTCAAATTCTACTTTGACTAGAACTTTGACTAGGTCAAAATCCTAGTCAAATTAAGCTTCTAAAGAGTTGGAGTTTAAAGAGGATTAAACTCCTCCTCTATATAAACCCCTAGCCTTGCACCTTTTGAAGGATGATGAAATTCCAACACACACACACACCAACTCGTCTCTCTCTCTCTCCCCTCTCGTCCGCCCCTCTCTCTCTTAGCAAGAAAGTCGTTTTCTTGTTCTTTGTTCTTGGAACATTAGAACATTGATGAATCAATAGCGTTAATTCATAACGTGTTGTTGATTCATTTTTGTTGCTCGCACGACGTGCAAGATACGTGGGTGGATCGTGTGTCACGATTTGGAGGGTCTCAAGAACGAGATCTTGATGCAAAATGGGGAACAACGCGTGTAGCCGTTGAAGACGAAAACGACAACGGGTAGGTCTCGGTTTACGTTTTTGCCTCTTTTATTTTTCAACCCTATGGCCTCCATGATTATTGTATGTTGTTTATTCATGTGATACACCAAACACCCGGGAAATTTCAAGGGCACACCCCTTGAAACGTGTTCTTTAATTTAAAAGCATGTTTTAAATTCCGCATTTTTTATTTTTATACCGCGCTTCTGCATTCGCGCAATTTTTCCGGGACGATCCACATATTCTTTCAGTGGTATCAGAGCCCGGTTCGGTGTATAGGCCTAGGGTTTATGTGTGTTTTAAGCATGAAACGTGATCTTGGCATGTTTTTTATTAAATCTTGATTTTCTTGATTTTAAAAGCATGTCGTTTTATTGCTTTCAATTCGTGTGAATCTCTGCAAATTGGTATTTTTTCTGTCTTTCTTGGGAAACGGGGTGGAAAATTGAACGAAAAACGAGAAACGCCGCAGCCGACCAGCCGGGGGGCTGGCCGCGCGCAGTCGTGCGCTGCCAGCAGGGCAGATGCGCGCAGGCAAGGGAAGCCTGCGCGCGGCCGCCCAGCGGACGCGCAGGGCCGCGCGCTGCCATCCAGGCAGGCAGCGCGGCCGAGGCCTCAGACATGCCGCTGGCCTGGCGCGCGCGCAAACGGGCAGGGGAGCCCGCGCGTGCACGCCCGGTCCTGGCCGCGCGCAGGCGCGCACGCAGGGCGGCGCCTCCAGGCGCGCGCGCACGCAGACAAGGGTGTCTGCGCGCTCGCTCGGCAGGCGTGCTCATACCGACCAAGCCTTCAAGGCTTCCATATGATGATTCCCGCGAGTCACTTCAGTCAGTCAACCACCTTGTCAACTGACCCACTAAAATTTTGCATAGACGACCTTCGTCTGTCGTTGATGAAACTCGGCACTCACCTAGTGAATGTAATACTTAGTGCAAGTCTCAATAGGACACTCGATGCCCAGTCTCGAGGTCCTCGACTTGGAATGTTTCAGACCAACCCTCAGAAGTTGGTTTCATAGCCGCCTTCCAATGCGCAACCCAACTACATGGGTTATCCAATTGGTCTGTGGGCATTTGTTGTGACGTTGAAACGTCGTTCAACGTTAGTAGTAAGCACAACAAACATAGTGCCAGTGATGAATACTTACTCTATTCATCAGGATAATATTGTATTAATAAAGATTGACGAATAGTTCCCAAAACCGTCAATCCAATTGGCTTTCTGGTCACCTATTCTAACATTGATCCCATATGTGTATCGGTAGAGAAGCGCGACGTTCTCGAACCGTGTCAAGTGGTCCTGCGGGTCGGTGGTGCCACCATACTCCATAATGGTTGGTGTCCGACAGTTGGGAGGAAGTTCGTCTGCCATGACCTCCTCGCCGAAAGGGATGCCGCCCTGCACCTCCAGTGGGACTCCCATCATCCTGTGTTCCACATCTTGCAAGCTATTTTGTAGGTGTTGCAGCTGAGCGCGGGGAAAGGTCATCCCACGCTAGGGGCGGAGGAACTGGTTCGTCCTCTGGAAGTCCGAGAAACCTCTGTCCTAGAAGGGCCTCGCCATCAGGCGCTGGGGAGACTCTCTGGGGCCCGGGGGCCACTGCCGCCAGGGGGGCAGTGTTAACCATTGCCATCAGTGCCCGTATAACGGACGTGATCATCCGTTGGATGGCCGCCATCAGTCCGGGGGACAACCTATTAGAAGGAGGTGTCCGAGGGGGTACTATCCCTCAGGGGGTCCGACAGTGGTTCAGAGGGACCGGAGGGTCCGGCCTCCCCCCTCCCGGAGGGAGCCAAGGGGGCTCCGGATAGCACTTGCAACGCCTAAGGGTCGACAGGAGCATCCGTGACCTTCTGCTTGCTTGATCCCCTGTTGGGAGTTTTCATAATCCTCACGTCTCAGTTCTGTGTTCCCACAGACGGCGCCAATTTATGTGACCTAAAAGAGCTCGTTCTTGGGCTTGAGTGGAGTGGACCTTGATTTTCTGCAAGCTATGAATCGGGGACCTGCAAAAAAATCGTTAGCACCCCAACGCTCAAGTCAGTAAACAGTTGTAGAAGAATAAATGTAAGTAAAGCAAAGAAATGATGAAATCTCATGAGTAAAGAACATAAAATAAACTAAGAGCGAGTGTGAGAGCATACAATCGTGTGTGGAACGTTACTTGAGCCGGCCAAGTGGACAAGTATGTATAAAGGAAGAGCCACTAGCTGGGAAGGACTCCTCATCAACCTGAACTCCGAAAGGACCGAGTGCTGGCCTTCCTAGACTTTTGCAGCCTTCCGACTCCTTGAAAGTAGGGACTCTGTTGGAGTGGTCTTCTGCAAATAAGGATAAGGGGTAGACTTAGACAATCCTTATCCATTCTTGGTAAACCTGGGCCTCCGATGGGCCTCCTTGTTGGGTGTTTCGTCCGAGGCCTGGGCCTCCTTGATGGGGATTCCTTTTAAGCTTAGACCAGACTCCTTCCTTGCTGGGGCAAGCCTGGCTAGGACCTCATTGGACTTGGGCTGGTGCCTCGAATGGGCCTTATCCTAGAGATAGGTGGGTCTTTGTGTGGGGTTCCAACACCTTCCCTTGGACTCCTAGATATATTTTTTGGGCTTTTCGGGCCTTACTTTTGGACTGACCCTTTTGGCACATATCTGTATAGATATGGTTTTTTTTCCTTTGAGGAGGTATACATATATGTTATATTCATATATATATATATACATATTTGTGTGTATATATAAATATATTATTTTTTGCTACAATATATATGTATCTATTTAAGATATTTTTGTCAACTTTATTAAAAACGGTTCATATTCCTCTGTCGTGTATAGCATAAATATTTTCTAAAATATTGGATTGATTTTCATAGTTTAAATACTTGGTGTTATCCACATATTTACAATATAATAAGATTTCTAGCAATTAGATTCCCAATAATTGTATTCCTTGTGTTAGCTTCCATTCTCGTCAAACAAACAGAGCCTAAGTCCTTATCCCAATATATATTCGGAGGACGACAAACTCTATCTTATCTAATAGGGTCTATTTTATAGGGTCTTTATCATAACATGCATTTGAGAGACTACAAGCTCTATCAAATCTAATTTATCCTAGAGAAATATTTATTCCAATATCAAGTTAATAAATTCAAACTTTATCTCAAATATGAATGCATATGAGGTCATAGGTCCGAACCAAATTCAATGTCCAACATAACCTATGGATAAGTTTTCATCCAAGCAAATGAATTACTCAATCTATTGCAAAAGAGCAGATTTGTGTTCGTTTCATAATTTCTACTCAATTTTTGTCATTTGTCACGATTGATTTCTGACTTGAGCGTTCGAGTGCTAACGTATTTTTTGCAGATCCCATTTCCCGACTTGCAAGATTCCAAACCCACTTCATTCAAGCCCAAACTTGTCTCCAAGATTGAGATATTTTAGCTCATAGCAATGGCCATCTCTCAATTCTTCAGTAATTTCATCGAAAACTTTTAGTTTGAAGTAGTGAATTATTTTTTGTTTCTTTTTTTATTTAGCCCAAAACATGTTTTTTCTAAAGACAACCCAAAATTTTTTAAAATTATAAAATAACCTCTAAACGTGTCCAAAACGTGTCGGACACTCCTCCAAAACGCATCAGACACGCCAACAGGCGTTTCCTACACCGTATCCTTTTTTTCTTTTTTCTTTCATATTTTCGGACACGCGAATTCCATGTCCGACACGTGTCTGAAGTGTGTCTGAACCGTGTCCGTGTCCGACACTGCATCGAATAATTTTTCGAAGTATCCGTGCATTATAAAAAAAGAAAAAGCTTCAATAAAGAGGTTACAGAGGAACTTTTCCCTATATTAATGCATCTGTAAAGAGGCCCTGAAAACTATATATATAAATGAGCTGTCATATTTCGTCTCAAAAGAGGCACCTATACTTGTCAATTGCCTCCACAAAAGACAAGCAAGGTCTACAAAACAAGCAAGAGCTTCAAGGAACAATAAAAAACAAAAAAAAAAAAAAAAGAAGATAAAATTACACTTTTGGTCCAACTAGATAGGGGTACCCACTTTAGGTCCTCTGATTTACGAGTTTGATATATGTGGTCTCAAAATCCTAAAAAAATGACACTTGTGGTCCTCACCATCAAGTATATAACAGAAAATGCACGTGCCGCAAGTTAATTTATTTTTTAGAATTTTGGGACTACTTATGTCAAATCAAGGGACTGGGCATCCCTCTATCTAGTGGGACCAAAGTACAACTTGCCACATTAGGTATATTAAGGAATTTTTGCACTTTTCATATATTTTTTTTCTATTAGATATGTATTTATACATATATTTTAGAAAAATATGTATATGTTTCATTTACGCTCTCATATAGTAAATAAAAACACTTTTACATAAACTAAAATAATTAGATAAAATAGATTATACTTTCATTTAATATATATAAAGTTTGAAAATAATTTGAAAGTTTTTAATATTTCAAAGTCTAAAATATGTACATATAAATTTATTAAAAAATAGTTTATTTTCAATCACATTTATCTTATATTAAAAATGTTACAATAACAATATATTTTAAAAGTAAATATTTTTAATATTCTAAAATTTAAAATGTTAGGTATAATTAATGGGTTCAATCCACCGCGTTTTGAGTCTAGGGTTACTTAGGTCCCTAGTCTAGAAAATTATTTATGGGTCAAATATCAAGTTTTAATAGATTCACTTTAAAGCTGACCCTTTACCAGCCCTAATTGAAAAGTGACAACCTCAAAGTCTAAAGTGGTGATAACGATGATCCTGGGGACGATTATAACAATTGGACAATTAGCAAGTCGAGGGACAAACAAATAGGGATAAGGAAATCGAACCATAACTTTTTTATAATTTTTTGAAATTTTGATGGAAATAAAACTATAATCTTTCGTTCTCCAATCATTTTAATTCAAATCATTATACAGCTGTAGTTTGTTGCTAGTGAATCTTGTTCGAGCCCTCTCCCCCTCCTTCAACTATTTAACTACTTTCATCTTTAATTAGAATCTAACACTTCAACTGAAAAAGGTGATATGAATTTATTGATTAAGTTCCTAGACTAGCCAGACTACCAATAGTAATTGGCAATTTTTGATTAAATATAATAATATGAACGTCTTAAGTAATTCCTGCCTTAAATAGTTGCACGCGCAATACATATGGCAAAGTATGATTAAATTTATTTTATATTATTTATATAAATAGCACAATATAAGTGCTTTGGTGCATAACTCAAGTATTTTTTCTAAAAAAAATATTAATTTATATAAAACATTAAAAGTGAAATCCGATAAATGTAAGAACAAGGAAATTAATGATTTCAGTGATGAATTCTTATCAATTATCTCATTAAATGTTATACAAAAATAAAGTTTCAATTTAGTATTTTAAAGTAATATATTGTAATAAAATATAAATATAAATGTAAAAAGATATTGTTAAAAATATGTCTCTCCCGCCTTCCCCCTCTAGGGTTTCTGCTGACGGTGAGTTCGGCGGTGAACCGCCGGGGAATACAGACGAGGGCAAGGATGACGAGGGGGCGACAGCTGCTACGTTCAACTTCACAGCGTTCGAAGAATTAACAGAAAGAGTCATGGGGGAATCGGAATCCCTGTCTGTTCTAGAAGGACTCAGGATTCGATGGCGAGAGAAGTATGGTTACAGTGCCTCGGGCACTTCCTCGGCCACGGTTGGCGCTATCATGGAGGCAACGACACCACCACTTCGTACTATAGGGTGTGGCCTTGAGTCTTCTACACCCACTTTGACTCCGCCCACTAGGGTTTTGCAGGAACTTTTGCCGGAAGTGACACCTTTATCCTGTTTCCATGCTCGGCAGACGTAGGAACCGATAACTGAAACCCCCAATTTGGGGGAAACGTCGGAGGTTTTCATCGGTACAGTCAAACTGCAGCCCCCACATGCACCCCATGCAGACCCTATTATGGAGGGCTTCACAAATTCCTCCCGGAAAACACTACGATTTATTCCACCCGAGCGACAACATGGTGAGGTCATTGTGCGACCATCCCTACAAACTATGGAAGTGGGTGCTCGTCGGCGGACTAATACGGCAGTGGGATATTTTCTTGGTAGAAAACCCTACTTTCCTCAACTGAATGCATTTGCTAAATCTCTTTGGTATGGTCTGCAGGAAGTTGTGGCTTCTTCTAGCGGATTTTATTTCTTCCGTTTCGAAATGATGGTGGCAATGGAGGAAGCCATTGAAGGAGGCCCGTGGCTATTCCAAGGACAACCGATTATGTTACAACGATGGTCACCGGGGATGACGTTACAAAAACATGATCACTCCGTTGTTCCCGTGTGGGTTAATTTGCGAAATCTACCGATGGAGTACTGGATGGACGAGGGTCTAAGTCTCATCGCGAGCGGAGTTGGGAAGCCCCTATATCAAGATTCGGTTACGCGTGACTGCTCACGTATTGACTATGCGAGGGTTTGCGTTTTAGTTGACTTCCAACAAAAGCGACCAAAACATGTTGTGTTGGTTCTCCCTGCGGCGGAAGGGGAACGAAGTGGCACCTGCAAGGTTTTGATTGAATATGAATGGCTACCCCCATGGTGCAAAACCTGCAAAGGCTTCGATCATGTAGCTCCTAAGTGTCCAAAGGTTATGAAACAGGAACGGCAACCGAAGGCGGCAGTGCAAGTATATGTGGCTAAACCCCAAAAGAAGGGGGTCGATACGGATATGATGGGGACAAGGGAAGCTACTGCACTTACAGACCAGCGGTCGGCCCAGCTGAATAAGGGTAAAGAAATTATGCTTTATAATCCGTTCGATGTGTTAAATGACGCTGACGACGGCCTAAACAATCAGGGTCCTAATATAAGCAGCCCCACTATGTTTGCTAATGATTAAGCTCGCCTCCTAGAATATCCGCGGTCTTAATAAAAAAGACCATCAAAGCGTTGTTGCAGCGCTGATTCGCGAATACGGTATTCAGATTATTGGATTAGTGCAAACTCGTGTACAGGCCACAAATGCGGCACAAATTCAACGGGCAATTAAGGCTGATTGGCAATGGTATTCAGACTATTCGGGTGGCCCGGGCAAAAGGATATGGGTTGGCTGGAACCACACCGCCATGCTTGTGGACATTTTGCAAGTGTATGACTAGTTTGTGCATGTCAGAGCGACTTGGTGTCGCGAACGACATCTTTTATTACATTTGTCTATGGCTCAAATAACTTATGTATCCTTAGGGAGCTTTGGGAATTTGTCAGCAGTACTGCACCTCTGCTTGAAGAGGAAAATTGGATACTTACGAGCGACTTTAATGTTATCATAGATCACAACGAGTCCGGGGTTCTTCAGGGGATTGCATGGCTGCTATGGAGGAATTCTGTGACACAGTTACAGTAGCGCACCTGCACACACTTCCAGTTACAGGACTCATATTCTCATGGCATAACAAAAGTTTTGGAGCGTGAAGTCTATGGAAGAGGTTAGGTAGAATGCTTGTGAACGAGTGTTGGCTTAGCTCATGGCCTTTGAGCCAATATCACAGCTCCACCCCCCGGACGTCCGATCACTCCCCCTTGATACTCACTGTGACTACACAGGGGGAAACCGAAAAGGGCATGTTCGGATTTGATAATTATCTTACTATGCATGTGGATTTTCTTGACAAAGTGGCTGAAGTTTGGGCTAAACCTGTTCATGGGATACCAATGTTTTCAGTCGTATCTAAGCTTAAACTCTTGAAACGTGTATTTCAGCAAATGCGTAGGAAAAAGGGTGATCTTGCCCATAACGTCCACTTGGCAGCCGAATTTTTTACTTCGGCACAGGCTCTACTTCATGCTTTTCCTCTCTCTGATACCTTTCAGTTACTTGAGTACACTTGCAGAATTGTATATAGCAGGGCACTCAATCAGGAGCAGGATATGCTTAGACAAAGAGCCAAGATTAGCTGGCTCAAAGATGGGGATAATTGCTCCAGATTGTTTTTCCAAAAAGTGGCGGCACGGCGAGCTCGCAACCGAATCTACCAGCTTGAAGATGAGGCTGGGAATCCGAATGGGGGGGGTGGCTGTTGCAGAGGAGCTTACTGCCTATTTCTAATCATTTTTAGGAGGCCCTCGTGCTTCTAAGACGTTGAATTTGGACTTCTTGTGGCCGTTTCTTGCAGGCCGGCTGAGCGACGGAGAGGCCCTCGACATGACGAAGGGGTTACTGCTAGTGAAATACATGGAGCTCTAATGGATATTGACGACGATAAGGCACCGGGACTGGATGGGTACATGGCGGCCTTCTTCAAAAAAGCGTGGCCTTTGATAGAACATGAGGTCGTTGAGGCAGTCCAACAATTCTTTCACACTGGGCTAATACTTAGGAAAATCAACTCTACACTCATTACTTTAGTGCCTAAAGTCCAAATGCCGAAGACGGTGGGAGAATTCAGGCCTATCTCCTGTTGTACTGTATTATACAAGATAATCTCCAAGATTCTTGCAGCTCGCATGCAACCATTCCTAGGAGCATTGGTTGATCATTCACAGAATGCATTTATATCTAGCTGAAGAATCACCGACAATATACTACTAGCTCAAGAAGTCCTTGCCAGGTACAACCAGGCGAACCTTCCACCACGGTGTACCTTAAAGATTGACTTGCGGAAGGCGTATGATACCGTGGAATGGGATTTTGCACTGGAGAGCCTCCGACAGTTTGGGTTTCATGACAAATTCATTGAGTGGATCCGAGTATATATGACCACTGCTTCCTATTCGATAAGTATCAATGGCAGTCCACATGGCTACTTTCCAGAAGTGCGAGGGCTCCGACAAGGGGACCCTCTTTCCCCGTATATTTTTGCACTTGTGATGGAAGTGAGAGCCACTGTAAGCCACCATATTGAGCGACACAACGACTTTTCATATCACTGGAAATGTGACAGAATCCGACTATGCATGCTCAGCTTTGCCGATGACGTTCTCTTATTCTGTAAAGCCAAGCGTCAATCAGTTGACACACTCCGCCGTGCACTCCTAGAGTTCGCCGAGTTATCCGGCCTCCACGCGAATCCTTTAAAGACTCAAATTTTCATATCCAAATCAGGTACACTGGAAGTTAGCAACATCCTGAGTACAACAAGCTTTCAACTCGGTAGCTTGCCGATGACGTACTTGGGAATCCCACTGACGCACTCCAGGCTTACAGTGGCACATTGCAGACCGATATTGGAGAAGATTGATCACAGGATCAACTCCTGGGCGATTCACTCATTGATGTACGCAGGGAGAGTACATCTTATTAAATCGGGCCTTTGCTCCCTTGCGGTATTTTGGTCGGGTACCTTTTTCCTTCCTAAAGGTGTTATTAAGGAGGTGGAGAAACGTCTTCGTAACTTCTTATGGAAGGGCTACGGACAGACGGGGTATGCCAAGGTCGCTTGGGAGGATGTATGTAAGCCGACTAATGCCGGGGGCACGGGCATTAGACCGCTCTTGTGTGTTAATCGTGCGTTGATGAGCCAACACCTCTGGGATATTATACGGAACGACCGCAACTCTATTTGGGTTCAATGGCTACATTCCTATCACCTACAAACTTGTAGTATATGGACAGCAAAACCGAACAAAGGAAGTTGTAGTTGGTGCAAGCTGCTGAAGCTGCGAACCAATTTTGTTAGGGGAGTGGACTACCGAGTCGGAAATGGTAACCGCTTCATGGTTTGGTTGGACCCTTGGCACCAAGAGGGGTATTGATTACTCATTATCCACAAGGACTGCGAATAACTGGAGCTGGCTTACAGGAGAAATTGCACACTGTCATTATGAATGGCAACTGGTCACTACCAGTAAATAGGGCTGTCAACGGATTGGGACTAGTGGCTGGATTACCAACCATTCAGGGGGCGAGGACGTGGTACTATAGAAAGGCACGGCTGATGGACAATTCTCGACGGCATCAGCCTGTTCACTTCTTATGGGGACTCATCCGAAAGTACCTTGGAGCAGCCTGTTGCTAGGACTGCTGAAAATTCCCCGAAACTCTTTTATATTATGGCTTGCTATACAACAGAAACTATCGACTATGGACAAGTCGTGGTTGAGTCACCAAAACAGTTATTGTATCCTTGCTGATGAGGGGACACTAGAAACTCATGGTCATCTGTTTTTCGCATGTGCATTCTCACGTCGATGCTTGACCATTTGTCAGCGGCGAGTTCGACTCCAGTGACCACATGCAGATTGGAGCTTGGGAATACAATGGGCATCGAGCAGGTGGAGGGGCCGACATCCACTCAATGCAGCATACAAACACCTCCTTGTGAGTCTGGTTGATCACATTTGGCAGGAGCGCAACAACCATCGTTTTAATGGAACAACAAGCGCGGCAGATTTGGTGGCGGCAAGAGCACTTGACCAATTAAAGGATATAATTATATCTAATCCAACTAATAATTTGGCCATGTGTACAGTCTTTATAGTATGGAGGATCCCTTGGATCCCCAGAGACAATTGCTCGATGAATTCTTTAGGGTGATTGTCGACCCTCTTTGTATAGATACCAATTTAACTTATTAATAAAACCTTACCTTTTCCCCAAAAAAAATAAAATATAAATATACTTAAAGTAAAATCTATAATCTAATGATATTTCTTTATTATATTATTTTTTAAATTGAGCACTATCAAAAAAATAACTTAATTAATTAAAAATTTGAAAAAACATTGATCTTATAACTTTGTAATATATATATATATATATATATATAAATAGATAGTAAAATTGTACTTTTGATCCCACTATATAGAGGGTGTCCATTTTTTATCCCTTGGTTTACAGGTTTGGCATATCTAATCTAAAAATCCTAAAAGGTAAAAATATTTGGAAAATTATATTGACTTAATTTTAGAAGAAACTTGACAACCGAAAAAGAGTGAAAATACATTTATTTCAAAATTAAAGAAATTAAATACTTCACTAAATCAAAGTTCAGCCAAATCGTGTAAGTAATTGTCAATGGCAAAATTGACAAGTGGAAAAAGTATATTAATGGAGGGAGAATGGCATTTTCATAATAATATAATATATATATATATATATATTCATAAATACAAATGCACATATGTATAGATATGATTTTTTTTTCCTTTAAGTATACATATATGTTATATTCACATATATATATATATATTTGTGTATATATAAATATATTATTTTCTGCTACAATATATATGTACATATTTAAGATATTTTTGTCAACTTTCTTAAAAACGGTTCATATTCCTCTGTCGTGTATAGCATAAATATTTTCTAAAATATTTGATTTCTTGTCATAGTTTAAATACTTTGTGTTATTCAAATATTTACAAGTAATAAGATTTATAGCAATTAGATTCCCGATAATTGTATTCCTTGTGTTAGCTTCCATTCTCGCCAAACAAACGGAGCCTAAGTCCTTATCCTAACATGTATTCAGAGGACGACAAATTCTATCTTATCTAATAGGGTCTATTGTAAAGGAGTCTTTATCACAACATGCATTTGAGAGACTACAAGCTCTATCAAATCTAATTTATCCGAGAGAAATATTTATGCCAATATTAAGTTAATAAATTCAAACTTTATCTCAAATATAAATGCATATTAGGTCATAGGTCCAAACCAAATCCAGTGTCCAACATAACCTATGGATAAGTTTCCATCCAAGCAAACGAACTACTCAATCTATTGCAAAAGAGCACATTTGTGTTCATTTCATAATTTCTACTCAATTTTTGTCATTATTTTAGGATTACATCTACATTTTATCATCTCACGATTGATTTCTAATTTAAGCGTATGAGTGCTAACATATTTTTTGCAGATCCCATTTTTCGATTTGCAAAAATTGAAACCCACTCCATTCAAGCCCAAAGTTGTCTCCAAGATCGAGCTATTTTAGCTGACATCAATAATCATCTCTCAATTCTTTAGTAATTTCATCGAAAAACTTTTAATTTGAAGTAGTGAATTATTTTTTATTTCTTTTTTATTTAGCCCAAAACGCTTTTTTCTAAAGACAACCCAAAATTTTTTAAAATTATAAAATAACCTTTAAATGTGTCGGACACTCCTGCAAAACGCATCGAACATGCCAACGGGTGTGTCCTACACCGTTTTCTTTTTTTTCTTTTTTCTTTTATATTTTCGGACACGCGTATTCCATGTCCGACATGTGTCTGAGGTGTGCCCGTGTTCGACACTGAATCGAATAATTTTTCGAAGTGTCCGTACATTATAGAAGAAAAAAAGCTTCAATAAAGAGGTTACAGAGGAACTTTTCCCTATATTAATGCATCTGTAAAGAGGCCCTGAAAACTATATATATAAAAGAGTTGTCATATTTCGTCTCAAAAGAGGCACCTATACTTGTCAATTGCCTCCACAAATGACAAGCAAGGTCTACAAAACAAGGAAGAGCTTCAAGACACAAGGAAAAAAAAAAAAAGAAGACAAAATTACACTTTTGATCCAACTAAATAGGGGGTACCTACTTTAGGTCTCCTGATTTATGGGTTTGACAAATGTGATCTCAAAATCCTAAAAAAAAAAAATGACACTTGTGGTCCTCACCATCAAGTACATAACAGAAAATGCACGTGTCATTAGTCAATTATTATTTTTTAGAATTTTAGGACTACATATGTCAAATCAAGGGACTGGAGATCTCTCTGTCTAGTGGGACCAAAGTGCAACTTGCCACATTAGGTATATTAAGGAAATTTTACACTTTTCATATTTTTTTCTATTAGATATGTATTTATACATGTATTTTAGAAAAAATATGTATATATTTCATTTATGCTCTCATATAATACATAAAAACACTTTTACATAAACTAAAATAATTATATAAAATAGATTATACTTTCATTTAATATATATAAAGTCAAAATAATTTGAAAGTTTTAATATTTCAAAGTCTAAAATATGTACATACAAATTTATTAAAAAATAGTTTATTTTCAATAACATTTATCTTATACTCAAAAATGTTACGATAATAATATATTAAAAAGTATATATTTTTTAACATTCTAAAAATTAAAATTAGGTATAATTAATGGGTTCAATCCTCCAAGTCTTGATTCTAGGGTTAGTTAGGTCCCTAGTCTAGAAAATTTTTTATGTGTCAAATACCAAGTTTTAATATATGCACTTTATAGCCTACTTTTTTACCAGTCCTAATTGGAAAGTGACAACCTCCAAGTCTAAAGTTGCGATTGCCATTACGATTATTAGAGTTGGACAATTAACAAGTCGAGGAACAAACAAATAAGGATAAAGGAATCGAACCATAACATTTTAGAACTTTTTTCAAATTTTGAGAAAAATAAAACTATATTTTTTATTCTCCGATCATTTTAATTCAAATCATTGTGCAGTAGTAGCTTGTTGCTAGTGAGTCTTGTTCGAGACTTCTCCCCCTCCTTAAACCATGTTACTGTCGTCTTTAATTATAATCTAACACTTCATCTGTAAAAGTTGATATGAATTTATTGATTAAGTTCCTAGACTAGCCAGACTGCCAATTGTAATTGGAACATTTCGATTAAATATAATAATATGGACGTCCAAATAATTTCCGCCTTAAATAGTTGTATGCACGATAAATACGGCAAAGTATGGCTAAACGTATTTTGTATTATTTATATAAATAGCTAATATAAGTACATTTGGGCATAACTCAAGTATCTTTTTCTAAAATGTATTAATTTATATAAAACATTAAAAGTGAAATCTGATAAATTTTTAAGAAGAAGGAATTTAATGATTTTAGAGATGAATTCTTATCGATTATCTCATAAAATGTTATACAGAATAAAGTTTCAATTTAGTATTCTAAAGTAATATATTCTAATATTGTAATAAAATATAAATATACTTAAAGTAAAGCCTATAATACTAACAATATTACTTTACTATATTATTGTTTAAAATAAATATACTATCACAAAAATAATTCATTGGGGCTTTGGTGAGAGAAGTGTAGAGAGAGAGTATTTCCAAAGAGTATTTTGGGGAGAGCCTTTGTGTCGTGATCAGTTTTGTGGCATCAATTGTGTTATTTGATCACAATCATGTATCAAATTTATAGGTGTACTAAGTCATATCCCTATGGATACGTTTGTTTGATATGGAATGATATTTTTTTTTTGAACATTTAATCCCCAAACTTCATAAATTTCTGTTTGGTAGGATTATCTTAAATTTGTGAAAGAAAATATATTTACAAAAGTTTGGAATATGCAAAAATAAAAATAAAAAAAAATATGGGAATGTAAAATCTCAATATTTTGATGCTATTTTTATTCCCTTCTAGAAATCTGCCATTATTACCATTTATATATATATATATATATATCTTTCTATCTCTCTCACATCTCTCTCCAATCTCTCTTAGCCTCTTCAAATTTATCACATTATGGAACATGAATTTTGTTTTCAATTTATTATTACAAGTTTTGCATTTATTTGCATTTTATTCTTTTATATATTTATTTTAGGGTTAATAGCAGATACCTCCAACGTATGAGGGGTTTTACACTTTCCTCCCCAATCATGTTTTATACACTCAATCGCGCAATCTTTTTTTTTTTTTTACTTTCGGCGAATCAAAAGGAGGATATTCTAGTTGCGTAAATATACATTTTTGGGCGATTTACAGCAGGATAAAGTTATAATTTCACACTACAATTTAAAAAAAATAAAAAACAAAAAACAAAAAAAGTACAAATATAAAGAAGCTTCTTCTTCTTCATCCACCGCCCCCTTTTTCTTTTCTTTTTCATTTCTCCCATTTTTTCTTCATCCGTTGCCGACCGCCATGCCCACTTTTTTCTTTTCTTCTTCATCTGCCTCGCAACACCACCCTCACTTTTCTGTTTTCTTCTTCAGATTTCTCTCAGAGGAGTTTGACTCTCCAACCTTCCAAATCCGACATTATAATTAAAACTTTCACATGAGAAATTTAAAATTAGTCAAAACAAAAAGGTTCCCTCTGCTCTGGGCTACTACCAATCAACAAAAAATGGTGGTGGTTTTTGGGAGTGGTGGATGTTCAATTTTTCCTCTTATTTTTTTATTATTATTTTTTAAAAATTGGTGTGTGAATACAATTTTACCCAGCAAGTAAATCGCTTTGAGCCGCGTGTGTTCACGTAACCAGAATATTCTCATTTGATTCGCCGTAAAGTGAAAAAAAAAGAAAGGAAAATGCAACAAAATTGAAAGATAGGGCAGTCGAGTGTAAAAGGAAAAAAAAATGATTTGGGGCAAAGTGCAAAACCCCTCATAAATTGGGGGCGACTGCTATTAACCCTTTATTTTATATGTATGCATAATGTGTCTGTATAGGTATGTTCACAATATTTATATTATTATATTAATATAATATTATTTTCATAAATATAAATGCACATATGTACAGATATTTTTTTTTTTTTTCCTTTGAGGAAGTATACATATATATGTTATATTCATGTTGATCCGAGAATATTCTCAAAATATCCTGAATATATTCAAGCACATGATAAACTCTCCATTCAGAGAACTCCATGAGAAGGGCTCTAGGCGGACTCCCAGCAGGGGCTCTTCAGCTTAAGGTTAACCCAGGGCACTGTCGACAATTTGTCTAAGTCCAGATGTATCGCGAGACCTTCATACTTGGTGCACAGGACAACCGTCCTTCTCTGCCACTGTATTGGCTACATTTTGACAGTAGCGCAGCTTTTGTCTGCCTAGACCACCACCTGTCACTATTATTGTGGATATGTGTGGCACATTGAACACCATTGATCTAATATCTGATCTAGGGTGCACATATAATCGTACAATCTACCATAATCTATAATTATAGGCACTCCACCAATAGGTATAACTTTTGTCTCCCCAACCTTTGCTCTTATGTCTTTAGATACCTTTACATACTGACTTGAGCGTCGGAGTGCCTACGTCGGAAACCCCTCTGGCTTGGCCCTAATGCGGTCTTATTTTGTAGTCCTTGTCCAATTCATTGAACCCCTACCTGAGCATTGGGAATAGACATAATACTTTACATTCACTATAAAATCCTGAAATGCCTATTTGCATTTCTGTGGTACAACACACATATATATGTATATATTTGTGGTGCATATATAAATATATTATTTTTTGCTACAATATATGCATTTAAGGTATTTTTGCCAACTTATTGAAATACGGTTCACTTTCCTCTGTCGTGTATAACATAAATATTTTCTAGAATATATGATTGATTTTCATAGTTTAATACTTCGTGTTATCCAAACATTTGCAATGGAATAAGATTTCTAGCAATTAGATTCCCGATAAATGTATTTCTTATGCTAGATTCCATTCTCGCCAAATAAATTGAGCCGAAGAGGAGTCCTTATATCCGAACATGTATTTAGAGCACTACAAACTCTATCTTATCTTCGATGAGTCCTTATTAACATGCATTTGGAAAACTACAAGCTCTTTTAAATCCAATTTATTCAAGAGAAGTCTTTATCCCAATATTAAATTGAGAGATTTTAAACTTTATCTTATATATGGATGTATATTAGGTGATACATCCAAAACACACAATGATGAGAAGGAAAATATTGGTCCAAGTTCAACGACAAATCAAGTGCTTCAGCAATAATATGCTGCAGAAAATTAAAACCTACAATTCTGTTTTTCTTTTATGTTCTTTTTGGATGAGAAATTATGGATATTCTCATCAATTCACAAATACACTTCAGCAATTCGAAGTCGTAAGGCTGCAAGTGCATCCAACTAAAAACCTAGCTACTATAGTAATTCTATTCGTTATAGAGTTATATTTCATGGTATTTGCAATAAATTTTATTTTTTATGGTGGAAATAAATTATAAAAAAATATAAATTAAGAATAGTACAAGTTGAGAGTATTTGAAAATAAAAATCAAAAGTGAAAAAAATTGAAATTAGAATATTTAGAAAAATATCTTAGTATTTATAATTTTATTTGTAAGCTGTAGAAGTTGGTAGGGAGTGGTTTCTAATTTTTACTTAAATCAATTAATTTGAATGGTTCAAAAACAGAAGTTGTACAACAACGTCACTTTTTCAACTCAGTTCTTACAATAAGATGATAAACACTTATTTTTAAACTTTACAAACACCCCCTACCAATATTTTTCGTGAGTCATACAAATGTAACTTGTAGGCCAATTTACCTGTTGCCTTCTATTATATTGCTTTTTTTTTTTTAGGGGAAAAGGTATTATATTGCTTTTTATTAATACAAATTTTTCCATAACATATTAATATTAAATAATTATTCTTTCTAATAATTTTAAATTTTAAATTAGATGATCAGTTAACATGGTATCACAGTCAGATCAAACAAAAGTTCCTAAATTCGAATCACATGGGTCACCCATTTGTAAAAAAAGGTTTAGCATGCAGGGTCTGCGCATGCGAGAGGCCGTGTTATAATATTAATTAATATCGAATATTTTTTCTATCCAATACTTTAAACTTTTAGATGAAGTGAACGTCTAATAAATTTGACATACCAATCACTACATGAGAATCACTACAAGAGAATAGCTTAATAGCAATGAAAAAATTTGTTATTGAAATCAGCGTGATAGATATATGGACAGATTTGGCCAAGATTTAGAATTAAAAGAAATTGAGGGACTGAATAGCCCAAGTGGAGAAGGTCTCCTAAGCTTAGGACTACTATTACTATTAATTAAATAAAATCATACATAGGGTACAAAAGGTTGTTACTAGGACAATTCTAATGACCTAAGATAAAGCCACTTGGCAATGGATCAATAATCCAATATTTATATTTAAGCTATGTTAAAGTAATGAAAATGCAAGAACAATCTTGGCAAAAATCTAATATCTCTTCCCTCCCCAATTGTTGGAGCTTTCCCTAGCTCGAATAGGAAAAATGTTCGTAGCGTCGAGCTAATCGATAATTAAAATTCTCGTTGCTAATCTACACTACATAATATATATTTTAAATAATTTATTGCTAAATTTGTTAGCAAGTAAATTTTCGTTGTTAAATTTATTAGCAAGTAAATTTTTTGTATTAAATAATATATTAACAACAAAAATTGTACTTATTAATTAACTCGACGCTGATTTTTTTTATTGTTATTGAGTGTTTTTCTTGTCGTGAATTAGTGAGTTGAGTGTCAAAAATTAATCAAAGAAAAGAAAAAAGAAATTTTCAATGCGACCAATTAGGGTTTGTATTCACATGGGATAACATTTTAACGTGTTATATGAATACAACCAAGAGTAGGGGTCGGCCTTTGAGAAGAGATGGCATCTCAAGGGAAGGCAAAGAAAGCAAACGGGCTGTGTTAAGCTGGACGCTTCATCAAACGATGGGTAAATTACATTTTTGGTCCCATAAGTGGACGTGTTTCTAATTTTAGTCCCACAATGTCTATCATTCGCGAATTACGTTCCATAAGTGGATTTTTTTTCCAATTTGATGACTCATTGGGGATTTCTGTTAATGAAGTTAACGGAAGTTGGATCTCCGTTAAGTGGACCGATTTTGGAGGAAAATTGACCATCTTTCAACCACTTTTGGAGCGAAATTAACTCACTTTTTCTTCTTCTTATAAGAATTCATTTATTTCTTATTTTTTCTATATTTACCAACAAACAAAACATAAAATGGCTGTAATTTCTTTATATATAATATCTTTCTATTTTCATTTGTACAAATTAAATTTTTAAGTCGAAAAAAAAAGAAATAGAAATCCTGTACTGACTTTCTGGTGCCAGTAATTGAACATCAAAGTTCTATAAATGCAATTTATATTTTAGTAATTGTTGTTCTACTTTTTGTATTTGTATTTCTGTTTTTTTTTTTTTTCGACCTAAAAATTTAATACGTACAAATGAAAATAGAAATATATTGTATATAAAGAAATTGCAATCATTTTAAGTTTTGCTTGTTGGTAAATATGAAAAAAATAAAAAATAAATGAGTTCTTATAAGAACAAGAAGAAGTGGGTTAATTTTCCTCCAAAAGTGGTTGAAGGATGATCAATTTCCCTCCAAAATCGGTCCACTTAATGGAGATCCAACTTCTGTTAACTTAATTAACGAAAATTCCCAATGAGTCCTCAAATTGAAAAAAAAAAAGTCCACTTATATGATGTAAATCGCGAATGGTAAATATTGTGGAACTAAAATTGAAAATAGGTTCACTTATGAGATCAAAAATGTAATTTACCCTCAAATGATTGCTAGTTTATGTCGGTAGAAATTCATATTAGTGACGTCACAATCTTTTCAAATTGTACGGGTATCAGTGCATCAACCCTAATTGTAAACTTACTTTATGTTCTCAAGGAAAACAATTGCTTTACTTGGATTAAATAATGTCGCACTTTATAAGAAGTGATTGAGCAACAACGATTTAATTGTAGTTGGGTAAAACATTCAATGAATGTTTTAAAACTCGGACTGTTTGATCGAATCGAAAAATTGAGTGGGTTAAGAGTTACTGGTTCAATCGTCGGGTGAACCGTACGTGATCGAACCAGTGATGTTATAATTATGTTATAATAAAATTAATATATAAAATTACATTAAAATAATAAAAAATACAAACATATAAATAAGTTTTTGTTGAAGTTCATATAAGAATTAAAAGTATTTCAAGACTTGATAGTATAAGTATATCGAAGATTTATGCCAAGAATAAAAATAGAACAATTACGTAAATAACAAAAATAACAAATTATTTATCATTATAATTAAGTTATAACTAAATTTTATTGCCAATAAATAGTTAGCATCCGGAATTTTAAAAATAATATATAAATCTTATTCTATTAATTATTTAATTAGAAATTTAAGTAATCATAAGAGATAATAATTTAATTAGATTACGGACTTAATGCATTTGTTCATTTATAAATATATAATTGAAGTAATTATTAAAGTGTTGGTGTTGGTTTCTTAATTTTTTTCTCAATTTTATATGTAATGTCGTGGTTCAATTTTAAATTGTATCAATTTTTAAAAAATTTAAAAATTTCATGAACCGACCGGTTCACTTGACCCGGGACCGGGTCAACTGGGTCACTCTAAGGTTTAACATAATTAGAAATAATTTTTCATTGTTTGAAAGATTAAAAATTTATATCCTCGACTTTTTAACATCCATCTAACGACAAGCCTATTTCGTTAGGTTTTTATTCAGTTTATGTGATGAACCACCCAAAAATACCCTTGAATTATACGCTATTGATAGTGCTAGGAAATTAGGATAGGAGAAATTACTAGAATGCCCTCAAACTATCAAGGAATCTATGAAAATGCCATCAACGGAAGTTGACGGCGGTTATTTGAAGGTGGTTACAGAAGTAGTGGGGGCGCCAAATTACCAAGGCACCCTTAGCAATTAGATCCAGGCCGTTGGATTGAAGGTAGTTGAGGGGTGATGTCGTATTTTCACTCCATGTAATTTGCTATAAATAAGAGGTGAAGCCTTGTTGTAATCATCTCATTTTCATTAATACAAATTTACTTTTCCTACTTTTGGAAGAATTTCTAAGAGTTGTTGGCCTCGCGATGTCGTTTCGAGTCACCGTGCCTAGATCAATAGTATCCCGAATCTTACACCATCAGCTTGGCACCGTCTATGGGAATCTGGTCTAGGCATTGAAGATGAATACTCGTTCGAGGGCGAGGAGTGCGAACGTGGGACAAAAGGAGCCCGAGAAAAGAAAGGAAGCGCATGGCCAGCAGGAGGAGGAGAGGCAGGAAGAGGTCAAGGCCCACGCCTCGGAGAGTCCACCGGCGCACCGCCAAGAGGAGGATAGGCAGGAAGAGGTCGAGGCCCACCCCTCAGAGAGTCCACCAGCGATACCAGGAGGAGGAGAGGCAGGAAGAGGTCGAGGCCCACGCCTCGGAGAGTCCACCGGCGCACCGCCAGGAGGAGGAGAGGCAGAAAGAGGTCGAGGCCCACGCCTTCGAGAGTCCACGGGCGCACCGCCAGGAGGAGGACAGGCAGGAAGAGGTCGAGGCCCACGCCTCCGAGAATCCACCTGCGCACCCAGGAGGAGGAGAGGCAGGAAGAGGTCGAGGCTCCACCTTAGCAGAAGAGAGACCGTGCCTTGGAGAATTCACCAGCGCACCCAGGGGGAGGAGAGGCAGGAAGAGGTCGAGGCTCCACTTCCACCCCCAGTTATTCAGATAACTCTTAAGACTCTTCGCCAGTTGGTGGAGGTTGCATCCGCCCGAGCCGCCGGAAGGGCCACAGAGGAAGATAAAGGGTCCCCTTAGGGCAGAAGGAAGTAAGCATGAAAGGACACGTGCCCCCGGGGGATTTAGCTCAATGCACCCCCCGGACCTCGTGGACTCAAACGCTCGATGCAACCAAGCGACAAGGATAGGGATCGAGACCATAGCTCGAAGGAATGCCACTACTTGGAGAATGAGGTCGGGGAGTTGATCCGAAGAGATTACTTACGAGAATTCGTGGGACAAAGGAAACAAGAGCTCCAGTAAACCGCTTCTGGAGACAGACACGTGGCACGTGGAAGTGAAGTAGGAAGCAAAATGAGCTAGCAGGGACAACCTCCCAAACTGTTTGAGTTATGAGGGTTACCTCGGGAGGCCTAATAGGAAGAGATACGGAGCAAGAGTTGCTCCGAGAATAAGGCAAGCTGAAGGAGTTGCGGTGAAAGAAATAGGACGGGATGCCAAACGGTATCATCTTTGGCGAGAAGGCAGCAGTGTCGCCAGTGGATCCAAAAACGAGTCGGAGTGGGATGCGCTAAGCAAGGGGAGAAAAGCTGACTTGCGCTGCAGGAGCGACGTATGCAAGGGGAGAAGCTAACTTGCAGTACAGGATCGGCGTATGCAAGGGGAGAAGTTGACTTGCAGTACAGGAGCGACATATGCAGGGGGAGAAAGCAGGAGTGGCATATGCGAGGGCGGATAGCGACTTCCAACTTGCGGTCAAGCAGTAGGAGGGGGGCTGCGAAGATAGGGGAGCAGATAACCAAGTACTTACCAAACATCCAAGCGTTAAGAAGGAAGTTCGGTGGGTTCACCCCAAAAAAAATCCCGTGGTCATGCAAGGAAGAGACGAACGGACTCATTAAGTCAGCCAGCGCATTGCCTCCTTCGGAGAGCGAGAGAATAACCATACTGAGTCAAGAGCGACACGAATTGGACGTAGTGTGGGAAGAAGCCTTGACGGTGAAGAGCGTTTCATCAAGCTGGGAAGAAAGTTTGGAAGAAGATTGAAAATTAGGGATTTTGCTTCAAGAGTCCAAAGAACCCCAAGGAAGCAAGGGTAAGTCAAGCTAAGTCAGCAGAGCTCATGGTAATTGAAAGTAAGTTGCATAAGAGAGGCTTTTTGTAAACCACGTCTTGGATACGTCGGCGAGGATTAAGCAGAGTAGAAAGAGGGAGACTGCGTAATCACTCCGGAAGTAGAGTGTTAGCATGCCAAGCCCCAAAGCGAGGACACCTCTGGCCTACAGAGCCTAAGGATGCATGGAACTTAGTGAAAGACTCCGAGGATGCCAGGAGCATGCCGACATCATTCACGCCCCAACGGGAAGTATGAACCTTCGCAAACATCCCATATGGCGGTATCAAGTCGTGGAAAGTGAACGAGAAGAGAACGTCCACACACGTGGAATACGGCTGACTTCAAAGAACATTATATGTAATACTTTGTATTCCTTTTTTTTTTCAAATGCTTTGTAACCCAAAATTACGGTAATAAAATCCTCACTTTCTACTTGTTGTAGATTCATTGTCTATACTTTATCACGTAAGTACATTTAACACTCTATTCTATCTAAAAGAGGGGGATTGCCCCTCACATTGAAATTTTATCTGAAAGAGGGGTACGACCCCTTACATTAATATTCTATCTAAAAGAGGGGGATTGCCCCTCACATTGAAGTTCTATTTGAAAGAGGGGGATAGCCCCTCACATTAATATTCTATCTAAAAGAGGGGGATTGCCCCTCACGTTGAAGTTCTATCTGAAAGAGGGGGATGGCCCCTCACATTAATATTCTATCTAAAATAGGGGGATTGCCCCTCACATTGAAATTCTATCTAAAAGAGGGGGATTGCTTCTCACATTGAAATTCTATCAGAAAGAGGGGGATTGCCCCTCACATTGAAGTTTTACCTAAAAGAGGGGGATGGCCCCTCACCTCACCTTGACACTTTATTTAGAAGAGGGGGATGGCCCCTCACGTTAATGTTTCACCTAAAAAGAGGGGGATGACCCCTCACCTTAACATCTTGTTTATAAGAGGGGGATGCCCCTCACAGTAATATTTCATCTAAAAGAGGGGGATGACCCCTCACGTTAATATTTTACCCAAAAAAGGGGGATGGCCCCTCACCTTAACATCTTAATATTCTATCTGAAAGAGGGGGATTGCCCTCACGTTGACATTTTATCCAAAAAAGAGGGGGGGTTGTCCTTCACCTTGAAATTTAGTTCAACTTATAAGTATTTAGTTTAATATTTTACTTGTAAGAGGGGGAATGCCCCTTACATTTGAAAGTTAGTTCGAGAAAAACAACTTAACATAATAAGCAATAGAGAAACAAAGTTTGATAACGTAACAAAAAGGAACTCCTACGAAGTCCCCATACGACAAAGACCTCCCACAAAGTTCCAATATGTTCCAACCAAGGGAACTTCTACAAAGCTTCCGAGGAGCTCAACGGGACGCGCCGCGACGCGGCGCAGCTTGACGCGACGCGGTAGATGACGCGTCGCGGTAGAAGGTGCTTCAAACATGGTGTAAAGCAAATTCAACACAGTCACAACAGCCATCGAGTGGGCTAGGACCCCCTCGCCTCCATGGCGACCTTCGGAGTTGCAGAGGATGAGTGAGCAAGAAACCTTGTCCTCCTTCCTTGACGAAAGGCGAGAACGGACTCGCAAAGCATGCTTGTAATCACACTAAGCCCTAGCAGAACTTCTCGTTCTGAGGGTTGTTGGAAAAACGAGTCACTCTAAAAAAAAAATTTACAACTGTTGTGAGGAAAAGTTAGAAGAACGAGTCCTTAACAACTCACCTAAGGATCAACGAAATATCTGAAGTCTCAAGAGAGAAAGGTACACCAAGGTCCCGAAAACGTCGGAAAAAACCCCTCAAAGTGCGTGAAAGAAATAGAGAGTGGAGCGGTTGACGCGCGACATCAAGGTCTAAAACAAGAGCTTGCGCCATTGAAGGGAATCAAGGAGTTTGCAAGCTTTTTTAGCTTCAATTTTTGGAAAAATTAAGCAAATCAGATGAATGTTCCTGGTGCCATAAACCGAAATCACTTCGTGATCGAAATCGACCACTTCAGCAAGCAAGAGAGGAAGAAGGAGGGGTAACAAGACACCCTCGACTGAAATCCGACCGAGGCAGGAGGCCACGGCCAGACTCTGGCTGAGGCATCTCGCCTCGACCAAGGCTTGGCCAAGGCACGCGTTCTGGCCGAGGGGTGGCTCGGCACGCCTCGGCCAGGCCACTATCCCCCGATGACGGACCCCCGACAAGGCCTCATTGGACATTTTCTTGAAGTGCATAACATCCTAAAAATCTTTCGGACTGGCGAATTATTTTTGTTTCTTCCAGATTAACGAATGATGACTTTTGGAAGTCTAAAAACAAAACTACTGCAAGGAAAGAGATGAAGAACCATACACTCGAGCCAACTCATTTTCGACATCTTTTCTGGAATGGGGCTGAGACTGAGAAGACAAACAAAGCAAGAGGAAGAAAGTCAGAATATCCCACCAAGTTTATACATAGAAGACAAGGAATCCCAGCAAGGGAAGGAGTTGAACCAAGAGTAGTCTCAAAAGAGAAAGAGCCTGTATGAAGAAGGGTCCCAAGAAGGAAGAAACCCGTGGCAGAAGCAGAACAAGAAAAAAAAAAAAAAAAAAAAAAAAGAGCTCCAGTAAAAAGAGGGATTGGTGCCAAGAGGAATCCGAGAAGAAAAAGACTCTACATCAAAAAAAGGAAGATTATCAAGAAGAGGAAGTTGAATCAGATTATCTGTTAGAACTTCCAAATTTCCCGGAAGTATTTGGAAGTTGGGGAGCTACTGATAGTGTTAGGATATTAGGATAGGAGAAATTACTAAAATGCCCTCAAGGGAAGCTGACGGCGGTTATTTGAAGGTGGTTACAGAAGGAGTGGGGGCGCCAAATTACCAAGGCGCCCTTAGCAATTAGATCCAGGCTGTTGGATTGAAGGTAGTTGAGGGGTGATGTCGTATTTTCACTCCATGTAATTTGCTATAAATAGGAGGTCAAGTCTTGTTGTAATTATCTCATTTTCATTAATACAAGTTTACTTTTCCTATTTTTTGGAAGAGTTTCTAAGAGTTGCTGGCCTTGCGATGTCATTTCGAGTCACCGTGCCTAAATCAATAGTATCCCGAATCTTACACCATCAACTATAATTTTATATATTATTTAAAAAATTTAAAATATTTTTATAAACTAATATTCTCTATGAATAATACGACTTGCAAAACTACGAATATGTGCTATATTTCCATAATTGAATAATAAGTCTTGCAAAACAACGAAAGATGCTATATATATGGGTCCACTTGAATCAACCAAAGAAAGCGTAAAACACGAAACATAGTCGTGTTAGTTTTTTATTGTGGAAAAATGGTGAAAAAAGCAATACAGAGATTAAATTAAAAGAAACAAATCCTAGAAATTTTCAAAAATAAAATGACGTTTTCATCCTCAATAATTAAGCTAGAGAGAATATCATATTTAATTAACTAACCGAATTTCGTCATTTATATTATAATATACAATAAGAAAAAGTAGTATTAGTTGTGAAATATATGAAGCGATCATCGTAAAATTGTCAACAATGATGTGTATATCAAAACAAGGTTATTAATTTGGCATTTGTAATGCTTTTTCCTTAGAAATTATATTAGAGAACCAAACATAATTTGAATTGTCGCTACTGATAATAAATAAAATATTTGATTATGTTTTTCGAGAAAGGGATCAATATTATTTATTTAACGTCCGGAAACAAATATTGGAAACGAAAATAGAAGAAATCGGACCAAGCCCCAAAAGAGAAAGAAAAAAGGAAAACTATCTAGTTGCTAGGTTGGAACTCCCCGGCGGCCGCTGCGATGCCAGGAAACATCTCTGGGCCGCACAGGCCACCATCATGGGATCCTCCACCCGACCCTTGAACAACCACGCGTTCCGGCTGAACCACAACCTCCAGCAAGTAAGGAGAAATAAGCCGAATTGAGCAATATCCAGCTCCCGGAGCACACCTCGCATCCAAACTTCCGGGTCGTCTGAATTCTGAGTGAACTTTGCCCACGGGAGCCCCACCAAAGCCCAGACCTGCCAAGCAAAGGTACAATGAAGGAGGACGTGCATAATGGTCTCGCCTGCGCAGCTACATCTGGAGCAACCGTCCCCAACCGCCAGCCCTCAGCGCTGCAAATTGACTGCAGTGGGAACGGCCCCAACAACACCTTCCAGGCAAAGAGCTGTACCTTTGGAGCGACGGGGGCTTTCCAGATAAACCGCCACTCGTTCGTCCTGCCTGGAACATAGTTAGCACCCGAGCTATCTGCCCGTGCCTCAGCAGCGAGAGCCAAGGAGTACGCGCTGTGCACGGTGAAACGACCTTGTGCATCAAAGTTCCAAACCACTGCGTCTGGGGTGCTTGGCCGGGGCTGAATCTGGAGAATACACTCTGCGTCCAGCTCGGAGAACTCCGCTTGAACCTTGGCCTCATCCCAGGATGGCCCGTCCGTTGTGAATAGGCTGGACACCAAGGCGCTGGCTGGTAACGTACGCGGTTTAGACGTAGGCCTGAAAGTAATAGGCCGAGGCAGCCATGGATCCGCCAACATGTTGATACTTTTTTCGTCGCCCACTCTCCACCGCAGCCCCGCAACGATAATGTCTCGAGCCGCTAAGATGGATCTCCAAGTGAAGGATGGTTGAGAACCCACCTCAGCATGAAAAAAGTCCGAATGCGGGAAGTACTTGCTTCGCATGATCCGCCCAAAAAGAGAGTCCGAAAACATAATTATATGCCAAGCTTGTTTTGCGAGCATGGCGAGGTTGAAGGCTCGTAGTTCCTGGAATCCCAACCCGCCGTGGCCGCCTACACATCCAGTGAATGCTCGGCCGATTACCGTGATCCCAATAAAATATTTGATTATAACGACTACTGATTGGTAAAATCTAATATATGCCACAAAAAATTATGTAATAATTTTCATTAATGTTACTTATTTGTCATTATATATGTGTCAAAATTATCATAGTTATAATTGTTACAGAATAATATATATTTAAATATACTTATACATATTTGTCTCATAATTGTCAATAGTCTTTAATGGGGACAACCAAACACAACTTTTGTAATTATTAAAATTTACAAAAATATTAAAATAAATAAAATTTGCATCACTAGATATACACGATTAGAAGCTATTTTAATATTAAAATTTGATACTAATTTGTCTTTAATATTTGTTTCCTTTATCTATACTAATATATAAAGGAAAGGCTTTTATCACTCACAAATGGTGGTTTATGACACCGCTACACCAATTTTCTGATTTTGCGGATAATACCCTTAAAGTTAGTTTTTTTTCTTTCTTTCTAGCTTTCTTTCTTTTTTAAATGTAATTTGTTGATTTATATATATATATATATATATATATTTCATATGCACGCAGGGATGGCGTGCCACAACGGCTAAGTAGTGATAATCAAAGCCAAGTACGCGTAGAATGTAGATACAAAAAATAAATCGAATAATTACAAACACCTCCTCATTATTTGGAAAATAACAAATATCCATCTGATTTTAACATTTGTCTAATAATGCACCCATTTCATTAGGCTTTCTTCCAATTTTTATGGTGAACTGCCTAAAATGACTTTTTGGAACAAAAATTATAATCTTTTATGGCTTTTAGAAATTTCTAAAATCTTTTAATGGATTAATATTCTCTATGGAATTACTTATTTTTCCCACCCTTAGATTTTTTTGCATTTGTTTAAATATATTTTTTTAAAAATAAAAAAATCATCAATGGTAAGTAAAACCTCTATAAATTAATAATATTTGGACCAAGTAATTTTGTTAATTTAAAGAGGTATTAATTAATAAATTAATAATTTATTGATTTAAAGAGATTTTTGATTCAACAAACCTACATTATCCTTCAAGAATAAAACATGTACATTGTATTGACTAATTGAATAATGTTTATGTACAATGTGACTAATAAATATAATACATCCCCCCTTTAAAAAAAGTAAAATTCATTGTAGTACGTAGTACTAGTTAATATCACTTAATGGATTATTTGAGTGAAAATTATACATGTTCAGGGGTCCAAAGTTTAGAAGAAATTGTAGCTAGTGTTATTGAAACTCTTATTGAGTATGAAACTGAAGATGATACAACCTTTGCTGCCAATTACACGGAAGAAAGTACTCATAGCGATAACAACTCTTCGCAATTTTTTATTGCAGTATGAGAACGCAACACTAGAACTTTTGGATGCAGTACGGAAATATAGAGATGAAATACAGTTAGATTTAAATTTAAAAAAAAAACAATAGAATCATATTTTACTAAATTGTCTTAGTTATATTTTTAATATTATAGAATTATTAATTTATAATATTGAAGGGATCATAAATTTATATAAGGGTCTTCCAAAAAATTATTATCTTATTAATTTATTGAAATTATTGATTTAGACCTTGGCCCCATATCGGGACCGAGAAAAAACATTATTTTAGAGAGATTATTAATTTATCCGGTATTAATTTATAAAGGTTCTACAATAGTACTTTTTATGTCATCGTCTATAAATTATATAATTATTTTTTATTTGAGTAGAGTATTTATAATTTTTTAAATAATGAAGTAATATTTATAATTATATCAAACCTCATAAAATATAACTGTAATACACCCTAATAAATCTAATAAATGTAAAAATCAACACCCTATATTTAACTTTATATATGTTAAATAAAAAATATATTCCCTAAAGTGTAAATCACAAGAAGGGCCCCACAAAGTGTACTAGGTCTAGGAGTCCCCCACATGTCTCTCCCCATACAACGAAAATGCCGCTCTCATAACAAACCATTCATTGTCACGACTCTTTTTTCCTTTTCTCATATATAAACCATCCAACCCCATTCATTCAACACAAACCAATCAATCCCACCTACACACACTCCCTCTCACTACATAGGCCGGAAACAACACCCTTCATATTCCGACAGGAACAATCAGAACATCATCGTCGTCGTAAGAAGAGCGATCAATCGCACGATAATATGGCAACGGGTGCAGCTGGAGGCGCCATGTTTGAAGGCTGCATTTCGGGGGCCGACATGGGCATCCAACGACGCCCCTACCACAAGAACTGCAAGTGTGCCTTGCACAAGGCCCGCGGACGCTGCACCCACTCGCCTCGCAACAACAACGTATCGTACCCTATCCGGAGGTCGTGGAGCGAGGGTTGCTTGGCGTTGATGAGCCCGACGTCCACGACGGGCTCCACCTCGCCGTGCCCCTCCTCCCCTACCGTCGCCGCCGCCCCGGAGCTCACCAGGGCCCAAACGCAGCTCGTTTTGTGGAAAGAGGAGGATGAAGAGGGCGAGGAGGTTCCATATTTTAATAAGGTTTGATTTGTTTTTATTTTTTTGTTTTTTCATCTGAATTTCATGGGAATTTGATCAAGTCTTTTTAGTTCTTTTTTTTGGTTTGGTGTTTTGGTCTTTAGGGAGACCAAAATTAAGGTTGTGGTTGGTTTTTGATGCATGGATGCGACAACATTATGTGAGTGAGGAAATCAATGTGATTGTATTCCCAGTTTTCAGACTGTCCATGTATTTTCCTGTCCTTTTATTTTACGTTTTTAACGTTTATTATAAACATTGGTGTAATACAACACTGTTTCACCCTTAAGAAAACCACGTTTTCTGTTTCTCGTTCTCGGAGTTGTCGTTGATTGTACGTATTTAATTATATTGATATGTTACTGAATTGGATGAAGTAATTAATTAATTGATTGCCCATTTTTTCTGGTAAGCGAATATTGGGGATTTTGCGGTATCATTTTTGATGATTTGACAATGGGAATTTGTTAGTTAGATCCCATCAATCAGATCGATTTTCTATTCCAATTATTATTAAAAATTTGATTATTTCATATATTATAATTTATGACGCATTTAAAGTAAATTAATACTATCTACAATTGTCAGATAAAATTGATATGAAAAATTAAATTTTGATCACATTTAATCGACATTGATTGTGATTTTATCTACAATCAAAATATTTGCTACAATTTTTAGTTGTACCAAATATTTTGGCTTTACTCGTAGAAACAATTGGACAACCGTGGTTATATACTCAAGAAGTGCATAAAATTTAAGTCTTTTATTTTTATTAAGAAAAGATTTTGTACAAGTGGAATAGAAAATGAAATACGATTTGAAATAGAAAATCCAATCTGGTCTGGACGAGTTTATAAGTTTTGGAATACTTTAACAGTTTGTTTTTAGAATAAAATCTAACATAAGTTTTAAAGATATTTTATGACATGTATAAATTTATAAAATATTTTAAATAAGTTTAACCAAAAAAACCTGCCGGTAGAAAATGTCCTTAACGTACCTAATTCAATAATTAAGGGCTAAAAATTAGTGTCTTCTGCTGCAAGTTTGATGGATGCAATAATATAATATAATATATATTAATCTTATAATTATAATATATGCATATATAATATTTCATCTGATCCATACAATAATAAAAGTGATAATTCAGCTACGTACCTAAACCATAAACAGATCAGAAATGCAACATAATGCTCTGTAAAGTAGTGCTATAGTGAAATTAATACATAAATCTGCATTTTCATTCATAATATTTTGTTAAATATATATATGTAGACCACAAAATGATTATCCTTTTCCAATCATATCATTATAATTAATTTCAATGAGTTTGTGAATCATTTAATTAATCATTTAACTGTCAGATATATATATATATATATACCAACATATCATTTTATAATTTTATGATATATTCTTGTGTAATTAAAGGTCGACAACTCGAGTGATAGCATAACATTTTTCATTTATATATCAAAACATTAAGTTTATTTCAATTCACATGCTAGAAGTACGTTGTCTTGGAGTAATATTGGAGAATATTTTGGTATTTTGATGTGCGAATTCTTTATAATTAATATTGAAAAATATATTATAAATTATCGATACATAAAGCACTAAAGTATGGAAATTGTCCATCATTAGTATAAACAGTTAACAAGTGATCTTTTATTCGTAATCAACTCTTAATTATTCTATTCGAAACCCGATCTTGAACAACCGTAAATGTAGGAGAATTCTCCAAATCGTGTAAATCTTGTGTCTTGTGATTATCTCTTTATATTTTCTCCATGTGTTTACAAACATCGGGCTAACTGGTTGTTTTGCAATAGCTGAGAATAAGTCCTACGTTAATTAATAGAAAAAGTTGGGAGTGTTTGAAAATAAAAGTAAAAAGTGAAAAAAAATTGAAATTGGAGTGTTTGAAAAAATATCTTAATACTTACAACTTTATCAATCAACTACAAAAATTGGTAGAGAATCACTTATAAATTTGGGTAAATTGCAGTCGCCTCCCCCAAAGTTTGTCATAATGACAAATACCCATTGAGGTTGGTAATTTTTAACCAAAGGCTTAAAATTGACAATTTTTCCCTTCAATTTTTAGTTAAAATTATAGAAAAAAAATTGTATTATTGCTCCTCTGTGCACTCAATGCTTGCACGTTCATGAGTTGTAACGGAGGAGTCCTCCTTATTTATGCTTTCTTAGGCACATTAGAGAGTCAGTACTCCCCATCGCAAATTTCTTCTTTTTTTGACTTAATAAAAAATAGCTGGAACCCCGAAAAGCTCCCGAACACCTTCGCCTGATTTTAATTAAAAAAAGAAAAAACTCCTCCGTAGAATGAGGCCGTACATGCACACTTTTCCCAGGTAGTTGGGGAGGGGGTTGGATTAGGAGAGAGAAATACATTAATTGTAGCTTTTGCTTAGCTTTTAGCTTAAGGTTTAGCTTTTCTTCAAGTTTTTGAAAAATGCAACATTGAGTGCACTAACAAAAAGATATGTAGTATTCAATTGTGATGGAAATTAATTAACAGTACATTTATTTGGAGGGGAAATTACACTTTTCGTCCCGTACTTAGGGCCTTTTCATTTTTGATCCTATTGATTACGGGATTTTCACTTTTGATCCTGTAATTTTCACAAAATAGTACTTTTGGTCCCATGTCACATTTCCGTTAAATGTTTTAATGGAAAACACCACGTGGCCATTAGGTCATTTACACTTTTGGTCCCATATTATGGGATTCTCACTTTTGATCTCATATGTTGTGAAATTTTCACTTTTGGTCCCATAACTTTCAAAAAGTAACACTTCTGGTCCCGTGCACTTAACGGCCACGTGGCACTTTCCATTAAATATCTAACGGAAAGTGTCATGGGACCGAAACTGCTACTTTTTGAAAGTTATAGGACCAAAAGTGATAATCCCGTATCTAATGGGACCAAAAGTGAAAAGACCTTAAGTTATGGAATGAAAAATGCTATTTCCCTTTATTTGGAAGAAGAACATGGGATGCACTAATTTTTGCATGTGCAGGTCACATGGTTTGTTCATCAGATTTGTTCTTCGGTATTGTCAAATATTTATTAATTTAATCCCCAATCAATTGGTTAAATTAATTTTTTGTCGGCACTCAAAGTTGTCTTTATTTACTGTGTTGTTGCTTGTTTTATCTGGCATATTTTGGAGGCCATAAATGTTGCGAGATTTATGAAAGTTTGATTAATATATATAATGTTTACTTGAAAATTATTTTTTTGGAGGTGAGTAGGGTAGTTATTACTTAACCATAATCGGAGCTTTTGATATTGACCAAATCTACGACGAATCTTTTGGTTTCATCACAAATGTTGATTGTTTCTCCTGAGAAATTTTGAGACGCTTTCATCATTGTTGCTGATAATATTTTTGAACTTAGGACGAACTTTGCGATAAATTTGTCATTGCAGGAGTTCGGAGCAAAATATGTTCGTTTGTAACTTCATCTTTTATACCCCAACAACTTGCCACTTCCATTTTGACGAAAGTCGGTTTGTTACAAAATTTAAGGATGAATTACAATGACCTCCATGGGATTTTGTATAATTATGAATACTCTTTTGCTTTTTAAAAAAATTACAAATACCTCATGAGAATTGTAACTGTTACAAATAATTCATTTTCATCCATTTTTATGTGTGAACTGATCAAAATGACTTTATGCAAATTGAATTATTTTTTATTTAATTTTTAATATTTTTGGGACTAAAATGCCCTACGGACCTTAATGTAGGTATTATTATTAGATAGAGTTAATTGTTATTTTAATAATGACTATTCGGCGAAATTGTAATATTTTCTTATTAAGATTAAATGAATGTTATTGCAATTGTACAATATCCTATTGAGTTTCATTGAACATCACAATGGATTAATTCATCAGCAACATTTCACAGCTGAACATCACAATAGAATTAATTCGATAAAATTATTTAAAAAATAAAAAAAAAAAGAAAACTTTTGAAAATAGGGTGATTTGAAAATATTTATAGAATTAGGCAAAGACGGGACTTAAAGTCCCATCTTTGGTATAAATAAGAAAAAAAAACATAACATAAATTTGGGCTTGGTCGCGAACTGGGCTCGCGACCAAGCCCCAATTTTTTTTTTGTTTAAATTTATTTTTAAATTAAATATGTATTAATTGTTAATTAAAATTAAAATAATAATTAAGTTTAATTATATATAATTAATATTAATATTAATTCATTATTATTTTTATAATTTTAAATTACTATTTGTTATATATTAATTATTTTTACTAAATAAATATAATTTAATTTTTAATAATTAATAAATATATTTATTAATTAAATATGACTTATAATATTATATTATATAAAAAATAAAAAATATTATAAAATTAATGATAATTATAAATTATAACAGTGACCACCAGTCCCATATATATGTCGTTGGTATTGGTGTCGACGTCTTATTTTTTTCACCAATCAGTTCTGTTGTCTCATTTATTTTTTAAACTATGATTAACAACTATATTGCCAAATTTTTAATAATTAATAAATATCTTTATTAATTAAAAATACTCTATAATATTATATTATGTACAAAAAATAAAAAAAGAATAAAACTATGATAAAATTAATTATAATTATAAACTCTAATAATACTCGTCAATCTCACCAATGTGCCGTTGAAATCTCGTTATCACATGCTATAAAGAAGAAGACTTAGCGCCAATGCCAGCGGCACAATATTATCAAATTTAGACTATGTTGATTAACAACTACGTTTATCAAATTTTTTAAAAAACAAAAAGACCTCGACAACTAATTAAAAATTTGATAATATAGTTGTTATTCATAGTTTAAAAAATAAGTGTGACAATAGAATCGATTGGTGAAAAAAAAACATCGACACCAATACCGACGACATACACATGGGATAGTGGTCACTATTATAATTTATAATTATCACTAATTGTATAATATTTTTTATTTTTTTACACGATATAATATTATAAGTCATATTTAATTAATAAATATTATTTATTATTTATTAAAAAATTTAATTATATTTATTTAGTAAAAATAATTAATATATTGTAAATAATAATTTAAAATTTCAAAATAATAATTAATTAATATTAATATTAATCATATATAATTAAAATTAATTATTATTTAAAATTTTAAATAATAATTAATTAATATTCAATTTAAAAATAAATTTAAACCAAAAAAAAAAGAAAAAGAAAAAGAAAAAGAGAAAGAGAAAGTTAAGTGAATGATTGAAGATGGGACTTGAAGTCCCGTCTTTACCTATTTTTAAAAATATTTTAAAATCACCTCAGTTTCAATTTTTTTTTTGTATTTTTTAAATAATTTTACCAATTAATTCTCAGTTGACTTGACAAAGGGAATACATCATTCCATTAAAAACACCCCAAACATGAAATATTTCAAAATCTCAATCTAGCTGCAAACATGGTTAATTTCAAAAGTATCATTAAAACTTTCCCTAAACTGTCCAAATACATAATTTGTTTAAAAACTTAAATACGAATCACTGTTGTGTGTATGCATGCTTCATTGTTGGGTTCTTTGTCATCATTCTTGTTCTTGCTCCTTATTTTCCTTTGTGGGAGACTCCTATCCTTCTCCAAAAGCTTGGTGGTAGATATGTTGCTTCAAGATATGAGGGTGGTTGTGGATGTGAGGATGAACCTACAGCATATTGTTTTGTCTTGGGCGAAGGTTGGGAGGATGAAACTTGTGTTGATAACTCGGACACTGTGACATTAGTCTTTTTCTTTTATGCTTGATCTTTTGAATACATTGGGTGCCTCATCAGATTCCTTTCTTCTACTTTTCTTGGGCCGACTTAGCATTCTCTTAATAACTGGAGGCGGAAGAGTAGTATGGGTAACATTCACTCCCAAAGGCCAAAATGTCTGATTTGGTACTAGATGTATAGGATATTTGTAGACTTTCATGTACTTTTTTCAAGGAAAACCTACTGTCACAATAACTTTCTACATCCTCCCTCTGTGATAAATTCTCAGAGTTGTATGCCTACAGGGAATCCCATATATATCCTAAACCTGGCAATTAAATGTTTTCTCCCTCAAGTTTACAATGTCAGTAATATTTTGGTCTTCGACTTCAAACTCATGCTCTCGGCCGCTAAAAGGTGACATCTCCTAGACTCCTCCTTACTATTGTTCAATTCTTCACTACATTAGGTACAAGAAAACCAGAACATTTGCTGCCCTTTTTCCCTAAACACACTCAATTTTTGTAGCTATCCCCTCAGCACTCTCTAGCAGGATCTGACCACACATGTGTGATTAGGCACATATATCTTAACCTGAAATGTGACACCATCTACCAATGGAGCATCACCTGAAATGTGAAATATTGTCACTTTTGTTTTTTCATTTCTAATCCTCATTATTTTGAAACCCTCCTGAATCACAAATTCTTTCAGGGTTTTTTTCTAAATGCATTGATATTTACAAAGATCATACCCTTCTCTAGCTTGGCCTTGGTACCAGGTTCACTAGGCAAACATTCATGCATCCCTATTTAATGAACCATTCAGTGGGTCATCCTCACTTTGATTTTTACTCCCACAATGATTATCAGACTTTTCATCGCTCATTTCATCCCCACTCACAACCCCATTTGGTTGTTTGTTTCCCCAGTCTCATCCCCAGACTCCTCCCCACTTTCATCCCCAAACTCATCCGTACTCTCATCCCCAGACTCCCCCCCCCCCCCCCCCCCCCCATCTTCAGAAAGTTCAACAAAAACATCAAAGGCTATTCTATTTGCATTTCTACTAAACATGCTCTATACATCATTATCATTACTAATATCCATATTCACATCACTATCATCTACACTACATGTAATCCTATATATAGTCTCATCAGTAACACCATGTAGTTCTCTAATATCTACTATAACGTCTATGTAACTATACATATTTAGATCGATATTTTTCAGTTTTTTGCATTTGCGCTTAAAATGTATTCCTAGATCATACACTTCAAATCTAACAGTGTAACATATAAACATTTTTAGTATTATATTTCACTAAAAGTTTGACTTTCAATTAAAAGTTTATTGCAATTTCAAAAAGTCAAGAGAAATTTTAATTTCAAAAAATCTATTGCGGTAGGGTGTTCATCCGGCTTGAGCCCATCTTCAATTTATTTCTCTAAATTAAGTCTTCAATAAGATAAAACTAAGTTTTTGATAAGATAAAATTAAGCGTCTTAAAATTACTCATTTTCAATTTATTTCTCAAAATTTACAAATCAAATATATGCAGAAACTCAAGCCAGTAACATCCTATAACGTGCAGAATCAAACTTTTTGAAATTGAAATAGACTTTCAACAGCAAAGTTCAAATTCGAACAAACTTGTTGAACATCCTAATGTGCAAAATCAATTCATAATCCTCGTGATCAGGAAATACCAGCAAATGACAACACAATGAAACAACACCAAGTCAGATAAATATCACTGCAATTTTCAGCAGCAAAATTCAAAGCAATAAGCTGCAGTAGAAATATTTCAAATTTAAAATTAGAGTTAAAATGAAATATTTCAAAATCTTTGGCACAAACCGATATTTTACAAAACTATTGGATACTAAACACTCATTCAACAACACATTCTTATAAAAAAAAAAAAAAAAAAAAGACCTCAACAATAAAAATGAGTGGTCCCTACCATTGGTGTTAATGCTACATATTTGACAACTTGATGTAATGTAATATTATGTAATGAATAAAATGAGTGTTCATTACCAGTGGTGTTATCTTTGTTGTGCTCATTTTCCATATGTTAAAAGTTGTTTTGCATATATCACAACAAAGCCCACAGACCATGATCAACAACTCATGCAGTTGGGCCACGCATTGGATGGTGGTTATGAAACCAACTGATAATGGGTTAAGTTTGAAGCGTTCCAAGTCGAGGACCTCGAGACAGGGCATCGAGATTCCTATAAAGACTTGCACCCAGAACCGTATTCATTGGATAAGTGCCGTGTTTAATCGGCGACAGGCATGGGACACCTATACGATCTTGGTGGGTTGGTCAACTGGGATCGAGCCAACTGAGCTGACCCGCAGGGATCATCATATCGAAGCCTTGGAGGCTTCATCAATATGATTGGATTTTTCCGGTTGCAATAGTACAGGAGTAGTCCTCAAACTTGAGGAACCATGGCAGTCACGTGCACACGATAGCTGTATCTTGGATCTGGCGAGAGGTGATGATTCTGTAAGATGGTCAATATAAGCTTTGTCCAGTGCGGTCAGAATGTGTAGCGAGGATGGTGGATTTCAAGAATAGGATCCGTCCCCTGTCAGTATGTGACAGAGGTATCTCCTATTAACTCGGGGACACGTTCATGCTGCTTAAACCTGTGGCCATAGTGGTTGGTCAAGCAGGAAATGGTTTCTTGTGTCGATGCAATGAGGCATGCGTAATCTCGAGTATTAAGCATAGACGCCTAGTCAAGGATGGAAAACGACGCTCAATTTCATACCCTAAAATAAGACCGGGAGACGGTAGACTGCAGGACCGTACCCGCATGGAATCGGCACATAAATGTTCACGCCAACATTCACCTAGTCTCTAATACCATGGACCGTTGCTAGACGGCCACCCATGATAACAGGCTCCTATTGGACATGAGCCCAAGTCTAGCTGAGCGTGAACCTAAAGGGCCACACACAAATCATCGAGGAGGTGAAGAAATTGACCTGGAGTCGATTTCAAAGGATGATAAGTAATTGGATTACTTAAGGGATTGTCCATTAGATGGACGTGCCGATATTGTATCAGGCCCTCATTTTAATCGGTAAATGAGATTTATCGATTAAGTAGGGAATCGAAACTTGGATCCTTTAATTGGATTAAAAGATTAATGAAAATTATTTAAATGGACCATGAAGTAAATATGATTTAATTCTTGGGCTTGTTATAATTGGATTACAACAAAACCCGGTCCATTAAATCTTTGGCCCAAGAGATATTTTAATTCAACTTTTGGAATTAGAAGAAGTTGGACTTCTTCCGAGAAGAGGATGCCTAAAAATTGCTTCTTTTACTCCAATCAAGCTCTTTCATTTGGTATGATTAAATCATACCTTATGAAATGGTAGGCTTGATTGAGGGTTAGTGGGGATTGATTGGAATGTATCTAGATATCTTTGTTTGAACCTACACACATTTCAATAATCACATTAATGAAGTATATATATGTGTATATACTATCATCAAAGTATGAGAATCATTATTCACCTTTTTCTAGGAAAAAGAAGAAAACACATTCTCTAAAAACAATCTAAGTTTTCGGCCCCTCTCTCTCTACATACTATCCTCTTTGTTTTTTCATTGATCTAGGATTATTTGAATAACAAAGAAAGATCAAGAAGGAACACTAACATAATAGTGTAGTCTCTTCTTCGGCCTTCTTCTCTAGATACGTTTTTCTCGAGTAAGAAAAATGAGATCTCTCCAGGTGTGATGTGGACTTCGTTAGAGAGTTCATTTTTTGAACTTGGTGAACATTTCCGGTCATGGAACAACGCTCGTAGCCATACAACAAAGAAAGCTACAAAGGTACTATTTGAATTTACGCTTCTATAGTTTCTTCGATGATAGATCTATGCTTTATATGATATATATATATATATATATATATGTTTTTCTATCATATTCTACATCGAACGCCCGGTTGAGCACCAAAGGGTACACCCCTTGGGATCTTTTGATATGCATCTTTACATTATTTTTTTTAAATATCTCTTTCGCTCGCGCTCCCGGGTGGATCTGATTGTCTTTCAAGTGGTATCAGAGTTCGGTTCGATGTAAGGAGCATAGATTTATGTGCTTAGCATATTCTATTGCGTTTACGACTTTATGAGCATGTTTATATGTATGAATACATAGATTAATGAACTCGTTCATATGTTTAGATTTGATAGATATCATATATGCAATTTTACGAATTGGATTTTAAAAATTGCATATTTATTTTCAGCTGTTTTTATACGTAAAGTGCTGAAATGAGAAACGGAAAATCATGAAACAAAGACAAACGGAATAGCAGCGGCAACGGTTGGTTGCCGCCCCTACTGGCGGGCCGGCTCGCGCAGGCTCACGCATGCGCGCAGCCTGGCTGACGTGCTTGCAGGGTGGCTTTGTAGACCGTTCTGTGCGCAAGCGAGCGCCAGCGCGCAGACGCACGACCTGCTGGTCGAGGGCCAGTAGGAGTTGTTGGCCAGGCCAGCGCACCACATGGAGTGTGTGCGCACTAGGCGCGCAGTAGGCTGCCTACGTGGGCGGCCGGCCTGTGGGCACGACGACTAGGTCGTTCTATGCTAGTTTTCGATATTTTCATGAAGATTTGATTTTTGGGTAATTTCTGCATATTTTCTGAATATGGTTTAGTTTTGCATATTTGATTTTGGAATTATTGAATTTTCCTTAGATCAATTTTGCTTAATTAATTTGAGACTTTCAGCATGCATTGGATGCATTGTGTATGATGTCCATTAAATTTAAAATTTGAAGCTTGTACATTATTTATATATTTATATCTTGTGATGTTGGACATCACTTGGATATTTTGAATATCTATGTTAGCATGATTATTTGGTATAATTGTGCCATATGTGTTGATGGAATCAACATGGGATGATTACAAGAGCCCTAGACTTTATATATGTATGAATGTCATTTATTTACATTTCTGTCGGGTGGGGCCTGCGTGGTTCTTGTTTTGGGACTATCATGTCCCGTTTTTTCACCTCATGATGTTAAGGCTAGCTTATTTCCTCTTTTCCATGTATTACTATTCCAATGTAATGAGAGTAGTTAGAATATTATGGTGAGTTTTCATTTTGTAATAATAACAAACCCATGGAGTCGGAGGCCCAAGGTGATACATCGAGGCGTAAGACAAGAAGAGCCACAAGGCCAAATTGGAATGACAATGGGTTAATTACTTTGTAATAGTGTAGGACCACCCTAGACAGACCATAGACTTACTATGGCTCAGTGGGTCGTATAGGTTGGGCTTGTGATCATCCAAAGAGGGGTTATGCTATGTTTATTGCATGCGGTGTATTTATTTATCGCTTTATGGATATTGGATATTTATACATGCAAAGACACTTAATGTGATGAGGTCTCGATAATTATCAAAACAAACTCTCATTTGGTTGGACCAAATAAAATATTAGGCCCGAAATGGACTTCGATCAAAATGGTTTTGATCCGTCCAAGCCTTCCATCAACAACAATGTGGTGAGGAAGCTACCACTACCCAAATGTGGTCTCACGAGTCGTGGCACGCTTGGACTAGGGAAAAGCTGCACTATTGTTATGAACAAAGAGACTGCTTTCGGTATTTCCCTGTCTCACGAGGGGGGGGGGGGGGGATAGTTGAGACATGATTTGGTTGATGGGTCAGGCCCAACACTGAGTAACACAGTTCGGTTGGAGTCCTCAAGACCATGCGAAGAGGTGAGGCAAAATATTTTGGGAATCTCATTGGATGAAAATAATATTGGACTCCCATAAGGTTTTCTTCATGTGAATGGTAAAAGCGGGGCATGGAGATCACACTTATGGATCCCGAGCCCACTAGAAAATGATTTTCGGAAACTCCACTTGAAAGTGGTGGACTTTCGTAAAAATAGTGGGAGGGTTAAAGACTAAAGGACCATCTCTTCAACTTGAACTGTAATATTACCATCATTTGCTAATTTCTGCTTTACATTTTTTTTATATAAATGTAGATATGTCTAAGAATCCCTTAGTCATGGTACTAGAGACCAATAAATTCAATGGCATGAACTATTCAGACTAGCTAAGAAACCTAAGGATTGTCCTCAGTTTCGAGAACCAAGGTTATGTCATAGACGAGTCGTCGCCATGCGACTTTCTGGAGGAGTCCATGCCAGAAGAACATTTGACGTTCGAAAAATGGCATGAGGATAATTGGAAACTACGTGGTATCATATAGGCTTCGATGTCTAACGACATCCAGAAGCAATATGATAAGCTGGACAACATCTCCGCCATAATGCTCCGTATAACGAGGTTTATGCGGTTCCGGACAGGCATATTAGATATGCCACCACAAAAGCATTCTTTGGCACCAAGCTAGCTGAAGGATCCTCTGTACAAAGTCATGGGGCCAAGATGCTATCCCTAGTGGAGAAGCTCGAGGACCTAAAAGCTGGGCTTAATAATGACACGTACATCAATGTGATCCTTCAGTCGCTTCCTCCATCATATGACCCGTTTGTTTTCAACTACAACATGAACGGACTTGAGAAGTCCATTCATGAGTTGATTAACATGATGGCCCAATACGAGGCAACGACCTACAAGTCTGCATCGTCGGTATTGATAGGAGAGGCTTCGACCTCCAAGACGAATGGCAAGAGGGCCGGACGCTGGAAGAGGAAGAAGGGAAAAGGGAAGGCAGTTGCAGCCACTGCTCGCTCCTAGCGCCCCTGTTGCCCCAGTGGGAATGGGCAAAAAGAAAGGGAAGGCCCAGGGTTCTCAGCAGTCTAAGGCAAATGATGTCCGCATGCATTGCCAAGGAAAGGGGCAATGGAAGAGAGAGTGCCAACAACTCCTTTCCAATCCAAGTATGTTTGTGGTTGAAGTAAACATGATAACTAGTTCTGCTTCATGGGTATTGGATACTGGATGTGGTGCTCACATCTGCAATAATTTGTCGGTGCTGCAAAGAAGTAGAAGGCTAACCAAGGACGATATGATCCTGAGGCTAGGCGATGGCAAGACAATTGCTGCAGAAGCCGTAGGACCAGTAGAGTTAGCCATTAGTAATCATGTTAGGGTAGTACTAAATGATTGTTTCTATGTACCTAGCATGATTAAGAATATTGTATCGTCCTGGACAAGGAGGGTTATTTTTTCACCATCAATAAAAGTGGCTTTACCCTTTAGGGTAAATTACAACTACCTCTCCTGAGGTTTGGTATAATTGCAAATATCTCCTTGTTTTTTTGAAAAATTATAAATACCCCCTGAGTTTTGTAATCGTGTAACAAATAACCCATTTTCATTTATTTTTATGGATGAACTGACCAAAATGCCCTTATGCATTTTATTTAATTTTTAAAATTTTTTGATTTTTTTTACTACAATACGCAGGAGGAGAGGTTGTTAAAGTTTTTTTACACAGAGGAGTTAATAATGCAATTTGCCTCAGCTGATTTTTCTGCAATTTAACTAAAAAATTAAGGGCAAAATGGTCAGTTTAGGCCTTTGGTTGAAAATTACAAACCTCAGGGGGTATTTGTAATTTTTTCAAATAACGAGGGGGTATTTGTAATTATGCCAAACCTCAGGGGAGGTAGATGTAATTTACCCTTTATATTATCAATGATGGTGTGTCTCATCTACTTGATACATTAATAAACGGTCTATACATACTCAATAGTCTAATTGGATTATGACTGTAGAACACAAACGTAAACACGATAATCAAGATAATGCACAGATATGACATGCAAGGTTAGGTCATATCTCTAAAGACAGGATAAGGAGGTTGGTGGACTCAAAGTGTCTAGAAATAGACGATTTGGACAACCCACCAACTTGCGAGTCCTGTCTAAAGGGAAAGATGACCAAGAAACCTTTTATTGGACAAAGCACGCTAGCCAATGGTCTTTTGGATTTGATCTATACAACGTTTGTGGACCATTAAATACTCAAGTAAGAGGTGGGTACTCATACTTCATAACCTTTACCGGTGATCACTCACGGTATGGTTATGTTTAGCTGATGAGGTAGAAGTCTGAAGCCTTTCGAAGGTTTAAGGAATACAGACTTGAAGTAGAGAACCAAACCGGTCGTAAGATCAAAGACCTTCAGTCGGACCGAGGTGGAGAGTATTTAAGTGGTGAATTCATTGATTATCTAAAATAACATGGAATTATCTCCCGATGGACTCCTCCTGTAGCACCACAGTTGAATGATGTGTCTGAAAGGAGGAGTTGGACCTTATTGGACATATTCCGATCCATGATGAGTTTTACCGAACTCCCCTTGTACTTCTGGAGATATGCTCTTGAGACGGCGTCCAAACTTTTGAACATGGCGCCATCTTAAGAAGATATCCCAGTCGCCATATGAGATATGGCATGGTAAGCCTGCCTCTTACAAATACTTGAAAGTGTAGGGTAGCCTCGCATACATCAAAAGATTAGTGGGAGATAAATTGGACTCCATGTCTAGTTTATGTAGGTTCGTTGGGTACCCCAAAGAAACTGCGGGGTATTATTTCTATGATCCCTCCGAGCAAAAGGTTTGTCTTTCGGGACGCAGTGTTCTTGGAAAAGGGCTTTCCATCAGATAATCCACGCGATGAGGTACTCCTTGAGGAATCAAGTGAGGTGCCCCATGAGAAAGCAACAACAACATCTGAGCCTGTAGTTTCCAATAATAATGTTGCAGTCTTTCGTAGGTTGGATAGAGTTTCCCAACCACCTGATAGGTATGGATTTCTAGGCCTGACCGGTCAATTGGATAATGACCCAAACATGTACGGAGAAGCAATGTCGAACATCGACTCGGTAAGTGGCTTGAGGCCATGAAATTCGAAATGGACTCGATGGGTGCAAACCAGGTTTGGACACTAGTGGACCGATGCGGAGGAGTAAAACCCGTAGGGTGTAAATGAGTCTACAAACGTAGGCTTGGAGCTGACGGGGAGATTACAACCTTCAAAGCCAGGCTTGTGGCGAAGGGTTACACTCAACGACTTGGGGTCGACTTTGAGGAAACCTACTCGCTCGTAGCAATGGCTAAGTTCATTCGGATACTGCTTGCCATAGCAACATGGTATGACTATGAAATATGACAGATGGACGTGAAAACCACCTTCCTCAATGGTTTCATAGAGGAAGTGATCTATATGGATCAACCAGAAGGTTTCACATCTGTTGGAGAAGAGCATAAGGTATGTTGTCTCCAAAGGTCTATCTATGGCCTTAAACAAGCTTCCGGAAGCTGGAACATACATTTTGATGAATTCATATGGGGATATGATTTAATCAAGAACGAGTCCGATCCTTGTGTATGCAAAAAGATCAGTAGGAGCTCAGTTGTGTTCCTAGTGCTTCACGTGGATGACATCCTGCTCATTGGGAATGATGCTAAGATGTTGGGAACCACTAAAGCTTGGTTGTCAACACAATTTTCCATGAAGGATATGGGAGAGGCATCCTACATCCTTGGCATCAAGATCTATAGGGATAGATCTAGAAGGATGTTAGGAATGGTCCAGTCCTTGTATATTGAGAAGGTCTTGAAGAGATTCAAGATGGAGAACTCAAAACGAGGATTCCTTCCTAAGAGGCATGGAATTAAGCTGTCCAACAAGTAGTCTCCTAAGACTGATGAGGACCTTAAGCGGATGTTGGACATCCCCTATGCCTCAGCCGTAGGCAACATTCAGTACGTTGTCCAATGTACTAAACCTGATGTGGCTTTCGCTTTGAGCGTGACAAGTCGATATCAGACATGTGCAGGAGAGGCACACTGGAGTGTGGTCAAGACTATCCTCAAGTACCTGAAAAGGACTAAGGACATGTTCTTGATCTACGGTGGTGCAGAATTGATACTGGAAGGCTACAACAACGCTAGCTTTCAGTCGGACGACGACGATGCCAAGTCTCAGTCTGGATTCGTGTTCAAACTAAATGGTGGCGTGGTTGCTTGGATGAGTTCCAAGCAAGCTAACGCAGCGAACTCCACCACAGAGTCTGAATACATAGCAGCTTCGAGAGCTGCTAAGGAGGCGGTTTGGATGAAGAACTACATCCAAGAGTTGGGTGTAGTGCCTAGCATTGCTGAACCGGTAGTTATCTTCTACGATAACAATGGGGCGATAGCGAAAGCAAAGGAACCGAGATCTCATAACCGATCCAAGCATATTCTTAAATGCTACCATCTACTCAGAGATGGTTAGCAGAGGTGACGTTCGGATGGACCGAGTCAACTCGGCAAAAAACATTGCAGATCCACTTACTAAGCCGGTGGCGCAGATTGCCCATACTCAGTATATGGATAAGATGGGCTTAAGGTCAATGGGTGATTGGCTTTAGGTCAAATTGGAGATTGTTAGAATAGGTGACCAGAAATCCAATAGGGTTGACATTTGTAACCTATTCGACAACTTGATGTAATGTAATATTATGTAATGAATAAAATGAGTGTTCATTACTATTGGTGTTATATTTATTGTGCGCATTTTCCATATTTTAAAAGTTATTTTACATATATCACAACAAAGCCCACAGACCACGATCAACAACTCATGCAGTTGGGCCACGCATTGGATGGTGGTTATGAAACCAACTGATAAAGGGTTGGGTCTGAAACATTCCAAGTCGAGGATCTCGAGACAGGGGATCGAGAATCCTATGAAGACTTGCACTAAGAGTCGTATTCATTGGATAATTGCCGTGTTTCATTGGCGATAGGTGTGGACGCCTATACGATCTTGGTGGGTTGGTCGACTGGGGTCGAGCCGACTGAGACTCGGGGGGATCATCATATGGAAGCCTTTGAGGCTTGGTCGGTATGATTGGATTTTCTCGATTCTGATAGTATGGGAGTAGTCCTCAGACTTGAGGCACCATGGCAGTCACATGCACACGATGGCTGTATCTTGGATGTGGCGAGAGGTGATCATTCTGTAAGATGGTCATTATATGCTTTGTCCAGTGTGGTCAGAATGTGTAGCGAGGAGGGTAGGTTTCAAGAAGACCTGTCAGTATGTGACAAAGGTATCTCTTATGCACTCGAAGACACGTTCATGCTGCTTAAACCTATGGCCACAGTGGTTGGTCGAGCAGGAAATGATTTTCTGTGTCGATGTCATGAGGCATGCATAGTCTCGACTATTAAGCACAGACGTCTAGTCAAGGATGGGAACCAACGCCCAATTCGATACCCTAGACTAAGCCAGGAGGTGGTAGACGGAAGGACTGTACCCGTATGGAATCAGCGCCTAAATGTTCATGCCAACATTCACTTAGTCTCTAGTGCCATGGACCGTTGCTAGACGACCACCTATGGTAACGGGCTCCTGTTGGACACGAGGCCGAGTCTAGCTGAGGGTGAACCTAAAGGGTCACACACAAATCAACGAGGAGGTGAAGAAATTGACTTGGGGTCGATTTCAGAGGATGATAATTAATTGAATTACTTAAGGGAATGTCCTTTGGATGGATGGGCCGATATTGTATCGGGTCCTCGTTTTAATCGGTAAATAGAATTTATCGATTAAGTAGGGAATTGAAACTTGGTTCTTTTTTAATTAGATTAAAAGATTAATGATAATTATTTAAATGGGCCATGAATTAAATAAGATTTAATTATTGAGTTTGCTATAATTGGATTATAATAAAACCCGGTCCATTAAATCTGGGCCTAAGAGCTGTGTTAATTTCACTTTTGGAATTGAAAGAATTTGGACTTCTTCCGAAAAGAGGATGCCCGAAAATTACTTCTTTTAGAAGCTCAAAAATCGGCCATGTATGGTAAGAGGATGCTCAAAAATTGAGAGTATATATGCTTCTTTCGAAAAATTGCTTCTTCCAAAAAGAGGATGCTCAAAAATTGCTTCTTTTGGAAAGAGACAGATCAACTCCAATAAAGGCTTTTCATATGGTATGATTAAATCATGCCTTATGAAATGGTAGGCTTGATTAATGATTAGTGGGGATTGATTGGAATGTATCTAGACATCCTTGGATGAACCTAAACACATTTCAATAATCATATTAATGAAGTATATATGTGTATATACTATCATCAAAGTATGAGAATCATTATTCATCTTGTTCTAGGAAAAAGAAAAAAACACACTTTCTGAAAACACTCCAAGTTTTCGGCCCCTCTCTCTCTCTACATATTGTCCTCTTTGTTCCTTCATTGATCTAGGATCATTTGAAGAACAAAGAAGGATCAAGAAGTAACACTAACATAATAGTGTAGTCTCGTCTTTGGTCTTCTCCTCTAGATATGTTTTTCTCGAGTAAGAAAAAATGAGATCTCTCCAGGTGTGATGTGGACTTCGTTAGAGAGTTCATTTTTTGAACTTGGTGAACATTTCCGGTCATGGAACAACGCTCGTAGCCATACAACAAAGAAAGCTACAAAGGTACTATTTGAATTTACGCTTCTATAGTTTCTTCGATGATAGATCTATGCTTTATATGATATATATATATATATGTTTTTCTATCATATTCTACATCGAACGCCCGGTTGAGCACCAAAGGGTACACCCCTTGGGATCTTTTGATATGCATCTTTACATTATTTTTTTTAAATATCTCTTTCGCTCGCGCTCCCGGGCGGATCTGCTTGTCTTTCAAGTGGTATCAGAGTCCGGTTCGATGTAAGGAGCATAGATTTATGTGCTTAGCATATTCTATTGCGTTTACGGCTTTATGAGCATGTTTATATGTATGAATACATAGATTAATGAACTCGTTCATATGTTTAGATTTGATAGATGTCATATATGCAATTTTACGAATTGGATTTTAAAAATTGCATATTTATTTTCAGTTGTTTTTATACGTAAAGGTGCTGAAATGAGAAACGGAAAATCATGAAACAAAGACAAACGGAACTGCAGCGGCAACGGTTGGTTGCCGCCCCTACTGGCGGGCCGGCTCGCGCAGGCTCACGCATGCGCGCAGCCTGGCCGACGTTTTTTTTCTCTTAAAATTATGAAATAATTTTAATTAATTATAATCAATGGAGAAATAAACTCTTAAATATAAAATACAGTAATTGAGCAATAATTATTATAAATAAAATTATAAAAAATGCAGGACATTGATTATACTTTTTGATAAAAAAAAAAGAAAAAAAAAGACTAATATAATGAAGTGGTGGAGGCCCCCTCAGCATCGTTATTAATGTCATCTATAGCATTGAGGCCTCGGCTAGAGAATCTACCGATCTATGAGGAGACGCGTAAGTAATAGTAGCAGAGTCCATTGGTGCAGGAATAATGTCCACAACACCTGATCGACAACATTAGTTAATTATGAAGCCATCCAATCGTATAATTCTATCCAGATATATCCTCAGCTTGTCCTCCAACCTATTGATGCCCCCTACACTCATCGTTAATCTCCCGGATCTCCTCAAGTTTTTGGATTGGTTCCATGAAATGGAAGTACAATTGAAGGTAGTCATAGAATCTCTCTTGACCTAATATTGAAGACTCTGCCCTTCTTTAAACCTCATATTGTTGGGCCCGTTAATGGGTGGGGCACCATATTTAGGCCCAATATAATAATTGGTGTGTAGGTTCAGACCTGACTCAACCCGACCCTATGGGTCTCGGACCCAATCATATTCTGCTAGAAATGGTTTTTTTAGGTTGGGTCCATTTTTCATTTTAATCCTCTTTCTCTAATGCTACCCATATATTGTTTTACTTCCTTTGCCGCATCTCTCCCTCTCTATCTCGCTACTACTCCCAAGAGAAGGGGGATGATAGGCTTTCGATAGGTGTTAGAGGGCCGATAAATATGGTCAGAAGCAGACAAATTGAAGGAGACCAAGGGGAGGTAATGCATGAGGATGAAGATGGGCCTAAAAGGATATTCGTGAGTCAAAATGGGGGAAATGGTTATGAAACTGAGCGTGAGGAAAGGGGAACAGAAAGATGGTGGTCGGATGGACAAATGTGACCGGACGTCAAAGATATAGGAGGAGAGAAAGTATATCTAGGTTTTAGGTTTGTTTGAAAAAAGGGGGCGTGGAGGCGTGTATGTGCTCAGATGAAGGCACACGTAGGAAGACCATGGAGATTGCCAGATGATGAGCAATAGGGTGGTGCACATGGTTGGAGAAGACGCTGGAAATTTTTTCAGCAACTTATATGCGGTGCCACGACTGAAGATGGTGGTGTCAGCAGAGAAGCTATGGTGGTTGGTGGTGGATGTGTGGTGGTGTAAGGGTAGGAGTGGTGGAAAGATCCAAAGAGAGAAAATAGAGAGCAGTTGCATGGGTGGGAATCTAGTTATTCGGTGGAGGTGGAGTCTTGTGATTTATTAATATCGTTAGACCTTTATAAGATCCAATAGTTATACGTTATCAAGTATATAAATGATTATTAGTGGGCAAAGACCCGACCTAGGCTCAAATTATAATTTTTAATGGGCCTAGATCTAATAATTTCTTATGGGCCTTAGTCTCGGTATTTTTAATAGAAATGGGTTTGAAATAAGGCAAGACCTAACCATTGATAGACCCTAATTTACACTTATTACTAATTAACTAAAATAAAAGGCAAAATTACTCGAACAGATATATTTTTATTGATATCATTATGATTTTGACCACGTGTGATGGCAATACCATACCAAATTTGACGAGTAGTCAGATCCAGACCTAGCCCTCTACCATTCCTTGAAAATTGTATGCCATAATAGGTTTCAAATGCCTCCAACCATTCTTCCACTATAATGGTTCTTGCTAAGCAGAATAGCCATGCAATGCATATTCTACCCAAAAAGTAATGGCTTACTCTAGTATCTTCATATACCAATGCTTAATGCACATACAAATTAACCATGTACTAAAAACTTATAATAGATTGGTCGAATGAACATTTTTTAAGTTTCATTTTATCAATATTCTCATATTTTTTATACATGCAATTGAATTGTATGTTCTTATCATTACATATTTCATTAATTATGATGTGATTTGTCTGTCTAAAGGGTGATTATATAAAGTTTATATATAGATCTAAAAGGGTGTTTGTAATATTTTTACTAGTAGATAGCCGGTTTGATATTAAACATGATAATTGATGTAGATGTATATGTAATAATTATACCAAGGTAGCAACATTTTAGGACCCAATGTAATTATTTAGCCCAATTAAGCATCGATTCCGAGCCCAACTAAGGTAAAATCATCAGGTCAAAGTACACAAAGACGAAAGAACAAAATATCCTTCAACCCAGTTGAAACTTGCTGGCAAATTCGACCCAATCTAGGCCTATTTTTATCCCATTAGTGGCCCAACCAACTCACCTCACACGTTATCATTAATTCCCACCTCGAGTGACACATCGACCCAAAGACTCGTCGGTTGAAACCTGTTGGTGAATCCAAGCCAACCCAAGCATACCTTCAGCCCTCTGGTGGCCCAACTAACTCAGCTGACATATCAACATTACTTTCCACCTCTAATGACACAATACCCAAAGAAATGTCAACAGGGGATAAACATGCCAACTGGAATTTTGGTATAAGACCAACAGGTAACTTACTCCCCCTAAATACTCAATTTTCCTTCTAATGAGACAAGTCATGTTCCTGCTGGCGCAGGACCTGGATGACATGGCATACAACTGGACTTGTGTTATCCTATTCAACTAGACATCCTAAAGATTCTAAGAGTATCTAGGTTATGCTTAACCGACTCCTCAATCTTCTCATCCAACTCCTATAAATAGGGGTCTAGGTAGGTTAAGAGGGTAACTTCACACTTTGACTCTACACATAATCTTTCATTCTTTAGCTGACTTAAACTTGTTACTCTACAAAACCTGTCATTTCACCAGCACGCCACATATTCATCACACGAGATAGTTTACCTTAAATTCACTAAGGCCAACACTGAATTAAGCATCGGAATGCTAAGCCCTGTTTTGCAGGTTAGTCGCCCAAAAATCTTAGAATCCTCAACCGGTTCTTCAATATTGTATAGTGCTACTGGATTCTGGTACGTATTATTTCACCATCTATAGGATTATTTGAGTTAAGAAGTGAGTATGCTGAATCAGGTAAATGGAGGAGATAACTATTCAAGTGCCAAAAATCCACCATATGGCTCTGCCAATATACCTATTAGACACTAGGTACGGCAACAGATTGACACTCTTGAGGTTCCCTTCTTTATTGGTCACCAGCAGGTAGCATCCCCATGAACGACACAAATATTCACTAATCAACTTAACAAAGTGATTGTTGTAGCTATCTCCTCAGCTATCCTAGACTTAGCTGGCCAGCTTCACAAGCGGCTCCTCTGCTTGCATAGGTGACTGTAAAAAAAAAATCACCTCAATGTCGATATCCAAGGCCCTTCAGTGGGAAGAGACACACCCTAATCAACTTGGGATTTGACCTAGTCAAACCTCATTCTAGGATTAATTCTAGCCCTCCATCTCAAAACCTCTAGATTAAATCTCGGCAATCCATTCGTGATGGGCTTTATGGAATGGACCTATTAAATCTAATTTAATACTTAAGCCCAAAATAATAATTTTCACCCTTTAATCTAATTAAAAAGGAAAAGCCCAACTTCTAAATTCATAAATCCAATTTATGAACCAAGACCGGTTAACCTAGTTAATCGATGACGGCTTGTCACTGCAAAAAGGGTCAATTTAATCTAATTAAATAGTTTCATCTCCCGGAATTAATTCTAAATTAACTCCTTCACTTCCAATGAGTTGTGTGTGACTCTTTAAGTTCACCCTTAGCTAGACTTGGACGTACTTCCTATTATCCCATAACCAAAATAGTCCGTCACCATGGGTGGTCGTTTAGCAACGGTCCATGGCACTAGAGACTAGGTGAATATGTGGTGTGCACATTTAGGCTTTGAGTTACATACAGGTACGGTCCTACTATTGCCTGTCTCCCGGCCTTAGGCTAGAGCATGGAATAGAACGCTGGTTCCCATCCTTGACTAGGCATCTATATGCATCAAACGCGAGATAGGTTTATCTCTATGATTGACGTAGGAAATTCTTTCCCACTCAATAAAATGCTATGGCCAGAGACTTCAAGAGTCTAAACCATCTCGAGTGCTTAGGAGATCTCGTTGTCATAATCTTTGACGGAGGATAGATTTTATCTTGGGATCTACCGTCCTCTGTACGTACCCCGACTGCACTGGACAAGGCTTATGATGACAATGTCTTATGACACAATCACTGCTCGCCAAATCAAAGATACAACCTTCATATGTGAGCAACTGCCGTGATTCCTCAAGTCCGAGGACTAATCCCGTACTATCGAAACTGGGAATATCAGTCATACCGACCAAGCCCGTGTGGCTTCCATATGATGATTCCCGCGATTCACCTTAGTCAGCTGACACCTTTGGCAGCTAACCATTAATATTGCATAGACATCCAACGTCTGTCACCGATGAAACACGACACTCTTTCATTGAGTGCAATCCTTAATCCAAGTCTCTATAGAGCCCTCGATAGCCAATCTCGAGGTCCTCGACTAGGAGTGTTTAAGACCGATCCACAGAAGTTGGTTCCATGACTGCCAACCTATGCGCAGTCCAACTTCTTAGATTCATATGTTCGGTCTATAGGCGTTTGTTGTGACATCGAAACCACGTTCAGTGCTAGCAGTAACCACAACAAACACATCGTTGCCTATGATGAATCCTTACTATATTCATCAACATAATATTACTTTCATTCAAAGATCGGCGCATAGTTCTCAGAAAAACCAACCCTATTGACTTTTAGGTCACCTATTCCAGCAAAGAATTCCTTCCCCTCCTTGGAATGAGGGAAGTCCCCGCGAGCCCAATCTGCTGCATTTGCTAAGGCCTCTGAATTGTCTTTCGACAAAGCCAAGAAATCCTGATGGATTTTCTTCCTCTCCCTCTCAGCCTGCTGATACTTCCCTCCTCAAGCATCCTTCTTGGCCAGCTCCGCGGCCATCCGCTCTAAGCGATCCTCTATCCTTTTCTTTGGTCCCTCAATAGGAGAGGAGGCTTCTCCAGGGGACAGTTCAACAACTCCCCCATCCGTGTGGCCGTTTGCAAAAACCACTCATCAGGTCAATGCCCCAAGCAAAAATTCCAAGAGAGACTCGAGCCAACCAAGGCTCATTACCTTCGAGACATGGCCTAAGAGGGCCCTAACTATATCTTCCTTAGGGAAGGAAGTCAGCAAATGCCTGTCATTGGGGAGCACTATCCCCCTCAAGAGCTCTAGAAAAGCCCAGACTCTCATTGTCTCTCCCTCATGACTGACTGATTTGTGTACACCCCCCAATTAGGGACAAACCTCTGGAGTCGAGGGGAGAAGCCCCCAGGAAGTGGGGGAAGAGGAGGGGGCGCAACCGTTGAGCGAGTAACCACCTTTTGGGAGCTCCCAAAAGGAGGTTGGGTGGAGAAGCTTCCCTTCACCTTCTTGGAAGACCCCCCTTGAGGGGGAGGAGTTGACCTCTTTCCTTCCGCATCCCCTGGAGAGCCCCTAGGAGTCCAGGAAGGCAATATCTCCTCTGGACCATCATGGGCGTTTTCCCTCAAAAGTTTTTCAAACATGATTGTCTCTACAGAAAAGGGAAATGAAGTCAAACATAAGAATATTTTAGAGAAGATAAGCAATATTCAACAAAACGAAAAAACCAAATTAATACCCAGGGGCTCCTCTAGAGGGACCTCCATGGGACTCAGCCAAAACTGAAAAAGCAGCCTCTCATCTATCATGTCTCGGATGTCAAAAGGATGGCGATTTAACTCCTTTAGAGAACAAGAGAAGGCTCTTGACGCTCCTTGACCGAGAAGGGAAGGACCAAGGAGTAGGAGGGCACACAAAAAAGAAAGTCCCCCTCCAACGCTTGGGGTCACTGGGAGTAGGCAAAAAACGTACCCTCGGTGGGGAAAGAAGTGAAAGACACTAGGTTCCGATCTTTTTAGCTGGAAATAGAAAAAAAAATATTCGCCCGTGATGGGCACATTGTGGTACGATAAGACCATGGCAAAACTTTCAAGAAGGCGAAACGAGTTTAGGACCAACTGGGTCAAGGGAACCTTAAATAACCTAGACACCTCTTGATAAAAAGGGGGCATGGGGAACCTAAGATCGGCCCTCAATTGGGCAAAAAATAAGCATAAACACCCCAAGAGCTCTTTCATCCCAGGGAAGAAGGCAAATCTGATCACAGAAAGGATCAAACACATTACTAGATTTGTCATGAAGACACTCCCAACCACCAACCTAGGGCCCCTTCTCTACAAATGTAATAAAAAGAAAATATTTTTCGATGATCTTACTAACAAAATTCGTTCGAAAATTGCAGGTTGGGAGCACAATTACCTCTCGTATGGAAGTAGATTGCAACTTATCAAAAGTGTTCTCTTATCTATGCCAATCTACCTCATCCCAATTCTCAATCCACCAATTGGTGTCATTCAGAAAATTGAGCAACTCTTTGCCAAAATACCTGTGGGGATCAACAAAAACCAGAGGAAGATATACTGGACTAGATGGGAAAATCTTTGCTATCCTACAGAAGAAGGAGGACTTGGAGTGAGAGACTTAAGGGATGTGGTCTATGCTTTTTCTCATAAGTTGTGGTGGAGATTGAGACAAAACACATCACTGTGGGCCCACTTCACAACTAGTAAGTATTACAAGGGGGATTTTCCAACTTTGGCTAAGATCTCCCAGAACAACTCCCCCATTTGGAGAATATTAGGCAAACTCAGAGAGGAAGCACAATGTAATATCTTTTGGAGCCTTGGCAAGGGGAATGCAACTTTTTGGCAAGACCGGTGGATTACTGAAGGTAGCCTTCAAGAACTCACTTGCAATACATATACAACTTTCATCCTTGTCAAGTGGTTCTGGAAAGATAGAGAGTGGGATCAAGAAAAACTGCAACTTGTTATCCCATGGAACCTGATCAACCGGATATTGGAAGTCCCTATCCATCAAGAACAAACTGACCATATGCACTAGAGACTATCCAACACTGGAGAATTCACCACATGTTCAACATGGGAACATTATAGAGACCACAAACCTCCACAACATGTTTACAGAACATGTTGGTCTCCCCTTCTCACACCCACTATATCCATTTTTACATGGAGGCTACTCAACCACTGGATACCTACAGACAACAAACCCAAGCATAAAGGGATTTTAATGGCTTCTAGATGCTGCTGTTGCAATGGAGAGGAAATAAACAGTCACCTTTTCATCTCCAACACCACAATCAGAGAAGTCTGGAAATTCTTTGCTGCAAAGTTCCTAGTCATCCTCCCACAAACTGAGAATATTCTTCAATTCACGCAAAGCTGGAAGCGTAGAAATTCAAACCAGGTCTCTCTTAGAGATATCATGCTCTTGCTGATCTACTAGAACATTTGGAAATTACGTAACGCAGTGAGGCACGAGGGAGCAACCTTCAAGCACACTACTACGATTCTCAATACACTTAAGCATCTCCAACTCATGCACAAAAGAATCTCATCAAGCCTGTGCATCTGAGGGGTGACAACTTTGCTGCTAATCTGCTGAAAATGCCTGCCATCAATAAAACTAGATATCATGAGATTATTCTAGTCACCTGACACAAGCCTCTAAGTGGATGGATGAAACTCCATACTGATGGAGCCTCTGAGGAAAATCCTGGAATTTTTGGGGCAGGGGGACTTCTTAGAAACCACCTTGGTCACGTTATTTTTGCTTTTCAAGAACCCCTTGGCTACACTACCAACATTCAGGCCGAGCTGCGCGCACTCTTAAGAGGTCTGCAAATTTGCATCAATAGAGGACTATGGTTGTACATTCTATCCATATTTCTATACATTGCTTCGAGAGACATAGGCTACATCACTCATTTATGTCTTGGCGATAGATTTTTTTGCTACAATCACTCCCTACCTTATCTGGTGACTGTAGTAACTAGGGGTGGGTGTCGGGTCGGATAGTTCAGGTTCGGGTAGTTTGGTTCAGGTACCCGAAATTTCAGGTAGCTATTTTAACTACCCGATCCCGACCCGAAGTATACGGGTACCCGACAATCGGGTATCGAATACCAATTTTTTTTTTAAAAAAAAGGATAAATATTGCAATATACTCTTTTAATCATTTAGTATATTAAAAAGAAATAAAAACTAAAAGTTTTAACTGCAATAAATTAAATTAAAGAATAAAATGTACAAATAAACTGAATAAAACTAAAAATAGAAATTAAGTAACATAATAAATTAAACATATAACAAAATTAAATATTAAACACATCATTTGGGTTTAGTAAATTCCTTTCACCTTCTTTTTATGATTTTAGGATTTGTATATATATAAATTGTGGGAGAAGAGAAAACTAAAAGAATATTTGAAAACAAACTTTTTGTTGGGAAAGAAGAAGACATAGAAGAAGATTATTTAAAGGAAGGATAAATTAAAAAAAAAAATTTGAAAAAAATATCGGGTACCCGATCGGATAGTTCGGGTAGGACTCCCCTACCAGAAACCAGATCCAATTTTTAAAATCGATACCTGATAAAATGTTAAAATAACCCGAGAAAAAAATTCGAATTCGATCGGATTGGGTCGGGACCCGAACACCCACCCCTAATAGTAACTGACTTGACTGTTTCACATACACTACATTTTTTTGGTAGAATTTTGTGTTGTTTTTTTGTTGCAGGTGATTGTTTGGGGTTGCACTTATATCTGTTTGGAAAGAACTTTTTGACATGCAGTACTTTAGCCCCCAAACTTGGTTGTAAGGGAGTAGTACTCATTTATACTTTGTGTTTAATGGATTATAAGGGAGTGGTACTGCCCTTCTTTACTGCTTTCATTTTCTATTTATAAGGAAGTAGTACTCCTTGTTTATACTTTCTTATGCCTATCTACGGAGTTAGTACTCCCCCCTGTAAATCCTGCTGATCTTTATTTTTAGTAGAGAAGGGATGAGGATCTCGAAAAGCATCCCCACCTCTAGGTGGTTTCCTTTAAAAAAAAAATAGTCCCAAGGAGAATCTACTCAAACCTGTCATAAGTCTTACTAATATCAAGCTTCAGTGCCACATGGTCCTCACTACCCCAATATTTATGTGAAAGATAATGGTTTAATTCATAAGCAGCATGGACATTGTCCGCTACCAGTCGCCCAACGATGAATGCGGATTGAATCTCATAAACTAATTCATGTAGACATGGCTTCAACCTATTAGCTACAACTTTTTATTCTATTTTCTATATGACGTTACACTGGCTAATTGGCGAAAATTCTGTCACACTTTGATCGAAAGATTTTGGTGTAAGGACTACATTGGAAAATTTATCCTTAAATTTCATATTGTTCAAGAAATCTAAAATGCATGTAGTGATATCATGACCTATGGTGTGCCAAAACTTTGAATAAATTAGGAGACATCGTTCAAGCCTGGTGACTTATGTGGATACATCTGATACAGTGCTATTGGTTGCATAAGAAAAGTACGACCATAAGAGGTGTTCATTCATTGCATCGAAGACTTTAGGCTCTACCATGTCTAGAATCTCATCATTTTTGCATGTACTAGTGTCACTGAAGTATGATTTAATCAAATTTTGATTATCGACCTCCTTCGTTAACAACTCACGTAAGACATCTTGATGTGATTGATGACATACTTCTGTTTCAATTTCACTGGTGCATTGATGAAAATATGTGGTATATCTATCACATTCCTTAAGCCATTGTGCATTGCTTCTTTGTTTCCACATAACTTCTTCTCTATCAGTTAGCTATTTTAATTCATCTTAGCTGCATTGACTTTGTTGTTTTAATTCCTATGTAACAACCCCAATGCGTAACTCACCTATGTTGGTTTCAAGCTCCCGAATCCGTCCCCCTACATAGCGAAAGCAGATTTCTCCCCCTTGCGAGAAACCGAGTTGAAAAATGTTGAATATTCTCGCAAACCACTTAGCAAGTTGACTCATTTTGTTCTTGTCTCCAACATCTTCGAATGATTTCCTCACAATTGGGTAATGGTAGCCACATAGCTTCAAATCATTTATTCCTTCATATCGGTCAAAGATGAGTTGGTGCTAAAGTAATAAGTGCACCCTAGTGATCAGAATTGTAACTTGTAGGTGAGACACGGGTGTGGAAGAGGACAACGAGGCCTAACCTCGTTGGATTGTATGTGGCTCACGGTTATTACTTTAAGTGAACCGGTTGTGTTGGAAACCCAAATCAAGAAGATTGCATGACTTAAACACTTCCAAAAACTCTTAGATTCACAAGGAGGATCGTGGGTGTGCCCTACTTTTTTTTATGTTGAAGCAACAAATCGTTGAGATCTCCTCCACAGGCCTAGAAGACATGACGCTCAATCAGTTTAGTAATTCCCACGATTCCTTTCGCATAGACGTTTTCGAATGTTTGTGAAAACATATAACCTCAAACCAGGTTTCCCCTTATCATCCTGAATAGTTGTATCTATATGTGACAAGGAAAACAACTGAATTTGAACTGTTATATCTTTGCGCCAGAGTAAGAGGAAGCCCCATGCTTTTTCTGATTGAATCCACACTAATATCGAACATATCAAAGTGTTTCTTCAAACCATAAAAGCTCCTAGTTTTGCACTTGGTCTCGGAGATGAATATGAAGCTAAGGTTCTGTAGCTTAATCAACTCTACAAGCATATAAAGCATCCTAGGGAACCTCAATCTTTGGCAGTTCCATGGTTGCCAGTGGGGCTATGCACAACCTTCGCCGATGTTACATTACAGTCTTCATTTAATAGATGGAGTATTCGTCACTTCTCATGAGAGACACTTAGGTCAGACTGAATGATCAAAATTTTGTTACCTCGCTTGTGATCGATTGGTTGAGTCCAAGCCAGAGTGCGTTTGGTCCTCCTCATGGGCAACCTTATTCTATTCCCCAACATTATAATTTTAGAGAGACATTTATCAGGGCATTTTCATATTATAACATGGACTCTGTTTTGTTTGTTGTTGTTATTAGTGTAGGTGACCAGAAAGTCAATTAGTTGGCTGTCTTGTAATCTACTGTTAACAATCTTATTCGATTTAATGCTAAATATCATGAATATAGTTAATTCTTTAACCATCTTTATCGTGTTATATTATATGTTATTAATGCACTTCACGGACAAAGCCTATAGACCATTTAAACCAATGAAGTTGGGTCGCGCATTTGATGATGACTATGAAACCAACTTTTGAGGGTTGGTCCAAAACATTCTAAGTCTAGAACCCTCAAGAACGGGCATTAAGGAGATCTGTACAGACTTGCACTAAGTGATGCATTCATATGAAGAGTGTCCAGTTTCATCAACGACAAACGTATAACGTTTATGCACTGAAGGGATGCTTCACAAGTGGGTTGTCAAGTTTATTGAATTGACTCATAGGAGTTGTCATATGGAAGGCCATGTGGTGTGATCGGTATGATTGGGACTCTTTGCGATAGTATGGAAGTTAGTCCTTCGACATGAGGAGCCACAGTAGCCTTGTGTATGGGGTGGTTTGTCTTGGTCCTGGCTAATGTAGTTACGTTATTATGTGGTTGCCAAAAGCCCTGCGTAGGTGCAGTCAGAACATACATGGAGGTCGGTGCGTTACAAGAAGGGATCCATCGCCCATCATGAGATGGTGGCGATCTCCTATGTCCTCTAGATTGTGTTCATCTCTAGAAGTCTATGGCCACAGCTATTAACCAAATAGGAAAATAGTTTCCCATGTTGATTAATGAGAAAAACCGTTAAGAGTGGATACATAGTTATCGAAGTCAAGTATAGGAACCGATTTAGAATTCTGTGCCCTATACTTTTATCGAGAGATAGCTTGACGGCAGGACCATATCCATATGGTACGCGTAGTTAAAGGTTCACACCAATTTCATCTATTCTCTAGTGTCATGGTCGTTGCTAGATGGCCACCCATGGTAATGGGTACTCTTGGATTAATGAGTTAGTCAAGAGTGATTAATTAATACAATTTAATTAATCTAGAGTAAGTTGGTTGCCGGATTAAATTGTATATGCGATATAAGCCCAAGTCTAGCTGAAGGTGGATCTATAAGGGTCATACACAAATTACTAACGATGTTGTGGGAAACTAATTAAGAATTAATTTTGGATGAGAATTAATTATTCAATTAATTCAGGAAGAGAGAGAGAGAGAGAGAGAGAGAGAGAGAGAGAGAGAGAGAGATAGAGATGATTAATTTAAAGGAGTTTAAATTAATCATTCGAATAATTAGATTACTCAATTGAGGTCCTATGTGATAGTAAACCCAAAGTGTTAATTAATTGAATTAATTCAATATTTAGATTTTGGGATTAATTAATTGAATTAATTAATTTTAGGTCTAAGAATTAAATAAATATTTGATGTGGATCTAAATTAATTAATTGGATCAATTAATTGCGAATCCAAAGTCAAAGTGTGTTTACTTCAAATTATGGTCAAGTTTCAAGGGACCCTCAAGAGACCATAAGGACCTATCATGCATTAAAGGCCCTTGATTAGGCGTTTGCAACCTCATGAGTAGAGCTCACCTACCATTGTCTTGAATGAACCACCACCTCTATATATAGAGGGTGTTGGAGCCTTGGTGGATATATATATATATATATATATTGCTCTGTTTTCTCTCATGTATCTCTCTTATTCCTCAAAAGTTTATCTTTTCATCTTCTTCTTACGAGCTTGAAATTCATTTCAAGGTCTACTTAAGAAGCCTAGAACACTTTCTACTTTATAGAAGTGTTATTCTAATCCCACTCTCTTGAGTTTCTAGCAAGGCTCAAAGAGCCACAAGTTGGTATTTTATGTGTACTTGCTAGATAGAGCATAACTTTGCTCTTGTCTGAACAAACTAAGAACTATTGTTGGAGGAGAGCTTTTGAAGTTAGGAAACTCCACTTCTCCCAAAGAGGTATTTACCCTTTGATCACATCAACTAGTTGGTGTGCAAGTGCAAGAATAGCCCAATTGACGTGGGATATGATCCCATTTACTATTTTTCTTTATTGCTTTCGTTGCTCATTTAATGTCCCCGGTTTGTACCGATTCCTTCAGTTGCAGGGCATGTTTTGGCCTAGTTAAATGGTTGCACATCAGGTAGATCACTGTGATGGTTTGCGAATATGTGTGGGCCTATTTTAGATTTAGCTGAGTAATTTCAACGACAGGGGTTATTTGGTTAGTTTATGGAGGGTGTTCAAGAATCATGAGATCATAAAGGTTACTTGAGTTTAGTTCTAACAAAGATGGGGTATTTTTGGCACCTTCAATAGTTGGCTACGACGTGTTAGGTTACTAGGTGCATTGCTCGCGTCTTTCTCCTCTATTGCTGAACTTCGCATTGGTACTTGGGATTTGTTGCTCCAACTTCGAACCCTCTATCCCGCTCTCATTTGAATCATCGAACTCGCTAAAAATAGTTTTTCCCCACTTGCACACTGACCCCTGTTGTTGTGGAGGTGTTCTGTGACTTCTCAGGTCTTTTAGCGAGACAAGACTGTGTGATTGCGCATTGGAGTTGACACATAGAGCCAAGGACAATAAGGACTATCTTTCCCGCGATCCACAAAATCATCGTGGAATTGAGCCTCACAATATTTCGCGACATGGTCGAGCCTATCACTAATGGTCCGTTTAGTTTTGTTTCAAATGACCATTCTTAGTTTTCAACTGTTTTGGATTTTGGAAACCTGTTTGGGTGGGCCATTTCTACTGAGAAGGCCCAACCCAATCTGGAATGGTTTATATGGGCCCACTAGAAATAGCTTGTTTGAAACACTTGTTGGGCCTCATTATTGGTGGTTTCCCCTATACACTAGGCCTTCCAACATTCTTTTCAATTTTAGAACGGGTCACCTCCATTCTACAGTAACCATCCTTCTTCTTCTTCAATCTGAAACTACTTTGCTGAAAATATCGAGCACGACATGGCACCGACAAAAAGCTATGAGAAGGAGCAACGGTCGCTGTTGGGGGTCATTTTCGGCAAATAAGGTAAGAACCAAAGTCATGGGGCCACAACTCACCCCCAGGCCGCCTGTGCAGAAATTTTCCACCGTAGTTCTAGGCGGCAGAGTGATTGTCAGTGGATGTTTAGACGATGAGGGTGGTGGTGGCAGTGGTGTTGGAGGCTTGTGGTTCGCCATTGGATTCAAGCTGAGTTTGGCGTGCAATTTTGCGTGTCAAAAGTCTGAGAAGAAGTTTTTTAAGTTTCTAATTTATCAAAAGTCGTCGCTTATGCTTTTCTACACTTTCTATTTTTTGGTGCTCATTTTCATTTTCATGTTTTTTAGTACAAAGTCTATGCAGATTTTACAATAGTTCCATTTTTGAGAAAAAAAAAGGAAATACGACAAATAAAAACAGTTGAAACAATGGAAGAACAAGAACAACAAAGAACAGGGCATGTTTTTCGACGAATGGAAGAAGGAATATGAGTAGAGTGGTACAACAAGAAAGAGATACATAATATATAACGTCTTGTCATGTGGACTTTAGGGATATTTGTTATTTTAAACTATAAATTTTAAAAATCATACCAACACAATACCTATATATTTGCTATTTCAAAATCCTATCCAAACAAATTCTTGTTTCTCAAACCTATAAACCTAGGTTTGGAAATATAGAATCCAAAAATATTTTTATTTCCTCCCACAAAAACCAATAAACCATTTTCATCGGATTGAAAATGCTAAAAATTGAAAATAAAATTGCAAACAAACCAAATGGGCCATAACTGTTCCTCGCCCATTGTCGTGTGAATTTTCAGCGCCTGTTTTAGTAGAAGTTTAACATCCAAAGCCATTGTAATACGTAAAGTTGGGCCGCATGCACAACCTATCTCATCCATCTCCGAGTCTCCAAAAGATTCCAGTTGATTACCAATGTAGGTAGCTATACCTAGATCATCTTGCTCAAAAGAAGATCATGCACATTTATGAATAACTCGCACCAATTCAGACCCATGTGCATAGGATTTATGTCGACACGTATACCATTGAGTATTGTTCTTTTCTAAAATCTATGGGCACCCCTCTAAAGCGCGGTTGCGATCGATGACATGGTTGAATCGAAAAAGAAGGTAACCTTAAGTTGTTTTATGTCCAGATCTTTCACTGGATTGAGCATTGTGCATAAAGTTATCACTAAAAGTAATTAGTGACACATATATATTGATAACCTAACTAGTAACAATAATTATTTTTTGTTATATTTGTATTGTCAATAAGTTGTCACTATAGATGTGTCATTAATCATTCATAGTCACAATTTTATGTACAATTTTGTCACAGATAATTATATTGTGACAAAATCAAAATTATTGTCACTTAATATATTTTTTAATTTAACATTATCATGTGATATTTTGTCACCAAATTATATTTTCTTGAAGTGAAAATTGTGCATAAATTTTTCGCTATAAATAATTTGATACACATGTATAGTGATAACAAATATAATTGACACTATAATTGTGTCGTTGTTAAGGAAAATTGCATTTAACGAACCACAAGTTAGCATCTTTATAATTTTGGTCCCATTATTTTGAATTCACCATATTGCATCCCATAGCTCCAAAAAATATTGCAATATTATGCTCAAGCCTTAATCCCATTAAATTTTCGAAGGAAAGTCTTGAGGGGTGTTGCTTATGTTTCCGTTAGAGATTTAACGGAATTAAGTAATGGAACTAAAATTATAAATTTTTTGGAGTTATTGAATTCACGGAAAGAAATTATGCCAATAGCCAGAAAAATTAGAAAAGAGAGTAATTTTTTGGGTAATTAACAATGAATTTAGCAAAAGATAAGAATTTTAAATTTTTGTGATTTCAAAATTAACATTAGAAACAAAATATTTCTTCTCTATAATTAGAAAGGATTTCTAATGTTGCAAATTTTTTTAGCTACCCTTGCCCCCAAAAATTTTACTAACCAAGTTAGTAACACTTCTAGTAAAATAACAACTCCGATGTTAAAATTAGCCACGAGCTAATTATTAAGTAAATATTTTTCTTGTTAAATTAATTGCTAACGTAAATTAGCAATGAATTTCACTATTTGGAAAGGAATTTGTATTGTTTCTAATGGCATTATTTCTTGTAGTGATACAATGGGTTGAGTCGAAAAAATTAAGCAATCAAAATCGTAAAGAGGCTAGCTTGTGGAACATAAAATGCAAGGAATAAATTCAATTTATCTCCCTGTGATATAAGAAATGAGCAAAAAAAACCCCATGTGAAAAAATAATTAGCAAATTATCTCCCTGTGTTTGAGAAATGAAGCAAATTACCCCCAAATCAAGGGAAAATACAGGGGGTAATTTGCTTATTTTAAGATCACAGGGGGTAATTTATTAATTATTTTTTCACAGGTGGGTTTGCTCATTTTTCATATCACAGGGGGTAAATTGCATCTATCCCTAAAAGGCAATATTTATGTTCACTGCAAGAAAATGACTCAATAGCTACAAAAAAAATTGATGCTAAAATCAGTGTCAAACTAATTAACAAGTAAAATTCTCGTTGTTAATCTAAATTGTTTAATATATATTTCAAGCAATTCGTTTCTAAATTCGTTAGCAAGTATTTTTTATCACTAAATTCATTAAAAAGTAAATTTCTTGTATTAAACAATGTAAATTAGCAATGGAAATTTTACTTATTAATTAGCTCGATGCTGATTTTTTTTTTCGTAATTATTGAGTCATTTTCTTGTAGTAGTTCTCGTCGCTACATTATCACTATAGATATTTTACTAATTATATATAATGACAACTTAGTATATAATTATTATCACTAATAATTATATTGTAACATACACCAAAATTATTGACACTTAAAGATATTACAACTTCAATGATAACTTTAAAATTGAGATTTAATATTTTGTCCAAAATATTATATTTTATTCTAGTGCATTGGGAAGATGAAATTACAGATACATTTGTTATCTTGAGAGGTAGTACAATTATGAGAAAAACATGTATGCCTTTACTATTATACACTAATACTACCTTTTTCCTTCTACATCATGACCATCCATTGATCTATCCTCCCTATGTTCAATGCATTGTTCTCCTCTTTATTCTTCCTCTGAAACTGAGGAATTTCGAGCGACAAGGAGCATTTGTACCATGATTTCTTCATGACTTTAACGTTCTTGTGATGAAAACACGCACTGGCATTAGCATCTTTCCATTTGTGCAGTTTGCAGCTGCAGTTTCTGTGATATGGTCTTCGCTCTTTCTCCATTTGATTCATCGATATGCTTCCATGAAAACCTTGCAGAAATATGTCCTCTGCTATCGTGTTCATCTCTCTCTCTCTCTCTCTCTCTCTCTCTCTCACACACACACACACACACGCGCACACACACACAAGAAATTTGTAAGAAGTGAAAGTTATGCACTTGTATGAAGATATATATTGAGTAGACAAAGGATTCAGGTCCACAACATATTTCTACTTGCAACAGTGAGAATCAGAGAATGTGTTGTTGGCATCTTTTATGACAAAGTAGCAGCGGGCTGAAGACAGTCTTTGGAGTTCTTACCAATGCATGAGTTGGTGCGTTTTCTTGTTTTGTACCTGCTTTGGCTTCACCTCGTACTTGCAAGATTACTGACAAGATGTGGCTTTGTATTTTCTGCTGAGGAAAGCAGCCTGCTCAATGGCCTCTCAAGGGAAAATTGTATTTTATGTTTCACAAGTCAGTTTTTTTGTGATCTTGATCTAATTATTTTTTTAATCTCCACATTGTATTCCACAACTTACAAAATTTATAATTTTAATCTCAAATCTTAATTTCATTAAATTTATGATGAAAATAGTCTTAGTTCCCGTCAAAACTTAACTGCGTTCGTGTCATGCCCGTATTGTTTCCCGCAGAAATTTAACAGAATTAAAATGTGGGATTAAAATTATAACTGTTTTTAAGTTATGGGATGCAATGTGGTAAAATAATGGGACAAAATTCATAAAACAACTAACTTGGCCTCTTGACTATCACAACTTCTCTTTGCTTTTACTTTGTCATCTTTTCATTTCTTGTTTTGGCCGTTGTGTTATAACTAGGAATTTGATGCTGATGTTCTTATGTATATGGCAATAAAAAAACATTTCTATGTATTTCTCAAGAAAGTAATCTAAGTAATGGGATTTGGCATTGATTTAACCCCGCATTAAGTGAGACTAAGAATCTTGCGACCGAGCTCGTATTTTTTCTGGAGAATCTTGTACTATTATAGAAAGAGACGATACATGAAATATAACTATGTGTAATGGCCACAAATACAAAATTATAGTAAATGGTAGGGTTAATTATAATTAGATCTCCTTTAAAAATTTGAATTAGACTTTTGTCCAGAAAAAAATGAATAATATGCTGATCACTCTTTCTGAAAATGCTTTGTTTATAGTTACAAATAGAAGATTTTGAACGAAAAATGTTATCCTTAATAAAAATATAAGTGATGAACTTCCAATTTTTTTCCTAATTCCAAAGGTTTTTATATTTTAGGGTTAATTACACTTACACCCCCTCTAAGAATGTATAATTACACTTTCCCCCAAAAAAGTTTTGAAATTACACTTACACCCCCTCCGAAAATTCTCTATTTACACCTGACCCCCATCCGTTAGAGTTTGGACGAAAAATGTTCACGTCAACAAAAATAATTATACAAATTTTCAATTTTTCCCATCATTTAACATTCTCATGTATATTTTTGTACTTATAAAATGATAAGTGTAACGTATATGTATGGAGTGAGGCCAATATTATTATATTTTTTCCTTATAAGTACAAAATTATTGCACGAGAATGTTAAATGAGAGGTAAAATTGAAAATTTATGTAATTATTTTTGTTAAAATGAACATTTTCCGCCCAAACTTTAACGAATGGAGGTCAGGTGTAAACAAAGAATTTTTAGAGGGGGTGTAAATGTAATTTCGAAACTTCTTTGGGGAAAGTGTAATTATGCATTTTCAGAGGGGGTCTAAATGTAATTAACCCTATATTTTATTAATTAAATTGCCATTGTTCGTGTCTTGAAACTTATGGTGGGTGTAAATGTTCATGTCATATAGTTAAGAGGGAGTAAATGTGATAAAATACTTACTATGACATGTCTTTTATCTTCTTGTATATGTGGAGTGCTGCTATTTATAATCTTACATCTATTGCATATATAAAGATACCTTATTTAATCACATCTTTTAGCATCTAGAATAGTAATATGTAGAAATATTTATAAAAAGAATGTGAAAAATAAAGGGTTAAACGCAATTTACCCCCTGCGGTATTGAAAATGAGTAATTTATCCTCTGTAGAAAAAGATAATAATTTGCCCCCTTGTATTTTTAAGATTATAGCAATTAAATCACGCACTTTCGTGCACTACACGCAATTTTTTTCAATTTTTTTATTAAATTATAAAATTACATTTATATCCTTATTTAACAAAGGTTGGATCTTATTGAATAAAGTTCAAATTTAACTAATAAAATCAATGTTCAGATTTTACTTAACTTCAATCAACGGTTTAGATACAAAATCGTATATACATAATATATATCTATATAAAATTATGTATAATGTATTTATTTGTAATTAAATATATATAGAGAGAGAGGGGGAGAGGGGGGAATGGGGAGGGGCAGCGACGGGGCATGGGGGGGGGGGGGGGGGGGCGACGACGGGCAGAGGAGGTGGGGCGACGCGGGGAAGGGGAATGGGGAAGGGGCCGGCAAATGGGGGAAGGGGAAGGGGCAGCGACTGGAGGACGGTGAAAGGGGCGGCGCAGGGCTGGGGAAAGGAGCTGCCTTGGTGGTTAGGTGGGTCTATTTTTTTCTTTTTAATTATATATATATATGTGTTGTGTGTGTGTGTGTGTGTGTCTGCTGTGAGCAAAAAGAGCTCAATCAAGTTTGTTTTCTTGGACTCGAACGAAGTGGACTTGAATTTCTGCAAATCGGGAAAGGGGACCTGCAAAAAAAAAATATTAGCACTCCGATGCTCAAGTCAGTAAGCAGTTGTGATAAAAATAAATTTGAATGTACGCAGTTACTCTTTTGTTTCCAAAATTCAGATTCAAAAGTAAGGGCTTGGACAAGTTCAGCATTGCTTCTGTTCAAAGCAATTAGATTGCTGTCAGAAGGTTGCCTATCAAACAGTTTTTCTGCCTCAGTAGCCTTCATCTTAGCTCTGTAGAGTAGCCTTCATCTTAGCTCTGTAGAGTAGCCTCAGTAGCCTTCATTTTAGCTTGCTCAACTCTGCTAAACACATTGCCAAAAGTATTTTTATTCCATGATTTCAGCATATCCTTAGCTCTGTAGAGTTTTTCTTGAAGTTTGTACATTCCAAAGCCTTGGACTGGCAGGTTCCAAGATTGTTTGATGCTTGACCCACATTATCTGGAACCTAAAAGAAGAAGCGCCTCTAGAGCTCATATTGGTGGCTGAGATAAGAAGAGGGTGATGGTCTGAGTGCCTTCTGGGTAAATGGGTCACCCTTGTACAGTTAAAGTTATCAGTCCATTCCTTGGAATAAAAAACCTTATCCAGTCTCTTTCATATCCTGTTATTAGTCCAAGTGTAGGGATCCCCCTCAAAACCAACATCAATGAGCCCTGTATCAAGCACCAATCTCTAAAGTCCTCCATAGGACCAATAGTGTCACTCATGCCTCCTTGACTTTCATTACCATATAAAATGGTATTGAAATCTCCCCCCCCCCCCCCCCCCAAAATCCAAGGAACATTGGGAGAAGCAAGATTAGAGAGCTCATCCCTTAATTTCCTTCTAGGGTTACGTTAGCGATTGGCATACACAAATGTCCCAAAAGTTTCAATAGCAATTAGACCAGAGGTAATTTTAACATGCAAGAACTGTGGGTTATCAATCAAAACTTGAACATCAACATCATGTGAAGCAAAGTACCAGATTTTGTTGTTAACATTAGAGCATACAAAATTAAATCTAAATGTACGGGTAAAAAAATGCAACATCTAAATGCACAAAAGGCTCCAACAGCACAAGTATATGAGGTTTGTTATCAGAAAGAATTTTTGTTTACTAGCTTTACCTATTCCTCTAACATTCCATATGATGATTTTAAACATTTAAAGTTGTAGGGAGGAAGAGGATGAAGATCTAGTGCTCCTCTTGTGGAGATCTTTAGGAGAGATATTATCTTTGCCTTTTTTACCATTTTTTGAAGTTGTAGATGGTCTGCTAATGGTGGTGTACTCCTCTACTGATATGTTCCTTTTGTGCTTGTTGACTATAGCAGATTCTGTGAGAGTGATGTCAGGATGAAGTGATTGTGCGCACCATCAATGTGAGGGGGTTCTGAGTGTGCTCCTTGTTTTTCAACCAATGTCAGAATTGTGTTGCCTCATTTTGTGAGCCCTGGTGTTCAGTGAAAGACTGTCTGTCCTCTCTGCGTCTGTTTCTGTTTAACTTGCTATTGTTGGTGTTTAAGTTTTCCTCATCCATGTCCTCCAAACTTTGAAAGCGATTGAAAATAGGGGTGCATTCTCCCTCTTCTTCTTGATCTGGATCAATTTCTTGTGGTGCCTCTTCTACATTTGGCCTACTGGACTTTGCTCCATGTGTTATTTTTCTTAGCTTTTGGTCCTAAATCTGTGTGGATGTGGACATTAACTTCCATATCCATCCTGGAATTAGTTCTCATCTGGTGACTGAGTTTTCATGTTGGTAGGCCTATGTGTTTCAACATCTTTTCATGTTGTAGTATCCTGTTTCTCCATGAAAGAGTTGATGGCCTCAATGTCCTCTATTATCCCCTAATTAGGACAGTGAGTCTTCTTAGGGGCTCTATCCCAGTTTTTGTCCAAGAGTTCAACTATAAGGGGATCATCATAATTGAAGTCATCCTGTGGATTAGTCTCCTGGAGAATGACATTTTGGGAGTTCGTTGGATTTTTAATGATAGTGACTTCCTCTTCTTCAGTAGTGCGCATGAGAACATTAGTACTCTCATCAACCTTCTTATTATTCAAGCCAACATCAGCTAAATGAACATGCTCCCTATTGTCAATCTTGGGGACATCAGATTTAGCTGGAGCCACAACTTGGATAATGGAATTACTAACAAAGTCCTAGGTGTGATCCACACTTTCAAAGATGACTTTTTTCCCTTTATCTTTAGTGATCAAAGCTGCTTTTGGATTCTTGGGTTGGTCACTTTGCATAGAGTATATGTGCATCCATTTTTGTTTTCAACAAACAAGCATTTTTATCATGTCCAAGGTGCTTGCATACAGAGCAATAATGTGGACAATTTTCATATATTACAGATTGTCTGAGGGTGATGTCCTCAAATTTTAGAAAAATGGTTTGTGTCTACGTGTTGTTAGATCCAACTCAACACATACCCGGGCAAGACTAGGCCTAGAGAGGTCTGTAGTAGGCTCATCCATTCTCAAAGGTTTCCAATCAACTTAGGAATACTGAATAATGCACTCTTCTCAAATAGGTGACAGGATAATTCTGGGAACTTTATTCAAATAGGAACTATAGGAGATTCAATCTGGGAATTAAACATGAGGGGTCCATTTGAAAACACGCATGTGAAAGCTATCAAAAGCCCATTCTTCTCTTAGCCAGATTCATGAGAAATCTTCTTCATGGGTAAGATTAATAAGAACATGCTTCAAATTGATAACTCCAACTGTAACATTACCTCTAAGTCCCAATTTGATGAGCCTACTTCTGAGGAAATTTAAATTGGGGACTCCATGTGAGAATTTGCCCGTCAGAGCAAATTTTAGTCTAAATGCAAGCTTCTCAATTTCCTCTTTGGAGAAGGAGATCTCCGATTCGCCTTTCAAGGCGAAAATAGTACCAAGTACTGGAAATTCTTCATCTTGAAAGGATTTCTTGGCAGCTCGAATAGGATCAGAGAGCGAGGAGGAGGAAGAATGTAGGAAGACATTTGAGTAGGATCTCTTCGCAAGCGGAACAAGTGGAGTTGGGGGTGGCTGTGGGGGGGGGGGGGAGGGGGGCAGAGGCTGGAGTGGTGTTTGAGGTTGGAAGTGGGTCAGCTATTTAGGAGAAGGAGGATATGGGAAAGGTGGGTCGTTGGATTCTAACAAGGGCACTGCAAGGTGGAGGTTGGAGAGAAATGAAGGGCAATGTTGATCTTATCTTGATGCGTGTCTCTTGTGTTTCTTACTCATATATGCTTAGTGACGCTCAATTTGGATTTCTTCATCCTCAAGAAGGTCCCATGCAAGGAGAACATCATCTCTCTTTATTTATTTCTCTTTATGCAAAATCACTTAATCGACTAAATTGGAAGAACAAAGGGAATACTTTAAGGTGTGGTGGCCAGTAGGCACGGCCCCGAAATTTCACACTCTCTTGTTGCGGATGACATGCTCATATTTTTCCAGGCATCCTTGGAGGTGATGGGGTGCAATCATCAACTACTTGGACACTCTGAAGCAATTTTGGGTGTAAAAAAAAATCTCTAGAAGCCATCAGTTTGTTTTAGTAGAAATACTCCGGAAGGCTATCCGAGAAACTTGGGTGAAAGCATTAGGGGTGAGCATTGTGACACGATCCAAAAAATATTTGGGTATGGAGTAAAATTCATAATTGGAAATAGAAATTGCTCTCACAAGCCAACCATTTAATCCTCTTGAAGGCAGTCGCTCACGAAGCGTTGGCGTACGTTTGTAGGCAAATTGGTTTTGCACCCAATAAAACATGACAAGTGGATAAGGATATTTTCATTATCAATTTATAATATTTTTCTATTTATATTTTGAAATTTACTAAATTAATTCCAAGTGCAAATAGTTAATGTAATTGATATTTTATAATATATTTTGTCGATAAATCAATGGCCGACAAGTGTCAAATTGAAGCACTTCGGCAAATCAAATTATGCTTCGCATTCAAAGACTCAAGCTAATCAGACGGCGCCACGTGGATCAGCTGCATGTATGCTCCAATCAAGTTAAAACAAATATTTTCGATATTTATCTCTTTGAAAAATACAAATATTAAGGAGATAATATAAAAAATAACCAATTAGGTCATCCTAAATATTTAACGTATTTATCTCTTCAAATTACATCAAAAAGAGATAATATAATGTTGTTTAAGTTCACCACGACTCCACCTCTTTGACAGCTATATAAAGGGGCCCTTGAAGCTCATTCAACACACAAACACACACACACACACACACAATTTGAAGTAAAAGTGAAGGCACAAGTAAGAGAGAATTCAAGAAGTCTTAAAGTCCTCTCAAGCGCAAATCAAGGAAGATCCACGATGTTCAAGACAAGAATCAAGGTGTTCATTGTGGAAATCATCCAAAGTCAATATTTGATTCGAGAAGAAGTCGGAAGACCCGCAAATTAACGTTATCAAAATATTAATCCACCTTGGCAGAAGATCAAAGCTTCAAATCCACTAAGAAATATTCAAATTCAAGTCAAATATTTCAAGTTTATAGCTTTTAATCCGGGAACAAGTCAAGACCCCGAAATTAACATTATGTGGAGATCAAAAATCAACGTCGAAGGGGATCAAACGTCAAGTTCTAGCTCCGGAGTTGTTGAAGTCAAAGATCGCCCTATTGAGGTGAAGAATTAGATATTTCAAATAGAGATTTTGTACCTAGAAATATTCAATCAAATTAAAGAAATTCATTTGTAATATTTTCTTATTTCAATAAATTCATAAACACAAAAATTTGTTTACAACGTTGTGAGCTACTTTTTTGTACCTAATAGATTTCTTTGTGAGATCGAAAAGAGCATGATGTCGAACTTCTTCTAGAGTTCGGACGATGCTAGGAAGGTGCATTGGCTGGTGTGGGATCATTTATGTAAGAGAAAAAAGACGAGGGTTTGGGTTTTCATGGTTTGAAAGCTTTGCTCGGCCATGCTTGCGAAACATGCTGGGTGTATCATAACCAGTCTGAATACTTTGCTAACATAGATACTGAAACATAAATACTTCGTTTATTTTGATTTCTTCAATGCAAACTCAGCTCCTCAATCGTCCTACATGTGGAGGTGTATAATGGAAGCAAGAAGCCTGGTGGTAGCCGAGTCAAGATGGAGGGTAGGGTCGGTTAGAAAGATACAAGTGATCGTAGATCGTTGGCTCCCTCAACCAGCATTGTTCAGAGCACTCGTAAAGTCTGCTCTGTTGATTGAAAAAGAGACAATAGATTCTTGATGCAGCCAGGAGGAGGCACTCAGGATGAAGGTCGTATTCGGGCTGCATTTACTATAGATATATGATGTAGAATGCATTTTGTCAATCCCATTAGGAACAACAGGAATGAGAACACTCTTATTTCGCATTTTGAAAAGAATGGTAACTTTTCTGTTCAAAGTGCATACCACCTAGCTCAAGCGCCTTGGTTTCCAGTGGTTCAAATTGAGGGAGTTGCTCGATATCAGGTGGTGAGGTGAGTTGGATGTTCATTTGGTTGCTCACGTCCCACCTAAGGTTCAATTTTTTCGCATGGAAGGCTTGTTGCAATGCAATACCTATAGTGCTATATCTGAGGCTTGGTGATCCCAGAACATTGTTCGCGTTGTTCAGACAATAATACAGACTTAGTACACGTATTATTATGCTTCTCATATGCTCACCAAGTTTTGAACAATACCTATTCTCTGGTTGCCATAAGATATCTGATGCCCCCTCAAAATCCACCGAGCCAGCCTAAGAGCTAGAAGCAGGCACCCAAGCTGAGCAGCCCAGCAGGCCGACACCACTAGGCCCAAAAGTAAGATTTTTTCCATATATAAGTCCATTTTCGAATAACTGAACTGACAGGCCAATGGAAAAGGCTCGTACAGAAAACCTAGTCATCAGACAGCTCCGATTCCACATCACACAGATCTCCAACACCTCAATCCACGTTATGTTAAAAGATCTCATTCAGATTCACAGTAGATTTGCCAGAATCCGGATGTTTCTCAACAAGTAACTGTTTTCCCAAAAAATCTGGCAGATGTGACAAGGTCCACTCAAACGGATATATCTCCACCAATTTAACTCCGATTCATGCGCGGTTTGTTCGGTTAGGAAGCTGACTCTTCAGGATTTCTAAAGCTATATGGAACTTAACAAATCCTCTCCAAAAACAGGTTCAACACTGGCTATAAAATCAGCACACTGTGCAGTCACAAGTTCACTAATTTGCAAACTCTCAAGGAACATCTACCCTATCTTTTGCACACGAAATTCTCTATATTTTTCAAAATATTATCACATCCCTTTCACCATTACTCTCATCTTTTTTCAAATGTTCTTTATTTATTTTAAGTCGAACATTACTAACTTAAGCATTGGAGTGCTAACCCCTCTCTGCAGGTTAGTCTCCCCTACAATTATGGGACTTTCAAGAAGATCCCTCAACATTTTGTGGTGATGCTGGACCCTAGTACACATCATTGGCGTCGTCTGTGGGAACACTTGAGTTTTGACATTAGAAATGACTAATTCTGATAACCTTGAATCCTTCTCAGGAGAAGCCTCCCTCCCTACCGCAGTAGGACCCGCTGTCCTACCTGCTAACCAGATAACGAGCACGGTCAGCGTTCCCCCTCCAGCTGGTGACCCGCTCCGAGCAGTAGCCCCGCTGTAGCCGCCGAGTGCCCCGCTCTAGCGGCGGCCGCTCCTGCGCCTGCTAGTATACCACTTGCCCAAACAGTCGTCCCTCCTCCTCTAGTTAATGTCGTCGCCCCCTAGCTGGAGGCATACCGGCCCCGGTGCTGTTTCGGCCATTCGGGATCCGTTCTTGTACGAACCCCTCCGCTAGTTCATCTTGTAAATTATTCACTCAACTTATCGTGGTTCCCAAGCAAGTGGCGCAGGGCCCTCTTCCCAACAGGAGCAAGGGACGACTTCAGGAAGTCAACCAATGGATGAACAGGTTCCCGCTGAACAACAGCAGGATAGATCCCTCCCCATTGGCTCTGCCAACAAGGAGATAGCCCCATTTCAACCTCCGGAAATTTGGCAAGCCCACAGGAAGGAAATGGTCGAGCTACGCCAACAATTAGCCAAGGACACTTTGCCCTCAGCTCGCGGCATCCCGTTCAACGAGGACATCATGGCCGAGGAGCTCCCTGCTCATTTTCGAGCACCTTCCCATCTACCTGCCTACAATGGCACTACTGATCCGGCTGAGCATATTCGTACGTTTGAAAATGCAACCCTGCTGCACAAGTATACCGATGGCATTAAATGTCGTGTTTTTCTTACCACACTAACTGATTATGCCCAACAATAGTTTGACTAGCTTCCAACTGGATCAGTTAAATCTTTTGCAGAATTTAGCTCCCTTTTCCTACATCAGTTTGCTAGCAGCAAGAAATATCAAAAGTCGGCTATCAGCCTTTTCGGAGTTAAGCAGGAGGAAAAGGAGACATTGAGAGCCTACATACAATGATTCAATAATGTTGTCCTAGTGGTCCCCATAGCCCGCCAGGAGGTGCTGATTAGTGCACTTACCCAAGGTATCCAAGTAGGACCACTTTTCGAGTCCCTGGCCAAGAAACCTGCAGCCAGCTTTCAGGAAGTGCTAGCCAGTGCAGAGAAGTGCATGAACCTTGAGGATGTCCGGCTGGTCAGGAAAGGGGATGGTAAAGACTGGACGAAAGAATTTGAGTCCCCATCCATTCGACGGAACAAGGGAGAACCCCGGGGGCGGTTCAACCCCCTCGACCCAAGGAATGACCACTTCACCCCGCTGATCACCAGCCTAACACGGATGTTGATGGGCATAGATCATCACCCTGCCTTACAGTGGCCCAAAGGCTCTGAGGAGGGCCCTCAGTAGCCTAAGTCTAAATATTTCTACAGGTACCACAGGGAATATGGACACGACACCAATAGGTGTTGTCAGCTAAGACAGGAAATAGAGCGGCTCATCCAAGCCGGCTACCTGAACGACTACGTCGACAAGGATCGACGCCGTGAGCAGAAGGAGGAACGCTCCCGCCTTCGTAGCGAGGAGCAGGCCGCTGACCCTCCCCGGAGGGAGCCCAGAAGGCAAAAATTTCTGGCTGAGGAGCAAAGCCCGGAAAACACCCCTGCTAAGGGGGTAATTCACATGATAGCAGGAGGACCTACTGACGGGGACTCTATCAGAGCCCGGCGTGCCCACCCTCGTGCCGCCAGAGCAGTAATGGAACTTTACCACAAAGCACCAATAGGCGATTCTATGATCCACTTTGGACCTGCTGATATATAGGAAATTCACCTACCTCAAAACGACGCCCTCGTTATTTCTGATACCCTTGCTAACTACACTGTTCATCGTATTTTTGTGGATTCTGGTAGTTCCACGGATATCCTCTTCTACGAGGTCTACTGGCAGATGGAGCTTGGAGACTGTTAGAATAGGTGACCATGTAAGCCAATTTTGGCGGGTATATGTAACCTATGTCTAGACAATTATAGGTGTTTTGATAAATCATTAATGAATAAAGAAGTGAATTTTCATTTGGCATTACTTTGTCTGTGTTCACTTGCACCTATTTTTCCATATCTGTTCACTACGCAAACAGAGCCCACGGACTGAGATTCGATTTCGGGGACTGGGACTACGCTTGGAGGTAGGTCCATGAAATCAGTCTTCCCGAATCAGTCCGGAAATCTCCAAGTCAAGGAATCCCGAAAATGGGTACCGGGATTCCATTTGAGACTTGCACTAAGCATCTGCTGTCGTGTTTCATCGACGGGTGACGAGGATCGTCTAAGCAGTGTTAGTGGTTAGCCTGCTAGGACGCAGCTGACTGAGGTGACTCGCGGGAACCGTCTTACGGAGGACCTTGAGTATGGTCTGCTAGGTATGACGTGTATTCCCGGTTCCAACGGTACAGGTAAAGTCCTTTGACTTGAGGAATTACTGAGTTTACCTGTACATTAGGATTGTATCTTAGATATGGTGAGAGATTGCCAGAATTCCATTTGGTAGTCATAAGCCATATCTAGTGCAGTTCTGATGTACAAAGTGACAGTAGTTTCCAAGAAAGGATCTGTCTCCTGTCAATAGGTTTTGACAGTTGAGTCTCATGTATGCTCTAGGTCTTGTCCCTAAAAACTGTGGCCACAGTGACTGAACAGAAGGGAAGGGTTCCCTCGCGGCGTTTAGTGTGGACAGACCGACACTTAGGTCCAAAATGGGTACCTGCATTTTCCGTGCCTTAGACTCTAAGTGTTGAGACCGTAGACAGAAGGACAAGCGTACTGTTAGAGCCTAAATGTTCATCCCTGAATATTTCACCTAGTCTCTAGTGCCATGGACCGTTGCTAGATGGCCACCCATGGTAACGGACGGATTCTAGGAATCCGACCAAGTCTAGCTGAATGGTGAACCTAAAGAGTCACACACTATCCACACACAATTAAATATTTAATTTGGAATTAAATATTGGAGTGAAGGAATGATTAAATTAGATTTAATCGGGACCTTTATTTTTCTTGGAGAAATAATTCTTTCTATTTGATAGAAGGAATTAAATTGATAAATTGGATTTATCAAAAGGATTTATTTAATGGGCTTAAATAATATTTATATTTATTTTAGCCTCTTGGAAATATTTAAATAGGTTTTAAATATTTCCATTAAATTAAATTAAATCAACGGTTGAGATTAATGGGAGAGATGGATGGCTAGGATCGTTTTGACTAGGTCAAAACACTAGTTTGACTAGGACTTTGACTAGGTCAAAATCCTAATCAAATTAGAGTTCTTGAAAGAGGACTTTAAAGAGGATTAAACTCCTCTTCTATATAAACCCCTAGCATCCTACAATTTACATGATGATGAAACTCCAACACACACACACAACACACACACACGGTTTCTCTCTCTCTCCCATCTCTCTCGTCCGCCCCTCTCTCTCTCAAGAAAATAGTTTTTTCTTAATTCTTTTGTTCTTGGAACATTAGAATCTTGATGAATCAATACCATTAATTGATAATGTGTTATTGATTTATCCACTCCAAAATTATACACTTGTTCGTTGCTAGCACGACGTGCAAGATACGTGGGTGGATCGTGTGTCACGAATTAGAGGGTCTCAAAGACGGGATCTTGGTGCAAAACGGGGAACAACGCGTGTAGCCGTTGAAGACGAAAACGACAACGGGTAGGTCTCGTTTTAAATTTTCGTCCCTCTTTAATTTTCAACCCTATGGCCTCCATGATTTATTTTATGTTATACGTTCATGAGATACACCGAATGCCCGGGAAAATTTCAAAGGCACACCCTTTGAAACGTGTTTTTAATTTAAAGGCATGTTTAAATTCCGTTTTAATTTTTAATTATACCGCGCTTCCGCATTCGCGCTTTTCCCGGGACGATCCACATAATCTTTCAGTGGTATCAGAGCCCGGTTCGGTGTATAGGCCTAGGGTTTATGTGCGTTTTAAGCATGAAACGTGAAATAGCATGTTGTAATTAAATCTTGAATTTCTTGATTCTTGAAGCATGTTATTTTATTGCTTTTAATTCGTGTGAATTGCTGAATATTGGTATTTTCTGTTTTTCTTGGGAATCGGGATGGGAATTAATCTGAAAAACGAGAAAACGTCACAGCCGGCCAGCCGGGAAGGCTGGCCGCGCGCAGCCGAGCGCTGCCGGCAGGGCAGACGCGCGCAGGCATGGGAAGCCTGCGCGCGCGCGCGCTGCCGGCCGCGCAGGGGCAGCGCGCAGCCGGGTTGGCTGCGCGCAGGCGTGCGCGCATGGAAACGCCTCCAGGCGCGCGCGCGGGCAGACAGAGGTGTCTGCGCGCGCGCGCGCAAGGCTGGCGGGCGGAGGAGCCCGCGCGCGGACGGGCACCAGGCGCGCCGCCAGGCGCGCGCGCACGCAGACGGAGGCGTCTGCGCGCGCGCGCCCGGCAGGCACGCCCAGTGCGCGTCTGCGCGCGCGCTCTGCGCACGACGCAGGGACGCGGCCGGTGGCCAGCAGGCCAGCGCGCGCGCACAGGCAAAGCAGCCTGCGCGCGCGTCGGCCTGCCGATGCGCCAGGCCGCGCAGACTGATGCCGGCCAGGCGCGCGCGCACACAGGCAGGGCCTGCGCGCGCACGCCCGGCAAGGCGGTGCCTGCGCGCGCGCAGAGGCGGCAGGCAGGGCCTGCTGCCCTGCGCGCCCGGCGGCCGACTGCTGCAGGCGGCGGCGGCCGGTGGCTCCTTGGCTAGGGTTTTGAAACCCTAGTGTAATTTTATTTTTTAAAATTTATTTTCAGTTTTAATTTTAAATTAATTCTGAAAAATTCGTTTTTTGGGTTCAATTTTTCCTAAATTCCTAAAGACATTATTTTTAGGAGTAAAATAAATGGATTTGGAATCCCGGGGTTATTTTACTTAAAATAATGAGGAAAGGTTTTCCTAAAACGAAAAATTTTACATTGCCAATATTTATATTTTATTTTCACACGTTACGCACATGTTCATTTATTTTCATCTTGGATTGATGTGATTGGAAATCATGTGTTGTTGGAATATTATGATTATGTGATTGGATCATGTAATTATGTGTGTTGGATGGAAATGGATGATCACGAGCCCTAGACCGAATGTATGGTTTAATTTACTGTTGGGCCTGTGTGCCTCTTTAAACTGCTTTTCCTTCTCTCTTTCTAGTGCCTTGGAATAATAAGGCTTTCTACCTCCCTCCTTATGTACTCCCCCCGGGTTTTCGCTGGGGTTTCTAATTTTTATATGTAATGAGAGTAGACTAGGAGTGAGGTTTCCATTTTTGTAATTGGTGGAGAAGAAGGAAGGACCACATGGAGAGCACAGACCGGAGGTCCCTTGGCGTTTTCCATGAAGTGAAGAAAGAGAAAAAGAGACCAAGGCCCATCAGAATGATGATTGGGTTACTATTATTGTAATAGTATAGGACCAACCCTAGATTGACCATAGATCCACTGCGGGCTCAGTGGATCGCATAGGATTCGGGCTTGTGATCATTCAACAGGGGCGTGCTAGGCTTTAATTTTGCATGTGGTTATTGTGATGGATGAATGGGTTTTATTTATCATGTATAACTGCTATGGATGAATTTCATTTATGCATTTTTGGATGAATGTATGGATATAGTATGAGATCTCGGTCATTATTACTCTCACATTGGTTGGACCAATGTTAAAATATTAGACCCTAGATAAAGTGGACATGAACTCTAGGAGTTCGTCCATGCCTTCCAATCCGTGGCATAGTGAGGAAGCTGTCTTAGGTCAATAGCGTGGTCTCACGAGTCGTGGCACGTTATTGTACTTAAAAGAAGCTGCACTATGTCATGAACGAAAAATGGGCTGCTGCTACCTGTCTCACGAGTCGTGGGGTACTAGTGGGTCCATGGCTCGGTCGATTGGGTCGGGTCTAACGCCTAATTAGCATGATTCGCTTGGAGTCCTCGGGATCATGCAAAAGGGTGAGGCAATAATCTTGGGAATCTCGTGGAACGAGAATGGTATGGAATACCTCCCACAGGATCTTTTCCATGCGAATCGTAAAAGCGGGGTATGGGAAAAATCGCTGTGGATCCCAAGCCCACTAGGAAAGGATTTCCCGAAAACTACGTTTGAGAGTACCGTGTTTTCGTATAAATAGTGGGAGGATTAAATGACTAAAGACCAAGCATTTAATTATTTTTATCAAACCACCGTCTTTACTTTCTGCTGATCGCGCGTTGTTTTTCTACATGTAGATTTTAAAATGTCTAAGAACCCACTTTCAACCATTCTTGAGATAAAACAAATTTAATGGAACCAACTACAACGACTGGTTGCGCAATCTCAGGATAGTCCTGGATTATGAGAACCAAGGCTACGTCATGGACGAGCCTCTCCCTAGGACCTTACCGGAAGGATCCACGCCAGAGGAACGTGAGACGTTCGAGACTTGGCATAAGGATAACCGGAAGGTTCGTAGCATCATACTTGCTTCGATGACCAATGAGATTCAGAAGCAATATGAAAGGCTAGACGATGTCCCTTCCATAATGGCTCGCCTTAAGGATTGCTATGCAGTCCCGGACCGGCATACTAGGTATGTCGCGACCAAGGCGTTTTTTGGAACTAAAATGACAGAAGGATCCTCTGTACAAGAGCATGGGGTTAAAATGCTTACCCTAGTGGAAAAGCTCGAGGACCTAAAGGCAGGTCTCGATAACGAAACGTACATAGATGTGATCCTTCAGTCACTCCCACCCTCCTTTGATCAATTTATTGTCAACTACAACATGAATGCACTTGAGAAGGGTATTCATGAGTTGATCAATATGTTGGTGCAATACGAGGCAACGACTAAGAAGTCCACGCCTTCGGTATTGTTTGGAGGTGCTTCTACTTCCAAGACGAAAGGCAAGGGTGCCGGACGTTGGAAAAGGAAGAAAGGGAAGGGAAAGGTAGTCATAGCAGCTACGAACACTCAGAGTGTTCCCATTGCCAAAGAGGGGAAAGGCAAAGGTAAGGGAAAGGTTGTCTCCAAGCAACAGTCAAAGGCATATGACATATGTATCAACTGCCGTGAGAAAGGGCATTGGAAGAGAGAGTGCCCCAAACTCTTCTCAAACCAAGGTATATTTGTGATTGAGGTTAACATGGTCACTAATTCTGCCTCTTGGGTATTGGATACCGGCTGTGGAGCTCACATTTGCAATGATCTGCAGGTGTTGAAAAGAAGCAGAAAACTAAGTAGCGGGGACATGATCCTGAAGCTCGGAAATGGCAAGGCCATCTCGGCAGAAGCAGTAGGATCCGCCACTTTAGTTATTAGTGATACCATTAGCATAGAATTAGAGCAAGTTTATTTTGTACCCAGTATGATTAAAAACATCATTTCCATTCCATTGTTAGACAATAATGGTTATGAGTTTAAAATCAATAAAAATTGCTTTTATTTGATGAGGTGTGGAATTGCTCATCTACTTGGTACATTACATAATGGGCTCTATATCTTGCAACAAACGAATTTCGTTCTTAACGCTCAACACAAACGGAAATTAGATAATAACGGGAACGCACGTCTGTGGCACGCTAGGCTAGGTCACATATCCCAAGATAGGATGAAAAGGTTGGTAGACTCAAAGAACCTAGAGGTTGGGAACTTGAGTGATCTACCAACTTGTGAATCTTGTCTAAGAGGGAAAATGACCAAGAAGCCCTTTGTAGGACAAAGCAGGCTTGCCACAGGTCTGTTGGACTTGGTCCATACAGACGTGTGTGGACCACTAAGGACGCAGGCCCGAGGTGGGTTCTCCTACTTCATAACCTTCACCGATGATCATTCACGGTATGGTTATGTTTACCTGATGAGGTACAAGTCTGAAGCTCTTGAGAGGTTTAAAGAATTCAGACTTGAAGTGGAGAATCAAACCAACTGCAAAATTAAAGTCCTACGGTCAGACCGAGGCGGTGAATACCTTAGTGCCGAATTCCTAGATTATCTAAAGGAACATGGTATAATATCAGAATGGACACCTCCCGGAACACCACAGTTAAATGGCGTCTCTGAAAGGAGGAACCGAACCCTGTTGGACATGGTTCGTTCCATGATGAGTTTTACCAAATTGCCCCTATCGTTTTGGGGTTATGCATTAGAAACGGCAGCCAAGTTATTGAATTTGGCGCCTACTAGTGTAGTGACCCAAACGCCATATGAGATATGGCACGGCAAGCCTGCATCCTACAACTACTTGAAAGTGTGGGGTAGCCCCGCATACGTCAAGAGGTTAGTGGGAGATAAGCTAGAATCCAGGTCTAGCCTATGCAGGTTCGTTGGATACCCTAAAGAAACTGCGGGTTATTACTTTTATGACCCTTTGGAACAAAAGGTATTTGTTTCAAGGAATGCAGTATTCTTGGAGCAAGGCTTCCCGGAGGATATCCAACCTGATGAGCTGATCCTTGAGGAATCAAGTGATGGAACTCAGCCATCAGAAACAGTCGTGGAAACCTCACCTAGAGGATTCAGGATAGACACTAGGAGGACTGACCTACCTAGAGAAGTCCAACATGCTAGGCATGAAGGACAACCTCAAGGGAGGCCAGTCCCGGCCCCTGAACCGCCGGCTCCGATACAGTCAGCGCCCACAGTTACCACTAACGTTCCCGTTCTCCGAAGGTCCACTAGAGAATCCAGACCTCCAGTGAGATATGGATTTCTAGGTGCGACCGATCTTCTGGATAACGATCCTAAGACATACGGGGAAGCGATGTCAGACATCGACTCTGGGAAATGGCTTGAGGCCATGAAAACCGAAATGGACTCCATGAGCGAGAACCAAGTTTGGAGACTTGTAGATCCACCGAAAGGTGTTAAGCCAGTGGGCTGTAAGTGGGTCTACAAGCGCAAACTCGGCGTTGATGGAGAGGTTACTACCTTCAAGGCTAGGCTTGTAGCTAAGGGATACACTCAACGACCCGGGGTCGATTTTGAGGATACCTACTCGCCAGTAGCCATGGCTAAATCCATTCGGATCCTGCTTGCCATAGCAGCATGGTATGACTATGAAATATGGCAGATGGACGTGAAAACGGCCTTCCTCAACGGTTTCGTTGAAGAAGAGATCTATATGGATCAGCCGGAGGGTTTCACGGTCGCTGGAGAAGAACAGAAGGTCTGTCGTCTCCAGAAGTCCATCTATGGCCTCAAACAAGCTTCCCGGAGTTGGAACATTCGATTTGATGAAGTAATACGGGGTTATGACTTCATCAAAAACGAATCCGAGCCTTGTGTATACAAGAAGGTCAGTGGGAGCTCCATAGTGTTCCTAGTGCTTTACGTGGATGACATTCTGCTCATTGGAAATGACGTCAGAATGTTAGGAAACACGAAAGCATGGCTGTCAACCAAGTTTTCCATAAAGGACTTGGGTGAAGCATCCTACATCCTAGGCATCCAGATTGTCAGGGACAGATCTAAAAGGATGTTAGGCTCACCCAAAACTCGTATATGGAGAAAGTCCTAAAGAGATATCGAATGGACAACTCCAAACGAGGGTTCCTTCCTATGAGGCATGGGATCAAGTTGTCCAAGAAACAGTCCCCGCAGACTGATGAGGAACTTGAAAAGATGAAAGTCATCCCTATGCTTCTGCCGTAGGTAGCATCCAATATGCGGTCCACTGCACCAGGCCTGACATTGCATACGCTTTGAGCGTGACTAGCAGATATCAGTCCTGTGCAGGAGAGGCACATTGGAATGCAGTTAAGGGCATCCTTAAGTACTTAAGGAGGACTAAGGAAATGTTCTTAGTCTATGGCAATGGAAAACTAATTCTGGAAGGCTTTAGCGACGCCAGCTTCCAGTCTGATGACGATGATGCCAAGTCTCAATCTGGGTATGTATTCAAGCTCAACGGAGGAGTAGTGGCTTGGAAAAGTTCCAAGCAAGCAACCACTGCTGACTCCACCACTGAGGCTGAATACATAGCAGCTTCAGAAGCTGCCAAGGAAGCGGTTTGGATGAGAAACTACATCCAAGAGTTGGGTGTGGTGCCTAGCATCGCCGAGCCCGTTGTCATCTTCTGTGATAACAACGGTGCAATAGCGCAAGCGAAGGAACCGAGATCTCACCACCGTTCCAAACACATTCTTAGACGCTACCATCTTCTTAGAGAAATGGTAGGAAGAGGTGACGTTCGGATGGACCGAGTCAACTCAGCAGACAACACAGCAGACCCGCTGACAAAGCCTATGTCGCAAAGTACTCATACGCAACATCTTGAGAAGATGGGGATTAGGCATATGGGTGATTGGCTTTAAAGGTCAAGTGGGAGATTGTTAGAATAGGTGACCATGTAAGCCAATTTTGGCGGGTATATGTAACCTATGTCTAGACAATTATAGGTGTTTTGATAAATCATTAATGAATAAAGAAGTGAATTTTCATTTGGCATTACTTTGTTTGTGTTCACTTGCACCTATTTTTCCATATCTGTTCACTACGCAAACAGAGCCCACGGACTGAGATTCGATTTCGGGGACTGGGACTACGCTTGGAGGTAGGTCCATGAAATCAGTCTTCCCGAATCAGTCCGGAAATCTCCAAGTCAAGGAATCCCGAAAATGGGTACCGGGATTCCATTTGAGACTTGCACTAAGCATCTGCTGTCGTGTTTCATCGACGGGTGACGAGGATCGTCTAAGCAGTGTTAGTGGGATTAGCCTGCTAGGACGCAGCTGACTGAGGTGACTCGCGGGAACCGTCTTACGGAGGACCTTGAGTATGGTCTGCTAGGTATGACGTGTATTCCCGGTTCCAACGGTACAGGTAAAGTCCTTTGACTTGAGGAATTACTGAGTTTACCTGTACATTAGGATTGTATCTTAGATATGGTGAGAGATTGCCAGAATTCCATTTGGTAGTCATAAGCCATATCTAGTGCAGTTCTGATGTACAAAGTGACAGTAGTTTCCAAGAAAGGATCTGTCTCCTGTCAATAGGTTTTGACAGTTGAGTCTCATGTATGCTCTAGGTCTTGTCCCTAAAAACTGTGGCCACAGTGACTGAACAGAAGGGAAGGGTTCCCTCGCGGCGTTTAGTGTGGACAGACCGACACTTAGGTCCAAAATGGGTACCTGCATTTTCCGTGCCTTAGACTCTAAGTGTTGAGACCGTAGACAGAAGGACAAGCGTACTGTTAGAGCCTAAATGTTCATCCCTGAATATTTCACCTAGTCTCTAGTGCCATGGACCGTTGCTAGATGGCCACCCATGGTAACGGACGGATTCTAGGAATCCGACCAAGTCTAGCTGAATGGTGAACCTAAAGAGTCACACACTATCCACACACAATTAAATATTTAATTTGGAATTAAATATTGGAGTGAAGGAATGATTAAATTAGATTTAATCGGGACCTTTATTTTTCTTGGAGAAATAATTCTTTCTATTTGATAGAAGGAATTAAATTGATAAATTGGATTTATCAAAAGGATTTATTTAATGGGCTTAAATAATATTTATATTTATTTTAGCCTCTTGGAAATATTTAAATAGGTTTTAAATATTTCCATTAAATTAAATCAACGGTTGAGATTAATGGGAGAGATGGATGGCTAGGATCGTTTTGACTAGGTCAAAACACTAGTTTGACTAGGACTTTGACTAGGTCAAAATCCTAATCAAATTAGAGTTCTTGAAAGAGGAGTTTAAAGAGATTAAACTCCTCTTCTATATAAACCCCTAGCATCCTACAATTTACATGATGATGAAACTCCAACACACACACACAACACACACACACGGTTTCTCTCTCTCTCCCATCTCTCTCGTCCGCCCCTCTCTCTCTCAAGAAAATAGTTTTTTCTTGATTCTTTTGTTCTTGGAACATTAGAATCTTGATGAATCAATACCATTAATTGATAATGTGTTATTGATTTATCCACTCCAAAATTATACACTTGTTCGTTGCTAGCACGACGTGCAAGATACGTGGGTGGATCGTGTGTCACGAATTAGAGGGTCTCAAAGACGGGATCTTGGTGCAAAACGGGGAACAACGCGTGTAGCCGTTGAAGACGAAAACGACAACGGGTAGGTCTCGTTTTAAATTTTCGTCCCTCTTTAATTTTCAACCCTATGGCCTCCATGATTTATTTTATGTTATACGTTCATGAGATACACCGAATGCCCGGGAAAATTTCAAAGGCACACCCTTTGAAACGTGTTTTTTAATTTAAAAGCATGTTTAAATTCCGTTTTAATTTTTAATTATACCGCGCTTCCGCATTCGCGCTTTTCCCGGGACGATCCACATAATCTTTCAGAGACATCCCGCTGGAGCCAGTAGACACTTCACTATACGACTTCGCAAGGGAGGTGGTACATCCCCTAGGGTAGATCTTGCTCCCCCTATCTTTAGGGGTAGATACCAACCGAAGGACCAAAATGATCTGTTTCCTCATAATGGACATGCCCTCAGCTTACAACGTCATTTTAGGGCGCCCCGCCCTAAACTCCTTCCAAGCTGTTGCTCCACCTATCACATGAAGCTAAAATTCCCTACCGGAACAGGGGTAGGAGAAGTCACCGGTTACCAGTACACTGCCCGAAAATGCTATGTCGAGTCCGTGAAAAGAGGCAGCAAGAAAGACATGGAGATAGATTTCCCTCCGCCCAGTAGGGAGAAAGGGAACCGACCTATGCAGTATGATGAGCAAGGAAACGAGACTCCTGCTCGAGTCTAGCCCGCCGAGGAGCTGCTGAGCATTTAGCTCGTACCTGGAGAACCTTACAAAACCACCAGGATCGGCTCCCAGTTAAACTCCAAAGTGGCAAGGCAACTAACCACCTTTTTGCAGGAGAATGTAGATGTTTTCGCCTGGACAGCCCGAGACCTAGTGGGTATTGACCCCAGCATTGCAATACACAGCCTAAACATGGATTCGACCTTCCCTCCTGTGAAGCAGAAGAAAAGACATTTTTGTCCTGAAAAGGACAAGGTCATCTAGGAGGAGGTAAGCAAGCTCCTTGATCCAGGGCACATCAAGGAGATTCAATTCCCCCAGTTGTTGTCCAATGTGGTGCTTGTTCCCAAGCCAGGTAATAAATGGCGCATGTGCGTCGATTTTCGTGATGTGAATAAAGCATGTCCCAAGGACTTCTATCCCTTGCCTCGTATAGACCAGCTGGTGGATTCCACCTCTGGCCATGAACTGCTAAGTCTGTGATACCACTAGATTATGCTTAACCCCGATGACCAGAAGCGTGTAAGCTTCATCACGTCAAGGGGGACATATTGTTACATTGTCATGCCCTTTGGGCTAAAAAATGCAGGTGCCACGTACCAGCACTTGGTGGACCGCATGTTTTGAGAGCAGCTCGGACGTAATATGGAGGTGTACGTGGATGACATGCTAGTGAAAAGCCGTCAGGTTGATCAGCACATCACAGATCTTACGAAAACCTTCAGCATTCTCAGGAAGTATCACATGAAACTGAACCTTTGGTGTTCGAAGTGGTCGATTCCTCGGCTATGTGGTGAAAGAGAAGGGAATTGAGGTCAACCCAGACAAAATACGGGCAATCCAAGAGATGAGACCTCCTAACAACCTCAATGAAGTACAAAAACTGGCCGGTCGCATCACTGCCCTCAGCAGGTTCATATCCCGTTCTGCTGAGCGCAGCCTTCCCTTCTTCAAAGCCTTGAGGAAGGCTAAAGACTTCGCGGGACGGGGTATATAAGCCTATATACTACGTCAGTAAGGTCCTGGATGGTGCTGAACAGCGCCACCCGGAGGTAGAAAAATTAGCATTACTTCCTGTCTCATTCCATAACTGTGCGCACTAACACCTCCTACGAACTACACTGGGGGAAAACTGAGATTTCTGTCAGGATGATCAAATGGGTTGTTGAGCTCAGCGAGTATGATATCTCCTACCAACCTAGGACGGCTATCAAAGCCCAGGCCCTCGCCAATTTCATGACTGAAAACAGCACTGGTTGAAGAAGAGGAAGGAACATGGCTACTCCATGTGGATGGCTCCTCCACCAGCACAGGCAACGGAGCTGGTATTGTGCTGACTAGCCCAGAAGGAGATGAGCTAGAATTCGCCCTAAGGTTTGACTTCAAAGCCTCGAAATATGAGGCCGAGTATGAAGCCCTCGTGGCTGGTACCAAGATGGCACTAGATGCGGGAGCAAGGAATGTAATCGCCTACTCTAACTCCCAATTGGTAACCAATCAGGTAGGAGGCACCTACGATGTCGAGGAGGACACCATGAAAGGATACCTCCAGGAAATAAGCGACCTCAGAAGCAGGCTGAAACGTTTCCAACTTCATCAATTCCCCCACACTGAGAACACCAAGGCCGATTATCTTGCCCGGTTGGCTAGTTCTCTAGCCGACTGCAACACTCGTACTATTACAGTAAGGACCCTTGTTAGAGTTACCCCTGATACTAACGTACATATCTTGTAGATAAGCACAAATTGGAGGAAACCCCTCCTTGTTACCTGCAAGAAGGAATCTTTTATGCCGATGAAAGCAAAGCAGCCCGCTTGAGAAGCCCGGCAGCTAGGTTTACCCTGCTGGGAGGAATCCTCTACAAACGAAGCTTCTCCTAGCCTTACCTTCGATACCTGTCAGCTAAGGAGGGCAGAACCGTGCTTCGGGAAATTCACGAAGGAGCCTGTGGATCCCATATAGGTTGCGTGGCCCTTGCAAGAAAAGTTTTGAGAGCTGGATATTTCTGGCCTACTCTCAGGAAGGATGCAACCGTCTAGGTAAGAATGTGCGAGCAGTGCCAAAAGCACGCCCCACTCATCCATGTGCCAGCTGAGCCCCTTAAAGAACTTTCAACACCTTGCCGATTCTCCCAATGGTGGATGGATATAGTAGGTCCCTTCCCTATCGCACAAGGACAACGCAAAATCCTACTGGTAGCAGTGGACTATTTCAGCAAATGGGTGGAAGCAGAATCCCTAGCCAAAATCACAAAGGACGAAGTGATTAAATTCCTATGAAAAAAGCATTATTTGCAGGTATGGATTACCCCGCGTTCTTATTTCCAACAATGGTCGCCAATTTCAGGGCTGGAGAATTCAAGACTGGTGTGCGGACCTGGGCATCCACCAACACTTCACTTCCGTAGCCTACCCCCAAGCTAACGGGCAGGTGGAAGTTACAAACAGGATCCTGGTGCAAGGTATCAAAACCAAGCTGGAGGAAAGTAGGTAGACGCCCTGCCCAGTGTGTTATGGTCTTACAGGACCATGTTAGAATAGGTGACCGGAAAGCCAATTAGACTAGCCTTGATGTAATCTATTTCTGATAATGTCATTGTAATTGTAATATTCTTTAATGAATAAAGTGAGTATTCATGTTTGACAGTTCCATTTGTTGTGCTCGCTATTTATGTTTATTCTATTAACATCACAACAAAGCCCACAGGCCAAACAAACAACCCATGTAGTTGGGTTGCATATTGGATGGCTGCTATAAAACCAACTTCAAAGGGTTAGGTCTGAAATGTTCCAAGTCGAGGACCTTGAGACAGGGCATCGAGAGTCCTATACAGACTTGCACTAATGATTGCATTAATTAGATGAGTGTCGTGTTTCATCGGCGACAAACGTTGGACGTCTATGCAATATTAGTGGGTTAGTTGACAAGGATGTCAGCTGACTGAACTGACTGGCAGGAATCTTCATATGGAAGCCTTGGAGGCTTGGTCAGTATGACTGGCATTCCCGGCTCCGATAATACGACATTAGTCCTCAGATTTGAGGAATCATAGCAGTCACATGCATATGATGGATGTATCTAGCATCTGGCAAGAGATGTCAGTATCTGGGATACGTTCATCATAAGCCTTATACAGTGCAGTCGGAATATGTATTGAGGATGGTGGATTCCAAGATAGGATCTGTCACTTGTCAGTATATGACAGTCGAGCCTCCTGTGCACTCTGAGACAGTTTAAACTCTTATAAGTCTGTGGTCACAGCGATTGGTCAAGTAGGGAATGGTTTCCTACGTCGATCGATAGAGTAAACGTGTCTCGAGTTACTGAGCATAGTTGTCTAGTCCAGGATGGAAACCGACGCCCAATTCCATGCCCTAAACTTAGACCGGGAGACGGATGATGGAAGGACCGTACTCGTATGGAACTCGGGAGCCTAAATATTCACGCCAACATTCACCTAGTCTCTAGTGCCATGGACTGTTGCTAAACGGTCACCCATGGTGACGGGCGTTTTTCCGATTAATGGTTAATCGGAAAATAATTAATTAAATTGGATTTAATTGACCAATTGTGTTGGACACAAGCCCAAGTCTAGCTGAGGGTGAACCTAATGAGTCACACACAAATCACTTTGGATTTGGCGGAATTAATTTGGAATTAATTCTAAAAGAAGTGAATAAATTTAATCAGATTAAATTTATTCAAGAGAGAAAATAAATGATTGGATCATTTATTGATAAATTCATTTGATGGATAGTCCAAGAATTAATTAATTGGATTAGTTAATTTTTTTTTGGACTAAGAAACCTTTAAATTAATTGGATTAATTTATCGGATTTTGGCTACAATAGTTGATTGGATCAATTATTCTTAATTTGGACTTATGTTTATTTAATGGGATTAAATAAATAATTGGACTTCAATTGGATTGAAATTAATTAGATTAATTAATGCCCAATGGATACATATTTGGAGTTTAGTTAATTTGATTAAATACAAGTCCAAAAATATAAAGGTGCAAGTCCATTTTTCATGCAACTTGAAGCTAGTTAAGGAGGAGTTTCAACTCTTCCATATATGTACATGATGTGCACGAATTTTTTTCCTTTTGTGGGTGGTTTTTTCTTGCTATCATGTGTAGTGGATATGCTAGAATTGTGTGTATGTGGAAGTTGCCTTGGAGGTTACTTATGTAGGTGGTTTTTGAACACTACATTCTACATACACAAAACTACTTTGCAAGACACAATTTATTTTATTACTTGCTTCATTTTTGCTGGAGATTTTAGGCGAAAATACTCTCTGAAAATTCTCTCTTTTAGTGTTCATACTTCTTAGAGAAGATTGAACAAAAACATTCCAAGGTACACTAATCGATAGTGCTTTCTTTGGAATTATGTCTTCTTCTTTGTTTCTATTTTCTATCTAGCAATAGAGTAGAAATAAATCCATAGTGTAGTGTGGAACGCATTAGAGGAGTTTTACGTTGAACTCTCAAGTGGACGAGCGAAGAAGGAAAAGAAAGGAACAGCGCACGAACCCGTTCTACATAAACGAACAAAGGTTGGTTTCCTTTTACATTTTTTGTGTAACTTTGTTCTTCTCCTTTTAAGCCACATGTCCAGCATGTTTTATTTTGTTGTTTATGCTTTGACAAACACCGAATGCCCGGGAACTTCAAAGGGAACACCCCTTTGAATTCGGTTTAAATTATGTCTTAATTTACGTTTTTACGCTTCCGTTGCGTTCTCGGGCCGTACCCGATTCTTTTAGTGGTATCAGAGCCCGGTTCGGTGTTGTGGCTTTAAGGATTTACATGTTATAATGTGTAAAGCATGTTGAACGTCTTTTAAGTGCTTTTGGAAAGCATATTTTACGGTTTTTTCTAGCATGATTAAATGTATTAAAATATGTGTTAAATTTTCTTTTGAAGATATGGATATCTATGCAATTTATGAGAATTTGATTTTCTGTAAATGCATGTTTGTATTTCAGTTTTACAGCAGAAATTAAAATAAAAAATAAAAATTGGAAAACGTTCCGCAGCCGTCCGCTTGCTGCTGCCTGCCGGCCGGTCATTGGGCCAATAGGCATGTAGGCCGGGCGCGCGCGCGCGGGCAGTGGCCTGCGCACGCTGCCTGGCACGCGCGCCCGCTAGCCGTGCGTGCTGGCGGGCAATGCAGGCAGGCGGCCTGCGCGCATGCGTGCAGCGCGTTGGCCGCGCGCGCGTGCGACCGGCCGTTGGCTGGTCTGGGCCATTTTGCATCGTTTTTCATGAAAAATTCAATTTTTCTGATTTCTGCTGTTTTCTGAATGTGAGTAATTTTGGCATATTTTAATTTTAGTTGAATTGATTTTTTCTAAAATTATTTTTGATGCCTTAGATTATTTTGGAAATGTTTTCCAAACTAAAATGGTTTATACATTGGATGTATGGGTGATATCCATTTTTTTCAATTGCATTATTAATATATTATTTTCTGCACTTAATTATGTTTATGGTTAGATATTGGACATCTTGTTATAAATATATTGTATGTATTTATTTGTTGGCATATTTATATTTGATATAAATGTGTTTTGTTGTTGTTCTTTATTTGATAAACAATAAGGATGATTACTGGCCCTTTTTAGCCTTTGTATGGTTTAATTTATCGTTGGGTGAGGCCTGCGTGCCTCTTTGTTTTTCTTCTTTCTATCGTTTTTAGCCTTGGAATAATAAGGCTTTCTTTCTCTCTATTAATGTACTCCCCCCAACTTATGATTGGGGTTTCTTTTAAGTTGTAATGAGAGTAGATTAGATGGTGAGGATTTATTTTATTAATTGTAAGCTTCCAAGGAGATGAAGGTCCGGTGGACGGAGCCCATGATGGAAGGTCAAGAAGAACAACGGGGGAATTTTTACAAGGCCCCATTAGAGTGATAATGGGATGTAAATATTGTAATAATGTAGGTCTACCATAGTTTGACCATAGATCCACTGCGAGCTCAGTGGATCACTTAGCAATGGGCTTGTGATCATCCTAACAGGGACGTGCTAGGCTTGTTTTGCATGTGCTTAAGTTTTTTATGCTTTGATGTATGGTGTGTTTGGAATGCATCTTATTACATTATATGTATAAATCTTGAGCATGCAAAATACTAATAATGATGAGGTCTCGGTCTTAATAAAATGATGAACTCTCACTTGGATGGTCCAAGTAAATATTAGGCCCAAAATGGAATTAAATCAAATGATTTGATTATTCCAAGCCTTCCAATCGTAATAATGTAATGAGGAAGCTACTTTCCTCTAAAGCGTGGTCTCACGAGTCATGGCATGTTTTGGAATGAAAGAAAGCTGCATTATTGTTATGAACAAAGGAATATGCTCCTGTTTCCCTGTCTCACGAGTCGTGGGGGCCGATAGTTGAGATATGATTTGGTTGATGGGTCGGGCCTAACGCCGTTCGCTTGGAGTCCTCGCAATCATGTGAAAGAGGTGAGGCAAAATATCTTGAGAATCTCATTGGATGAGAATGGTATTGGATACCTCCCACAAAGCTTTTTCTATGTGAATCGTAAAAGCGGGGCATGGAGAATTGTGTTTGTGGATCCCAAGCTCACTAGGAAATGATTTCCCGAAACCCCACTTGAGAGTGGTGGGCTATCGTAGAAATAGTGGGAGGGTTAATGACTAAAGACCATGTCATAAACTTGAATTAATATTACAATTCGTTTGCTAATTTCTGCTTTACATTTTGAATGTAGATGTCTAAGAACCCGTTATCTATGATTATGGAGACTAATAAGTTTAATGGAACGAACTACAACGATTGGTTGCGTAATCTGAGGATTGTCCTTGATTACGAAAACCAGGCTTATGTTCTGGATAAGCCATTTCCCGTAACCTTGCCGGAAGGTTCCTCGCTAGAAGAGCATTTGACGTTCGAAAAATGGCATGAGGATGACCGCAAGGTACACAGCATCATACTGGCATCCATGACCAATGAGATCCAGAAGCAGTATGATAGGCTGGACCATGCCAACGCGATAATGCCCCGCTTACAGGATATGTATGCGGTTCCGGATAGGCATATTAGATATGCCGCCACAAAAGCATTTTTCAGCACCAAGATGACTGAAGGATCCTCTGTACATGAACATGGGATCAAGATGCTTTCCCTTGTGGAAAAACTCGAGGATCTCAAAGTTGGGCTTGATAATGATACATATATAGATATGATCCTACAGTCTCTTTCTCCCTCTTACGACCCTTTTGTCGTGAATTACAACATGAATGGGCTTGAGAAGTCCATACACGAGTTGATTAACATGTTGACCCAGTTCGAAGCAACGACCAAAAGGTCTGCGCCGACGATACTGATTGGGGAGGTTTCGACCTCTAAGGCGAAAGGCAAGAAGGTCGGACGCTGGAAGAGGAAGAAGGGAAAGGCAAAAGCCGCTGCTAGAACTCAGAGCGCTCCTGTTGCCCCAGTGGGGATGGACAAAGGAAAGGGAAAGGTTGGACCGCAGCAATCGAGGGCAAATGAGGTTTGCATGCATTGCCATGGAAGAGGGCATTGGAAGAGGGATTGCCCCAAGCTCCTCTCCAATCAAGGTATGTTTGTTATTGAGGTTAACATGATTACTAATTCTGCTTCTTGGGTATTCGATACTGGCTGTGGAGCTCACATCTGCAATGATTTGTAGGTGCTGGAAAGAAGTAGAAAACTAAGTAGGGACAAGGCGTGCTGAGGCTAGGTGATGGCAAGGCTATTGCTGCTGAAGTTGTAGGTCTAGTCCACTTAGTTGTTAGTGATCAAGTTAGGATAGAATCAAAAGATTGCTATTATGTACCTAGCATGATCAAGAATATCATTTCAATACCGTTGTTGGATAATGCTGGTTTTGAGTTCATGATCAATAAAAAAAATTTATTTGATGAAGAATGGTTCTTCACATCTGCTAGGTAAACTTCATAATGGTCTTTATATTCTTCAACATCGTGATTTGATCATGACTGCTCAAAACAAACGAAAAATGGATAATCAAGAAAACACACAGATTTGGCATGCAAGGCTAGGTCACATCTCTCAAGACAGGATTAGGAGGTTGGTGGACTCAAAGAGTCTAGAAATAGATGATTTGGACCATCTACCGGCTTGCGAGTCTTGTCTAAAAGGGAAAATGACCAAGAAGCCCTTTGTTGGACAAAGCATGCTTGCCAGTGGTCTGTTGGATTTGATCCATTCAGATGTCTGTGGGCCATTAAATACACAGGCCAGAGGAGGGTTTTTTTACTTTATAACTTTTACCGATGATCACTCACGGTATGGTTATGTTTGCCTTATGAGGTACAAGTCTGAGCCCTTTGGAAGGTTTAAAGAGTTCAGGCTTGAAGTTGAAAACCAAACTGTCGCAAAATTAAAGCCCTTCGGTCCTGGTGAGTATTTAAGTGGGAAATTCTTGGATTACTTAAAAGAAAATGGAATTCTCTCTCAGTGGACTCCTCCCGGAACGCCACAACTGAACGACGTCTCTGAAAGGAGGAATTGAACCTTGTTGGACATGGTTCGATCCATAATGAGTTTTACCGAACTGCCCTTATCCTTCTGGGGTTATGCTCTTGAGACGGCGGCTAAGTTATTAAACATGGCGCCTTCTAAGACTGTGGCACAAACGCCATATCAGATATGGCATGGCAAGCCTGCTTCCTACAAGTACTTGAGAGTGTGGGGTAGCCTGCATACGTCAAGAGACTAGTGGGAGGCAAATTGGACTGGAGGTCTAGTTTGTGTAGGTTCGTAGGTTATCCTAAGGAAACTGTGGGGTATTATTTTTATGATCCTTCTGAGCAAAAGGTTTTTGTCTCGAGGAACGCAGTATTCCTGAAAAAGGGTTTTCCAGCGGATACCCGTTGTGAGGAATTGCTCCTTGAGGAACCAAGTGAGGCAATACCTCAAACGGATGCCGCGACATCATCTGCACCTGTAGTTCCCACTGACGATATTCCTGTCCTCCGAAGGTCGACTAGAGTTTCCCATCAACCTGATAAGTATGGGTTTCTGGTCTGACCGGTCAGTTGGATAATGATCCAAAGACCTACGAAGGAGCAATGTCGGACATCGATTCGGGAAAATGGGTTGAGGCCATGAAATCCGAAATGGACTCTATGAGTTCAAATAAGGTTTGGACCTTAGTAGATCCACCCAAGGGTGTCAAGCTCGTCGGGTGTAAATGGGTCTACAAACGTAAGCTTGGAAATGACGGGGAGGTGACTACCTTCAAGGCCAGGCTTGTGGCAAATGGTTATACTCAGCGGCCTGGGGTCGATTTTGAGGAAACCTATTCGCCCGTAGCCATGGCTAAGTCCATTCGGATTATGCTTGCCATAGTTGCATGGTATGACTATGAAATATGGCAGATGGATGTGAAAACGACCTTCCTTAGTGGATTTATTGAGGAAGAGATCTATATGGATCAGCCGGAGGGTTTCACATCTGTTGGGGAAGAGCAGAAAGGCCATCTCCAAAGGTCCATCTATGGTCTCAAACAAGCTTCCCGAAGTTGGAATATCCATTTTGATGAAGTCATACGGGGTTATTATTTCATCAAGAACGAGTTTGACCCTTGTGTATACAAGAAGGTCAGTAGAAGCTCAATTGTGTTCCTAGTGCTTTATGTGGACGACATCTTACTTATTGGGAATGATGTAAAGATGTTAGGTAACACTAAAGCATGGTTATCCACACAATTCTCCATGAAGGATTTGGGTGATGCTTCCTACATCCTAGGCATCAAGATTATCCGGGATAGATCTAAAAGGATGTTAGGAATGACCCAAACCTCGTATGTTGAGAAGTTGAAGAGATTCAAGATGGAAAACTCCAAACAAGGATTCCTTCCTATGAGGCATGGGGTTAAACTGTCCAAGAAGCAGTCTCCTAAGACTGATAAGGAAGTTAGAAAGATGTTGAACATCCCCTATGCTTCAGCCATAGGCAGCATACAGTATGTTGTGTAGTGCACAAGGCCCGATGTCACTTTCGCTTTGAGCGTAACAAGCAGATATCAGGCTTGTGCTGGTGAGGCTCACTGGATTGCAGTCAAGTGAAAGAATCGGTACGGCCCGGGAACGCGGCGGAAGCGTAAAATAAAAGAAATTTAAAATGATTTCAAAGGGGTGTTCCCTTTGAATTCCCAGGCGTTCGGTGTATTCAAAAGCATAATAACATACATAAAAATATGCTTGAACATGTGGCTAGAGGAGGAAACAAAAAGGTACAATAATTTAAATAGAAACATACCTTTTTCGTTTCACATGTACAACGGCAACAAGCTTTGATTTTCTTTTCATTCCTTTTCCGTTCACCTTAGGATTCAAATTAGAACCCCTCTAATTTGTCCACACCACAGCAATGGAAGTAAATCTAGATCTACTGCTAGGTAGAAGCTAGATCAAGGAAGAAACGAAAAACGTATTACACTATTGATTAGTGTATACGTATTTCTCATGTTCTCATTTTGAATCCAATTCAAAGAGAACTCAAAAGAAGGAGAAAAGGCTGAAATTTTCGTGGTTTTTGTGCTAGGGAGTGCGAGTTAGGAAGATGAAAAGTGTATACATGTGTTGTGTGGTTGTAGGTAGTTTCCAAAATCACCTACACACTAATGCACAACTTATGCTCAACCTCCAACCATGTTAGCACAATATGTGGACCACCTAGCCATCATGGCAAGCCACATCATTGCTTACATGGAGCCACATTATTGCTTACATGGAGGACTTTCAACTCCTCTAAAACTTGCATCAAACCTTTGAGCTTTGATTTCAAGTTATGGACCGGTTTTGACCGGTCTTGATTTAATCAAATTAAATCAAGTGATCCATGGGTTTTAAATTAATCCAATTAATTTTAAACCTTATTGAAATCCAAAAGTTCATTTAATCCAATTAAATAAACATAAGCTCAAGCACTAATTAATTGATCCAATCAATTAATTAAACGAAACCCAATAAATTAATCCAATTAATTTAAAGGTATTGAGCCCAAAATTAATTAATCCAATTAATTAATTCTTGGGTCATCCATCCAATGGATTTTTCCAATAAATGATCCCATCATTTATATTCTCCTTGAATTGATTTAATCCAATTAAATTAATTCACTTCTTCCAGAATTAATTCCAAATTAATTCCACTACTTCCATAGTGATTTGTGCGTGACTCTTTAGGTTCACCCTCAGCTAGACTTGGGCTTGTGTCCAACACAATTGATTAATTAAATCTAATTTAATTAATTATTTCTGATTAACCATTAATCAGAAATGCCCGTTACCATGGGTGGCCGTCTAGCAACGGTCCATGGCACTAGAGACTAGGTGAATGTTGGCGTGAACATTTAGGCTTCGAATTCCATACAGGTTCAGTCCTTTGTCAACCATCTCCCGGCCTTAGTCTAGGGCATGGAATTGGGTGTCGGTTCCCATCCTGGACTAGGCAACTATGCTACAAACTCGAGACGCGTTTACTCTATTGATCGACCTAGGGAACCATTCCCTACTCGATCAATCGCTACGGCCGTAGACTTAATGAGTCGAAACCATCTCAGAGCGCATAGAAGACATAGCTGTCAAATACTGACAGGGGACAGATTCTATCTTGGAATCCACCGTCCTCACTACATACTCCGACGGCCCTGGACAAGGCTTATAATGACCATATCAAAGACATGGTAACCTCTCGCCAAATCCAAGATACAACCTTCATATGCAAGCGACTGCCATGATTCCTCAAGTTCGAGGACTAATCCCGTACTATCGGAACCGAGAATTCCAGTCATACCGATCAAGCCTCCAAGGCTTCCATATGACGATTCTCGCGAGTCAGTTCAGTCAGTCGACTACTTTGCCAACTAACCCACTAAAATTGCATAGACGACCCATGTCTGGCACGATGAAACTCGGCACTCACCCAGTGAATGCAATACTTAGTGCAAGTCTCTATAGGACACTCGAGGCCCAGTCTCGAGGTCCTCGACTTGGAACGTTTCAGACCGACCCTCAAGGAGTTGGTTTCATAGCCGCCAACCTATGCACAGCTCAACTCAATGGGTTTTACCAATCGGTCTGTGGGCATTTGTTGTGACATTGAAACACCATTCAAATGTAAGTAGTAAGCACAACAAACACATTTTGCCAATGATGAATACTTACTTTATCCATCAGTATAATATTACTTTGATAAAGATCGACGAATAGTTCCCAGAACAAACCAATCCAATTGACTTTCTGATCACTTATTCTAACAATCTCCCACTTGACCACAAAGCCAATTACCCATGTTGCTCAGAGCCTTCTGAGCATGAGCAATCTACGATACCGGCTCGGTCTCGTGGGTCTACTATATTTCTCTGCCGAAGTGACACGGTCCAACCGTGTCAACGCTTCCTACCATTGCTGCCTGCAAATGGTGATTGTCTAAGAATTTTCCGTGGATCTGTGATGAGATCTCGAGCCCAAAAGCTTTTTTCAAAGCCTAGTTGTTGGCCTCCAAGGCAACTACTGGCTTGGCCGTGCTAGGCACCACATCCATCCTATGGATGCGGTTTTCAATCCAAACCACTTTCCAGAAACGACTTCCAAAATCGCCATACATTCGACTTTCATAATGACATGTCATGGTATCCTGCTTGAAACCTTTCCAAGCTACCACACTAACCATTAAGTCCAAATGTATATACATATTGAGACTAAACATTATTCACATGATTCTGGAAGCTAGTATCGCTATAGCCTTCTAGAATCAACCCTCCACAAAATGTGCATCAAGAACACTTCTTTAATCCTTATTCAGGTATTAAAGATATTCTCAACAGTTGTCTACTGCCTTCTCGGCACAAGCCCAATAACCATTGTTATGCACAAAGCATACACAACATCAGGCCCAATGCACGAACAATATTAATGCTGCCTAAAGCAAAGACGTAGGGGATGTCAAACATCTAAGCTTTCTCATCAGTCTAGCGTGACTGATTCTTGAACAGCTTAACCCTGTATAAAGGAATCCAATTCCTATCATGGAGAATTGCGTGAACAACGCTCGTGTTTTAGTATTTTCTAACATCTTAAATTCATTCCAAATGAATAAGACGTTACACACTAAAAACTTGGAATAAAACTATCCTCCCACTGACCCTAAAGCCTGTTACTGATCGATTCATACTCCGTATGAACTCGTCAAAACGAATATTCCAGTTATACAAAATTTCAAACCCAGTTTGAATTTTCATGATGGATCCAATAGCTCTAAGCCATTGATCCAAACCCGATGTCCAACATTGCTTCTCCTTGTATCTTTTCGATGATAATCCAATTGACCGAACAGGCCCAGAAACCTTTACCTCTCAAGTAACTAAGGTATTCTGGTTCTCCCTAGGAGGACTGGAATATAGTCAGTGGAATAATATAATTACAAATGATGTTTGCATTATTCTGCATTAAACCTGCATAAATCAAACACCTAGTCTAATTTGTCTCCCACTAGTCCCTTGACGTATGTGGGACCATCCCATGTACTCAAGAACTTTGTAGGATGCAGGCTTTTGCCAAACCATAACCTATATGGCAACTAGATCATGACTATTAGAAAATGCCCTGTTTCTCAACCTGGCAACTTTCAAGCCCATGTCTAGAAGGTTTAAGGTAATCCAGTGAAACCCCGATCGAACCAAGTCTAACAAGGTTCGATTTCTCCCTTATCAGAGACCGTTCAACCATGGTCCTTACAGGAAGAATTCCACTGAGTGAGAATTCCATTCTCATCTGGATATTCAAGAACTCGTACTAAATACACGCCCCTTCGATCTAATCGAGAGGTTTAATTTTGCAATCAACTTGGTTCACCACTCCAAGTCTAATTCTCCGAACCTACCCAAGGTCCTTAGACTTGTGAACCCTCTTCTGGTGTTGTGTACTCAGTAACCTACGAATGTCTAAATGGATCCAATCCGATAGACTTTTGGCAAGCCCACTTTGTCCAACAAAGAAGCCTTACAGTCTTTCCATCTCAGAGAGGACTTGTAAGCTAGTCGACTCAAATTGTCTATCGCTAGACTCTTTGAATCTTCCAACTTCCTCGTCCTTAACTAAAGGAAAAACCATCCTAGCTTATGGATGCCAAATTCGTAAGTTTATCTTGATTATCCATTTTAATCATTTGATTTGAGTACTCATAATCCAATTATGGGATAATGTTTAAGGATAATTATGTATCCCACCTAGCAGACAAGAATAGTCATTATTTGTCAAATAAAGTAATTTTATTGATCAAACGTATGTAATTAAAATCTATCCAACAGTATATAAAAACATACTTTGATCATGCTAGGTTACATATTTTCTTTCAAACTCTATCCTAACATGATCACTGCTATGCTATGCCTAACTAGTCCCTAGTCTTTGCAGTCATAACCATCTGTAAACCATTCGCAGATTATGATTAACTGGTATCCAATACCAAAGAGTTGAACAATAATCATGTTGGTACTCAATTCAAATGTACCTTCATTGGAGAGGAGCTTGGGACACTCCCTCTTCCAATGTCCCTTTTTGCGGCAGTTAATGCACACATCATTTGGAATCTATGACTTTGACTGCCGAACCCTCTTCCTCTTTCCTTTACCTCCGCCAAGCGGTGTAACAGGATCACTCGAAGTGCTAGCAGCGGCTGATGTTGTCTTAGCTTTCTTCCTCTTCCAGCGTCTGACACCCTTGCCTTTCGCTTCTGAGGTCAAAGACTCTCCCACTAGTACTGCCGGCACAGATTTTTCAATCATTGCCTCGTACCGGACCAACATATTTATCAAGTCGACAATAAATTGGTCGAAGGAGGTCGAAAGAGACTGAAGGATCACATCAATGTACGTCTCTTTTTCAAGATTAGCTTGGAGGTCTTTGAGCATTTCCACAAGGGATAGTATCATCACTCCATGCTCTCGTACAGACGACCCTTTTGTCATCTTAGCTCCGAAGAATGCCTTCGTTGCAGCGTATCTAACTTGCTGGTCCGAGACCACATAGATATCTTGCAAATGAAGCATAATCGAGCCAACATCATCTAGCCTATCGTACTGCTACTGGATATCGTTAGTCATCGAGGCCAGTACGATGCTGCGAACCTACCGATGGTCAACATGCATATTCTCGAACGCCAAGCGTTCTTGAGACATTAACCCATCCGGCAAGGCCTGAGGAAGATCCTTATTCAGAATGTAATTCTGGTTCTCGAAATCTAAGACTATCTTAAGATTTCACAGCCAGTCGTTGTAGTTTGTTCCATTAAAAATGTTAGCCTCTAGTATTGGCGTTAGTGGATTCTTAGACATATACATTCAAAATGTAAACAGTAAAAACATTAAGTAGATTATAGTAATATTATGTTCAAGTTAAGACTTGGTCTTTAGTCATTAACCCCTCCCACTATTTTTGCGAAAGCCCATCACTCTCAAATGAGGTTTCGGAAAACCATTTCCTAGTGGGCTTGAGGTCCACAAACGCAATTCTCCATGCCCGCTTTTACGATTCACACAGAAAAAAGGTTTTGTGGGAGGTAACCTATACCATTCTCATCCAATGAGATCCCCAAGTTATTTTGCCTCGCCTCTTCACATGATCCCGAGGACTCCAAATGAATCATATTACTCAGCGTTAGGCCCGACCCATCAACCAAATGAATATCTCAACTATCGCCCCCCACGACTCGTGAGACAGGGAAATAGGAGCATATTCCTTTGTTCATAACAATAGCGCAACTTTCTTCCATTTCAAACATGCCACGACTCGTGAGACCACGAATGGGTGAAAGTAGCTTCCTCACTACATTGCTATGGACGGAAGGCTTGGATTTAAATCAAACCATTTGACTTTTTAATCCATTAATGGGTCTAATATTTACTTGGACCATCCAAGTGAGAGTTAAGTTTATTAGTGACGGAGACCTCATCATTAAGAAAGTTTTGCATGCTCCAGTTTTAACATTGAATATAAAGGATGCATTCAAAACACATCATACATCAAATATTAAAACATACACCACATGCAAAATAAGCCTAGCACGCCTCTGTTGGATGATCACAAGCCCAATCCTATGTGATCCACTGAGCCCGCAGTGGATCTGTGGTCAATCTAGGGTGGCCTACACTATTACAAAATTATAACCCATTATCATTCTAATGGGCCTTGTAACGCCTCTTCATTCTTTTGGACTCTCCATCGTGGGCTCCGTCCAACGGGCCTCTTCTTGGGCCTCCATCACCATGGAAATGCTTCCTTACAATTTATTACAAAAAATAAATCCTCACCAACCTAACTACACTCATTACAACTTAAATAAGAAACCCCAATCAGAAGTTGGGAGGAGTACAAAAGGAGGAAGAAAGCAAGCCTTATTATTTCAAGGACTAAAAACGAGAGAGAGAAAGAGAATAATAAAACAAAGAGGTACGCAGGCCTCACCCAACAAAAATTAAACCATACATAAGGGCCATGGGCTTTGTGATCATCCCCATTGTTTATCCAATAAACATTTAATACACATTTATATCAAATATAAATATGCCCATTAAATAAATACATCCAATGCATTTATAAAAATGATATCCAATATCATAAACAACAACATAATTATATGCATAAAATATATATATATATATATATATTAATAATGCAATTAAAAATGGATATCAAGTATCATACATCCAATGCACCAAAAATTTTTTTTTTTTTGTTTGGAAACCATTTCCAAATTAATCTAAGGCACAATTAAATTTTAGAAAAATCCAATTTAACTAAAATTCAAATTAGCCAAAATTAATCATTTCAGAAAATATGCAGAAATGTGGAAAATCCAATTTTCCAGGTAAAAATAGCAAAAACGGCCCAGCCGTTCGAAACCGGCCGGCCGGCAGCACTGCCGGCCGCGCGCGCGCGCGCAGGCCCCCTTGCCTGCGCGCCGCGCGCGCACGGACGGCCGCTGGCGCGCGCAGCGCCAGCACGCGCGTGCTGGCACTGTGCGGCCGGCAACTGCTGCCGGCTGCACTGTTTTGAACCCAATTTTTTTTTTTTTAAATATCTGCATTAAAACTGAAACTAAAACATGCATTTACAGAAAATCCCATTTTCAAAAAAATGCATGGATATCCATAATTAAAAGCAAAATTAACACATGTTCTTCTAAACACATAATCATACTTAAAACCGTAAAACAAGCTTTCCAAAAGCAAATTAAACATGTTGAACATGCTCATCACATAAAAAACATGTCATTCATAAAGCCACAACACCGAACCGGGCTCTGATACCACTGAAAAGAATCAGTACGGCCCGAGAACGAGGCGGAAGCGTAAAATAAAAGAAATTTTAAAACGATTTCAAAGGGGTGTTCCCTTTGAATTCCCGGGCGTTCGGTGTATTCAAAAGCATAATAACATACATAAAAATATGCTTGAACATGTGGCTAGAGGAGGAAACAAAAAGGTACAATAATTTAAATAGAAACATACCTTTTTCGTTTCACATGTACAACGGCAACAAGCTTTGATTCTCTTTTCGTTCCTTTTCCGTTCACCTTAGGATTCAAATTAGAACCCCTCTAATTTGTCCACACCACAGCAATGGAAGTAAATCTAGATCTACTGCTAGGTAGAAGCTAGATCAAGGAAGAAACGAAAAACGTATTACACTATTGATTAGTGTATACGTATTTCTCATGTTCTCATTTTGAATCCAATTCAAAGAGAACTCAAAAGAAGGAGAAAAGGCTGGAAATTTTCGTGGTTTTTGTGCTAGGGAGTGCGAGTTAGGAAGATGAAAAGTGTATACATGTGTTGTGTGGTTGTAGGTAGTTTCCAAAATCACCTACACACTAATGCACAACTTATGCTCAACCTCCAACCATGTTAGCACAATATGTGGACCACCTAGCCATCATGGCAAGCCACATCATTGCTTACATGGAGCCACATTATTGCTTACATGGAGGACTTTCAACTCCTCTTAAACTTGCATCAAACCTTTGAGCTTTGATTTCAAGTTATGGACCGGTTTTGACCGGTCTTGATTTAATCAAATTAAATCAAGTGATCCATGGGTTTTAAATTAATCCAATTAATTTTAAACCTTATTGAAATCCAAAAGTTCATTTAATCCAATTAAATAAACATAAGCTCAAGCACTAATTAATTGATCCAATCAATTAATTAAACGAAACCCAATAAATTAATCCAATTAATTTAAAGGTATTGAGCCCAAAATTAATTAATCCAATTAATTAATTCTTGGGTCATCCATCCAATGGATTTTTCCAATAAATGATCCCATCATTTATATTCTCCTTGAATTGATTTAATCCAATTAAATTAATTCACTTCTTCCAGAATTAATTCCAAATTAATTCCACTACTTCCATAGTGATTTGTGCGTGACTCTTTAGGTTCACCCTCAGCTAGACTTGGGCTTGTGTCCAACACAATTGATTAATTAAATCTAATTTAATTAATTATTTCTGATTAACCATTAATCAGAAATGCCCGTTACCATGGGTGGCCGTCTAGCAACGGTCCATGGCACTAGAGACTAGGTGAATGTTGGCGTGAACATTTAGGCTTCGAATTCCATACAGGTTCAGTCCTTTGTCAACCATCTCCCGGCCTTAGTCTAGGGCATGGAATTGGGTGTCGGTTCCCATCCTGGACTAGGCAACTATGCTACAAACTCGAGACGCGTTTACTCTATTGATCGACCTAGGGAACCATTCCCTACTCGATCAATCGCTACGGCCGTAGACTTAATGAGTCGAAACCATCTCAGAGCGCATAGAAGACATAGCTGTCAAATACTGACAGGGGACAGATTCTATCTTGGAATCCACCGTCCTCACTACATACTCCGACGGCCCTGGACAAGGCTTATAATGACCATATCAAAGACATGGTAACCTCTCGCCAAATCCAAGATACAACCTTCATATGCAAGCGACTGCCATGATTCCTCAAGTTCGAGGACTAATCCCGTACTATCGGAACCGAGAATTCCAGTCATACCGATCAAGCCTCCAAGGCTTCCATATGACGATTCTCGCGAGTCAGTTCAGTCAGTCGACTACTTTGCCAACTAACCCACTAAAATTGCATAGACGACCCATGTCTGGCACGATGAAACTCGGCACTCACCCAGTGAATGCAATACTTAGTGCAAGTCTCTATAGGACACTCGAGGCCCAGTCTCGAGGTCCTCGACTTGGAACGTTTCAGACCGACCCTCAAGGAGTTGGTTTCATAGCCGCCAACCTATGCACAGCTCAACTCAATGGGTTTTACCAATCGGTCTGTGGGCATTTGTTGTGACATTGAAACACCATTCAAATGTAAGTAGTAAGCACAACAAACACATTTTGCCAATGATGAATACTTACTTTATCCATCAGTATAATATTACTTTGATAAAGATCGACGAATAGTTCCCAGAACAACCAATCCAATTGACTTTCTGATCACTTATTCTAACAATCTCCCACTTGACCACAAAGCCAATTACCCATGTTGCTCAGAGCCTTCTGAGCATGAGCAATCTACGATACCGGCTCGGTCTCGTGGGTCTACTATATTTCTCTGCCGAAGTGACACGGTCCAACCGTGTCAACGCTTCCTACCATTGCTGCCTGCAAATGGTGATTGTCTAAGAATTTTCCGTGGATCTGTGATGAGATCTCGAGCCCAAAAGCTTTTTTCAAAGCCTAGTTGTTGGCCTCCAAGGCAACTACTGGCTTGGCCGTGCTAGGCACCACATCCATCCTATGGATGCGGTTTTCAATCCAAACCACTTTCCAGAAACGACTTCCAAAATCGCCATACATTCGACTTTCATAATGACATGTCATGGTATCCTGCTTGAAACCTTTCCAAGCTACCACACTAACCATTAAGTCCAAATGTATATACATATTGAGACTAAACATTATTCACATGATTCTGGAAGCTAGTATCGCTATAGCCTTCTAGAATCAACCCTCCACAAAATGTGCATCAAAGAACACTTCTTTACTCCTTATTCAGGTATTAAAGATATTCTCAACAGTTGTCTACTGCCTTCTCGGCACAAGCCCAATAACCATTGTTATGCACAAAGCATACACAACATCAGGCCCAATGCACGAACAATATTAATGCTGCCTAAAGCAAAGACGTAGGGGATGTCAAACATCTAAGCTTTCTCATCAGTCTAGCGTGACTGATTCTTGAACAGCTTAACCCTGTATAAAGGAATCCAATTCCTATCATGGAGAATTGCGTGAACAACGCTCGTGTTTTAGTATTTCTAACATCTTAAATTCATTCCAAATGAATAAGACGTTACACACTAAAAACTTGGAATAAAACTATCCTCCCACTGACCCTAAAGCCTGTTACTGATCGATTCATACTCCGTATGAACTCGTCAAAACGAATATTCCAGTTATACAAAATTTCAAACCCAGTTTGAATTTTCATGATGGATCCAATAGCTCTAAGCCATTGATCCAAACCCGATGTCCAACATTGCTTCTCCTTGTATCTTTTCGATGATAATCCAATTGACCGAACAGGCCCAGAAACCTTTACCTCTCAAGTAACTAAGGTATTCTGGTTCTCCCTAGGAGGACTGGAATATAGTCAGTGGAATAATATAATTACAAATGATGTTTGCATTATTCTGCATTAAACCTGCATAAATCAAACACCTAGTCTAATTTGTCTCCCACTAGTCCCTTGACGTATGTGGGACCATCCCATGTACTCAAGAACTTTGTAGGATGCAGGCTTTTGCCAAACCATAACCTATATGGCAACTAGATCATGACTATTAGAAAATGCCCTGTTTCTCAACCTGGCAACTTTCAAGCCCATGTCTAGAAGGTTTAAGGTAATCCAGTGAAACCCCGATCGAACCAAGTCTAACAAGGTTCGATTTCTCCCTTATCAGAGACCGTTCAACCATGGTCCTTACAGGAAGAATTCCACTGAGTGAGAATTCCATTCTCATCTGGATATTCAAGAACTCGTACTAAATACACGCCCCTTCGATCTAATCGAGAGGTTTAATTTTGCAATCAACTTGGTTCACCACTCCAAGTCTAATTCTCCGAACCTACCCAAGGTCCTTAGACTTGTGAACCCTCTTCTGGTGTTGTGTACTCAGTAACCTACGAATGTCTAAATGGATCCAATCCGATAGACTTTTGGCAAGCCCACTTTGTCCAACAAAGAAGCCTTACAGTCTTTCCATCTCAGAGAGGACTTGTAAGCTAGTCGACTCAAATTGTCTATCGCTAGACTCTTTGAATCTTCCAACTTCCTCGTCCTTAACTAAAGGAAAAACCATCCTAGCTTATGGATGCCAAATTCGTAAGTTTATCTTTGATTATCCATTTTAATCATTTGATTTGAGTACTCATAATCCAATTATGGGATAATGTTTAAGGATAATTATGTATCCCACCTAGCAGACAAGAATAGTCATTATTTGTCAAATAAAGTAATTTTATTGATCAAACGTATGTAATTAAAATCTATCCAACAGTATATAAAAACATACTTTGATCATGCTAGGTTACATATTTTCTTTCAAACTCTATCCTAACATGATCACTGCTATGCTATGCCTAACTAGTCCCTAGTCTTTGCAGTCATAACCATCTGTAAACCATTCGCAGATTATGATTAACTGGTATCCAATACCAAAGAGTTGAACAATAATCATGTTGGTACTCAATTCAAATGTACCTTCATTGGAGAGGAGCTTGGGACACTCCCTCTTCCAATGTCCCTTTTTGCGGCAGTTAATGCACACATCATTTGGAATCTATGACTTTGACTGCCGAACCCTCTTCCTCTTTCCTTTACCTCCGCCAAGCGGTGTAACAGGATCACTCGAAGTGCTAGCAGCGGCTGATGTTGTCTTAGCTTTCTTCCTCTTCCAGCGTCTGACACCCTTGCCTTTCGCTTCTGAGGTCAAAGACTCTCCCACTAGTACTGCCGGCACAGATTTTTCAATCATTGCCTCGTACCGGACCAACATATTTATCAAGTCGACAATAAATTGGTCGAAGGAGGTCGAAAGAGACTGAAGGATCACATCAATGTACGTCTCTTTTTCAAGATTAGCTTGGAGGTCTTTGAGCATTTCCACAAGGGATAGTATCATCACTCCATGCTCTCGTACAGACGACCCTTTTGTCATCTTAGCTCCGAAGAATGCCTTCGTTGCAGCGTATCTAACTTGCTGGTCCGAGACCACATAGATATCTTGCAAATGAAGCATAATCGAGCCAACATCATCTAGCCTATCGTACTGCTACTGGATATCGTTAGTCATCGAGGCCAGTACGATGCTGCGAACCTACCGATGGTCAACATGCATATTCTCGAACGCCAAGCGTTCTTGAGACATTAACCCATCCGGCAAGGCCTGAGGAAGATCCTTATTCAGAATGTAATTCTGGTTCTCGAAATCTAAGACTATCTTAAGATTTCACAGCCAGTCGTTGTAGTTTGTTCCATTAAAAATGTTAGCCTCTAGTATTGGCGTTAGTGGATTCTTAGACATATACATTCAAATGTAAACAGTAAAAACATTAAGTAGATTATAGTAATATTATGTTCAAGTTAAGACTTGGTCTTAGTCATTAACCCCTCCCACTATTTTTGCGAAAGCCCATCACTCTCAAATGAGGTTTCGGAAAACCATTTCCTAGTGGGCTTGAGGTCCACAAACGCAATTCTCCATGCCCCGCTTTTACGATTCACACATAAAAAAGGTTTTGTGGGAGGTAACCTATACCATTCTCATCCAATGAGATCCCCAAGTTATTTTGCCTCGCCTCTTCACATGATCCCGAGGACTCCAAATGAATCATATTACTCAGCGTTAGGCCCGACCCATCAACCAAATGAATATCTCAACTATCGCCCCCCACGACTCGTGAGACAGGGAAATAGGAGCATATTCCTTTGTTCATAACAATAGCGCAACTTTCTTCCATTTCAAACATGCCACGACTCGTGAGACCACGAATGGGTGAAAGTAGCTTCCTCACTACATTGCTATGGACGGAAGGCTTGGATTTAAATCAAACCATTTGACTTTTTAATCCATTAATGGGTCTAATATTTACTTGGACCATCCAAGTGAGAGTTAAGTTTATTAGTGACGGAGACCTCATCATTAAGAAAGTTTTGCATGCTCCAGTTTTAACATTGAATATAAAGGATGCATTCAAAACACATCATACATCAAATATTAAAACATACACCACATGCAAAATAAGCCTAGCACGCCTCTGTTGGATGATCACAAGCCCAATCCTATGTGATCCACTGAGCCCGCAGTGGATCTGTGGTCAATCTAGGGTGGCCTACACTATTACAAAATTATAACCCATTATCATTCTAATGGGCCTTGTAACGCCTCTTCATTCTTTTGGACTCTCCATCGTGGGCTCCGTCCAACGGGCCTCTTCTTGGGCCTCCATCACCATGGAAATGCTTCCTTACAATTTATTACAAAAAATAAATCCTCACCAACCTAACTACACTCATTACAACTTAAATAAGAAACCCCAATCAGAAGTTGGGAGGAGTACAAAAGGAGGAAGAAAGCAAGCCTTATTATTTCAAGGCTAAAAACGAGAGAGAGAAAGAGAATAATAAAACAAAGAGGTACGCAGGCCTCACCCAACAAAAATTAAACCATACATAAGGGCCATGGGCTTTGTGATCATCCCATTGTTTATCCAATAAACATTTAATACACATTTATATCAAATATAAATATGCCCATTAAATAAATACATCCAATGCATTTATAAAAATGATATCCAATATCATAAACAACAACATAATTATATGCATAAATATATATATATATATATATTAATAATGCAATTAAAAATGGATATCAAGTATCATACATCCAATGCACCAAAATTTTTTTTTTTTTGTTTGGAAACCATTTCCAAATTAATCTAAGGCACAATTAAATTTTAGAAAAATCCAATTTAACTAAAATTCAAATTAGCCAAAATTAATCATTTCAGAAAATATGCAGAAATGTGGAAAATCCAATTTTCCAGGTAAAAATAGCAAAAACGGCCCAGCCGTTCGAAACCGGCCGGCCGGCAGCACTGCCGGCCGCGCGCGCGCGCGCAGGCCCCCTTGCCTGCGCGCCGCGCGCGCACGGACGGCCGCTGGCGCGCGCAGCGCCAGCACGCGCGTGCTGGCACTGTGCGGCCGGCAGCTGCTGCCGGCTGCACTGTTTTGAACCCAATTTTTTTTTTTTTTAAATATCTGCATTAAAACTGAAACTAAAACATGCATTTACAGAAAATCCAATTTTCAAAAAATGCATGGATATCCATAATTAAAAGCAAAATTAACACATGTTCTTCTAAACACATAATCAAACTTAAAACCGTAAAACAAGCTTTCCAAAAGCAAATTAAACATGTTGAACATGCTCATCACATAAAAAACATGTCATTCATAAAGCCACAACACCGAACCGGGCTCTGATACCACTGAAAGAATCAGTACGGCCCGAGAACGAGGCGGAAGCGTAAAATAAAAGAAATTTAAAACGATTTCAAAGGGGTGTTCCCTTTGAATTCCCGGGCGTTCGGTGTATTCAAAAGCATAATAACATACATAAAAATATGCTTGAACATGTGGCTAGAGGAGGAAACAAAAAGGTACAATAATTTAAATAGAAACATACCTTTTTCGTTTCACATGTACAACGGCAACAAGCTTTGATTCTCTTTTCGTTCCTTTTCCGTTCACCTTAGGATTCAAATTAGAACCCCTCTAATTTGTCCACACCACAGCAATGGAAGTAAATCTAGATCTACTGCTAGGTAGAAGCTAGATCAAGGAAGAAACGAAAAACGTATTACACTATTGATTAGTGTATACGTATTTCTCATGTTCTCATTTTGAATCCAATTCAAAGAGAACTCAAAAGAAGGAGAAAAGGCTGGAAATTTTCGTGGTTTTTGTGCTAGGGAGTGCGAGTTAGGAAGATGAAAAGTGTATACATGTGTTGTGTGGTTGTAGGTAGTTTCCAAAATCACCTACACACTAATGCACAACTTATGCTCAACCTCCAACCATGTTAGCACAATATGTGGACCACCTAGCCATCATGGCAAGCCACATCATTGCTTACATGGAGCCACATTATTGCTTACATGGAGGACTTTCAACTCCTCTTAAACTTGCATCAAACCTTTGAGCTTTGATTTCAAGTTATGGACCGGTTTTGACCGGTCTTGATTTAATCAAATTAAATCAAGTGATCCATGGGTTTTAAATTAATCCAATTAATTTTAAACCTTATTGAAATCCAAAAGTTCATTTAATCCAATTAAATAAACATAAGCTCAAGCACTAATTAATTGATCCAATCAATTAATTAAACGAAACCCAATAAATTAATCCAATTAATTTAAAGGTATTGAGCCCAAAATTAATTAATCCAATTAATTAATTCTTGGGTCATCCATCCAATGGATTTTTCCAATAAATGATCCCATCATTTATATTCTCCTTGAATTGATTTAATCCAATTAAATTAATTCACTTCTTCCAGAATTAATTCCAAATTAATTCCACTACTTCCATAGTGATTTGTGTGTGACTCTTTAGGTTCACCCTCAGCTAGACTTGGGCTTGTGTCCAACACAATTGATTAATTAAATCTAATTTAATTAATTATTTCTGATTAACCATTAATCAGAAATGCCCGTTACCATGGGTGGCCGTCTAGCAACGGTCCATGGCACTAGAGACTAGGTGAATGTTGGCGTGAACATTTAGGCTCCGAATTCCATACAGGTACAGTCCTTTGTCAACCATCTCCCGGCCTTAGTCTAGGGCATGGAATTGGGTGTCGGTTCCCATCCTGGACTAGGCAACTATGCTACAAACTCGAGACGCGTTTACTCTATTGATCGACCTAGGGAACCATTCCCTACTCGACCAATCGCTACGGCCGTAGACTTAATGAGTCGAAACCATCTCAGAGCGCATAGAAGACATAGCTGTCAAATACTGACAGGGGACAGATTCTATCTTGGAATCCACCGTCCTCACTACATACTCCGACTGCCCTGGACAAGGCTTATAATGACCATATCAAAGACATGGTAACCTCTCGCCAAATCCAAGATACAACCTTCATATGCAAGCGACTGCCATGATTCCTCAAGTCCGAGGACTAATCCCGTACTATCGGAACCGAGAATTCCAATCATACCGACCAAGCCTCCAAGGCTTCCATATGACGATTCTCGCGAGTCAGTTCAGTCAGTCGACTACTTTGCCAACTAACCCACTAAAATTGCATAGACGACCCACGTCTGGCACCGATGAAACTCGGCACTCACCCAGTGAATGCAATACTTAGTGCAAGTCTCTATAGGACACTCGAGGCCCAGTCTCGAGGTCCTCGGCTTGGAACGTTTCAGACCGACCCTCAAGGAGTTGGTTTCATAGCCGCCAACCTATGCGCAGCTCAACTCAATGGGTTTTATCAATCGGTCTGTGGGCATTTGTTGTGACATTGAAACACCATTCAAATGTAAGTAGTAAGCACAACAAACACATTTTGCCAATGATGAATACTTACTTTATCCATCAGTATAATATTACTTTGATAAAGATCGACGAATACTTCCCAGAACAACCAATCCAATTGACTTTCTGGTCACTTATTCTAACATCAAGACCATTCTTAAGTACCTGAGAAGGACTAAAGATATGTTCTTGGTTTATGGTGGTGGAGAGTTGATTCTGGAATGCTACAGGATGCTAGCTTCCAGTCTGATGAGGACGATGCCAAGTCTCAATCTGGATTTTTATTCAGGCTGAATAGTGGTGTGGTGGCTTGGAAAAGTTCCAAGCAGGATACCACAACTGAGTACATAGCGGCTTCAGAAGCAGCTAAGGAGGCGGTTTGGATGAAAAACTATATCCAAGAGTAGAGTGTAGTACCTAGCATTGTCGAGCCAGTAGTTGTCTTCTGTGATAACAACGGGGCTATAGGGCAAGAGAAGGATCCGAGACCTCATCACCGATCCGAACACATTCTAAGACGCTACCATCTGCTTAGAGAGATGGTGGGAAGAGGTGACGTTCGGATGGACCGAGTCACATCGGCAGAAAATACGGCAGATCCGCTGACCAAGCCAGTATCGCAGGTTGTTCAAACTCAGCATCTTGGGAAGATGGGTTTGAGGGTCATGAGTGATTGGCTTTAGGGTCAAGTGGGAGATTGTTAAAATAGGTGATCGGAAAGCCAATTAGATTGGCCTTGATGTAATCTATTTCTGACATGTCATTGTAATTGTAATATTCTTATATGAATAAAGTGAGTATTCATGTTTGGCAGTTCCATTTGTTGTGCTCGCTATTTATGCTTATTCTATTAACATCACAACAAAGCCCACAGGCCAAACGAACAACCCATGTAGTTCGGCTACGCATTGGATGGAAACTATGAAACCAACTTCTAAGGGTTAGGTCTGAAATGTTCCAAGTCGAGGACCTTGAGACAGGGCATCGAGAGTCCTATACAGACTTGCACTAAGGATTGCATTCATTGGATGAGTGTCGTGTTTCATCGGCGGCAAACGTTAGACGTCTATGCAATATTAGTGGATTAGTTGACAAGGATGCCAGCTGACTGAACTGGCTCGCGGGAATCATCATATGGAAGCCTTGGAGGCTTGGTCGGTATGACTGGCATTCCCGGCTCCTTGGACTTGAGGAATCATGGTAGTCACATGCATATGATGACTGTATCTAGCATCTGGCAAGAGATGTTAGTATCTGGGATACGTTCATCATAAGCTTTATATAGTGCAGTCGGAATATGTATTGAGGACGGTGGGTTTCAAGATAAGATCCGTCACCTATCGGTATATGACAGCCGAGTCTCCTATGCGATCTGAGACAGTTTAAACTCTTATAAGTCTGTGGCCACAGCGATTGGTCGAGCAGGGAATGATTTCCTACGTCGATCGATAGAGTAAACGTGCCTCGAGTTACAGAGCATAGTTGTCTAGTCCAGGATGGGAACTGACGCCCAATTCCATGCCCTAGACTTAGACCGAAAGATGGATGATGGAAGGACCGTACTCATATGGAACTCGGGAGTCTAAATGTTCACGCTAATATTCACCTAGTCTTTAGTGCCATTGACCGTTGCTAGACGGCCACCCATGGTGACGGGCGTTTTTTCGATTAATGGTTAATCGGAAAATAATTAATTAAATTGGATTTAATTGATCAATTGTGTTGGACACAAGCCCAAGTCTAGCTGAGGGTGAACCTAATGAGTCACACACAAATCACTTTGGATTTGGCGGAATTAATTTGGAATTATTCTAGAAGAAGTGAATAAATTTAATCGGATTAAATTTATTCAAGAGAGAAAATAAATGATTGGATCATTTATTGAGAAATCCATTTGATGGATGGTCCAAGAATTAATTAATTGGATTAGTTAATTTTTTTGGACTAAGAACCTTTAAATTAATTGGATTAATTTATTGGGTTTTGGCTACAATAGTTGATTGGATCAATTATTCTTAATTTGGCCTTATGTTTATTTAATTGGATTAAATAAATAATTGAGCTTCAATTGGATTGAAATTAATTAGATTAATTAATCCCAATGGATATATGTTTGGACTTTATTTAATTTGATTAAATACAAGTCCAAAAACATAAAGGTCCAAGTCCATTTTTCATGCAAGTTGAAGCTAGTTAAGGAGGAGTTTCAACTCTTCCAAATATGTGCATGATGTGCACCAATTTTTGCCCTTTTCTGGGTGGTTTTTTCTTGCTATCATGTGTAGTGGATATGCTAGAAGTGTGTGTATGTGGAAGTTGCCTTGGAGGTTACTTATGTAGGTGGTTTTTTGAAACACTACATTCTACATGCACAAAACTATTTTGCAAGACACAATTCATTTTATTACTTGCTTCATTTTTGCTAGAGATTTTAGGCCAAAATACTCTCTGAAAATTCTCTCTTTTAGTGTTCATACTTCTTAGAGAAGATTGAACAAAAACATTCCAAGGTACACTAATCGATAGTGTTTTCTTTGGAATTGTTTCTTCTTCTTTGTTTCTATTTTCTATCTAGCAATAGAGTAGAAATAAATCCATAGTGCGGTGTGGAACGCATTAGAGGAGTTCTTCGTTGAACTCTCAAGTGGACGAACGAAGAAGGAAAAGAAAGGAACAAAGCATGAACCCGTTCTACATTAACGAACAAAGGTTGGTTTCCTTTTACATTTTTTGTTTAACTTTGTTCTTCTCCTTTTAAGCCACATGTCCAGCATGTTTTATTTTGTTGTTTATGCTTTGACAAATACCGAACGCCCAGGAACTTCAAAGGGAATACCCCTTTGAATCCGGTTTAAATTATATCTTAAATCTACGTTTTTACGCTTCCATTGTGTTCCCAGGCCGTACCCGATTCTTTCAGACCACTCCCAGATCTACTACAGGAGAAACTCCTTTCAACTTGGTATACGACTCAGAAGTTGTAATCCCCACTGAAGCAGGTTTGGAGTCCTTCCAATACAGCACTTCGAGCAGGAAAGCAATAACCCCTTACTGCGTACCAACCTCGACCTTGTGGATGAAATTCGTGAAGATGCTCGAGCTCGAGTGGAGAGATATAAACAAAAGGTGATCAATGCTTACAATAGAAGGGTGAAAAAAGAGAGAATTCCAGGTGGGAGACCTCGTGCTAAAACGGGTCAGTGCCTCAAAACCAGTAGGAAAGTTGACTCCCAATCGGGAGGGCCTTTACAAAGTGAGCCTGATTATCGAATTCGGAGCTTACGAGCTACAAGATGTTGACAGTAGAAAGCTCGCCCGACCTTGGAATGCATATAACCTCAGGAAGTTTTACTCCTGAACACTGTACTTTACGATCATTACTTTACTACCTGCTTAATCATCACATGTTCTGTAAATAAAAAAGCAAGTTTTGCTCCTTCGTCATACTCTGCTTTGTCAAACAAATTAACCACCTTACGGGCTTCGAGCCCTTATAAGCCGCCTTGCTTGCACATCCCTACTGGCCTCGAGCCCTGATAAGCTGCCTTGCTGGCGCACTCACACTGGCTTCGAGCCCTGATAAGCCGCCCTGCTGGCGCACCCTCACTGGGTTCGAGCCTTGATAAGCCGCCCTGCTGGCGCACCTTCACTGGCTTCGAGCCCTGATAAGCCGCCTTGTTGGCGTACTCTTACTGGCTGCGAACGCCATAATAAGTTGCCCTGAAGGGCATGTCTTTACTCATTTTCTAGCCTAAAAGTCTTAAATAACTGGTCCTCACAAAGCCTACTTATCTCTTGCTGTGACATCTCTCACATAATAAGCATGTGTTTGCTTACTTATTACTAGGATTATCCCTCTACTTGCTGTTTCTAGCACTTTCTTACTGCTCCTTGTAGCAGGTTTTGTCCTGCTCCTGCTGGATAAAGCTACCAAGCCAGACCAGGTCCTACCCTGCTGGCAGCGGAAGGCCGCAAACAACCTGCCCCATCAGCAAGGGGATCACGCGCAAAAAATGGCCACAAGCCAGCATTTAGGCCTCCTGCTTTGCTACAACAGGTGCTTTACTACCTAAGTTGGGAACCTCCCAGCCGGTTACATCACTCTTATACTTATGTGTACTTTGTGGTACGAGACATTTTTTTTGACAATTTGATGTATTTCAAAAACCTTTCTTGATTGCAACAAGTAGTATCCAGTGAATTACGTTCTTTGCTATAGGGCTATACGGCCCTCGATATACAAGTATTCACCTACAAGTGAACACCTCATTTGTTGGGCATACTAAGCCCATGCTAGCGAATAAACTGGGGCATTCCCAACAAATCATTTACACTAACATATAGAAGGCAAAAACATGGCAGTAAGCAGAAGAATAAACTGGCCAGAAAAAGCAAAATATCCATAAAGCAAGGAGGGGGGAAGCAGAACTCATGGCATCAAAGTGCCAACAAAAAAGCAGACAAATATTCAAAAAGCCCACACACGGGCACTTGCAAAACCTCACGCAGGACATACCAATTGTTCAGCAGAAATTAAAAGTGTTCTCTTGAGAGGGGGCAAAATCAGTTACCAGTAAAAGGGGGCACACGTTCCTCAGCAGAAGGCTCTGATCCCAGGAGGGCTACATCCTCTGCCACCTTCCCAGTAGGGTCTAAGGACATGGGGTCTTCCTCAGCAAGGAGAACTTCAGGTAAAGGGGCAGGCCCATCGTCATCCGGATATGGAGTAGTGGCCAAACTGGCCATCTGGTCCAGAAAGGAGGCATCAGTGTTGGCTGGTGGGAAGCCGGCCGCGGCAAACTGTTGAATGCAGGTCTGAAAGCAATGGTAGTAGTACTTCAGAGCTTTGTCCACCAACATGCTTTGAAACTCAGGGGTCTTAACATACGCGGCCAGGCGACTCCGCCAAATACCCTCTAGCATGTCTCGTCCTTCCTCTGTCTTGGGGTATTGGCAGATCAGCTTCTTCCTTTCCCTCGCCGCCTGCAGAACTTTCTGCTCTAGGTGGACGTGCAGGGCGAAAACTTCCTCTGTCAAATGGCGCAAGCTGGCTGCATTCTCCTGACGGGCCTCATCTCTTTTCTGAATCATTTCCCTCAGCCGGCGAATGGTCTCCTCCTACTCCTCCACCCTATTGAGGGAGCCTTCGAATAAAGGACCTCCCTGCTCCAGCTAGCTGAATAGGCTGCCCCCCAGCACATACGCCTACACAACAAAGCAGGTTATATCATCTTTTACTACTGTGCCTTAACATGTTCTTAGTACAGGAACTTACACTGCTGAAGTAAGTAGCAAAGAGGCTTAGAGCCCGAGCCCGAGGCAGGTTGTCAGCATATATCTTGTCCTGGGGAGGCCTGACCCCCGTCATGAATTCACCAGCCTGGCTGGGCTCCCCTTCATCTAGCAGCACAGAGTAATCCTCCGGCAGAGTCCAAGCAGAGGAAAGTTTTTACGTGCTGCCCTCTCATCAGCCAGGCGGGGAGTCCCTGCCGTGTAACAGGGCGAGGAGCAAGTAGCACCGAAGAACCTGACTGGCCCTTAGCCTTCTTGGTGGGAGTAGGGATGGGGTCAGCAGGGCATTTGCCCTTGGGGTCTCCAGTCGAGATTGGGCTAGCAGGAGTAGAGGGAGGGCTCTTGATCAAAGTTCGCCGGGCAGAGGACCCAGCCCTCGAAGACACCTCCATCTTATCCTGCAACAATTTCTGAAACATTCTTCCTGCATGGAAACAGGTAAACACCAACACACGTATTAACATGCTCTTCTTTTCCCAATCAAAATTCGACAGCAAACAAGCAAACAAAAGGAGAAAGTAGGCTGCATACCAGCAGCAGGATCCATGTCCTATCCGAGATAGAAGCAAAGAAAGGAGGGATAGAAAACTGGAGGCCTGCCTCCAGCTGGGCAAGATAGAAGCACAGAAAGCCAGTCAGAGGAAGATGGGGACGAGCTGCAGAAGCAGGGGCTAGGATCATGTAGTCACTGGGTATCCCGTACTTTTCTCGGATCCCTACTAAAGATGCGGAAGGCGGCGGCCCCAGTCGAAGTCAAGAGGTCCTCCGTTCGCTTCCTGTCCTCCTCTTTACTGTTTCCCTCCTCATCACTCTCACCTCCATGGTCGGAGGCAGAGTCAGAAGGCGTGGGATTGTCACGCCCCTCATCAGAAGGCTCTAACAGATCAATCAACACTTCCTCTATGGAGTCCCTATCTATACTACCGGTAGACATGACTACCAAAGCAGAGAGAGCAGTAGGGCGTACCTACTTTCAAAGTAGAGGAAAGCAAGGAATTCAAGGAAAGCTCTAGAGCATCTCGAAACTTGCGGGAGGAAAAATCGATTTCAGAAAATATTCTTGTAAAGAAAAAAAAGAAAAAGGAAAATTCGCACGAAAAAGGGAAAAAACTTACTCAGACGAAGGCAAGGTGAGGAAGAAAGGAAACTGCCCCAAGAAAAGGGTTTTATACCCTGGCAGGCGAAGAGTCCTATCCGAGCAGGGCTCGGTCTCTCTCCTCCTCGCTTGGCAAACACGCCCCAATCACGGGACGCGTGCGCAGATACGTGCGGTAAAAACTCTCCTCCCTTTTCCTTTAATAGCAATGATTATCCTGATATATCTTCTCTGCAGATAAGTTTGAAATCAAATCAAATCCGCGTGATGCCACATAAGTGACCTCAGCAGGAAGCACGCAGAACAACAAGGAGGAAACAACACAGCAGGATATGACCTACTGGTGCAGTCAGGTACATAGTTCTTGTGCTAACCTTTACAGGACTACTTATTTTTACTCCACCAGTTCGATAGCAAGTCTCGCACTACTGGAGTAGGGAGGAGTGATGATGCCCCCTGAAAATCCACTGGGCCAGCCCAAGAGCTAGGACCAGGCCCCCAGGCTGAGCAGCCCAGTAGACCAACACCACCAGGCCCAAAAGTAGGATTTTTTTCCATATATAAGTCCATTTTCGAATAATTGACCTGGCATGCCCACGGAAAAGGCTCGTACAGCAAGCCTACTCATCAAACAGCTTGGATTCCACATCACACAGCTCGCCAACACCTCCATCCACGTCATGTTAAAATATCTCATCCAGATTCCTAATAGATTGGCCAGAATCTGGAAGTTTCTTAACAAGTAACTGTTTTCCCAGAAAATCTGGCAGATGTGGCAAGGTCCACTCAAACGGATATATCCTCACCAATTCAACTCTGATTCATGCGCAGTTTGTTCAGTTAGGAAGCTGACTCTTCAAGATTTCCAACAGTATATGGAACTTAACAAATCCCCTCCAAAATCGGGTTAAAATCTGGCTATAAAAGCAACACATTGTGCAGTCAACTTCATCATCTCACGAGTTCACTACTTTGCAAACTCTCAAGTAAAATCTACCCTATCTTTTGCACACGAAATTCTCTATATTTTCCAACATATTATCACATCCCTTTCACTATTATTCTCATCTTTTTTCAAGTGTTCTTTATTTATTTTAAGTCGAACATTACTGATTTAAGCATCGGAGTGCTAACCTCTCTCTGCAGGTTAGTCTCCCCTACAATCTTAGGACTTTCAAGAAGATCCCTCGATATTTTGTGATGTTGTTGGACCCCAGTACGCATCAATATCCAAGGGTGGGTGCTACAGTGTTCTGGGTGAGTTAGATAATAGGTATTGTAACATGTTCTTTATTCTCTATTGGTCACTGTGGAATTCATAATAGGGCTTTGATCGAGAATGTGCTTATGGGGTTGATTCATAAAGGTTGCTCAACTTTATACATGTTGGACAACTCTTAGATGGGTGTCCAGTTAGGGCTGGCAAGCCGTGGGGGGTGGAGATTGTCATACACTAATAAATTGGCTTCTATCCACAAACAAGGACCTCTCAATTATAAGAACTGTTCTACAGATATTCAAGAGGTCAAGGGCCATTGGACGCATATGGTTTTACGTTTACTAGATGAGTTAGACATGTTGTGGCTCATTCACTTGCTAGGAATGGTTTTACATTTACTAGACGAGTTAGAAACGTTGCGGCTCATTCACTTGCTAGGAATGATTTTACATTTAATCGACGAGTTAGAAATGTAACAGCTTATTAACTTGCTAGGAATGCTCTCAATGACATAGATTATAATGAATTTTGATATTTTTTTTTATATGTTTAGAATATCAAAACGAGGGATCCACCCTCAACTATTTAACGTTAGTATATTTAATGATATGACTGCTATTCCTTAAAGCTCTGTTTACTTTGGGTATAGGAACAAATGATTAATAGGATAAATTTGAACTAAATGTATTATATATGGCCCGAGATTAAGTTTAGATACTTTACTTGTTTACTTTGGTATATAATTTTGGCTGGATGACACTCAGTATGTTGATGACTTTGTATGATAATTCATTTTCAAATGCCAAATGACTTGGATGGCATTCTGATTTATAACATCAAATTAAAAACCCCAAATCGTGTAAAAACTGTTGGAATAGGTGACCAGAAAGCCAATAGGTTTGGCAATTTGTAACCTATCCGACAACTTGATGTGAATGTAATATTATTATGTGATGAATAAGATGAGTGTTCGTCACCAATGGTACCTTCTTTGTTGCGCTCATCTTACATTTGTTAAAATGGTGTTTAACTTATATCGCAACAAAGCCCACAGACCATGGATAACAACTCGTGCAGTTGGGCCACGCATTGGATGGTGGTCATGAAACCAACTGATTAAGAGTTGGGTCTGAAACGTTCCAAGTCGAGGACCTCGAGACAGGGCATCGAGAGTCCTATTGAGACTTGCGTCAAGAGTCGTGTTCATTGGATGAGTGCCGTGTTTCATCGGCGACAGGCATGGGACGCCTACACGATCTTGATGGGTTGGTCGACTGGGGTCGAGCCGACTGGACTAACTCGCGGGGATCATCATATGGAAGCCTTGGAGGCTTGGTCGATATGATTGGTTTTCCCCGGTTCCGATAGTACGGGAGTAATCCTCAGACTTGAGGGATCATGGCAGTTGCGTGCACAGGACGGCTGTATCTTGGATCTGGCGAGAGGTAATCATTCTGTAAGATGATTATCATAAGTCTTGTCCAGTGCAGTGAGAATGTGTAGCGAGGACGGTGGATTCCAAGAAGAGGATCCGTCCCCTGTCAGTATGTGACAGAGGTATCTCCTATGCACTCGGAGACACGTTCATACTGTTTGAAGCTGTGGCCACAGTGGTTGGTCGAATAGGGAATGGTTTCCTGTGTCGACACAATGAAGCATACGTGGTCTCGAGTATTAAGCATAGATGCCTAGTTAAGGATGGGAACCGACGCCTAATTCCATACCCTAGACTAAGGCCGGGAGACGGTAGACGGAAGGATCGTACCCGTACGGAATCGGCGCCTAAATGTTCACGCCAATTCACCTAGTCTCTAGTGCCATGGACCGTTGCTAGACGGCCACCCATGGTAACGGGCCCTTGTGGGACACGGGCCCAAGTCTAGCTGAGGGTGAACCTAAAGGGTCACACACAAATCACCGAGGAGGTTGAGAGATCGACTTGGAGTCAATCTCGAAGGATAAAATAAGTAATTGGATTACTTAAGGGAAAGTCCATTGGATGGACGGGCCGATATTGTATCGGGCTTTCATTTAATCGGTAAATTGGATTTTCGATTAAATATGGAAAGTTGAGATGTTGAGACGTTGGATCTTTTAATTGGATTAAAAGATCAACGGGAATAATTTAAGTGGACATTAAATTGGATTCAATATTGGGTTCGTCGTAATTGGATTACGATAAAAACCCGGTCCGTTAAATTATACCCGAGAGGAGAAATAATTCCTAATTTGGAATAGGAAGAAGTTGGACTTCTTCCCTTAATTAAACATAGCCGACATGCTCCCTTGGAGGAAGCAAAATCAGCCATGTTGCATGCTAGGTGGTATGTTGACTTGTCTCTTTTGAAAAGAGACAAATCAACTCCAATCAAGCTCTTCCCTTTTGGTATGATTTGATCATACCATAAATTTTGGTAGGCTTGATTGAAGAATTGATGGTGATTGATTGGAATGAATCTAGACATCCTTGGATGAACCTAGACACATTCCAATAATCACATTAATTATGTATATATATTAGAATATACAACACCTAGCATAAGTGATTCATTATTCATCTTTTTCTAGGAAAAAGAGAAGACAAAAATCCTCTCCTCTCTCTCAAAATTTCGTGCTCCCTCCCTCTCTTACACTTGTGTTCTTCACTTGATTTTGAATCAAGAAGAAGAACAAAGTAAGTTTAAGAGAACACTAATTCATAGTGTTCTTCTCTTAAACCGATTCCTTCCTAAACCCGTTCTTTTCTATCAAGAAGAACGTGTGTTTCTTCCGGTGTGGTGTGGATCACCTTTGGAGAATCCATACGTTTGGATTTCGTGAGCATTCCGGAGAAGGAACAACGCTAGTAGCCGGGAGCATACGCTAAACAATCAAAGGTAACGGTTTATTACGCTTTGATTGATTTCATTTGTATATCCATGCCCTATGTGTTTAAATATATGTTTTAATATTTACACATCCTACATCGAACGCCCGGTTGAGCACCCAAGGGTACACCCCTTGGGATTCGCGTATTTTGAATTTGATTTAAATTTACGCAATTTCTCGCTTTTTCTCGCTTCCGCTCGCGCTCCCGGGCGGATCCGCTTGTCCTTCAAGTGGTATCAGAGCCCGGTTCGATGTAAGGGGCATAGATCTATGTGTTTGGCATGATCTACTTGCTTTTAAATGGCTTTATTGGCATGTTAGATTACATAAATATATGAATAATATGATGATTCAATTGTTTTGATTTAATGGACTTTTGGCATACTTAATTTTGTTAGATTGGATCTAAAATTGCATGCTTATTTTCAGAATAATATTAATGTTATTGTGCTGAAACAGTTTCAAAAAAAAAAAAAAAAAAATTTGGTCAGGCCGGCAGTGGCCGCGCGCGCCTGCGCGCGCTGGGCTTCGGCCAGCGCGCGCGCGCTGTGCGCAGCCGACCGCTGCTGGCCGAGGGCCAGCGCGTAGCACAGCGCGCGCGCGCGCTGCCCTGTGCACGCGGGCGGCCGGCCAGCACAACGGCTGGGCCGTCTTGTGCCATTTTTCGACTTTTTCCGGAAAATTCAATTTTCTGTATTTTCTGCACAATATTCTGAAAATATGTTAATTTTGCATTTTTTATTTTGGGATAATTGGATTATTCCTTGAATTAAATTTGCTTAATTAATTTGGGATTAATACATGCATTGGATGCATTATTTAAAATGTCCATTAAATTTAAAATTTGAATTTTGCATATTATTTGTATATTTATGTTTTTTGTGATGTTGGACATCACTTGGGTATTTGGAATATCCATTGGTTATTTATGCATGATTATTTGGAATAATTATGTTATATGTAAGTTGATGGAATCAACATGGGATGATCACAAGAGCCCTAGACCTTATGTATGGATGAATGTATGTTTATTTATTTTCTGTTGGGACTATCATCTCCCGTATTTTCAGCCTCATGATGTTAAGGCTTGTTTTCTTTATTACCGATGTATTACTTTCAGTTGTAATGAGAGTAGATAGGATTGGTGAGGTTTCAATTTTAACAAGCAATTGGAGTCGGAGACCCCAAGGAGGAGCATCAAGGCGTGAAACAAGAGCACTACAAGGCCCATTGGAATGACACTGGGTATATTACTATTGTAATAATTTAGGACCACCCTAGACAGACCATAGACTCACTGCGGGCTCAGTGGGTCGCATAGGTTGGGCTTGTGATCATCCTAACAGGGGTATGCTATGTTTTCTGCATGCGGCGTATTTATTTATCGCTTTAAATATTGGATATTTATGCATGCTAAAACACCATAATGTGATGAGGTCTCGGTCACACTTAAACTCTCATTTGGTTGGACCAAATTAAATATTAGGCCCAGAACGGACTTGGATCAAAATGGTATTTTGGTCTGTCCGAGCCTTCCATCCACAGCAATGTGGTGAGGAAGCTACCACTACCCAAGTGTGGTCTCATGAGTCGTGGCACACTTGGACTAAGGGAAAGCTGCACTATTGTTGTGAACAAAAAGACTGCACTCGCTGTTTCCCTGTCTCACGAGTCGTGGGGGGCGACAGTTTGAGGCATGATTTGGTTGATGGGTCGGGCCCAACACTGAGTAACATGGTTCGCTTGGAGTCCTCGGGACCATGTGAATAGGTGAGGCAAAATATCTTGGGAATCTCATTGGATGAGAATGATATTGGATATCTCCCACAAGTTCTTCTTCATGTGAATCGTAAAAGCGGGGCATGGAGATTACGCTTGTGGATCCCAAGCCCACTAGGAAATGGTTTTCCCGAAACTCCGCTTGAGAGTGGCGGACTTTCGTATAAATAGTGGGAGGGTTAAAGACTAAAAGACCAAGTCTTCAACTTGAACAATAATATTACCATCATCTGTTAATTTCTGCTTTACATTTTCATTAATGTAGATATGTCTAAGAACCCGTTAACCATGATTCTTGAGACTAACAAATTCAACGGAACGAACTACTCGGACTGGCTGAGAAATCTGAGGATTGTCCTCGGTTTCGAGAACCAAGGCTACGTCTTGGACGAGCCGCCACCGAGCAACTTACCGGAGGGGTCCACGCCTGAAGAACGTTTGACGTTCGAGAAATGGCATGAGGACAACCGGAAAGTACGCAGTATCATACTGGCTTCAATGTCTAACGACATCCAGAAGCAGTATGAGAGGCTGGACAACGTCTCCGCCATAATGCTCCGCATGAACGAGGTTTATGCGGTTCCGGATAGGCATATTAGATATGGCGCCACAAAAGCATTCTTTGGCACCAAGCTCGCTGAAGGAGCGTCTGTACAGAGTCATGGGGTCAAGATGCTCTCCCTAGTGGAGAAACTCGAGGACCTTAAAGCTGGACTTCACAATGACACGTACATTGACGTGATCCTCCAGTCGCTTCCTCCATCCTATGACCCGTTTGTTGTAAACTACAACATGAACGGACTTGAGAAGTCTATTCATGAGTTGATCAACATGCTGGTCCAATACGAGGCAACGACCCACAAGTCGGCGCCGGCGGTATTGATAGGAGAGGCTTCGACCTCCAAGGCGAATGGCAAGAGGGCCGGACGCTGGAAGAGGAAGAAGGGCAAAGGGAAGACGGTTGTGGCCCCTGCTCGCGCTCCAAGCGTCCCTGTTGCTCCAGTTGGACCGAGCAAACGGAAAGAGAAGGCCCGTGGTTCTCAGCGGTCCAAGGCAAATGATGTCTGCATGCATTGCCAAGGGAAAGGGCATTGGAAGAGGGAGTGCCCACAACTCCTCTCCAACCCAGGTGTGTTTGTGGTTGAAGTTAATATGATTACTAATTCTGCTTCATGGGTATTGGATACCGGGTGTGGTGCTCACATCTGCAATGATTTGCAGGCACTGCAAAGAAGCAGAAGGCTAACCAAGGATGAGATGATCCTGAGGCTAGGCGATGGCAAGGCCGTTGCTGCGAAGGCCGTAGGATCACTAGAGTTAGCCATTAGTAGTCATGTTAGGATTGTACTGAACGACTGTTTCTATGTACCTAGCATGATTAAAAACATTGTTTCCATCCCGGTCCTTGATAAGGAGGGATATGAATTTACCATCAATAAAAATGATTTTTTTATTATCAAAGATGGTATTTCTCATTTGCTTGGTACATTGGTCAACGGTCTGTACATACTTCAACAGTCTAATTGGATTATGACTGCAGAACACAAACGAAAACGTGATGATCATAATAACGCACAGAGATGGCATGCGAGGTTAGGTCATATCTCTAAAGATAGGATAAGAAGGTTGGTGGACTCAAAAGAGTCTAGAAATAGACGATTTGGGCAACCTACCGACCTGCGAATCCTGTCTAAAGGGAAAGATGACCAAGAAACCCTTTGTTGGACAAAGTACGCTAGCCAGTGGTCTGTTGGATTTGATCCATACAAATGTCTGTGGTCCACTAAATACTCAGGTTAGAGGTGGGTACTCGTACTTCATAACCTTTACCGATGATCACTCACGGTATGGTTATGTTTACCTGATGAGGTACAAGTCTGAAGCCTTTGGAAGGTTTAAGGAATACAGACTTGAAGTAGAGAACCAAACCGGTCAAAAGATCAAAGCCCTTCGGTCGGACCGAGGTGGAGAGTATTTGAGTGGTGAGTTTACTGATTATCTAAAAAGAGAATGGGATTCTCTCTCAGTGGACCCCTCCTGGAACACCGCAGCTTAATGGTGTGTCTGAAAGGAGGAATCGGACCTTGTTGGACATGGTCCAATCCATGATGAATTTTTACCGAACTACCCCTTTCCTTCTGGGGATACGCTCTTGAGACGGCGGCCAAAGTTTTGAACTTGGCGCCATCTAAAAGGGTATCCCAGACGCCATATGAGATATGGCATGGCAAGCCTGCTTCCTACAAATACTTGAAAGTGTGGGGTTGCCCCGCATATGTCAAGAGATTAGTGGGAGATAAACTGGACTCGAGGTCTAGTTTATGCAGGTTTATCGGCTATCCGAAAGAAACTGCGGGGTATTATTTCTATGATCCCTCCGAGCAAAAGGTTTTTGTCTCGCGAAACGCAGTGTTCTTGGAAAAAGGTTTTCCATCGGATAGTCGACGCGATGAGGTACTCCTTGAGGAATCAAGTAAGGAACCCCAAGAGGCGGCAGTGACATCTGAGCCTGAAGTTCCCACTGATATTGTTCCAGTCCTCCGTAGGTCGGCCAGAGTATCCCATGCACCTGATAGGTATGGATTTCTGGGCCTGACCAGTCAGTTGGATAATGATCCAAAGACGTACGGAGAAGTGATGTCGGACATCGATTCGGACAAGTGGCTTGAGGCCATGAAATCCGAGATGGACTCGATGGGTACAAACAAGGTTTGGACCCTAGCAGATCCACCAAAAGGGGTTAAACCCGAAGCTGGAACATACGTTTTGATGAAGTCATACGGGGATATGATTTCATTAAGAACGAGTCCGATCCTTGTGTATACAAGAAGATCAGTGGGAGCTCAATTGCGTTTTTGGTGCTTTACGTGGATGACATCTTGCTCATTGGGAATAATGCTAAGATGTTGGGTACCACTAAAGCTTGGTTGTCAACGCAATTCTCCATGAAGGATATGAGCGAGGTATCCTACATCCTTGGCATCAAGATCTACAGGGATAGATCTAGAAGGATGTTAGGAATGGCCCAGTCCTCATATATTGAGAAAGTCTTGAAGAGATTCAAGATGGAGAACTCAAAACGAGGATTCATTCCTATGAGGCATATAATTAGGTTATCCAAGAAGCAGTCTCCTAAGACTGATGAGGAGCTTAAAAGGATGTTGGACATCCCTATGCTTCAGCCGTAGGCAGCATACAGTATGCTGTTTAGTGCACTAGACCTGATGTGGCTTTCGCTTTGAGCGTAACTAGCTGATATCACTGGAGTGCAGTCAAGACTATCCAAAAGTACCTGAAAAGGACTAAGGACATGTTCTTGATCTACGGCGGTGGAGGGTTGATACTGGAAGGCTATAGCGACGCTAGCTTCCAGTCGAATGACGATGATGCCAAGTCTCAGTATGGTTTTGTATTTAGACTAAATGGTGGCGTGGTTACTTGGAAGAGTTCCAAATAGGCTACCACGACGGACTCCACTATAGAGTGTTGAATACATAGCGGCTTTGGAAGCTGCTAAGGAGTGGTTTGGTTGATGAGCTACATCCAAGGGTTGGATGTAGTACCTAGCATTGCTAAGCCTGTAATTATCTTTCATGATAACAACGGGGCGATAGCGCTAGCAAAGGAACCGAGATCTCATCACTATCCAAGCATATTCTTAGACGCTATCATCTACTTAGAGAGATGGATAGCAGGACTGACGTTCGGTTGGACCGAGTCAGCTCCGCAGAAAACATAGCAGATCCACTTGCTAAGCCCATGTCGCAAGTTGCCCATACTCACCATCTGAATAAGAGGTTCGAGGTCAATGGGTGATTGACTTTAGGTCAAGTGGGAGATTGTTGGAATAGGTGACCAGAAAGCCAATAGGTTTGGCAATTTGTAACCTATCCGACAACTTGATGTGAATGTAATATTATTATGTGATGAATACGATGAGTGTTCGTCACCAATGGTACCTTCTTCGTTGCGCTCATCTTACATTTGTTAAAATGGTGTTTAACTTATATCGCAACAAAGCCCACAGACCATGGATAACAACTCGTGCAGTTGGGCCACGCATTGGATGGTGGTCATGAAACCAACTGATTAAGAGTTGGGTCTGAAACGTTCCAAGTCGAGGACCTCGAGACAGGGCATCGAGAGTCCTATTGAGACTTGCGTCAAGAGTCGTGTTCATTGGATGAGTGCCGTGTTTCATCGGCGACAGGCATGGGACGCCTACACGATCTTGATGGGTTGGTCGACTGGGGTCGAGCCAACTGGACTGACTCGCGGGGATCATCATATGGAAGCCTTGGAGGCTTGGTCGGTATGATTGGTTTTTCCCCGGTTCCGATAGTACGGGAGTAATCCTCAGACTTGAGGGATCATGGCAGTTGCGTGCACAGGACGGCTGTATCTTGGATCTGGCGAGAGGTAATCATTCTGTAAGATGATTATCATAAGCCTTGTCCAGTGCAGTCAGAATGTGTAGCGAGGACGGTGGATTCCAAGAAGAGGATCCGTCCCCTGTCAGTATGTGACAGAGGTATCTCCTATGCACTCGGAGACACGTTCATGCTGTTTGAAGCTGTGGCCACAGTAGTTGGTCGAACAGGGAATGGTTTCCTGTGTCGACACAATGAAGCATACGTGGTCTCGAGTATTAAGCATAGATGCCTAGTTAAATATGGGAACCGACGCCTAATTCCATACCCTAGACTAAGGCCGGGAGACGGTAGACGGAAGGATCGTACCCGTACGGAATCGGCGCCTAAATGTTCACGCCAATTCACCTAGTCTCTAGTGCCATGGACCGTTGCTAGACGGCCACCTATGGTAACGGGCCCTTGTGGGACACGGGCCCAAGTCTAGCTGAGGATGAACCTAAAGGGTCACACACAAATCACCGAGGAGGTTGAGAGATCGACTTGGAGTCAATCTCGAAGGATAAAATAAGTAATTGGATTACTTAAGGGAAAGTCCATTGGATGGACGGGCCGATATTGTATCGGGCTTTCATTTAATCGGTAAATTGGATTTTCGATTAAATATGGAAAGTTGAGATGTTGAGACGTTGGATCTTTTAATTGGATTAAAAGATCAACGGGAATAATTTAAGTGGACATTAAATTGGATTTAATATTGGGTTCGTCGTAATTGGATTACGATAAAACCCGGTCCGTTAAATTATACCCGAGAGGAGAAATAATTCCTAATTTGGAATAGGAAGAAGTTGGACTTCTTCCCTTAATTAAACATAGCCGACATGCTCCCTTGGAGGAAGCAAAATCAGCCATGTTGCATGCTAGGTGGTATGTTGACTTGTCTCTTTTGAAAAGAGACAAATCAACTCCAATCAAGCTCTTCCCTTTTGGTATGATTTGATCATACCATAAATTTTGGTAGGCTTGATTGAAGAATTGATGGTGATTGATTGGAATGAATCTAGACATCCTTGGATGAACCTAGACACATTCCAATAATCACATTAATTATGTATATATATTAGAATATACAACACCTAGCATAAGTGATTCATTATTCATCTTTTTCTAGGAAAAAGAGAAGACAAAAATCCTCTCCTCTCTCTCAAAATTTCGTGCTCCCTCCCTCTCTTACACTTGTGTTCTTCACTTGATTTTGAATCAAGAAGAAGAACAAAGTAAGTTTAAGAGAACACTAATTCATAGTGTTCTTCTCTTAAACCGATTCCTTCCTAAACCCGTTCTTTTCTAGCAAGAAGAACGTGTGTTTCTTCCGGTGTGGTGTGGATCACCTTTGGAGAATCCATACGTTTGGATTTCGTGAGCATTCCGGAGAAGGAACAACGCTAGTAGCCGGGAGCATACGCTAAACAATCAAAGGTAACGGTTTATTACGCTTTGATTGATTTCATTTGTATATCCATGCCCTATGTGTTTAAATATATGTTTTAATATTTACACATCCTACATCGAACGCCCGGTTGAGCACCCAAGGGTACACCCCTTGGAATTCGCGTATTTTGAATTTGATTTAAATTTACGCAATTTCTCGCCTTTTTCGCTTCCGCTCGTGCTCCCGGGCGGATCCGCTTGTCCTTCAAAAACTTCAAATTGATGTATTAACAATAGATCTTATGGAAGGAGAGGCAACGGCGGAGATGGGTTCAATGGAGGTGGCAAGGGTTGCAACCATTCTTATGGCGACGGGGACTATGGTGGAAGCGAAAATGGAGGAGGTTGAGGAGGGAGTGTTGTTTTAAGTGTGGTGAATCTTGGCCAAGCCGATAGTGGGGGTGGTGGAAGATATGGCGAAGTGGTGACAGAAGGAAGTTGACAACAGGGAGACGGGAGTTCATGAAATGGCCGATTCCCTTAATTTCGAATCACCGATTCAATCAGTCATTCGAGCGATTTTAAAAAAATAGAGTGATTTTGAGGCTAATCTAATTTTATAAGTCGGACCGAACTGTGGTAGATGATGATTTTACTGGTCCAATCAATTGTTCCTAGCTGAGTTTAAAAACATTGAAACGATGAAATAAAAAAACTCAATTTGTGGTGGGATATTTCCCACGACATAATTAGAATAACAATGTGCATCACAATATGAATTTCGAGAAATACTTTTGAAATGTGAATCAGTCTGCCCAGCAGCCCCCACAATCAATCTCACTTGTGTGGCATCCAAATATCCCACATAAGCTCACCCTTCTTTCCGTCCCCACTCTCCCCTCTTCACCCCCACCTACCTCTCTCCGCCATGCGCTACCCCTCACCATGGGCTGCTCCTCCACTTGCTACCTTCCCCCCAATCCCCTGCCACCACACCAACACCGCCACCACCGCCTCCCCTTAAACCGCCGATCCCTTCTCTTCCTCTCCACCACCCTCCCTCTCTCCACCCCCCTCACTTCCTCTGCAGCCACCCCTCCCGCACCGGACACCACCGTCACCGACAGAGTCTTCCTAGACTTCAGTCTCTGCCCATCTTACTTCCTCAACCGCACACTCGGCGAGTACGACCTCTCCCTCTGTGCTGAGTCTGAGCCCCTCGGCCGCCTCGTCCTCGGCCTCTATGGCAACCTCGTCCCCATCACTGTCTCCAACTTCAAAGCCATGTGCAATGGCTCCTCGGGCTCAACCTACAAGGGTACTTTGGTGCAGAAAATATTCCCGGGCCAGTTCTTCGTGGCGGGTCGACAGGGCCGGAGAGATAAAGGAGAGGTTAAGCCGCCGGTTGATCTGGTTAGAAACACTGACACCGTTGATTCCAAAGCCTTTCTATTGGAACACTCCAGGCCCGGTTTAGTTTCTTTGTGCTTGTCTGAAAACGATGATGATGAAGATTTGAAGCTCAGCCCGAATTATCATAACGTGGAGTTCTTGATAACTACTGGGCCCGGCCCTTGCCCGCAGCTTGACAGTAAGAATATTGTCTTTGGGTCTGTGCTTGAAGGTGAGTTCTCTAAATTACTGCCATTTAGCTTTCACACTGTGGTTGTGAATTTGGATTGACATACTTTGATAAAATGTGATATTTAAAGTTTGATTGATGTGTATCAAGTTTTAAGCATAATACTCGTCAATAGCTGTTTAATGAGTAATTGTTGGATCTCTGTCGGTTTGTTCTTGGTTTATAAACTCTTCGCCCCACAGAATTATGTTCCTTTTTTCATAGATTAGCTACTCATCGCATCTCAAATTTATACTCCTATGTTGATCTCACACTGAACTTTCAGAAAAGATAGGCGTTTATTGGTTTAAGTAGTGGCTGAGACTTAGTAGTGTCGTGTTACTATGATTACTGTAATTGAGGGAGCAGTTTTGGAAGGGGAAAAACAGTGTACAGAAATAGAGCTTTATTTTGAGACATCAAGAAACGTAAACGGTAGTGGGTAGTTATAAGTTTGGGGCAGAAGAAGTATTATTCGTGAGCATTGGAAAGAATCTAATAGGAAAGGGCGGATTGTGATTTGGAACTATTGTTAAGATTGTTTTGGTGGCATAGAAATGATCTCTAAGAAATAGAACTAGAAGACATTCAATTTGATCTGCATCGACTTTTCCAAATTTCAGTTTGGTGCCAAATTAGGCATCAAGATACATTCAGATTAGTGGTGTGAGAACGGGAGTTTTACCTTGTTTGCCTTATTTTGGCAGTAGACGAGCCAACATTCAACACACAGTACTTTCAGAATGAAATCTTAAATTATATGTGATGGAACTTACATCTTTTCTGGTTCTAGTATCTAAACCATTCTGTTATATCCATCAAACTAATGAAAATTTCACTGCCCAGCTATTTGATTATTGGATAAGCTGGTTCTTTTTAATACCGTGGTTGAAAGTGAAGAACGGTCTGAAGATATTGTTTTCAACACTATATGATGATAGTTCTAATGCACAGCTTAGTGCCACTAGAAAGAGCAAAATGAGCGGCAGAATGAGCTAGTCCATCGTGAAACTTGATTGATACTAAGTTGAGATCTGGTTTTTGAAGTTGAATGCTAAAACCGTTTATCTCATTTTAAGTTCTAATTCACATAGTTCATACAAATTTAGATGGTACAGTATCTAGTGTTGTTGATTTAAAGCCAGGTTCACGTCACATCTGCGCTCCTTTTGTTTGTGAATTCGACGTTCGTATTTTGTTTTAATGTCCCTTGCAGGTTACGACTTATTTTAACGTATGTTCGAAATGGTTTCTCTTGGACTTCTTGCTAATCTACTTATTCGGAATGTATACCTCTATAATAAGGTGCTTTGCTGCATTCTAATGTCGAACTATAATTTAAACGCATTTGGTTCCGAAAAAATTGGTACCTCAAAATCACAGTTAATCAGTTGATGTTGTGTCATTGAGTGTTGGAAATCCGTACCCGGTATAAACTTAGAGTACTAAAGAAGGTTGAGAAGGATTTGAACTTTTACATTTTTGAGATTACTTGTAGTAAGTAGTATCTTTAGTTGGAAATTACTCTTTGTGTTCTTGATGGAAAATTCTTACCTGAACCAGGTTTGGCCGATCCGAATCAAACCAATCACAGAGCAAGTGTGATACACGTGACATGTGATTGGTCTCTCTAAACTGTACACTAATCACATTACAAGTGTATTGCACTTGCCATATACTTGTTCATGTCCGGCCAAAATCGATTTGGGTTAGAATTTCCCATTCCTGATAGAGGTGAGGCAAATTTTCAATAAGATACTACGAAGCTGCTGGTTAATGTGGTTACAGACAGGTTGTTAAATAACCACGAACAAAAGTCTCATGATAAAGTATTCACTCAAATATTATCATACTTCTCATGTTTGGACCACTACTAAGATAAAATGACGATGCTCATCTAAAGTTCAAGTTTAAGATCGGGTTTCGAGATAGCCTTTCTAAGTCGAATTTTTCCTAGATCAGGTTAGTGAATATTATTTATGGATCAATAATTAGCATTTGTTCTGTGCAAATTATTTGTGAAAAATCTACGATGAATCCTTTCCAATGATGAACTTCAGGTAGTATTCATTATCCGTGGTCTGTTTTTCCGTTAGTTCCACCGGCTTTGTGCCATCTCTGGGTTGCTTGTTTACACATTAGAATGTGAAGTCATGATTTGAAATATTTGCAATGTTTATGTACACAGAATACTCAAAACAGAAATTAACTTTTTGAATTCTTTGCAATGTTTATAACAATGTGTGTTAAGGTCAAAACTCGTTGTTAGAGATATTGCGGCCTTGTTTGGTTTTGTTTTCATTCTCAGTTTTCAATATTAAGTATTTTCAAGTGAGATTTTATTTTTGTATTGGATGTTTTGTGATAAAAGCAAATATGTTTGATTAATATATTTTGTGATAGTTTGACTTACGAAAGACGCGATAGAATGAAAATATATTTGAATTAAGATGTTTTATGATAGTCTTTTGTACGACAAGACATGATATTTTGTAATAATTCTTGTATGAAAAGATGTGATAAAATGAATTTTATAAAATCTATGGTCAAATCGCCAAAGAAAATTCCAACCAAACATGATCTTTACAATTTAAAATAATATAGAATTGAGAATGTGTATTTAAAGATAAATTCAAACATGGTCTAAATATTTAATGTCTGTTATTATAATAGTCTGGACTTTTAAATGAGGCGGTGTTGTTCAATATGATATCACATTTAAGTTAACAAGAGATTTTGAGTTTGGTTGACGTGCAAGGCTTAACCTACGCACGATGATTGAACAGGTGTCTTTCTATGATTTTTTGGAAATGTTTCGAGAAATACTTGGAGGATTTTGATGAGGAAAATCTCTACTCTTTTAAGACGGATAAGTAGAATATATATCTTCTAAGTTTTATTTCTTTCATTATGTTCATGTTTCTAGCATACACACAACTGATTTTTGTTTTCTTTTTAGTTTATGTTGATATGATGATTTGATTTGCATATGTAATGCCAAGTGCATCTTTGTAAATTTTATATTGTGTAAGAGGGTATCTGTAATATTCTTACTAGTAAGGATCCGTGATGTTTCAAATGATAATAAATGTATATAATATTTATCATTTTGAAAATGGATTTATAAGATAATGGTAACATTTTTCTTTTATATAGATAATGATTGAGACCATCAATGAATTTATTCTTTTTGTGATTATTATACTAAATACGTTATTTTGGGAGCATATTATAAGTTGACACTTGCATGAAAATTACGATTATCTTTTACTGGTAGTTATAGATAGCCATTTGAGATGTGGAATTTATTGTCGTTTTAAAAATCATCAGAGTCGTTCTTTTTCACATTACTTTTCGACATTCTTCATTTTTGTAGTATGCTACAACAGCAGAAGTGTTTGAACTAAATATTTTTATACTATAGATGCAAGAATGCTGTAACATCATTCTATGCATATGGAAAGATAAAGAACTATCAATAAGGATTATTATCCGTCTTCACTTGCTATAACTCCGAAATAATATTTTATTACATTTGTCCCTTTTTAACTATATATACATTACATTTATAACAAGTTTCAAACATTACTATGTGTAGTTTATTTCCTAAGATATAAAGACCCTTGGATGAAGATCAAAACTGAAAGTTTACTTAAATTCTTATAATGTCAGCATTTTCGTCCAAATCCGTAACCTTACGGGTGTGATTGTAAACAAAGCATTTCAGAAGGGGCTTAGATGTAATTCTCAAACTTCAAAGGAGTCAAGTGCAATTACACTTTCTCATAGGAAGTCTACATGTAATTAGCTCAAATGTTTATAGTTCAATTTCATTTTCTGTATCTATTGTATCGAAACTTATGCTGTAAAATGTCGTGTATCCTTGAGTTGAATACCATAGCATGATCATATCAGTAATCCTCTGCAACCTGCTGTTGCACAACTGAAGAAATCGAACCGTTTTGCAGGGTTGGATGTTGTGACAGCCATTGCTTCCATTCCCACTTACAAACCAGGAGAAAGAATCCGACAGTACAACGACTTTGCAGAGTTTATCGGAGACGGAAGAGCCAAAACCGCTCGTGCAATCTGGAACAGACCTCTCAAAACTCTGTATATCAGTAATTGTGGAGAACTGAAAGTCGCAAAGCCTACCCTTCCCCCAACTCTACCCTGATATTGCTGTCTTACGTCGTTGAGGTTCGCTTGTCGTACTCATGTGCATACTCTAAGTCGTTACTGATATTTTTCTCAGCAACTACCGTTGCCCAAGTAAATTTAAGGAGAGACGAATCTGCGTTGTTTCAAGTGTTTCTGGTGCTGTCTGCATTGTTTCTTTCTTCTTGGTGAACCAGAATTCGTGTTCATTGCTGGATATATATGTAGACCTTGATCAGATGAAAATTTCTGATTAACTTTTAAATCTATCCCTAGACGCATGCGTATACATAATTTAACTTCAAAAACCATATACAGTAAATTTTTTATAAATTAATAATGTTGGGACCACGTAATATTATTAATTTAAAGAGGTATTAATTAATAAATAAATTAATACTTTATTTATTTAAAGAGATTTTTTTCGATTCAATCAATTTTATTATATATTATTCATGATTAAAATATATACATTATATCGACTTTTGAATCATGTTCATGTACAATGGTGACTAATTAAATATAATATATCCCTAAAAATAAAATAAAATTTATTGTAGTACGTAATACTGATTAAGAGTTAATACAAGTTCATCTATGGTAAGGAAATCAACCACTACATAAACAACATCACACGTTTTTAATTAGTCAATTCAAATCAAAATCATACAACCATGGCTGCTCATCTAAAAGGTGTCCAAAGCTCAATCATGACAAATCAAATACGTAAAGCACTATGTGAGTTTAAGAGAGGTCACCCCACATGCACTCAAAAAGATTTGCAATAATGGATTGATGAAAATTTTCATTTGAAAGTTAGTCAAAATACAATATCGAATATACTCAAGCGATCATCTGAGTACCTTTCAGCTAATATACAAAAAGAAGGGATACCAAGCTAGATTTAAATTTTAAAAAGATACAAATAACAATACAGTTATATTTTACTAAGTTGTTCTAATTATATTGTAATTTTATAGAATTATTAATTTATAATATTGAAGGGATCATAAATTTACATAAAGGTCTTCTGAAAAATTATTATCGTATTAGTTTATCGAAATTATTAACTTAGACTTTGGGCCCAAGTCGGGACTGAAAATATTATTTTAGAGAGATTATTGATTTATCGAGTATTAATTTATAAAGGTTCTACTGTATAACTAATTTACTTCTCTATATACATATTATATCTATACTCTATATAAATGTGTGAATACTCAAGTTATTTGTTCCCCATTATGAAAAGACAAATATACCCTCATTTAAATATTATTAATTATTTATTACAGATTCTGGAATTTTTAATAATTTAGAATTCTAAATATTCTAAACCTCCACCATATAAATTTAGGACAAAAAACCTAAATCGTGAATCATGAATGAATCTAATTACCAGAATTTTAATAACCTACTTCTAATCGTGAATCATGAATGAGCCTAATGACACAGGCCTATCACACATTAAATTTTATAGAAAATATTATATTATAAAATTAGTTATAGAAAAAATAAAATTCTATAAGAAAAATATTTAAGAGTTTTAATTGCTCTAAACTACTTAGGAATAACATATTCAACTAGAAAAATTAATATGCCAAATAATATTTCAACACAATTACTTTGCTAGAATAAATCTTAATTATATTAAGAACCTTTTTAATTTACCATGATACATTAAAATTTAAAATAAACTACACATGAATAATATATAAGATGTGACATAAAAAATTTGACAATAAAAGTATTACAATAACAAATGTGACATAAAAAATTAAGTTGTAACATAATATATTATTGAATAAGAAATACATGAGCCTCCAAATCAGAATCGAAAGTGACATACATGAGCCTCTGAAAGATCACTTCATACTCAAGGGGCAAGGAAACAAGCAATCCATTATTGAACTTAGGTACGAACGATTGGGAGACTTTTGCCATTTGTGAGGTGTTATCAGCCATAAATATTCAGCATGCCCAAACCCACCTCCACCCTCCCCACACCAGCAAAAGCCAAATATGAATCCTGAACCAACACAAAAATTCCAATTTGGCCCTTGGCTGAAAGTTGAAAACCACCTAATCCTTAATCCATTCATCGTTGTTTACAAAGATAAAATTGCAAAAGCAAGCCCCAACAATTCATTTGCCCCATCAACCCAACCCCAAAACCACTCGGCCAAACTCACCCTGGCTACTCACCGAACTCACCTAACTCACCCTGAACCAAATCAGAAAACAAATCCCAACCCTGACAAAGTCAATCCTCCTTCAGAAATCGAAACAATGAAAAATTTCCCTAAAGGGATACTGAAGGAAATTAATGATACTGACAAACTCCTGCTACCTCCACTGCACCTTCTCTTTCATCCCCAAAATGAAATCCCAACTTCCCGCTCTCCTCACCCAAAATTATCTCCCCTGACCGCAACCTCTCAAACCTCATCTCATGATAAACCTAGACCTTTGCCCCATTGGACCTATCCAAATGATAAGGCCCAGCCCACTACCCAAATGGACCTCACAACCCAACAAACCTACCAAGCCCAACAACTCAACCTAAAACACAAACACCCAACTAAGGAAAATCCAACCCACAAGCCCACGAAAGATAACCCCAAAATCCACCATGTAATCCTAGACCCTATAAGCCCCATAGACAATATCAGCCAACTGGGCAAAAGGCCCCCTCTTAACCCATTACAGAACGTAGAAAATCCCAAAAGAACAAAAATCCTGAACACTTCTCATCCCATACCCACAACTTTTGATACTGAAAATACCCACCCCAACCTTCACCCATGGCTTGATGCACCAAACACACCTGGCGAAAAAAATCAAATTCTAATGGAGCTCATACAGGAAAAAACTCTTGTTCATAAAGAGAGAAGAATCATACGCATGAAATAAAAAGCAAGAAACAAGTGGACGAACTTGCAAGTGAATACTCATTATCTGAAAGTCTGGAAAATTTTGCCTGCATCCCAAGAATTACTGAAAATGATCAACCTACCAATCTCTTGAATGTCGAGGGCCCAAAGGGGCCAAGGGAGTGACACAATGAGGATTCCAACTTGGAATTGCCGTGGGTTGGCCCGGTCGGCGGCAAGGAGAATGCTACGGGACCTCCTCAGTTCACATAAGCCAGACATCGTTTTTCGTTGCGAACTCAAAACTCCACACACCGATAAGATCTCTTCCCTTCTCCAGAATTTTAATCTTTCTCTGTTTGATTTTGTCCCTGCTATTAGTAAGGCTGGTGGTCTTTGCCTTGCTTCGACCCCCAGCCTTAATGTAAATATTGTTTTGAAGGAATCGTGGCTGATTAGTGTACTCATATTTCTCAATGCTGAACCATGTCCTTGGCAATTTACGGGCGTTCACTGCCCGGCTGTACCTTTGTTTAAACCATTTTTTTGGCAGAGTCTGAATGATCTATCCTCCACCTTTGATGGACCATGGTTGGTCATGGGTGATTTCAATGCCGTTTTGTCTCAACAGGAAAAAAGGGGAGGAAGACCTTTTGCATCTGGATCTAGGAATAGTATGGGAGATGAACTAGATAGTTGTAGCCTCATTGACCTTGGTTTCACTGGGAATAAATTCACTTGGTCTAACAAACGGCTGGGTTTTGCCAATATCCAATCAAGACTTGATAAGGGTGCAGCTAATGCTGACCGGTGTTTACTCTATCCTAAAGCCACAATATTCCACTTACCTGCAATTACCTCCGATCACTCCCCATTACTACTTGACACTCACCCACAGACAGCTTCCCGGCTGAGACCGTTCTTTTTCGAGGATATGTGGTGTTGTGATTTTTCATGTGAAATGGTAATTGCTGACACATGGTCTTTATCTGCTGCAGGAAATCCAGCCACTAAACTGCACAATCTACTACGCAATCTTCAAGGAAACCTACGGAAATGGAACAAGGAGTCATTCGAGTGGTGTCAAGATAGGATCACATTGATAAAACAGAAAATTGAAGAGCTACAAAGACTGGATCAATCTGTCGGAAACCTTGAGAAGGAACAAAATTTCCAATGCGAACTTGATGAACAATTCAAACGATTGGAAATTAAATGGAGGCAAAAGGCTAAACAACGATGGTTGGAGGATGGGGATGCAAATACTCATTTCTTTCACCTCACAGCCATCCTCCAATCAAAAGCCAATTTCATTCACTCTATCCAAACGAGGCAAGGAAATTCCGTCACGGAATGGGAGCTTACATGAATTCTATCACTACTTTACTTCACTTTTTACCTCTGAAATCACACACGAGCACGAGTCTACTAATATTTTCCTCCAAGATCTTGTTCCAGGAATCATAACAGCAGCGGAAAATCAAGAGATCCGAAGCATCCGCTCACCAATGGAAATTAAAAATGTTGTGTTTGAAATGGCATCACTCAAGAGCCCAGGACCGGATGGATTCCCCCCCAGTTTCTACAAGAAATTCTGGCATATTGTGGGGGATCAAGTCTCAAAAGCCACCCTCCACTTCTTCAATACAGGAACGATCCTCCCTGCCCTTAACCATACATATATAACCCTAATCCCAAAAAACCAAAAAGCAGCCAAAGTCGAGCAATTCCGGCCAATCAGCTTGTGTAATACTACCTATAAAATCATATCCAAGTTGTTGGCAAACAACATCAAACCAACTCTTGAAAAAATCATTTCCCCATTCCAAATGGCCTTCGTTCCAGGAAGAACCATCTCGGAGAACTCGATTATCTCACATGAACTCATGCATTACCTCCACCAAAAGAAAGGCAAAAAATGCGATATGGCTATAAAGATCGACCTCATGAAAGCCTATGTCGTGTGGAGTGGAAGGCTTTACTCTCACTCCTTGAACATGTGGGATTCTGTAGTGAGTTGGTTGGATGGATTTCCCAATGCATCTCTTCACCGAGCTTCTCAATCTTGATCAATGGTGCCCCGTATGGCTACTTCAAACCAACTAGAGGAATGCGTCAGGGAGACCCCCTTTCCCCTTATCTCTTTATCATTTATGCTGCAGTGCTTTCCCGATTAATTTTAAAAGAGGAGCTAAATGGAAACATTAAAGGGATTAAGGTTTGTAGGAGTGCTCCATCAGTCTCACATCTCCTCTACGCTGATGACTTAACCATCTTTTGCAGGGCCGGGGAGAGAGATGCACTTGCCGTCAAGGAATGCTTGGACAAATTTGAAACTTGGTCGAGCCAAAAAGCCAACACCCGAAAGTCATTTGTCCACTTCAGCAAGAATGTCCCTAATCGCCAAATTAAAGAAGGAGCCTATTTTTCAGTCTCGGTACAGTCCTAATTGAAAATTTGGGAGGACCCTTGGATACCATCTATTAAAGGGTTCTCACTGGAGTAGCCACCCAACTTGAATCCGGACTGGCCGACTCAAGTATCAGCCCTGATTGATCAACAACAACGCCAATGGAAAGACGAACTCCTTGATCAGATGTTCGATCCAGCTTCGGCCTATGAAATTCGGAAAATTCAAATTCCAGAAACGCTGGAACTCCCACGACTGTTTTAGGCGCCCTCCAAGTCAGGGAAATTTACAACCAAGACAGCCTACCTTGCAATCAAAACACCGCTTGAATCCATTGATCCTGAAGATGCTACCGTCGGAAAAAGAATTTGGAGCCTCCAACTTCACAATCGATTGAAACTTTTTGTCTAGAGGACACTGTTTGATTCACTTCCAACTAGAGGTAAACTCTCCCAATTGTTCCATAATTCTGATCCATGTTGCCCTTTTTGTGATTTCCAGGACGAAAATGCCGAACATCTCTTCTTGCACTACCCTTTCACTGCACAAATCGGGATGCTCTCTAAGTGGCAAGTGAGACTCCACCGATGGGCACACTAACCACTTAAAACTCAACCATTTTCCCTGATCAGGAGGCGCAAAAAGAATTCATCATTACATGGGCAATCACATTGGAGGCAATTTGGAGAGCAAGAAATGAGCTCACACATGGAAAACAGGCTGCAACACCAGTGGAAATTGCAAAGCAAATCCTCAACAAGACGGCATACCATCTTGTTGTTGCTCTCTCAAAGAAACTGAAACCACAAACCAACTGTCGCTGGCACCCTCCTCCTAAAGGTTGGACCAAGATCAACATGGATATCTCATTCAAAGAAAATAGATTTACTGCTGCAATTATTGGCCGAGGACATGATGGAAATATCGTGCTGATGGAAGCGTATCAGATCTTCACCTATGATGTCTCAAATGCAGAATTGAAAGCTATCTACACTGCAGCCCCGAGAATGGATCAACTTAATCTTGAAGCAGTTATCTTTGAATCCGATTCTACAACCGCAATCCAGTGGATTAAAAATCTTGAAGCAGAGGTGGACAGAAGTGCAATGCAAGATGTGTCGGCAATCCGAAGAATGTGGGAAAATAGAAGGACATGGGACTTTAGGAAAATACTTTGCTTGTGTAATCGTTTAGCACATGGTATCGCCAAATGGGCGCATGGTGCAAACTGGGACGGACCTATACCCCCCCCCCCCCCCCCCCCCCCAATGCTCCCCAAAGATGTATTTTTTGACCAAGGATGTTCACCCTTGGAAAATTCTAATTCGTGAATGGAAGTTACCACATCAAAAAAAAAGAGAACAAGAAATAGATTATACCAATCAGTGCATATGAAAATAAGATTAAGAAGTTAAACTAAAAATATATAGAATTAAAATTGCAATATAAAGGCAAAAAATAAAATTTTATACAATAATATTTCAAATTTTAGATGGTAATAAAGCATGTAAATAATACTTTGACAATATTTTGATACTGAAATATAATTAATATTAGGATCTTACAATACAAAATATTGGTAATATTGTCCAATTAAATTATATTTTTATAATAATAGTCAATAAATAATTAATTTGTAATCATTTTGTAAAAATAAATTAGAAAGCAACGATATTCAAAATATAGTAAAAGAAAACATATCGCATACACAAACATAATATAGCAAAATCAAATAATAGCAAAGAGTCATAATAAAACCTACGAATAAAAATTGATCAATTTTATTAAAATAAAATTTCTTCTAAAATCGAATAACGATTAAGTATCAAAATTTAATTACAAATAAAAATTATCAATCTGATTACAGTGCTATTGAAAATTTTAAAAAGAGCTAACTAATTGATTTTATTTCAATATTAATAGGTTAAAAATACCATGTCCCCCTCCCCCTGCACCCCCAAGACATTGACATTGAAGAAGAGTATAAATAGTAATATAATTTAATTTAAAACCTTATCTTATTGAGTAGTAAATTAACTAACATAATTGTAGGTCCTAACGAGATATATATAACTATTTTTATGCTTTAAAAGGTACATAAAACTTGTAACATTTAGTCCCCTATTATACAATTAGCGCCCACATGTCATTTTTTTTTTAATATCCAGAGGGAATGGTGTTATAAAACTAAAATTGTTACCTTTTAATATTTACGGGACCAAAAGTGAGAATTCCAAAATCAATGGACCAAATTAATATAGGAAGGACCTAAGTTACGGACTGAAAAATGCTATTTCCCCTTATGAAAATAAGAAAAGTCAAATGGTGAGTAAACATTAATACAATAACAATAAAAGCATAACATTTTAATATAATTATATACTAACACATTAGTACAATTATATTTTCATATTAAGAAAATTAATAAATTTTAGATAAACTTAGTACAATAAAATAATAAATAAAACTGAGTTAATTATGATGAAATTAGAAAAAAAAGATAATAAATAAATAAGCCAATGAGATTAATATATTTTTCAGTAATAAATTTATAAAAATAACTTAAGTTTAAAAAGGAAAGAAAATAAAAATTGATATATGAATAGAATATTATTAAATTGAAATTGCTTATGAAAATTCAACTATTTGGATAATCCAAATGTTTTAGTTTTACATCTATTGTTTCTTTTATAAATGTGAAAAATAAAATTTTATACAATAATATTTCAAAATTTAGAAGCTAATAAAGCATGTAAATAATGCTTTGACAATATAAAAAAGTTGATACTGAAATATGATTAACATACATTATAAGATCTTACAATACAAATATCGGTACTATGGTCCAATTTGATTATAGTTTTATAACAATAGTCAACAAATAATTAGTTTGTAATAGTGTTAATAAATTAAAAATAAATGACATTCAAATATAGTAGTAAAAGAAAACATACAACACACACAGACAAAATGTAACAAAAAATAAAATAAAATTAAACAACAGAAAATAGGCATAATAAAACCTATAAATAAAATTGATCAATTTATGTTATTAAATTGGAATTTCTTCTATCCAAGATAAAGAGCTTCGACTAATTATTTTTATTTTAATATTAATTTTTTGCTTATTATTATTCTATATTTTCATATTAATTGGTTTGATACATAATAATGAAATAATCATTAGTGAATATACGAAATACAAAAATTAAATTTTGGGGAATATCTTTTTATTCAATAGTACCAATTAACTTTAGAAAGTGAATTAGAAATAATAGAATTAAATAATTTCTGTATCAATTTAATAATAATTATCAATTTATTTGAAAATACAATTGTATAATACTAATATTTCAATTACAAAAATATGAATAATATCAAGAATTTATCATAAATGATATATTTACTTCTAAAAATATATTTGTACACGTGCATCGCACGTTATGCTTTCTAGTATGCTATAAATGTGTATAATATGCATCATCTATATCTATCTATATTTATATCTATATTATATATAAAAATATAAATCTACAAGTGTTTGTTCCCCAGTGAAAGGACAACTACACCCTTATTTAAGTACGCTTTTTTATAATAGGTCAAAATTAGTTATATACAAAATAAAATTCTACAAAATAAATTATTTAATTAGTAGTCCTAATTGCTCTAAAACTACTTAGAGAATGAATAATATATCCAACTTAAAGGAATAAATATGCAAATAATATTTCATCGTAATTACTTTGCTAGAAGAAATCTTAATTACTTTAAGAAAATTTAATTTACTATGGCATAGTAATTTTTTTAAAAAAGAATAAGACATAAATAATATATAAAATAGTAATCTAAAATTAAACTTAGAAAGTACTCTTTTTAATAATAAAGAAAAAGCAATTTCAAAAGAATAAAATTCTATTTAGCAAAGAAAAGTATTTAGTAGTGCTAAATTCTTAATTGCTCTAAACTATTTAAAGAATAAATAATATATCCAACAAAAAAAATAAATTTGCAAATAATATTTCAATTGTAATCCACGGAATAGAATTCCAATCGCGTCCCGACATAAAAGCACAAGTCCTCGCAGATTTCATTTCAGAATTAGCTCCAAGAGCGGAAGAAGACGGACATGGTTTATGGAAAATGTTTGTAGACGGATCGTCCACCTCAACAAGCAACGGAGTAGGGATAACCATTGAAAGCCCAGAAGCAGACACCATGGAGTACGCCATCACGCTAGCCATCCCGGTCTCAAATAATGAAGCTGAATACGAAGCAGTATTACTTGGAATCAAGCTGTCCGCACAGCAGGGGCCCAAAGGATGCATGTATTCAGTGACTCCCAACTCGTGATCAACCAAGCAGAGGGGGAATACGAAGCACGACGAGAGAAGATGGCTAAATACTTGATGAAACTCCAGGCAGAAAAAGAAAAGTTCCAAGAATTTAGCATCAAGCAAATCCCCAGGGAACAAAACTCGGCAGCTGACCAACTAGCAAGACTGGCTAGCTCAACTCACTTCACTAAAAAACGAACCGTAACCCTGCTGTCAGCAGCGTAGTAGGCGATCAGTCTAGAAGAAAACGTCGAAGGAGGGGACAAAGAAATCCTGGTAGCGACGATACAATTACTCAGTGGAAGATTCCCATCATCCAATTTTTGACGGAGGGAACCTTGCCCCCTGACCAAAAAGAAGCCAGGAAGATAAGGACACGTTCCGCTAGATTCACTTCGATAGACGGGGAGCTTACAAAAGGGGATTCTTCACTCCATTGCTAAAATGCTTAGACCGCAAACGAGCCGAATACGTCCTCCGGGAAACACACAAAGGCAGCTGCGGGAATCACTTGAGGGCCCGATCCTTGGCCAAAAGGTTTTACGACAGGGATACTATTTGCCAACCATGTTGGAGGACGCATCAGATTTGGTACGCACATGCTCCCCCTGTCAAAAGCACGCTAACCATTTGCATAATCCCGCCGCGTTCATGAAAACGGTAGTGAGTCCTTGCCCATTCGACATGTGGGGAATGGATATAGTGGGGAAGCTTCCTCGCGCGGTCGACAGAAAGAATACCTAATCGTAGCAGTTGATTACTTCACCAAATGGGTGGAGGCGGAATCCCTATCAAGCATCAGCACAAAAGAAGTAATCAAGTTCGTATGGAAAAACATCATATGCCGATTTGGCATTCCCAGAGCAATAATCACAGACAATGGAACTCAGTTCCAAGGAAGCAAAATGAAGAATTGGTTAGGGGAGTTGAAGATAAAGCAACTGTTCACATCAGTAAACAACCCCCAAGCAAATGGTCGAGGGAAAGTGACGAATCGAACCATTCTTCATAAATTGAAAACGCATCTAGGAAAAGCTAAAGGAAACTGGGTGTACGAACTCCCAGGAGTCCTCTGGGCGTACCGCGCCACTCCCAGAGAATCAACAAAAGCATCCCCGTTCAATTTGGTATATGGGACGGAAGCCATACTCCCCGCAGAGATATAAGAGGAAACTTGGAGCGTAAAAGTCTATGATAAAGAACAAAACCCCCAAGCGATGAGGGAAGATTTAGATTTGATCGAGGAAACGAGGGAGGTAGCAGAAAGAAGGATCCAAGCATACAAATGCTTAATGACCAAAGCTTATGACGGAAAAGTCCAAGAAGAGGAACTAGTGTTGCAGAAGACTGAAGTCACGGGACCCATAGGAAAGCTAGATGCAAAGTGGGACGGCCCGTACATAGTGACAGAAGTAGTAGGACCCACTACTTATAGATTAAAGAGGGAAGATGGAAGTCCACTCCCTCGAACTTGGAATGTAAAAAACTTGAAAAATACTATGTGTAACTATTTTTCCCATTGAATAAAGAATCTATTTGTCCTTGAAGTGAATTCATTATGATGACTCTCTATTATTAAAGTTCAGTTACTAACGCATGATATTCCATATCAATGTTGTGCGATAATATTAGTCCAAACAAAGAAAAAAATATATAATACGTTTCCAAAAGGCTGATCATAATATGGCAACGGGGAAGACTAAGGCCAAAAAACTACCTTGAGGGGAGGTATCCCACCCAGAGTAAAAAGGCCGAAAGAATCCTCTGTGGATAAAGAGAGTTACATAGAATGGGAACTCCTTAAGAAAAATCTTAAAGAAAAACTTTGAGGCAAACACTAGCATATATAAATCTGCATAAAAATCTCCATAACACCAATATAAAGAAAACGTATGAGGGATAAACCCCAAGGTAACAGCGAAATACTAAAGTCAAGAAAGAACACTAAAGCATGTAAAAATATGAAATCCTATCAAACTATGGCACATCAGCTGGGACAATCATAGCCTCCCCAGTCACAATAGCTCCTCCATCACCTTCTGGCCCTCCGAGCTCTGCCACCGAAGGAACAAGGAACAAGAAATCCTCCCCGGTAAACCAACTGCTGGAACGCAAGGTCGCGCGACACTCCCTAATAGTTTGATCATAGACCTCCTCCGCCTTGGCGAGTGCCGCAAGCTCAAAATCTCCAGACTTCTCAAATTCCTCCCTAAAGCCAGCCTTAACGCATTCCAAGTAAATCTTCCCCACTTCAAACTTAAGGTATTGAGAACTTGAAATAACTACGGTTAAGAGAATCTCTGAGTTCCTTCCCAAGCACAACAGCGTCAGCGAGCTCCCCCTCCAAGCGCTCCTTAGCTTTGGTGGACTCAGCTAAGGCCGAAGTCAAACAACTTATCTCCCCCTGATACTTCTCGAAGCGCTTGGAAGCCACTTTAGCCAAAGTGTTCACCTACAAGAAAGAGAAGCCATGAAGAAAACCACAAAAATCTTAAACTTAATCAAAAGCAACGAAGAAACTACACACCCTTGCAGACTCCCCGCAGAGCATGCTCACAAAACCATCATCTGAGAGGGAGGAAAACTTAGACACATCAAACTCGCTGATCGTGGGTTGAAGTTTCTCCCTCGCTATCTGGACATCGGCGGTGTCCCAATATGAAAAAACATCCCCGCGTCGATTGGTCCCATAGGTGAAATATCCTTTTTCCCATACCATAGGAAGCAGCATCAGAAGAGGTGTTCGGAGGACGCTTGGAACCACTCCCTCTAGAACTCGAAAGAGGAGAACATCGCCCACTAGAAGCATCCCTCGCCTGCGAAGGATTGGAACCCCGCCTTTCACCTTTGTCATGCAGAGGCGGAGGAGGAGGAAGGGGGCGAGCTCGGGCTGAAGTCCCGGAAGGGCCACTCTCCCGCGAAGCTTTAAAGCGGCGAACATCCTCCAAAGACAACTTTTTTTTTCTGAAAATAGAAAATAAAACACGTAAACAACAAACAATAAGTAAAAGTAAAAAGTAACAAAGTAAGGCGAAAGATGAAGAGGGATACCCTCAGAGAACAAGCCCGTCACATTGAAGACTTGATCAAACAAACTAGTCCCAATATAAGACATCTTGAGGTTGTGACTCGGGGGGAAATCAAGGGAGGAATCAACCCAAGGAGCGCACAAACCCCAGTCGGAATCTCGAACATAAAGAAATCTCTCTTTCCATGGAGCCCGAGATGAAGTACAATCCTCCAAAAACTTGCAACCATTGCGAGGATAAAAGTAGAAAAAAGAGTCATTCACTACCTTCTTGACGGAAAAAGGGTATGGAAAGCTTCTACAGAATGGGACAAGTCTAACTCGCTAAAACGATGAAGAAATCCCAAGAAGAACATGAAGGCATTTGGAGTAAGCTGACTCACGATAACGCCAACACTACGAATAATCTCCACTAATAAAGGGTGAGAGGGAAGAGTAAAGCCCGAGAAAAAATACACGGAATATACCGTAAAAAACCTGAAAGGAGGAGACTTGACACGATCCCCAGAAGAAGGAAGAAGAAATTCCACCAGAGGAGAAGAATTATAGTTATCCTCCAAGAAACAAAGTTCTTCTAAACCAATAACACTATCACACACATCCACATCCATAACCCTACAACGAGACCTAGGAGATGAAGAACATTCCCCCCTTAGTTCATTAGAAACGGTTAAAGGAGCCTTCGGACCTACCCCCTTGGGAGAAGATGAATTAGACTCGAAAGAAACGTCTAAAGAATCGGCCGAACAATCGGGACGATTGCGTATGGCCTCAATAACCTCTAACGCGAAACTATCATCATCACCATCTAGAACAATCACGTCGGAAGAGCGAGAAAGATTAAGAGTAGGACGACACGATGACTCCTCACCCGAAGGAAGAATAGAAGAGCGAAAGGAGGACCCCCGACCGCCGAGCCGAGGTAAACCCTCTCGGCCCCCACGGTCAGGCGCGTCTCGACCGCCAGCATGGTCGAGACTGCCTCGACCAGCTGCTGGGCCGAGGCCAGAGCATCGACCAGGCTAGTCGAGGCCGAAGCCTCAGCCGCCTCGACAAGCCTGCTGGTCGAGCCCCACAGGGCTACGGCCAGCACCGCTCTCTTCGCCTCGCCCCCCCCCCCCCCTCGTGGTCGAGCCGAACCCCACTAGACCTACGAGGAGACGCCATGATTCCCTCATGAAAATTATTAGACATCAAGACTACGATCGAGAAGAGGAGAAGCAACCAACAATGCAAAAAATAAAATACGAGCAAAACAACAAGAAAAGAATGCAATCCAAAAAAGCATTCTTGATTAAAAAGTACCTTTTCGGTTTGACATTTGAAAGATAACGAAAGAAATAGAGCAACCGAGCCTAAGAGGAAGCACGAGTCAAGAAGGAGTGAACGACGAGCAAAGCTAAAAAATTTCTAAACCGCATGAATGAGATGTGTATATATAGATGATGAAGAAGAAGAACTTACCAAACGAGGAAGATCATAATTACCAAAGTTTTGAATATCCCCTTTTCTAAAGAAGATGAACTAACCAAAATAGGCGGATTCTATTTACCAAGCTCCAATTATTTTCTTCCCAAATATTTAGAACTTGAGGGGGCAGTTGACATGGAGAAAATGGAAAGTCAACTATCATTTATTTCTCTCCATCAAAAGTGAGTAGATCAAGGGATAGCTAAGGAGATCAAGGGATAGCTAAGGAGATCAAGGAGGAAACTGAGCACTTGGGGCATGATTCATGGAGCTCTAGCATTAATGCTAGAACAAGAAAAAGATCAAATTAACCTCTTAAAAGATTTCCATATATATCCAAGGATATGAGGGTGAAGGACAAAGAAGGCAAAATACGACACTTACCGTAAATAGATTAGTAGTATAAATAGGAGTTCAAACCTCTTATTTGGGGAGACTTTTTACTTTGAGAGAAATACGAGAGTTCAAGTGTATAGCGAATTTATCATCTTGGATTGAACCGTAACGTACTGGTGATTGTGCCCAAACGATAATCAATAAATTAATTAGGGTAAACATCATTTTTGGTCCCTCAAGTATGTCACTTATCCACTTTTGGTCCCTCATGTTTCCTCCGCATTAGATTTAGTCCCTCAAATTTAATAATTTCATCAATTTTAGTCCCTCCGTTAGTTTTAAAAAAAAAACAAAAATACATATGCGCTGAATGGGGTTCGAACTCGAGTCTTAAGAATAACAAAACAATGGATCAACCACCACAACAAATCTATTTCTTGGATAATAATCACCCCGATTCTTAACTACCATGTATTAGCCTTGAATTTGTCACAACAATCGAATTTCAACAATAATTTCACGATACTTTTCACCAAATTATAAAAAACTTCAGCAATAATTTTGCAAAAATCTTAGCAATTTTTCAATAATTTCACAGTAATTCTCAACAATTTATGCAAAAAACTGTCTTTCTCACCAACAATAATTCTAAAAAACAAAACAATAATTCTCAACAACTGTTCAAAATTTCAGCAAAAACTTACTGCAATTTGAGGTTTGAGGATGTGAATTTGTCTTCCTTGCCACAGTTCTTCTCTTTGTCGTTGTTGTTGTAATACAATGCTAACTTTGGGTGACAAGAATCAAGTAATAGACTTGGTTTGTTGGTTTGGTCATTAGTTTGTTATTCTCAAGACTTGAGTTTGAGTCTTGATCAGCACATTTGTGTTTTTTTTTTAAAAATAAAAAAAAGAAATCCGGTAGTTTTAACGGAAAAACTAACTGAGGGACTAAAGCTGATGAAATTATTAAACTTGAGGGATTAAATCTGATGTGGAGGAAACATGAGGGGAAAAAAAAAAAAAGAAATCCGGTAGTTTTAACGAAAAAACTAACTGAGGGACTAAAGCTGATGAAATTATTAAACTTGAGGGACTAAATCTGATGTGGAGGAAACATGAGGGACCAAAAGTGGATAAGTGGCATACTTGAGGGGCCAAAAATGATGTTTACCCAATTAATTACTTTATTTTCTGTTGACTGTTCGTTAAATTCTTGCAACATCATTCCTAAACTTTAGCTTAATAATTATTAATTGGTTACTTTATTTATAAGAAATCAACTTATTTGAATATCAAAAGATACCTTGGATAAATTTATGGAGACCACATAAATATTGCAAAATAAAACAAAATAAGAAGAGTAATAAGTTTTTATTGGTCAATTGTTGTTTATTTAAATTTTAATATGTGCTAAGTCGATAGTTTTTATAACTCTATTAATAACTTATTGAATGAACTAATTATTAACTATTTTTATAATACTTATTACATCTTATTAGTAATTATATTAAGGGTAAATTACATCTATTTCCCCTGAGATTTGGTATAATTACAAATACACATTCGTTGTTTGAAAAATTACAAATACTTCCCTGAGGTTTGTAATTTTTAACCAAAGGCCTAAAATTAACCATTTTGCCCTTGAAATTTTTATTAAAATTGTAGAAAAATCGACCAAGGCAGATTGTACTATTGCTCCTTTGTGTAAAAAACTTAAGAAACCTCTCCCTATACATTGTAGTCCAAATTTTTTTAAGAATTAAATAAAAATAATTCAATGCATAAGGGCATTTTGGTCAGTTCACCCATAAAAATGGATGAAAATTGGTTATTTATTAGATGGTTACAAACTTTAGGGGTATTTATAATTTTTCAAACAACGAGGAGTATTTATAATTATGCCAAATCTCAGGGGAGATAGATATAATTTACCCTTATATTAATAAAATCATAATATGCAATACAAAAGTTTTAGAAACCCATACTCTCGAAATCACACACCTCATTGTTGACTTTGATTCGATATTTTTAATCCAATGCTGACAACTCTATTTTGGTACTGTCGAATGATATTGACTAAATTCAGTCGAGTGGAGCTTCGACTCTTACACAGAATGCAAACAAATTGGCTGATCACCTTGCCAATCTTCGGCTAACTATAAACATCTAGGTATTTTTTTACGAATGTCCATTTTTTTTTTAAACTTTTTGTTAAGTCGGACCTTATCCAAACTTATTATAGATCGTGTACTAATTTCTGTAACAGACATATAATACTTCTATGATGCACATATATAAACGTTTTTTGTTAAAAAAAAAAAATAGAGTTTTAGAAGATTGCTTTTCACTCGCACTTTTTATAATAATATAGACAATATTTATTTATGATTTTGCACCCATCTTTTTTCTTTTTCTGTTCTTTTTTGGAAGAATGGATATGTGTGGTGATTGTTTAGGAGTAATATTTAAACTTTGTGATATTTTCTTTTATTATGAAAAGCAATTTCTATCGTATATCGTTGAAAAATATAAATTTTATACATTGACTTTTTGTTCTATTATATAAAGATGAACGAAAAAAATCATATGACATACTGCAATAGTTACACCTCAAATGCTCAAGGCACATTCTAGTCTATCTTACTATAAAAAGTGATTTTATTGGGAATAAGTGATTTAATCGATTCTCATTTGTCTTTAACCTGTTTTACTCTTGAAAATATTTGTTTTACATGATAAATTATTTGATTATCTTATTTGTCATCTACTTATTTTAATATTACAAGTGATCTGACTAATTCTCATTTATATCTATGCTAAGAAATTTCTTAATGCATTAATCCTTTCAATTTTCATGAATTTTTCTAGTCATTTTGTGTTTATCATGAGAGTATTTTTTTTTTTTTTTTTTTAATCTAGTAGGTGTATTATGTTATGAATATAATATAGAAAAAAAGATAAATATGAGTAAATAAGTACAATATGAAAAATAATTAATATGAGTAAATATGAATAATGTGAAAAATAGTTAATGAGAGTGAATAATCAATGTAAAAAGTAATTAGTATGAGTTAAAAGTAAATTATTTTACATATTTATCCTTAAAAGTAATACTATTATAAGGTTAATTTATGTACACCAAAAAATCAAAGAAACTTTTAGGGTCATTCATGCTTTTATAGATACTAGAACGTATCACGCCCGTTGATATTTTTAAAGAAACATATCAAATTCATAATTTTATTTATATTTATATCATTGAAATATTTGTATATACAATCATATTATCTAAAAATAGATAATAATTGTTTTAAAACCATTTAATTTTATTATTTGTAATTCACTTCTAATTTACCTGATAATATTAATAACAAATTTTAATCCTTAAAACTGAAATTTTTTATTTTGGATTTATTAATTATTATATTTGATGATCTTGTATTGAAATAAATTAGTGCAAAAGTAAAATATAATATATATATATATATAAATTCAATATTACAATAAAATTAATTACCCAATGTCCCTTATTTTTGAATTCTTTATAAGAAATTCCAATGTAATAGAATTCATCATGTTTTATTTGTAGTTATTTTTTTTTTGGGTGATTTTCTATGTCTTTAATTTTATTTATTTTATTATATTATTCCTGTGTATGATATATTCTTCTTTTATTATCATATCTTGATCATGTCTTTTATTTTTAAATTATTGATGTGAAATAATTGTCAACTAATTATTTATTAACTATTGCTAATCAAATTTTAATCTAATTAGATACCCGTAGTATCAATATATGTATCACAAGGTCGTATAATTATGCTAATTTTGTCAAAATATTATTTAGATTCTTCATTAACTTCTAATATTTTGAAATATTATTGCATTTTTTTGCCTTTATTTGCAATTTTAAATTTCATATTTTAGTGTGATTTCTTGATTTTATTCTTATGAATCTAATTGGTATTATCAATTTTTTATTCAATAACATTTTATGTTTTTTTACAAAGGGATAATTTCACTTTTGGTACCCCAGATATACTTCGATTTCATTTTTGATACTCCATGTTTTCAAGTCATTAAAGTTGGTACCCAACATTTGCATTTTTACTCCACCTGAGTATCCTCCATTAGGTTGACCGTTAAAACTGACGGTCAACCCAATTTTGGAAGAAAAATTGGGTTTTTTTTTTTTTGTCTATTTAAGGGTGTGTTTTGCTGTCATTTCATTTATCGCACGAAATAGTATAGAAATAATTGAATTGAGAACATTTATGTGGGATATTTGCAATTATTTATCATTAATTTTTATTTTTAATTTATTCTTTACCATTAATTAAATAACACATTTATGTGGAACAATTGAATTGAGAACATTTATTTGGAATATTTGCTATTATTTACCATTAATTTTTGCTTTTAGTTTATTATTTACCATTAATTAAATAACGGTCAACCTCTGTTAGGTTGACCGTCAAAACTAAAAGTCAACCCAATTTTGGTGAAAAAATTGAGGGTTTTTTTTTTCTATTTAAGGGTATATTTGGCCGCCATTTCACTCATCACACAAAATAATGTTGAAATAATTGAATTGAGAATATTTATGTGGAATATTTGCTATTATTACCATTAATTTTTGCTTTTAGTTCATGGTAAATGATAAATTAAAAGCAAAAATTAATGATATAATAGCAAATATTTCACATAAATGTTCTCAATTCAATTATTTCAACACTATTTTATGTGATGAATGAAATGGCAGCCAAACATACCCTTAAATAGACAAAAAAAATCCCCAATTTTTCCTCCAAAGTTGGGTTGACCGTTTGTTTTAACGATCAACCTAACGGAAGGTACTCGGGTGGAGTAAAATGCAAAAGTTGGGTACCAACTCTGATGACTTAGAAACATGAAGTATCAAAGGTGAAATAGAGGTATACCGGGGTATCAAAAGTGAAATTATTCCTTTTTCCAAACTTAAGAGGGTGTTTGGCTGAATACATTTGAAACATCTTATATGCTCCTACATCTTATAAGATGTTTTGAAAGCTTAAAAATGTTGAATTCTATCTACAAATAAGCTCTTAAAGTATTTGGATAAATAAGAGGCCAACGCTTATCAAATGTAAGAGTGTTTTGTATAATAAACTATTTATATTGTAATAATATTTGAAAAAGGCATTAACTTAACTATTAGAATTTAAAATCATTTAACCCTAAAAAAGCAAGAATTTAAAATCATATAAATAGATAGTTTGCTTCTGGCGGAGGGATTTTGTCTATTCAATGTTAAGATTAAAGAGCTTAAAAGATCTTATGAAAGAAAGAGGGTTAAGCTTACTTTTTTAAAGAACTTAAGATCATGAACATCTTATTTTAAAATTTTATAAACTCTATAAAATAAATAAATTACCAAATAGTTTTATAGAACTTATAAGCTCTCAAACATATTATGAGATGTTTTAAAGAGCTTATAATCTCAGCCAAATACCCACTTAATCTTTTATATGCACACATGATAATCTAATATTTAAAAATCAAATGATAAGAGATTTTTTGAATAATTGAATTGCCATATGCAATTTCATTTTAATAAAAATAGTGCTTTAATTTGTCTATATATTTTCAATCAAATAATAAGAGATTCTCTAAATAATTGAATTTTCATACGTAATTTTCATTTAATAAAAAAGTAGTGCTTATATTTGTCGATTGATTTTATTCTTAATACTTATTTACTTTGGTTAACCTTAGCTTACTTTTTATATATTTATTCTAAGAAAAATATATTTCTCTTTTGTTAGCATATAATTAAAATTAGTCTACGACTAATATGTTAATATATAGTTAATTCTAAAATCTTACTTTTAATTATTACCAATGTTTATTCTCAATTATAGAGCTTTACCTTATTTAGTAATATTAATTATACCCATTATAATTTTTTTGGTATTCTTTATTGATATCTTTTTATTTCTAAATATTTTGAAATTTATTGATATGCTAATTGTATGGTACTTTTAAGAAGAAATAATCCAAATTGAATAAATAAAAGGTAGTTATAAAAAGACAAAATTCTAATAAAAAGAGAAACTATTTAGTAGTTCTAATTCCTTTCAACTACTTATCTTAAAGTTGTCCTTGTCTAAGTAGTTCAGAGGTATTACGACTATTAAATTGTCTTTTGTTTATAGAATTTATTCTTTTATAACTTGTTCTGATTAATTATTAAAAAGATTACTTAAATAAGAGTATGTGTGTCTTTTCACAATGGGGCACAAACGCGTAGAAGATTCACACTTTCATATAGACTAGAAAGTATGACGCGATATACGTCCAGAAATATATTTTTAGAAGTAAATATATAATTATAATTAGCTAAAAAATATTAAGTTCATAATATTATTTATGTTTCGATAATTGAAACATTAGTATTAATATTATATTTACAAATAAATTGATAATAATTCTTTTAATTAATAACAAAACTATTTAATTTATCAATTGTTTGCAGTTCACTTCCAAAATTTAATTGGTACTATAAAAAAATTATATATTCTCGAAAATTAAAATTTTGCATTTCATATTCACTAATGATTATATTTCATTATCGAGTATCAAACCAATTAATACGAAAATAAACGTAATAATATTAAAAAATCCAATATTAAAATAATCTTAATTAGTTATAGCTCCTTATTTAGGATTGTCTTCAGTAAAATTTATCAATTTTTGTTTGTAGGTTTTATGGGTAAACATCACTTTTGGTCCCTCAATTATGTCACGTATCCACTTTTGGTCTTTCATGTTTCCCCCTCATCAGATTATTTGGTCCCTCAAGTTTAAAAATTTCATTATTTTCGGTCTTTTCATTAATTATTCCGTTAAAACTAACGAATTTCTTTAAAAAAAAAAAAAACACAAAGAAGCTGACCTGGGAACAAAACCACGTCTTGAATGTAACAATACAATATCTTTACCGCTTTACAAAGTCTATTTCTCAATTCTTTTACTGACTGAAATAGTACATAACAAAATAGTGAAATAAAAAAATGTTCGAAAACATCTTAAAATTATGTTGAAAAATCTCAAAATCAAATACATCAAACTCCTATATACCTGATAACAAAAAATTAAAATATAACCAATCAAAATAACACAATTACCAAACAATGTCATAAAAGTTATAAAAATACATAAAACAAAAAAAAGACACAAAAATCATAACAAAGCTATCAACGCTAATAAGAATTTCGTAAGAAAAGAAAATTTTGAATTGTCAAAACAATAAAAATTTTGAACAGTAATTTCTGTCCAAATCCAGAAAAATTCGTCGTAAATGACGAACTCCATTCGAAATATGGTAGACTAGGGATAAGGCAGTAATCTCGACAGAGATAAGGATAAGCTATGATGAATAAAGACAAGCAATAAATATTTGTTTATATATTTTACGTTTTCTTTATATATTTTTATCACTTTTATGATATTGTTTGGTGTTTGTGTTATTTTTAATTGATTATTATTTAATTTTTTGTTATTGGGTGTATTTGATTTTGAGAAATTTCAATATGGTTTTGAGATGTTTTTTAATGTTTTTTTATTTCACTATTTTGGTAAGTACTACTTCATTTAAGAAAGATTTGAGAAATAGGTTAGGATGAGTGGTAAAATTGTTATATTGTTACATTTAAGATTTGAGTTTGATCCCAAGTTAGCTCATTTGCATTTTTTTTAAGAAATCTGTTAGTTTTAACGGAAGGACCGAAAAAGATAAAATTTATAAACTTGAGGGACCAAATATAATGAGGGAAAAACATAAGGAATCAAAAGTAGATAAGTGGCATACTTAAGGGACCCAAGGTGATATTTATCCTTATATTATTTGCACATACTATTAAGTAATAGTATTGTCTCACGATGAGTTGATTTATTCATTTCAGGAGTAAAAAAGAATATGGTCAAATTGGCATAAGTATTTTTCATATTTGAAGGGGTCAAATAACTATATATATTTGAGGGGATAAACTATGGTCGTTCATCTTTTTTATTTTTGAAACAATGTCATATAATTTCATACTTTCAATTATATTTTGTTCAATATTTAGAGAAAGAACTCGATAAATTAAATTTATTATGTCATCAATTTAACTTATCAATATAATCATACAAAAGAAATATTGATTATACAAGCTCACAATACTAGTTTAATTCTACAAAAATATAAAAAATTGTAGTTACAGGCCTTTATACAATACAATTATTCATAAATAAAGAACAACGATAAAACGACATTTATCCTTGAGCATCCAAACTTGAGAAGAAACAAGATTTAATAAGCAGAACTTGTACAGATTTCAATCCGTAACATGTTGAAAAGAAAATTGACAAACAGAGAAAATGGACAATAGGAAGAAAAATATTGGATTAACTAAAGAGAAAAAAATAATTAATAATAATAAACGTTGTCAATAAAAAAAATTAAGAAGGAAGGAAGAAAGAGGACATGTGGCATATAGATTAGCATTCAAAATTTGTATCCTTTTGGAAAATATTGCTTAAATTCTTTTTTGTTGTGACTTACTTTTGTTTTTGTTTGTAAATTTAGTTTTAGATCTTTTAATTGTCAGAAAAAATCTATAAAAACTTAAACAATATGTAGTTATATGAAAAATCATACATAAGACTATAATATAAAAAATATTGTTAGTAAGATTAAAGTTGTGTTTTAAACAAATTTAAGTCAACAACTTAAAATTGTAGTAAAAAAGAACAACTTTTTGTTAGAAAAAAAAAATAGTGCACTTTCTAAAGAACTGTTTGCCTGAAAGAAAAAAAATAATTGCAATTTCGACCGAATTAGTAAGATGATTTCTAATTCAAATGCATGATTAGTTTTATCTTTTCTAATAGCTTAATTCATTAATATTTTCTAAAAGGGTTAATTACACTCAGATCCTCTCTAAAAATGCGAAATTATATTTTTCCCCAAAATTTTTTTGAAATTACACTTACACCCCCTTCAAAAATTCTTCATTTACACTAGGTCCTCTTCCATTAGGGTTTGGATGAAAAAAGCTGATATGAGCACAAAGAAATTACATAAGATTCTAATCTTACCCCTTATTTAATATTTTCATATATATTTTTGTACTTATAATGGGATAAATGTGATATATATACATATAGAGTGAGGTTAACATTATTATAATTTTTTCCTTATAAGTACAAAATTATTACATGAGAATGTTAAATAAGGGGTAAGATTAAAAGCTTATGTAATTTTTTTTGCTTACATCATCACTTTTTGTCCAAATTCTAATGTAATGTGGCTAGGTGTAAATGGAGAATTTTTTTAGGATGTAAAAGTGTAATTTCAAAATTTTTTTGGGGGAAAGTGTAATATTGTATTTTTAGAGGGGGTCTAAGTGTAATTAAACCTTGCTAAAATGAAGAGTATTACAAAAAGATTTTCATTTCTGAATCTTAAGATTTTTCTAAAAGGGTTTGGATTTTAAAATAATAATGAGAATAATAATAGAATTGTTTATTGTATGTTAAAATTGAAATAATAGTTAAATTAGATCATAAAAGAACCTAGCTATATAGATGAATTTAGTTGAGTCAAAATTGAAGTAAAATTGAGTAAAAGGCTGAGTAAAAGGCATGAACAAAATTTATTCTGATTTATTTTACTGTCATTTACTTGAATCGATTGTTGAATTAAGAAAATATATATTAGTGTATTGAACTTTAGTTTTATAAGTTATTAAATTGACTTCAAATATGTAAATTATAACATGAATTTAGCTACTAAAAGAGAAGTAATAGGCCCAAACAAAAGAGATGATAAGTTTTATAGAAAAATCATATATAATTTACCACATCCTACACAATCCAAGAATATGTTTTTCTTAAACTTTTCATGAAAAATACAATATCTCAACAATGGCAAGAAAAATAATTAGTTAAGTAATACGAAAACAAACAAAAGTCAAGAGATATATAGAATTAACAAAACTCATAAATTTTTCCATGACACTATATATTCATTAAGGACATTTCACAAAAAGTCTTAATAAATTGCAAATATTATAAAGCATATAATAATTATTATATTAATAATTGCTTAAATAATAATTATTAATGATATTTTTCAAACGACTCAAAGTTTGTAATTTTTAGAAATATTTTTTTAAAAATTCAAAATAAATATTAATTGTCCTTCTAGCATGTGCATCTTGCTAGAATCTATAAGAGTATGAATGTCTTGAAAAGTTCCTTTCATTTTTTTATTCGACTAAATTAATCCTATGATGTTATCATTCTTAAGGATAAAAATGTAAAATAATATACCTATCAATTACTATTAATTACTATTCACGTTACATTTATAAAAGTATGAATGGCTTGAAAAGTTTCTTTCATTTTTTTATTCAACTAAATTAACCCTATAATATTATCATTCATAAGGATAAAAATGTAACATAATATACTCATTAATTTCTATTAATTACTTTTCACATTACACTTATTTACTCTAATTAATTACTTTTCACATTGTTTTGTATTTACTCCTATTAATTATATTTTACATTATACATATTTACTCATATAAATATTTTTAATATTATATTCATTATATTATATTATATTTATCTTATATTATACTCACAAGATAAAAACACCAACCTTATAATAGAACACGAAATGACTAAAATAGTTCATGAAAATGGAAAGAATTTAATGTGTCAAGAAATTTCTAGCATGGTGATGAGGAAGAGATATTAAAATTGATTGGTGATATGGGTTTCCAAAAAAGATGCGATCTGACACTAAAGTAGAATACGAGCTAAAACAATAAAAAAAGGTACGACTTGGATCAATCTTTATGAGCTGTAGAAAATATACTTTGGAATAGTAAGAAAGACGATATGAAGAAAGAGAAAAAGAGGCACAAGCCTGACAAAGGGAGCTTGAAACAGTACAACATTACAAGCACTGCCAAGAGCGACATAAGCTTTGAGAAGGAATTTCATCATTATGAGGTCTAGTATCAGAAAATTCATTATGAGCTCCGTTATATGCTAGGAAAATTTAGCTAAAAATATACGAGATGGGCATATTCATGTACCCACCCCACTTGAAGAATTCTCTAGCAGATCTATCAATCATATGCACCGATCAGAAGAAAGCATGAAGTTGTCCATACTCTATAAATAGGGAAATAAGGAATGGGGGGGGGGGGGGAAACTACTATCACTTAGAATTTTTCAAGTGTGAAAAATAGGATTCCTTATTCTTATCTTCTTGGGAATTTTCTTTTTCACCCACATCATATATATATATATATATATAACAATTAGTTAAATCACTTGTCATGTTAAAATAAGTTGAAAAACAAACAAAAATCAATTAAGGGCGCATTTGGCTTGACGAATTTGGAGAAAGGATTTCAAATGATTGAAAAGAGTTTGAAATCTATCAATATTTAACAAGACATAGTTCAAAATTAGAATTGAAGTATTCTAAATCCTTCAAATTTAGACTTATCCAATAACACATTCAAACAATTTGTTGTCATGATTTCAAATCCTCTAATCCAAATGCAACCTAAATGGATTTTCATGTAAAGTAAATATTTTTAGAGTAAAAGAGGTTAAAAGACTAAGAAAATCCATATAAAGTAAATATTTTTTTGCAGTAAGATAGGCTAAAAGGTAAATTGAATATTTTAGGCGTGACTACAATTTTTTTTATGATTTGTTATTCGTCTATGATATAATAGGAATGGAATGTGAGTATATGATTTAATTTTCAACAATGTACTAGAAATTGCTCCTTGTAAAAATATTAAAACGTGTAAAAATTACTTCTAAATCATCACCACATATACATGTTATCCACAAAAATAAAAGAGAAAACAAAGAAACAACGGCCCTGCAGTTATAGATAAACATTGTCTCTACACTATTATAAAATGTGTGAATGGTTCATAAGGTCATTTGAAAATTTTGTATTACATATCATAGTTTTATTAGTAAAGTTATTAATAAGATTGTAATAGGTATTATAAAAATAACTATTGATTAGGTCAATTATAGTTATTAATATATAATAATGATCAATTTGGTATCCATTAAAAATTAAGAGTAAACAACTATCTCCCTAAAAGTTTGACATAATTACAAAAAGCCCCTCGTTTTTAAAATTATGAATACCCCCTTAAATAAAAAATAATTATGTAGCCCCTAGACGGAGATGTGAAAAGTACTACTTTACCCTTGCTGATTTTTTTATTTTTATAAAAAAATATTTTAAAAAATATAAAAAATCTGAGAGTGGGTAAAATAAATAATTCATAGAGAATATTAGTTCATAAAATTTTTTTAGAAAATTCTAAAAAATATATGAAATTATAACTTATGATTCAAAAGGGAATTTTGGACAGTCTACCCATAAAATTGGATGAAAACCTAACGGAATGGATTTGTTATTAGATGGATGTAAAAGTCAGGGAGGTATTTGTAATTTTCAAACAACGAGGAGGTATTTGTAATTATGTCAAACCTTAAGGAGGTGGCTGTAATTTACCCAAAAATTAAATGACTCACAATTGGCCAACCATACTTATTAGTCTTCTTTGTTTTGTTTTATTTTGCAATATTTACATAGTGAACATAAATTTATCCAATGCCTTTTGAGAGTTATATAAACTAATTTTCTTAGAAATAAAATAATTACTTAATAATTATTAAGCTAAAGCCTCTTCAAAGGCCACATTGAATTGCACAAATAGATTTTGAGAACAAAATTAGTTTTTTTGTTAGTAAATTAAAGTATATTAACTATCAATTAATTAAATTTATAATTTTGAACTTACTTTTGAATTTTTTTTAAAAAATATTTATCGATAAGATGTATATTAGTCTTGAGTATACGCAAGCAAAAGATATATATTAGAATTATGTGAGTTAAGAATATTCTTTGCCAAAGCTATTGTCACTATATGGCTATTATTTTACTGTTTAGTTATTTGATACAATTTATCAAAAGCTTCAACTAATCATCAAAAATATTTTATATGAGTTCTTTTTGACATACCCTAAGTACTAAGAGTACAAACTTATAAGAGTTCCAATTTCTCATTGCACTCAACAAAAAGATAGTGAACAATTGCATAATGAACGTCATAGCAAAGGACAAGTAAAAAGAAACTACATCTACTAGAGAATCATAAAAGAAGGAAGGCATCAACTAAATCAATATAGGATGATGGACCAAAAATGGAACTACTAGTAATGAATACGTGCGTTGCACGTGATTCGTATCATTCTATTAGAATAGTAGTACAATTTTGAATTTAATAATTAAATGCAAAATATATTAATTAATTCAGAATATAAAGAAATGAATTCTCAATATGTCGATCAACTTAAAAACTTGTCCTTATATATAGGAAGATTTAAAAAATTAAAAATACTAAATTTAAATAACAATATTACTTAAATATTTTGTAATCCAATGATGTTCATTAGTCTTTCTCTCTCTCTCCCTTTGCTTTTTTAGTCTTGATCTCTAGTAACTTTTTCTAGCTTCTGTATTAGATTTTGTCATGTACTTTCATTTAATTGTTAAGAATTTTCTCGTCATCGCAAAAAATTTGAATCATACTGTTCTTGTTTTTCCTTCTTGCACAGTTCTCTTTTTTCTTCTGACTTTCTTTAGTAGAAACCTCCTCATTTTGTCATAAATTTTAATTGATGTATTGTCTTTCTATAAAAGTATGAATGTGCTTAAAAATTTCTTTTAGTTTTTGATTTGACTAAATTAACTCTATTATATTATTTTAGTAAGGATAAAAATGTACAATAATATACTGGATGTTAATGCACAGGGTGCTGATAGGTGGTTAAGAGGGACGGGCATGCAGCGAAAACAGTTCCATTAGTGAACGATGTAGATGGAAATTCAGATTTGCAGGAGAAAGATAGCGACTCAGAGAGCATGCCGAGCTTGGAAACCATAGAGGACTTGGGCAAAAAAATCTGTTGAGAAACGACAGGAGGTGGAGCACTAGGGGGACATCAAACTAATATCCGGATAGGACATGGCTGATCTGAGTCCTATTACGACGATATGTGTTTTTGAGCCCGTGAGGGTGCCTGAGGGGGAATAACTGTTTTGGATTGCATGATGTGTCGGTGACAGAGTCTTGAAATGACGGCGATCGCGAATATGAGGAATTGTCTTGGAATCTGCCTGACATCAAAGCAACTCTGGACCTTGTGGCTGATGATGATGATTTTGTGGAGGCCAAGGTTCGGGTAAACATTGATGGGGAAGGTTGGTGGATCGCCCGGATCGGATTCTAAAGAGAAGTCATGCTCAAGCTTATTCCACCACATCCCATAATAAATGATGAATGCACTAATATGGAACGTGAGAGGGATTGGAAATAAGATTAAAATATTACTTAGGATGTGTAAATCGAAATAGGTATCATTGATACTAGAGTGCAATGGGATGAAATTCTCATATCTTGGCGTCTGGGTTTTGGTTTAGTGATTAAGAACTATAATACAAAATTTGGTGCATGATGGATGAATTGATTAACTATGAGGTGTTGCGAGATGAGGAGCACTTTCTACATCTTTGTTTACAAGTCGAGTCCGTTCGTGACCCAGATCCGTGTACTTTGGTGTATGGAAAATGTGACATGGCAGCTCGAGGAGCCATTTGGGATTTCATGAAGGGCATGGGCGATTAGCCGACACCGTGGTTCATTGGGGGCAACTTTAATTCCGTCATATCGGTCTTAGAATGGCCTAATCGGATATACCCGATGCTCCATTCAATAGAGGAGTTTAGTGAAGCAATCTTTGATAGTGGACTGACCGATGTGGGTTCTGAGGGCAGTCAGTATATGTGGATGGATCATCGGTTATGGCAGTGGCTTGATCGGGTTATTTTCTCAAGTGATTGGATAGATGGTTATCCGCAAATGACTGTTAAACATCTCCCATGTTCTTCTTCGGACCATTGCCCTTTGTTGATTAATGTCCAACTGATATCTACGAGCAACCCCTCCTCGTTTTGCTTTAGAATATGTGGATTCAACACTCCGATTTTTTGGTGCTTGTGTACACGAATTGGTCTTTCCCAACAGTTGGTACAAGTATGGCGCTATTAGCTGAAAAATTGAAACGTCTTAAACAACAACTAAAGCAATGGAATAAGATTATTTTTGGTGATATTTTTGTCAATATCAAACGGGCTGTGGAGGTAGCTGCCGAAGCAAAACGCTGCTATGATGCGATGCCTTCTAAGACGAATCTCGTCGAGATGAATTGGTGCACAATGCAGCTGCAGCACGCACTGGAGATAGAGGAAAATTATTGGCGACAAAGGTGTCTTGTAAATGGGTGCTTAAGGGTGAACAGAACACTCGTTTCTTTCACTTAATGGTTCAATAAAAGCGAGCAAGAGTGTTGATAACTTCGATGAATTACGAGGGTAACTTACTCATGGAGAATTTTCAGATCAAACTTCATGGGTAGCCTATTTTCAAACCCTCCTCTTGGTCGAACACCCTCCAGCAACACTTGTTTTTTCGCACAATGTCCCTCGGTTGATTACGCCATAGAAGGGGCAATGTTACATCAGGACACGAGTGAGTAGGAAATTCGATGGGTGATTTTCAAGATAGACTCAGGCAGTACGGCTAAGCTAGATCGGTTCAATCCCGTCTTCTTCCAAAAATGCTGGGACATTATCAAAACAGATGTGGTGGAGGCGGTGCGGGATCTTTTTACGGGTGTTTGGTTTACGGCGACGTCCTTAGTTCTTATACCGAAGGTGAAAAATCCATCTCAATTGAGTGAGTTCCGCCCTATCAGTTTATACAACACCACAAACAAGATCCTAACGAAACTCCTGAATGATAGGCTCAAATGCATATTGTCAGAGGTGATAGCGTTGAACCAAAGTAGTTTCATCCCCTCTCGTTCGATTGGGGATAATATCTGGCTTGAACAAGAGATAATCCACTTCATATCACCCAATAAAAGAGACTCGAATGTGGCGCTTAAGCTAGATATGGCTAATGTGTATGATCGTGTAGACTAGGTTTCTTGGAAGCGCTCTTGCTGCAAATGGGTTTTCCAGAACGGTGGCTTGGGTTCATACATAATTGTATCCAAAACTGTTGATTCTCGGTGCTAATTAATGGGGCTCTTAATGTTTTTTTTTTCCAGTCAACAAGGAGTCTACGACAGGGAGATCCGTTATCCTCCTTTTTGTTTGTACTTGTTTTTGAATAATTTTCATGAATTTTGATTTTTTTGTGGAGGGGTTTCGCATTTGGCCTACGCCCATGAAGTAATGATTTTCACAAATTCAAAGGAACAAACCTTGGAAAAATTTATAGCCTTCTTACGTCACTACGAGGCGGCCTTGGGGTAATGTATCAGCGTCGCCAAGAGCTCTTTCATTTTAAACCGCAAGGCTCATATGTTGATCAAGCAACAAGTTAAAAGATTGATGACATTTGTCTTAAAACCTCTTCCTTTAACTTACCTAGGAGCTCCGACTTTTTTCGGTCACAAGAGGATCGAGTATTTTGATCATTTCTAGGGCTCCTCAGTACTGTGAAGAGATTGTATTGGTCGTCTAGGGCTCCACAAGGACTCATTCTATAGATTGAGAGGATGTTGAATAAGTTTTTCTAGGGCTCCTCAGGTATGGTGAAGTGGTTGCATTTGTCATCTTGGCAATATATTTGCAACCCGTTAGCAGAAGGGAGGTTAAAAGTGTGATGATTAATAGACACCCCAACGGCTTTCTCGCTTAAATTACTGTGGAGATTCAGAACTTGCTCAACTATGGTTGGACCTTTTCAGAGACAAACATTGTAAGAGGTCATGCCCCGCTTCCACTAGAATTTACTTGACGGGGTCTCCACAATGGCGATGGCTAAAGGACACACAGTCCATGGCTTTGAAAAATAATTTTTGGTCTCTCGGGCTGGGAGAACTGTGTTTCTGGCACGACAACTGGCTAGAGAAGCTTCCCTCGCAGACATTGTTAGCCTGAATTTTTCCTTGTATGAGAGGGTAAATTATTATTGGAGCAAAGGTGGTTGTGACATGAACAAACTCATAAGGGTCCTGCCGTACAGAGTGGCTGATACCCCCTTCAATGTGAACTCTTCTGATCGACCATGGTGGAAGTGCTATCCAACTGGTCATTTTAGCCTAAAATCGGCTGGGGGTTCAACTCGGTCAGTTGGTGTACAACGAGCTCTTTTGAAAATTTTTTGGCACCGCACTATCTCGCCATCATAGTCCATTTTTGCTTGGAGGCTTCTTCATAATTTTGTTTTGGTGGATGAAAGGGTCAGAGAAAAAGGACTCCCAATGTCTCTAAATGTTTGTGCTACAGCACTAGCGAATCCATCTATCATCTGTTCTTGCAAGGTGCAATGGTAGGGAGGTTTGGGGATATTTAACAAGGCATTGGCAGATCAATCTTTCCTCTACGTTTTGGAGTTAAAACTACCGTAGAAGCTTGAAAAATTTTGAGGCTTGAATTTCAAGGTACAGAAAAGACGATTGCTCTGAAGCTTCAATTACTATGGCGAGATTTTAACAATCTCAAAATGGAAGAACGAGAATCAATTCGTGATTTCTCATCATGAGTCGCTAAAATTGAAATCAAATCAAAAGATGTGGAGATACGATTCGGGATAAAAGATTCGTTGAAAACGTTTTGTGATGTCTCCCTTCAAAATTCGACCATGCACCTGCTGCTATAGAAGAGTCGAAAGACTTGTCAAAATTAACCATGTACGAGCTAACAGGGTCACTTCTCGCACATAAGCAAAGAATCAGTCGTTAGGTTACTCCTTCAGTCAAGCAAGCTTTTCAGTATAAGTAATTTTGACAACAAAGGAGACTTTAGAGGAAGCTAAATTCAATACAAAGGCGAATGGAGGCAGAATGAAAAGAAGAACACTTGAAAAAGCAAGCAGCTGCAAAGTTTCAGTAATAATCTAGTTGTCATATTTGCAAGAAAACCAACCACGAGTCTAAAGATTGTTTCTTTAGATGAAAAAGATGCAAAATCCCAAACCATTCTCAAAGGGATTGTTGGTTCCAAAATAAGGAGAAAAGCGAAAGAAAAGATGAGGCAAAATTTACGAATGAGTTGAGAGAAGAAATTCTGTTCTGGTCCAGTGATAATCGAGCTTCAAAGAATGTGTGGTATTTGATAGTGGATACGACAAGCATATGACGGGAAATCGAGATATCTTTGAGAAGCTTGATCCAAACATAACTTCTCAAATTATTCTTGGTGACGGATCTCAAAGAAGTGCAAAGGAAAAAGGAACCATCTCTATCCAAACTAAGGAAGGTAAAAAAAAAGCTCATCACTGATGTTCTTTATGTGTCAAATCTCTTGCACAAGCTTCTTAGTGTTGGTCAGCTCATTCAAAAAGATTACTCCATTTATTTCGATGATGGGAGATGCAAGACTTTTCACAAAAGGACGAATGTGGTTATTGCAAATGTTGAGATGAGAAATAAAACATTCCCATTGACGACGCCTCTCGTCAATGATCGTGCATTGAAAGTCGACGATGCAGATTTGTCCACTCTAAGGCATTTGCGTTATGGTCATCTTCACAACAAAGCTCTTATTTTTCTCAAGGAGTTATGGTGAATGGACTTCCTTCTATCAAGAAGTCAACAACACTATGTGAAGGCTGTATATACGAAAATATGCACAAGCTTCCATTTCCAGAAACCTCTTGGCGAGCAACAACACCATTGGACCCATTCAGACATCTGTGGGTCGATGGAAACTCCCACACCTGGAAATAAGAGGTACTTTATTCTCTTTATTGATGACTATACGAGGAAAATGTGGATTTATTTCCTCCACCAAAAGTCGAAGAATTCTTTACATTCTTGCAATTTAAAGCTGAAGTTGAAAGAGAAAGATGTTTTCTTATCAAAACTTTGAGAACATATCGAGGAGGGGAATTTCTGTACAAGTCATTCTTGGAATATTTCAAAAAAAAAAAAAATGGAATAAAAAGACAATTGACAGTGAGTTACACTCCTTCGCAAAACGGTGTAGCCGAAAAGAAAATGGCACCATTGTAGAGATGGCAAGAAGCATGCTCAAAGGTAAAGGCGTTCCAACCTTTATTAGACAGAAGTTGTACACACAACTATGCACATTTTAAATCGGTCCCCCACAAAAGCAGTCAGAAAGAACTCCATATGAAGCATGTACAAAAAAAAAGCCAGTGGACCATTTGAAAATGCAGCCTTACTTATGCTCTTATTCCATCTCAAATGCGTGAATAATTTGACGATAAAGGCCAGAAGCTTCTTTTTGTTGGCTACAACGATGAATCAAAAGGGTATTGTTTTCTTGATCCTTCTACAAGAAAAATCATTGTTTCACGGGACGTGATATTTTGATGAAAGCATAGCTTGGGTTTTCAAAGAAAAGCAGATTGTAGAATCTAAATATTATCATGATCCACTCACATCTCAAGATGGTCCTTCTTAAATCCAAAATGGTGAAAGCGAAGGAAGTGAAGATGACTCCGATGAAGAAAGTCCTCCAAGAAAGTTACGTCCACTAAGTGAAATTTGAAAATCAACCGAGCAAGTCTTATTTGCTAGCGAGCCTCAATCTTTTGAAGATGCTTCAAAAGACAAGTGTTGGACAAAGGCGATGAATGAACAAATGTGCAGTATAAGAAAGAATGAAACATGGGAGCTCGTTGATTTGCCTAAAGAAAAGAAGACTATCGGGCCCAAATGGATCTTCAATATCAAGTTCAATCAAGATAGCTCAATTCAAAAATATAAAGCTCGACTTATGGCTAAAGGATATTTTCAACAACTTGGAATTGGCTTCACGGAAACTTTGGCTCCAGTTGCTAGAATTGAAACAAATTCAAACAGTTCTTGCCATTGCCGCTCAGTTGGACTTGCAAGTTTATCAGCTTGATGTAAAGTCGGCATTTCTAAATGGCAAAATTAAAGAAGAGGTTTACATTGAGCAACCATAAGGATTCATTGTCAAGGCAAAGAAGAAAACGTTTATCGTTTGAAGAAAGCTCTATACGGGCTTAAGCAAGCACCTCGAGCATGGAATAGCAATATCAATAGCTATTTCATTGGAAATGGCTTCAATCAAAGCTTTAGTGAATCTTCCCTTTTACGTGCGTAAAGTCGGTAGTGATTTTCTCATAGTTTGCCTATACGTGGATGATCTTATCTACTTTGGCACGAATTGAGGCTTGGTGGAAGATTTCAAAAGGAAAATGATGGAAAAATTTGAAATGATCGATCTTTGTCTTATGAGATATTTTCTCGGCATCCAAGTGAAGCAAAACGCAGAAAGAATCTTTCTATCACAAGAAAAGTACATTGATGATCTTCTCAATGAGTTCAATATGAATCATTGCAAGGCAATCTCAACTCCGATGGCTTTACATGAGAAGTTTCATGTTCATGACGATGCTAAAAAAATTGATCCATCTCTCTACAGGAAGTTGATCGGATAATTGCTTTATCTCAACATAAGGCCTGACATTACTCATTCAGTAAGCCTTCTCTGCAGGTTCATGAATAAACCAAGTATAACTTACTTTGCAACAACAAAAAGTATTCTGAGGTATTTAAAGAGTATAGAGAATCAAGGTGTTGAATTCAAAAAGGAAGAAACTTGCAAACTTGTCGGTTATATCGACAGTGACTGGGCGAATCCGTTGATGATCGCAAAAGTACTTCTGGGTACATTTTTTGCCTTGGCACGAGTGTGATATCGTGGAGTTCAAGAAAAAAATCTGTTGAACTATCTTCAGCTGAAGCTGAGTATATTGCAACCACAAATGCAACATGCGAAACAATTTTGCTTAGGAGAATTTTGAAAGATATGAACTTTGAGCAAAATGGCCCAACTACAATTTTTTGCAATAATATGTCCACAATAACTATGGCCAAAAATCCACTCTTCCATGCAAGATCCAAGCACATCGAACTCTGACATCATTTCATCCGAGAGTTAGTGAATGAAGGTGAAATTTTTGTAAAGTTCATCAACACCAATGATCAACTAGCTGATATTTTGACAAAAGCAGTTACCGTTGAAAAGTTTGAGATTCAAGAAGCAAGTTAATATCGCAAATTAAGGAGGGGTATTGAAAGGATTAGATTGCTACCTTGACTTCTTGGAAAAGATTGCAAGTGAAGAGACATTCAACCCTTCGGAAAATGCAATCAACCTTTGAAAAGTGCATTCAAGCTTTGGAAAAATAATTTGCATGGGAAGTATGATGAAAAACTAATTATCTTGACTATCTCTTTGTATTCCTAGGTTTTAGGATTTTCTATTCAACACTATACATAGGTGTTGTGTGATATGTCAAGGAAGTCAAGTAAGAAAAAGAGAAAAAAAAACCAAGTAAAACAAAACAAGAGTGATGTACGTAAAAATACTGAAATTGAGTAAGCTGTAGCTACTCAAATATTTTCTCTTTATAATATCTTACTGTTTCATCTATCATAGCTTTCGCACCAACATAATGATGCCGGTCGCTTTGCTAGGACTATTATCAGGAGGGTCTGGTCGCACCTTGGGCGTCTTTTACAAGGCTAGAGGAATGGTTATGAGTGATTGGAAAAGGGACCTTCTCACTGAGAGAAAGACGGTTTTGTTTTTGCTGCATCCAAACCTTCAGGTCTAAAGGTTGTAAAATGGCGGGCCCTCCGACGTGCGGGAGGTCTGATTCGGGATTTCACGAGCAATTGGTGATTGCATTTTTTTTAGTACCTGGGCGTACAAACCAACACACACGCAGAACATTTTGCTGTTGTTTGTAGCCTTCATCTCGCTTTCAATGCAGGCTGCCGAGAGGTGTGCGTCAAAATTGATGCACTTGTGGTCCTACAGATCATTCTGAGCAATGTGGGGGACTAAAGGCTGCAACCTTGTTAACATAGTTGTGCATTTGCGATGTAACATGAACATCAGGTTTTCCCATGTATATAGGGAGACAAACCTACCAGTGGACATCTTAGCTAATTAAGCCTGCCTTCGTCGTACAAATGAGGTCCTGAGGGGAGCAAGCAGTCAGTTGGCCAAGTTGATCCGCCTTGATAACTTATTTTTGAACTCATGTTTTAAGAATTGAGGATTGTTCCTTAGGACTTTGATTATTTTTGTTTTGGATTATATAAAGGGAATATGTACTCCTTATTTAGTGCTTTGACCTTGCCTTTGGAGGTTTTCACAAGCAATATACGGGTAGGGGTCTTGCCAAATCCCCTACCATGGCACTGGCGGCCTTTTTTTTTTAAAAAAAAAGAAAACATGACCAGCAAATTATACTAAGATAGTATTTCTGTCCATGCCTGATGTATAGACATTCGGAACACACAAAACTGAACAACTGTCTATCCTTTTTCATGAAATTATATATTCATTAAGGATATTTCATACAAATTATTAATAAGTTACAATTATTATAAATCATATATAATTATTATATTACTACTTAAATAAATAATTATTATTAATTATACTTTTAAAAAAATCAAAATTTTTAAAATTTTTATATTTTTTATAAATACTTTTGTTTTAAAAAAATAAAATAAATATTTATTGTCCACACACAACGCACGTTCACCTTGCAAGTTTATTTTAAAAAGTATGTATGATTCTTACAATTGTTGTAAAACATTATATTTCGGTATATAGTTAAATTTTTTTTATGCCAATTAAAAATTTTCATATTCTAATTAATTTGTGGATCAGATATACCTAAAGTTATATAACAAACTGTATTCTATAAAAAAAAAAAAGATGATAATGGTGAATACTAAAAGTGTTTTTCCCACCACGTGTTTGATCAATATTTTTCCTAACTAAATATAATAATCTATTAGGTAAACTTTTTTGAAAATATTATTAGGTGAAATCAGACAATTTCAAATTTATATTTCATCTTTTTTGAATCGTTTATACTTTGTTAAATAGTCAATTAGCAATTTTTTTTTTTTTAGACATTCACTTAATTAAGTATCTTGCATAAGTGAAATAGATAATGGACTTGTAAATTACATATTTTGATGTTTTCTATATATTTGAACTGATTATATATGAAAATCCAAAAAATAAAACTTAAATTCCTAAATTAATTGTGAAATTGAGTTTCATGAAAATTCTGAAATCCAAAGTACTTGCTTTACAATTCTTTTCCAAATATATATTCAATATAAATAAGTGAAACAAAATATGATATCAACTAAATTATTAATCTAATATTAACTGTAATACCCTATCCATCATGGATCATAAATTGATAAAATAAGATACATATATTGGCAGAGAGAACTCAAGTCTATCTATTGGACATCCCTTTTTGGGGAGTTGTTGATGGTTGAATTTTTGAATGCTCTTTGTGGGTTTGGAGAAGATTCTCGTGTCACTCGGGCTCACTGACCTAGGACGTGATAAATGATATTTGGTGTAATTGCCAAGCGTAATTTGATAAAGTTCCAGCTTAAAATAGCAAATGTTCAGCAACTTATGCATTGAAGGAAACTCGTGTTTTTGTATACACGCTTGTTGTATCTTTATTTGTTACACTTTGTCAGTTTATTATTTAGTTTGTTAAGGTGGGTTAGTTAGTTGGTTAGGTTAGTTGTTAGTTGTTAATTACGCCTATATAAGAGAGGCTTCTTCATCATTGTAATTCACTTTTGTACTCTTTCTTCTTCAAGACTCGATACAAAAACCTAACAAGTTTATTTCCATGGCTTCCATTTCTTTTCTTGTTTCCACTATGCCCAACTCCAAGCGTTTTCAGCATGATATCAGAGCCATCAATTGATGGTCTCTGGTCCTACCTTTTTTTCTTCTCTCTTTTGAATAGATTCATATAGTTCTAGTCTTTCTTTGAAATCTTCTTGTTTTTCTTGAGATAGTAATTGTCTACCCATGGCTGAAAAGAACCCAGCTGGCGATCCCTTGAGAAAAATGGGACTTGGACCCTCACTCCTTACCTGTGAATAAGAAGCCCATTGGGTGCTGATGGGTTTACAAAGTTAAACTGAATGCAGATGGGTCTATAGAGAGGTGCAAGGCAAGGCTGGTTGCCGAAGGCTACAACCAAGTTGAAGGAGTAGATTACAATGAATGTTTTGCACCAGTGGCTAAGGCTGTCACAGTGAGGATCCTATTGGCTATGGTGGCTTCAAATGCCTGGCCCTTGCACCAGGAAGATATCGATAATGCTTTCCTGCGTTGGGAGCTTGAAGAGGATATATACATGGAGGTCCCTGAAGGCTATACAGTTCCAGGTGGACATGTTTGGAAGCTAAAGAAGTCACTGTATGGCCTGAAACAGGCTTCAAGACAGTGGAATCAAGCCTTTACAGATAAGTTGTCAGGGTTTGGTTTCATACAGTCCCAGCATGATCACTGTTTATTTGTTAAAGGCTCAAGTTTATCTCTAGTTGCTCTATTAGTATATGTTGATGATATTCTTATCACTGCAGCAACAGAAGCTCAGATTCAAGAGGTTAAGTCATGTACAAACGCAACATTCACTATCAAGGACCTAGGGCCAACAAAGTTTCTCTTCGGCATTGAACTAGCTAGGTCTCCAGCAGGCTTGGTGGCAACTCAAATGAAGTATATATAGGACATTGTTAAAGATGTAGGGCTCCTCAATGCAAGGAGGCAGGAAGCCCTCTCCCTGTTAGGATAAAGTTTGCTGCAGACAGTGAGGAGCCTTTAGCAGATCCTTCCAAGTATAGGAGATTGATTGGCAGGCCGCTCTATCTCAGTTTTACAAGACTTGATATTTCTTATGCTACGCAACAGTTGAGCCAATTCCTACAACACCCCTGCAAGCAGCATTGGAATGCTGCCATTCACCTAGTCAGATACTTAAAAGGGTCTCCAGCTACAGGTTTGTTTTTCCTTCATGAAAATAATATGGATCAAATTGCCTTCTCTGATGCAAATTGGGCGGCGTGCTTGGATACAAGGAGGTCTCTCATAGGTTATTGTATCTTCTTGGGGTGATCACCAATCTCCTGGAGGACTAAGAAGCAAGCTACTGTCTCCAAATCCACAGCTGAAGCAGAATATAAGATCATGGCTTCAACAGTCTGTGAACTTGTGTGGATAACATACATCCTGGGAGATCTGGGCATTACGGTAAGGCACTCTGTAACCTTTCATTGTGACAATACGGCTGCACTTCATATAACAGCCAATCCAGTGTTTCATGAACGAACGAAACACTTGGAAATAGACTGCCATATAGTGAGGGACAAGTACAAGGAAGGTTTCATAGCTCTAAGGCACGTTTCTTCAAGGCTGCAAGTGGCTGATATTCTCACCAAGCCACTAACAGGTTCCAGCTTCCGAAGCATGTTCTCCAAGTTGAACTTGGTCACCTTCAACCCAAGTTGAATTTGAGGGGGGCTGATAAAGTTCCAGCTTAAAATAGCAAATGTTCAGCAACTTATGCTTGAAGGAAAGTCGTGTTTTTGTATACACGCTTGTTGTATCTTTATTTGTTACACTTTGTCAGTTCATTATTTAGTTTGTTAAGCTGGGTTATTTAGTTGGTTAGGTTAGTTGTTAGTTGTTAATTACGCCTATATAAGAGAGGCTTCTTCATCACTGTAACTCACTTTTGTACTCTTTCTTCTTCAAGACTTAATACGAAAACCCAACAAGTTTATTTCCATGACTTTTGTTTCGTTTCTTGTTTCCACTATGCCCAACTCCAAGAGTTTTCAGCATAATTGAAAACTGTGACGCCCACAAATTTTTATACATAATTATGGGGTTAATTGGTAATTATTTAAGAAATTTAGTTAATTAGTAGATATATTATAGATTAAATTGTGATGATATTAAGACTTGAACGGAGTGAATTGGAGCTTTATATAATATTTGGGAGCAAATTATATTAATTAAAAAAATAGAAAGGACGTAATGAATATTTTGAAAAAGTTTATTAAAAAAAAAATAAGAAAGGTGGATGCACCCATCTTTTTAATTTCTATAAACAAACACACACACCACATTTAACACACACACATACACTAAACACACACAAACACAACAGAGTTCGGCGAAACCGAAGGTAAGAAATAATTTTTTTTAATTAGTTTTAATTAATATAATTATATTATTTAATAAGTGCATTTATTAAATATTATTTATACTCTTTGATTTAGTGTTTAACCGGAAAATTTTATGAATTTGAGTATTTATAATTAGTGCTTGGTTAAATGCCTCAAAGGAATTAAGGGTGTCATAATTAATGGCTTAAACTGTTTAATTTACCAGAACTAATAATTTCTATAATCGATTGGCTTAGTTTAATCGGGTTGAAAATTATACTTGAGAAATATTATAGAATATATTTGAAAATGTTATATTTAGTAAAGATAAGTATATTTTGAGATAAATATAATCCAAGAATTGTTATTATGAATGGTAGTTATAATAGGATGAGGGGTTTAATGAAATATTGAGATATTGGTGAAAAATATATGTAATTACTATTTAATATTTTATTTAGAAATTACGATACTTTTGATATGTTGATCATATGCATTATAACTTATTATAGGATAAGGGGGATAAGATGAATGATTGAGCAACTCCCTACGTACAAGTAGATCGTTGTAAGTCGAGGTAAGTAAATAATTAGTACTATCTATATATGTGTTCTTTCCTTGTGATACTATCGTTACATAAGTTTATGATTCGTGCTAGAATTAATGTATTTTGAATTCTATGAGTTATTCGTCATTTCATTTGATTAATGTGGTGAAGGTGAAATGATGAAATGTATTGAGATGTTTTATTGTTGAATGATGTGTTGTTGGTGTTTGTCAATGATAATGTGCTGAGATGGGCTATTACTTGACTAGTTGGCTTCTAAGAATGGTGATATGTGGAATCGAGGGAGTGATGGAAATTAAATGTAATTATGATATGAATACCCCTTGATGTTGTTGAATAGCCTATGTGGCAAAATGAAATGAAAAGAGCTATGATGCGATGTGAAAAGAGCTATGACGCAAAATGAAAAGAGCTATGATGCGAAATGAAAGAGCTTTGATGCGAAATGAGATTGATGAGCCTGTGTGGCGTGCCAAGGGGATTCATGTATATGTGTATAATGTATGGTGAGGTTGAGTTGGTGGAGAAAAACACTATATCACCTTTCTGGCAAGCCAACTAGGAAAGACAAGTTTGATTGATCGTCGTGTTATGAGATAACTACGTGGAGAAATAAAATGAAATGTGCTTGATCAAACTGATTATATTTTATATACATTGCTTATTTTGTCTTGTTGAAACTATACTTGAGGTGCGTATATATTTGGTGCCGATTATTTACTTATTGAGTTGCAGGCTCATCCCTCTGCTAATATTTTTCAGGTGTAGATTTTGCTGTGCCTATTCACGACAATTAGGTTCACGTTTTGCATTCCAGTCAGGTCGGGCCAGTATGCAGTTTTTTTCCTCATTGTAAATAGAATAGAAGTCTCATTTTGGATTAAAAGCGAGAATGACATGTGAACTAACTATAATGGTTCCATTTTTGTCGTACTTGATATATGTATATATCATCTTGCGGATGAGATGATAAATATTCTTGTTGTGATGATGAGACCATGTGTATATATACTCAACAGGGACTAGATTATGTACCTAATTATATATATATATATATATATAATCAGGGTTTACATTAAGTGTGATATTTAGGGAAGATAAGTCGTAGTGCCATTAGAGGGTGTTACAAAAACTATGTGGGAGACTAGGTGAATGTTGGCGTGAACATTTAGGCGCCGATTCCATACGGGTACGGTCCTTCCGTCTACCGTCTCCTGACCTTAGTTTAGGGTATGAAATTGGGTATCGGTTCTCATCCTTGACTAGGCATCTATGCTTAATACTCGAGACTACGCATGCCTCATTGCATCGACACAGGAAACTATTTCCTGTTCGACCAACCACTATGGCCACAGGTTTAAGCAGCATGAACGTGTCTTCGAGTGCATAGGAGATACCTCTATCACATACTGACAGGGGACAGATCCTCTTCTTGGAACCCACCATCCTCGCTACACATTCTGACTGCACTAGACAAGGCTTATAATGATCATCTTACATAATGATCACCTCTCGCCATATTCGAGATACAACCATCCTATGTACGTGACTGCCATGGTTCCTCAAGTCTGAGGAGTACTCCCGTACTATTGGAACCAGAGAAATTCAATCATACCGATCAAGCCTCCAAGGCTTCCAAATGATGATCCCCGCGAGTCAGTTCAGTCGGCTCGACTCTAGTCTACCAACCCACAAAGATGGTATAGGCGTCCCACGCTTGTTGTCGATGAAACGTGACACTCATCTAGTGAATACAACTCTTGGTGCAACTCTCTATCTCAAGGTCCTCGATTTGGAACGTTTCAGACCCAAACCTTTATCAGTTGGTTTCATGACCACCATCCAATGCGTGGCCCAACTGCATGAGTTGTTAATCGTAGTCTGTGGGCTTTGTTGTGATATATGTAGAACACCATTTTAACATATGGAAAACGAGCACAACAAAAAATGTACCAAGGGTAATGAATACTCATTTTATTCATCACATAATATTACATTACATCAAGTTGTCAAATAGGTTACAAAATGCAAAACCTATTGGCTTTCTAGTCACCTATTCTAACAATCTCCCACTTGACCTAAAGCCAATCACCCATTGACCTCAAACCCATCTTATCCAGATGCTGAGTATGGACAACTTGTGACACGGGCTTAGTAACTAGATCTGCTATGTTTTCTGCGGAGCTGACTCGGTCCATCCGAACTTCACCCCTGCTAACTATCTCTCTGAGCAGATGGTAGCGTCTAAGAATATGCTTGGATCAATGATGAGATATCGGTTCCTTTTCTTGCACTGTGGTCTCGTTATTATCGCAGAAGAGAACTATTGGCTCAGCCAAGCTAGGTACTACACCCAACTCTGGATCTAGCTTTTCATCCAAACTGCCTCCTTAGTAGCTTCTGAAGATGCTATGTATTCAGACTCTGTGGTTGAGTCCGCCGTGGTAGCCTAGTTGGAACTCTTCCAAGCAACCATGCCACCATTCAGTCTGAACACAAAACTAGACTAAGATTTGGCATCATCATCATCCGACTAGAAGCTAGAGTCGCTATAGCCTTCCAGTATCAATTCTCCACCACCGTATTCTCCACCATCGTAGATCAAGAACATGTCCTTAGTTGTTTTCAGGTACTTCAGGATAGTCTTGATCGCACTCTAGTGTGCCTCCCCAGCACACGACTGATACTGACTCGTCACACTCAAAGCGAAAGCCACATCAGGTCTAGCGTACTGGACAGTGTACTGAATGCTGCCTACAACTGAAGCATAGGGGATGTCCAACATCCGTTTAAGCTCCTCATCAGTCTTAGGAGACTGCTTCTTCGATAACTTAATTCCATGCCTCATAGGAAAGAATCCTCGTTTTGAGTTCTCCATCTTGAATCTCTTCAAGACCTTCTCCATATACGAGGACTGGGCCATTCCCAACATCCTTCTAGATATATCCCAGTAGATCTTGATGCCAAGGATGTAGGATGCCTCGCCCATATCCTTGATGGAAAATTGTGTTGACAACCAAGCTTTAGTGGTTCCTAACATCTTAGCATCATTCCCAATGAGCAAGTGTCATCCACATAAAGCAACAGAGCTCCCACTGATCTTCTTGTATACACAAGGATCAGACCCGTTCTTGATGAAATCATATCCCCGTATGTTTTTGTCAAAACGTATGTTCCAGCTTCGGGAAGCTTGTTTGAGGCCAAAACGTTTGTAGACAGCAGACCTTCTGCTCTTCTCCAACAGAAGTGAAACCTTCTGGTTGATCATATAGATCTTTTTCTTTACGAAACCGTTGAGGAAGGCGGTTTTCGCGTCCATCTACCATATTTCATAGTCATATCATGCCGCTATGACAAGCAGTATCCGAATGGACTTGGCCATTGCTACGGGCGAGTAGGTTTCCTCAAAATCAACCCCGGGTCGTTAAGTGTAACCTTTTGCCAGAAGCTTGGCTTTGAAGGTTGTAACCTCCCCGTCAGCTCGAAGCTTACATTTGTAGACCCATTTACACCCTACGGGTTTTACCCTTTAGGTGGGTCCACTAGCGTCCAAACCTGGTTTGCACCCATTGAGTCAATTTCGGATCTCATGGCCTCAAGCTACTTATCTGAATTAATGTTTGACATTGCTTCTCCGTACGTCTTTGGATCATTATCCAACTGACCAGTCAGGCCCAGAAATCACCTATCAGGACGTTGGGATACTCTGGCCGACCTACGAAGGACTGGAACATTATCAGTGGGAACCACTGACTTAGATGTCATTGTTGTCTCATGGGGTACCTCAATTGATTCCTAAAGGAGTACCTCATCACGTCGACTATCCGGTGGAAAACCTTTTTTCAAGAACACTGCATTTAGCGAGACAAACACCTTTTGCTCTGAGGGATCATAGAAATAATAGCCCGCAGTTTCTTTCGAATTTCCGACGAACCTGCATAAACTAGACCCAGAGTCCAGTTTATCTTCCACTAATCTCTTGACGTATGCGGGGCAACCCACACTTTCAAGTATTTATAGGAGGCAGGCTTGCCATGCCGTATCTCATATGGCGTTTGGGATATCTTCTTAGATGGCGCCAAGTTCAAAAACTTTGGCCGCCGTCTCAAAGAGCATATCCCTAGAAGGATAGGGGGAGTTCGGTAAAACTCCCCCTTTCCTTCTGGGGATACGCTCTTGAGACGGCGGCCAAAGTTTTGAACTTGGCGCCATCTAAGAAGGTATCCCTGACGCCATATGAGATATGGCATGGCAAGCCTACCTCCTACAAATACTTGAAAGTGTGGGGTTGCCCCGCATATGTCAAGAGATTAGTGGGAGACAAACTAGACTCAAGGTCTAGTTTATGCAGGTTCATCGGCTATCCAAAAGAAACTGCGGGGTATTATTTCTATGATCACTCTGAGCAAAAGGTTTTTGTCTCGCGAAACGTAGTGTTCTTGGAAAAGGGTTTTCCATTGGATAGTCGACTCGATGAGGTACTCCTTGAGGATTCAAGTGAGGTACGCCATGAGGCGACAATGACATCTGAGCCAGTAGTTCCCACTGATATTGTTACAGTCCTCTGTAGGTCGGCCAGAGTATCCCATGCACCTGATAGGTATGGATTTCTGGGCCTGACCAGTCAGTTGGATAATGATCCAAAGACGTACGGAGAAGCGATGTCGGACATTGATTCGAACAAGTGGCTTGAGGCCATGAAATCCGAGATGGACTTGATGGGTACAAACAAGGTTTTGACCCTAGTAGACCCACCCAAAGGGGTAAAACCTGTAGGGTGTAAATGGGTCTACAAACGTAAGCTTCGAGCTGACGGGGAGGTTACAACCTTCAAAGCCAGGCTTGTGGCGAAGGGTTACACTCAGCGACCCGGGGTCGATTTTGAGGAAACCTACTCGCCTGTAGCAATGGCCAAGTCCATTCGGATATTGCTTGCCATAACAGCATGGTATGACTATGAAATATGGCAAATGGACGTGAAAACGGCCTTCCTCAATGGTTTCGTAAAGGAAGAGATCTATATGGATCAGCCGAAAGGTTTCACAACTGTTGGAGAAGAGCAGAACGTGTGCCGTCTCCAAAGGTCCATCTATGGCCTCAAACAAGCTTCCCGAAGCTGGAACATACGTTTTGATGAAGTCATACGGGGATATGATTTCATCAAGAACAAGTCCGATCCTTGTGTATACAAGAAGATCAGTGGGAGCTCAGTTGCGTTTCTGGTGCTTTACGTGGATGACATCTTGCTTATTGGGAATGATGCTAAGATGTTGGTGTTAGAATAGGTGACCATGTAAGCCAATTTTGGCAGGAATATGTAACCTATGTCTAGACAATTTTTGGTATTTGATAAAAATATTTATGAATAAAGAAGTGAAAATTCATATGGCAATACTTTGTTTATGTTCACTTATATCTGCATTTACATTTCTGTTCACTACGCAAACAAAGCCCACGGATTGAGAATCGATTTCGGGGACTGGGACTACGCTTGGAGGTAGGTCCTTGAAATCAGTCTTGCCGAATCAGTCCGGAAATCTCCAAGTCAAGGAATCCCGAAAATGGGTACCGGGATTCCCTTTGAGACTTGCACTAAGCATCTGCTGTCGTATTTCATCGACGGGTGACGAAGGTCGTCTAAGCAGTGTTAGTGGGCCAGCATGCTAGGAAGCAGCTGACTGAGGTAACTAGTGGAACCGTCTTACGGAGGACCTTGAATATGGTCAGCAAGGTATGACGTGTGTTCCCGTTCCAACGGTACAGGCCAAGTCCTTTGACTTGAGGAACTGCTGAGTTTACCTGTGCATCAGGTGTGTATCGTAGATATGGTGAGAGATTGCCAAAATACTCTTGAGTAGTCATAAGCTATGTCTAGTTCAGCTCGGTTGTACAGAGTGACAGTAGTTTCCAAGAAAGGATCTGTCTCCTGCCAAAAGGCATTGACAGTTGAGTCTCATGTATGCTCTGTGTCTTGTCCCTAAAATCTGTGGCCACAGTAACTGAACAGAAGGGAGGGTTTCCCTTGCGGCGTTTAGTAAGGACAGACCGACACTTAGGTCCAAAATGGGTACCTGCTTTTTCCGTGCCCTAGACTCTAAGTGATGAGACCGAAGACAGAAGGACAAGTGTACTGTTAGAGCCTAAATGTTCATCCCCAATTATTTCACCTAGTCTCTAGTGCCATGGACCGTTGCTAGATGGCCACCCATGGTAACGGGTGGATTCTAGAAATCCGACCAAGTCTAGCTGAAAGGTGAACCTAAAGAGTCACACACTATCCACACACACTTAGTATTTAATTTGGAATTAAATATTGGAGTAAAGGAATGATTAAATTAGATTTAATCGGGTCCTATATTTTCTTGGAGAAATTAATTCCTTTTATTTGATATAGGGAATTAAATTAATAAATAGGATTTATTAAAGGGTTGATTTAATGGGCTTAGAATAAATATTAATATTTATTATATTTATTTTAGCCTTTTGGAATATTTAATGAGATTTAAATATTCCATTAAATTAAATCAACGGTTGAGATGGAAAGGGGAGATGGAAGGCTAGGATTGGTTTGACTAGGTCAAACACTAGTTTGACTAGGACTTTGACTAGGTCAAAATCCTAGTCAAATTGAAGTTCTTAGAGTTTGACAATTCACATGACTTAGACTTTGACCATGCCCCGCTTTTACAATTCACATGAAGAAAACCTCATGGGAGATATCCAATATCATTCTCATCCAATGAGATTCCAAGATATTTTGCCTCACCTATTCGCATGGTTCCGAGGAGTCCAAACGAACCATGTTACTCAGTGTTGGGCCCGACCCATCAACCAAATCATGCCTCAACTGTCGCCCCCATGACTCGTGAGACTGGAAAACAGCGAGTGCAATCTCTTTGTTCACAATAATGGTGTAGCTTTCCCCTAGTCCAAGTGTGCCACGACTCGTAAGACCACACTTGGGTAGTGGTAGCTTCCTCACCACATTGCTGTAGATGGAAGGCTTGGACAGATCAAATACCATTTAGATCCAAATCCATTCTGGGCGTAATATTTAATTTGGTCCAACCAAATGAGAGTTTGATAATGACCGATACCTCATCACATTAAGTATTTTTAGCATGCATAAATATCCAATATTTATAAAGCGTTAAATAAATACGCCGCATGCAGTAAAACATAGCATATCCCTATTAGGATGATCACAAGTCCAACCTATGCGACCCACTTAGCCTGCAGTGAGTCTATGGTCTATCTAGGGTGGTTCTACACTATTACATTAGTGATAAACCCATTGTCATTCCAATGGGCCTTGTGGCTCTTTTTGTTTTACGCCTTGATGTAACACTTGGGCCTCCGACTCCATGGGCTTGTCATCATTACAAAATAAGCCTAACCAAAACTACCTACTCTCATTACATATGAAAGTAATACATGGAAAGAAAATGAACAAGCCTTCACAACATGAGGCTAGCGAAACGGGAGATGATAGTCTCAAAACAAGAGGCACGCAGGCCCCCACCGGACAAAAAATATAAATAAATACCATTCATTCATACATAAGGTTTAAGGCTCTTGCGATCATTCCCATGTTGATCCCATCAACACACATAACATAATTATACCAAATAATCATGCTTAATCATGGATATTAAAAATATCCAAGTGATGTCCAACATCACAAGGTACAAATATATAAATAATATGCAAGATTCAAATTTTAATTTCAGTAGACATCAAATACAATGCATCCAATGCATGTAATAAACCTAAATTAATTAAGCAAATGTGATCTAAGGAAAAATTCAATAATTTCAAAATCAAATATGCAAAATTAATTCATTTTCAAAAATGTGTAGAAATTACCAGGAAATTCAATTTTCAGAAAAACGTCGAAAATCGGCACAAAACGGCCCAGCCGTTGTGCCTGCTAGCCGCCCGCCCGCACAGGCCTGTGCGCACGCGCATGCGCAGCTAGCCAGCCTGCGCGCCTTGCGCGCAGGGCCAAAGCTTAGCGTGGTGCAGTATGCTCAGCCCCCCTTGCCAACACGCACACTGGCAGGCACGATGACCAATGACCGGCCGACAGGGGCGGCAGCCAACTAATATTGCTGCTGTCCGTTTTTTTTTTAAAATTTTGATTTCTCATATTTAGCACATTAATATACATAAAATAATTTTAAAATAAACATGCAATTTCTAAGTTCCAATCTATAAAATCGCACATATAATTCATCAAATTCAAACAAATGAACAAGCACATTCATTCATATATTCGTACATACATGCTCATAACGCCGTAAAAGCAAGTTGTACATGCCAAGCACATAGATCTATGCTCCTTACATCGAACCGGACCCTGATACCACTTGAAGGGACAAACGGATCTGCCCGGGAGCGCGAGCGAAACTATGAGAATAAAAACAAGTCGTAAATTTAAAAAAATTATCACAAAATCCCAAGGAGTGTACCCTTGGGTGCTCAACCAGGCGTTCGATGTAGGATGTGTCAATATTATGAACGTATATTTCACATAGAGCATTAGATATAAAAAATAAAACTACGAAAGCGTAAAACCAAAATTACTTTGTAGTTATATCGCTTCTACGACTACTAGCGTTGTTCCTCTCCGGAAATGCTCACCAAGTTCAAACGTATGAACCCTCTAGAGTAGTCCACACCACATCGGAGGAGATGCACGTTTTTCTTGCTAGAAGAAAACGGATCTTTGAGGACATAATCTAGAAATAAGAACACTATTGTATTAGTGTCTTTTCTTGAACTAACTTTGTTCTTACAAATGATCCAAGATCAAATGAAGAATCAAAGGGGATGTGTATGAGTTGAGAGGGGCCGAAAATTAGATGAGAGATTGAGATGTGTTTTTCTTCTTTTTCCTAGGAAAAGAATGAATATGAATTCTCTTGCATTGATGATTGTATACACTCATATATATTTCAAAATTAATTTGATCATTGGAATGTGTCTAGGTTCATCCAAAGATGTCCAGATACAAATATCCCAATCAATCCTACTAATTTATCAATCAAGCCTACCATCTCATTAGGTATGATTTAATCATACCAAATGAGAGAGGCTTGATTGGAATTGATTTGTCCCTTACCAAAAGAGACAAGTCAACTTCATCTAGGCCATGTATGGTCGATTTTTACCTCTCTAAGAGTGGTAATTTTCGGCCATACATATATTGGAAAGAAGTCCAACTTCTTCTCATTCCAAAAGTGAAATTAACACACCTCTTGGACCAAAATTTAACGGACCGGGTTTTATTGTAATCAAATTACAACGAGCCCAAAATTAAAATCCCATTTATTCAAGGTCCACTTAAATAATCCCATTTATCTTTTAATCTAATTAAAAGACTCAATCTTTCGACTCTCTACATTAACCGATAAATCCCATTTACCGATTAAACGAGGGCCTGATACAATATCGATCCGTCTATCCAATGAACATTCCTTTATGTAATCCAATTACTTATTATCCTCCAAAATTGACTCCAAAGTCAATTTCTCCACCTTCTCGTAATTTGTGTCTGACCTTTAGGTCCATCCTCAGCTAGACTAGGACCCGTGTCCAACAGGGGCCCGTTATCATGGGTGACCGTCTAGCAATAGTCCATGGCACTAGAGACTAGGAGAATGTTGGCGTGAACATTTAGGCACCGATTCCATACGGGTACGGTCCTTCCGTCTACCGTATCCCGGTTTTAGTCTAGAGTTATGAAATTGGGTGTCGTTTCCATCCTTGACTAGGCATCTATGCTTAATACTCGAGACTACGCATGCCTCATTGCATCAACATAGGAAACCATTTCCTGTTCGACCAACCACTGTGGCCACAAATTTAGCAGCATGAACATATCTCCGGGTGCATAGGAGATACCTCTGTCATATACTAACAGAGGACGGATCCTCTTCTTGGAGCCCACCGTCCTTGCTGAAAGATTGTGGATCGTCCCAGGAAATAGCGCGAATGTGAAGCGCGGTATAAAATTAAAATAAAAAAATTAATCATGCTTTAATTAAATAAAAGAACACGTTCAAGGGGTGTACCCTTGAAGTTTCCCGGGCGTTCGGTGTATCACATGAATTAAAAGCATAAATAAATCATGAAAGCCATAGGATTAAAAAATAAAGAGAAACAAAAATTAAATTGGAACCTATTGATTGTCGTTTTCGTCTTCTAACCGGTACTCGCGTTGTTCCCCATTTTGCACCAAATCTCGTGTTTGAGACTCTCCAAATAGTAACACGCAATCCACCCACGTATCTTGCACGTCGTGCTAGCGAACGAACAAGTATTATTTTGAGGAGGATTGAATTAATAACACGTTATTGATTAACGGTATTAATTCTCCTTAAGTTCAATTGTTCCAAGAACAAAAGAACAAGAAGTATTTTCTTGTATAAGAGAGAGAGAGGGCGGACGAGTAAAGGGGAGAGAGGAGCCGAAATTTAGTGTGTGCTGTGTGTGTTGGAATTTCATCACTCTTCAAAATATGAGGGGCTAGGACTATATATAGAGGAGGAGTTTAATCCTCTTCAAACTCCAACTCTTTAGAAGACTATTTTTGACTAGGATTTTGACCTAGTCAAAATCGTAGTCAAAGTAGTATTTTGACCTAGTCAAATTAATCCTAGCTATCCATCTCTCCCTTTCCATCTCAACCATTAATTTAATTTAATGAAATATTTAAAACCTATTTAAATATTCAAAAGGCCAAATAAAATAATATAATAATTATAAATTATTTATTCTAGGACCATTAAAATAATTTTCTAATAAATCTAATTTATTAAATCAATCCCTTTTATCTAATAAAAGGAATTAATTCTCTCCAAGAAAATAAAGGACTCGATTAAATCCAATTTAATCATTCCTTTTCTCCAATATTTAATTCTAAATTAAATAGTTAGCGTGTGTGGATTGTGTGGTGACTCTTTAGGTTCACCTTTCAGCTAGACTTGGTCGGATTCCTAGAATCCGCCCGTTACCATGGGTGGCCATCTAGCAACGGTCCATGGCACTAGAGACTAGGTGAATATTCGGGTATGAACATTTAGGCTCTAACAGTACGCTCGTCCTTATATCTACAGACTCACCACTTAGGGTCTAGGGCACGGAAAATGCAGGTACCCATTTTGGACCTAAGTGTCGATCTATCCTTACTAACGCCGCCAAGGGAAAGCCTTCCCTTCTGTTCAGTTACTGTGACCACAGATTTTAGGGACAAGACACAGAGCATACGTGAAAACTCAACTGTCAATGCCTTTGACAGGAGACAGATCCTTTCTTGGCAACTACTGTCACTCTGCACGCCAGAGCTGCACTAGACATGGCTTATGACTACTCAAGTGCTTCTTGGCAATCTCTCATCATATCTAAGATACAAACCTGACATACAGTTAAACTCAGCAGTTCCTCAAGTCAAAAGGACTTGACCTGTACCGTCGGAACCAGGAACACACGTCATACCTAGCCGACCCTACTCAAGGTCCTCGGTAAGACGGTTCCCGCGAGTCACCTCAGTCAGCTGCTCCCTAGCAGGCTAACCCAGTAAACACTGCTTAGACGACCTTCGTCACCCGTCGATGAATACGACAACAGATGCTAATAGTGCAAGTCTTAAGGGAATCTCGGTACCCATTTTCGAGATTCCTATGACTTGGAGATTTCCGGACTGATTACGGCGGGACTGATTTTATGGGACCTCCTCCAAGCGTAGTCCCAGTTCCCGAAATAGGTTTTCAGTCCGTAGCTTTGTTGGCGTACGTGAACAGATAATCATAAAGTAGATAAAAGTGAACGCCAACAAAGTGATTGCCAATGAATTTCACTTCTTTATTCATTAATAAATTTATCAGAAAATACTAAATTGTCTAGACATAGGTTATATTTTGCCCGCCAAGATTGGCTATATGGTCACCTTTCTAACAATTTCCCACTTGACCTTTAAAGCCAATCGCCCATATGTCTAATCCCCATCTTCTCAAGATGTTGCGTATGAGCGCTCTGCGACATAGCTTTGTCAGTGGATCTACTATGTTGTCTGCTTGAGTTGACTCAGTCCATCCGAACATCACCTCTTTCCTACCATTTCACTAAGAAGATGGTAGCGTCTAAGAATGTGTTTGGAACGGTGATTGAGATCTCGGTTCCTTTGCTTGTGCTATTGCACCGTTGTTATCACAAAAGATGACACGGGCTCGGCGATGCTAGGCACCCACACCCAACTCTTGGATTGTAGTTTCTCATCCAAAACCGCTTCCTTGGCAGCTTCTGAAGCATGCTATGTATTCAGCCTGTGTGGTGAGTCAGCAGTGGTTACTTGCTTGGAACTTTTCCAAGCCAACTACTCCTCCATTGAGCTTGAATAAGTAACCCGATTGAGACTTGGCATAATCGTCATCAGACTGGAAGCTAGCGTTGCTAAAAGCCTTCCAGGATTAGTTCTCCATTGCCATAGACTAAGAACATTTCCTTAGTCCTTCTTAGGTACTTAAGGATGCCCTTTCACAACATTCCAATGTGCCTTTCCTGCACAAGACTGATATCTGCTTGTCACGCTCAAAGCGTAGGCAATGTTCAGGCCTGGTGCAGTGGACCACATATTGGATGCTACCTACGGCAGAAGCATAGGGATGACTTTCATCCTTTCAAGTTCCTCATCAGTCTACGGGACTGTTTCTTGGATTAACTTGATCCCATGTCCAAAAAAAAACAGCCTCAGAGGAAGGAAAAAAAAAAAAAAATCCTCGTTTGGAAAAGTTGTCCCATAAAATCGATAATCCTCTTTAGGACTAATTTCTCCATAATACGAAGTGTTTGAGTGAGCCCTAACATCCTTTTTAGATCTGTCCCTGACGAATGCAATGGATGCCGTAGGATGTTAGGAGGCTTAACCCAAGTCTTCGATGGGAAACTGGGTTGATAAACCATGCTTTTGTGTTAGCCTGGTGTATTGCAACTTCCTAACGTCATTACCGAAATGGAGTAGAGATGTCTATCCACATAGAAGCACACAGGAACACTTATAGAGGCTCCCCACTTGACCTTCTTGTAATATGACAGAGGGTCGGATTCGTTTTTTGAAGTGAGAAGTCCAATAGCCCCGTATTACTTCATTCAAGACTAGAATGGTTCCAACGTTCGTGGATGCGTTTGTGTGAGGCCTATAGATGGACTTCTGGAGGAGGACAGAACCTTGCTGTTCGTTCTCCAGTGACTGTGGAAGACCCTCCGGCTGAGTCCATAATAGATCTCTTCCTCAACGAAGCCACTAGTGAGGAAGGCCCGGGTGTGTGTGTCAACGTTCCATCAATCATATTCTCATGAGGTCATCACCATGCTCTATGTGGAGCAGGATCCGAGTGGATTGCTAGCTATGGCTACCGAGGCGAGTAAGAGTATCCCTCAGAAATCGACCCCGGGTCGTTGATGTATGTCCTTAGGCTACGTAGCCTAGCCTTCAAAGGTTGTGACTTTCTCCATCAATGCAAGGTTTGCGCTTTGTAGGAGCAGAGCACTTATAGCCACTGGCTTAACACTTTTTCGGTGAGAGCGGAGGTTGGTTCTCGTCAGTGGTAGTCCATTTCGGCTTTGCATGGCCTCAAGTTATTCCCGGAGACGATGTTCCCGAGGACATCGCTTTCCCATATGTCTTTCAGGTCGTTAGTCAAAAGATGTGGTCGCACTTAGGAGAAAAGCATATCTCACTGAGGTCTGGACTCTCTACGTAGACCTACGGAGAATGGGAACGTCAGTGGTGGGGGGGATACTGTTGGGGCGGTTCGACTGTATCGGAGCTGGACGGTTCAGGAACCGGGGTGGCTTGTTCGCTTAAGGGGCTGTCCTTCATGTAGCATGTTGGACATCTCCAGTGTCGGGCTCGATTCAGTTTGATGTGCCCCTTTGGGTGATTTTATCCTGAATCCGTTGTAAGTGCGTGTTAGTAGAGGTTTTCGTGTGCTACCTCTGATGACTGGATTCCATCACTTGATTCTCAATGAGTCATGCTGCACACCTCACTGTTTCCTCATCGCCAGGTCGGATATCCTCTGGGAAGGTTTTTGTCGTACCGTGCTCCAAGAACACTACATTTCTTGAAAACAAACACCTTTTGTTCCAAGGGGTCATAAAAGTAATAACCCGCAGTTTCTTTAGGGTATCCAACGAACCTGCATAAAGCTAGACTCTGGATTCTAGCTTATCTCCCAACTAACCTCTTGACGTATGCAGGGGGCTACCCCACACTTTCAAGTAGTTGTAGGACGCAGGCTTGCCGTGCCATATCTCATATGGCGTTTGGGTCAAATACATTGCTGGTTGGCGCTAAATTTAACAACTTAGCCACCGTTTCCAATGCATTAGCCCTAAAAGGAACAAGGGTAATTTGGTAAAACTCATCATTGGATCGAACCAGTGTTCTCAACAGTTGGGTTCGATTCCTCCTTTCAGAGACACCATTCAATTGTGGTGTCCTGGGAGGTGTCCATTCAGATATTATACCATTTTCTTTTAGATAATTAAGGAACTCGGTACTAAGGTATTCACCGCCTCGGTCTGATCGTAGTACTTGAATTTTGCAGTTGGTTTGGTTCTCCACTTCAAGTCTAAATTCTTTAAAACCTGTCAAGAGCTTTAGACTGTACCAGATGCTTAGTGTTCGTAGCTGCTTTGACGGCTTTTCCCTTCCCTTTTCTTCCTTTCCAACGTCCGGCACCCTTGCCTTTCGTTTTGGAAGTTGAAAGCACCTCCAAACAATACCGAAGGCGTGGACTTCTTAGTCGTTGGCCTCGTATTGCACCAACATATTAATCAAACTCATGAATGCCCTTCTCAAGTGCGTTCATGTTGTAGTTGACGATAAATTGGTCGAAGGAGGGGTGGGAGTGACTGAAGGATCACATCTATGCACGTTTTATTGTCGAGGCCTGCCTTTAGGTCCTCGAGCTTTTCCACCAGGGTAAGCATTTTAACCCCGTGCTCTTGTACAGAGGATCCTTCTGTCATTTTGGTTCCAAAGAAAGCCTTGGTCGCGACATACCTAGTATGCCAGTCTGGGATTGCATAGCAATCCTTAAGGCGAGCCATAATGGAAGGGACATCGTCTAGCCTTTCATACTGCTTCTGAATCTCATTCGTCATTGAAGCAAGTATGACGCTACGGACCTTTCGGTTATCCTTATACCAAGTCTCGAATGTCACACGTTCTTCTGGCGTGGATCCTTCTGGTAAGGTCCTAAGGAGAGGCGCGTCCATGACGTAGCCTTGGTTCTCGTAATCCAGGACTATCCTGAGATTGCGCAACCAGTCGTTGTAATTGGTTCCATTGAATTTGTTTGTCTCAAGAATGGTTGAAAGTGGGTTCTTAGACATTTTTAAATCTACATTTAAAAGAGAGTTCGCGGTCAGCAGAATATAATAGACGGTGGTTTGATAAAAAATTAAATGCATGGTCTTTAGTCATTTAATGCTCCCGCTATTTATACGAAAACACGGTACTCTCAAACGTGATTTTCGGGAAACCCTTTCCTAGTGGGCTTGGGATCCACAACGATTTTTCCCATACCCCGCTTTTACGATTCGCATGGAAAAAAATCCTGTGGGAGGTATACCATACCATTCTCGTTCACGAGATTCCCAAGATTATTGCCTCACCCTTTCACATTGATCCCGAGAACTCCAAGCAAATCATGTTAATCTGGTGTTAGACCCGACCTAATCAACCGAGCCATAGACCCACTGCTACCCCCACGACTCGTGAGAGAGGTAACAGCGGTCTATTTTGAAGGACAAGCGGATCCGCCCGGGAGCGCGAGCGGAAGCGAGAAAGCGAGAAAAGTGCATAAATTAAATCAAATCTAATTTAAAATACGAATCCCAAGGGTTGTGCCCTTGGGTGCTCAACCGGGCGTTCGACGTAGGATGTGTAAATATTGGAAATGAATATTAAACACATAGGGCATATATAAATATATATAATCAATTAAAGCGTAATAAACCGTTACCTTTGATTGTTTAGCGTATGCTCCTGGCTACTTGCGTTGTTCCTTCTCCGGAATGCTCACGAAATCCAAACGTATGGATTCTCCAAAGGTGATCCACACCACACCGGAAGAAAAACACGTTCTTCTTGCTAGAAAAAGAACGGGTTTAAGAAGGAATCGGTTTAAGAGAAGCACACTATGACATAGTGCTCTCTTAAACTTACTTTGTTCTTCTTCTTAATTCAAAATCAAGTGAAGAACACAAGTGTAAGAGAGTGAGAGAGGCCGAGAGTTTGAGAGAGAGGAGAGGATTTTTGTCTTTTCTTTTTCCTAGAAAAAGATGAATAATGAATCACACATGCTTGGTGTTGTATATTCTAATATATATACATAATTAACATGATTATTGGAATGTGTCTAGGTTCATCCAAGGATGTCTAGATTCATTCCAATCAATCACCATCAATTCTTCAATCAAGCCTACCAAAATTTATGGTATGATCAAATCATACCAAAAGGGAAGAGCTTGATTGGAGTTGATTTGTCTCTTTCCAAAAAAGAGATAAGTCAACATACCACCTAGCATGAAACATGGCTGATTTTGCTTCCTCCAAGGGAGCATGTCGGCCATGTTTAATTAAGGGAAGAAGTCCAACTTCTTCCTATTCTAAAATAGGAATTATTTCTCCTCTCGGGTATAATTTAACGGACAGGGTTTTATCGTAATCCAATCACGACGAATCCAATCATTAAATCCAATTTAATGTCCATTTAAATTATTCCCGTTGATATTTTAATCCAATTAAAAGATCCAACGTCTCAACTTTCCATATTTAATCAAAAATCCAATTTACCGATTAAACAGAAGCCCGATACAATATCGACCCGTCCATCCAATGGACGTTCCCTTAAGTAAACCAATTACTTATTTTATCCTTCGAGATTTGACTCCAAGTCGGTCTCTCAACCTCCTCGGTGATTTGTGTGTGACCCTTTAGATTCACCCTCAGCCAGACTTGGGCCCGTGTCCCACAAGGGCCCGTTACCATGGGTGGTCGTCTAGCAACGGTCCATGGCACTAGAGACTAGGTGAATTGGCGTGAACATTTAGGCGCCGATTCCGTACGGGTACGATCCTTCCGTCTACCGTCTCCCGGCCTTAGTCTAGGATATGGAATTGGGCGTCGGTTCTGATCCTTGACTAGGCATGTATGCTTAATACTCGAGACCACGTATGCTTCATTGCGTCGACACAGGAAACCATTCCCTGTTCGACGAACCACTGTGGCCACAGCTTTAAACAGCATGAACGTGTCTCCGAGCGCATAGGAGATACCTCTGTCACATACTGACAGGGGACGGATCCTCTTCTTGGAGTCCACCGTCCTCGCTACACATTCCGACTGCACTGGACAAAGCTTATGATAATCATCTTACAGAATGATTACCTCTCGCCAGATCCAAGATATAGCCGTCCTGTGCACGCGACTGCCATGATTCCTCAAGTCTGAGGATTACTCCCGTACTATCGGAACCGGGGAAAACCAATCATACCGACCAAGCCTCCAAGGCTTCCATATGATGATTCCCGCGAGTCAGTCCAGTCGGCTCGACCCTAGTCGACCAACCCATCAAGATCGTGTAGGCGTCCCATGCCTGTCGCCGATGAAATACGACACTCATCTAATGAACACGACTCTTGACGCAAGTCTCAATAGGACTCTCGATACCCTGTCTCGAGGTCCTCGACTTGGAAGGTTTCAGACCCAACTCTTAATCAGTTGGTTTCATGACCACCATCCAATGCGTGGCCCAACTGCACGAGTTGTTATCCATGGTCTGTGGGCTTTGTTGCGATATAAGTTAAGCAACGTTTTAACAAATGTAAGATGAGCGCAACAAAGAAGGTACCATTGGTGACGAACACTCATCTTATTCATCACATAATAATATTACATCTACATCAAGTTGTCGAATAGGTTACAAATTGCCAAACCTATTGGCTTTCTGGTCACCTATTCCAACAATCTCCCACTTGACCTAAAGCCAATCACCCATTGACCTCAAAACTCTTATTCAGATGGTGAGTGTGAGCAACTTGCGACATGGGCTTAGCAAGTGGATTTGCTATGTTTCTGCGGAGCTGACTCGGTCCAACCGAACGTCACTCCTGCTATCCATCTCTCTAAGTAGATGGTAGCGTCTAAGAATATGCTTGGATCGTGATGAGATCTCGGTTCCTTTGCTAGCGCTATCGCCCCGTTGTTATCATAAAAGATAATTACAGGCTTAGCAATGCTAGGTACTACATCCAACCCTTGGATGTAGCTCATCAACCAAACAACTCCTTAGCAGCTTCCAAAGCCGTTATGTATTCGAAACTCTTTGGTGGAGTCCGCCGTGGTAGCTTGGTTGGAACCCTTCCAAGTAACCACGCCACCATTTAGTCTAAATACAAAAACTAAACTGAGACTTGGCATCATCGTCATCCGACTGGAAGCTTGCGTCGCTATAGCCTTTCAGTGTCAACTCTCCACCGCCGTAGATCAAGAACAAGTCCTTAGTCCTTTTCAGGTACTTCAGGATAGTCTTGAATGCACTCCAGTGTGCCTCCCCAGCGCACGACTGATATCGGCTAGTTATACTCAAAGCAAAAGCCACATCAGGTCTAGTGCACTGAACAACATACTGTATGTTGCCTATGGCTGAAGCATAGGGGATGTCTAACATCCTTTTAAGCTCCTCATCAGTCTTAGGAGACTGCTTCTTGGATAACTTAATTCCATGCCTCATAGGAAGGAATCCTCGTTTTGAGTTCTCCATCTTGAATCTCTTCAAGACATTCTCAATGTACGAGGACTGGGCCATTCCTAACTACCTTCTAGATCTATTCTTGTAGATCTTGATGCCAAGGATGTAGGATACCTCGCCCATATCTTTCATGGAGAATTGCGTTGACAACCAATATTTAGTGGTGCCCAACATCTTAGCATCATTCCGAATGAGCAAGATATCATCCACGTAAAGCACCAAAAATGCAACTGAGCTCCCATTGATCTTCTTGTATACACAAGGATCAGACTCATTCTTGATGAAATCATATCCCCGTATGACTTCATCAAAACGTATGTTCCAGCTTCGGGAAGCTTGTTTGAGGCCATAGATGGACCTTTGGAGACGGCAGACCTTCTGCTCTTTTCCAACAGTTATGAAACCTTCCGGTTGATCCATATAGATCTCTTCCTCTATGAAACCGTTGAGGAAGGCCGTTTTCACGTCCATCTGCCATATTTCATAGTTATACCATGCTGCTATGGCAAGCAGTATCCAAATGGACTTGGCCATTGCTACGGGCGAGTAGGTTTCCTCAAATTCGACCCCGGGTCGTTGAGTGTAACCTTTCGCCACAAGCCTGGCTTTGAAGATTGTAACCTCCCCGTCAGCTCTAAACTTATGTTTGTAGACCCATTTACACCCTACGGGTTTAAATCAAATTAAAAGATCCAATGTCTCAACGTCTCAACTTTCCATATTTAATCAAAAATCCAATTTACCGATTAAACAGAAGCCCGATACAATATCGGCCCGTCCATCCAATGGACGTTCCCTTAAGTAATCCAATTACTTATTTTATCCTTCGAGATTGACTCCAAGTCGATCTCTCAACCTCCTCGGTGATTTGTGTGTGACCCTTTAGGTTCACCCTCAGCTAGACTTGGGCCCGTGTCCAACAAGGGCCCGTTACCATGGGTGGCCGTCTAGCAACGGTCCATGGCACTAGAGACTAGGTGAATTGGCGTGAACATTTAGGCGCCGATTCCGTACGGGTACGATCCTTCCATCTACCGTCTCCCGGCCTTAGTCTAGGGTATGGAATTGGGCGTCGGTTCCGATCCTTGACTAGGCATGTATGCTTAATACTCGAGACCACGTATGCTTCATTGCATCGACACAGGAAACCATTCCCTGTTCGACCAACCACTGTGGCCACAGCTTTAAACAGCATGAACGTGTCTCCGAGCGCATAGGAGATACCTCTGTCACATACTGACAGGGGACGGATCCTCTTCTCGGAATCCACCGTCCTCGCTACACATTCCGATTGCTCTGGACAAAGCTTATGATAATCATCTTACAGAATATTACCTCTCGCCAGATCCAAGATACAGCCGTCCTGTGCCCGCGACTGCCATGATTCCTCAAGTCTGAGGATTACTCCCGTACTATCGGAACCGGGGAAAACCTATCATATCGACCAAGATTCCAAGGCTTCCATATGATGATCCCCGCGAGTCAGTCCAGTCGGCTCCACCCCAGTCGACCAACCCATCAAGATCGTGTAGGCGTCCCACGACTGTCGCTGATGAAACACGGCACTCATCTAATGAACACGACTCTTGACGCAAGTCTCAATAGGACTCTCGATGCCCTGTCTCGAGGTCCTCGACTTGGAACGTTTCAGAACCAACTCTTAATCAGTTGGTTTCATGACCACCATCCAATGCGTGGCCCAACTGCACGAGTTGTTATCCATGGTCTGTGGGCTTTGTTGAGATATAAGTTAAACACCGTTTTAACAAATGTAAGATGAGCGCAACAAAGAAGGTACCATTGGTGACGAACACTCATCTTATTCATCACATAATAATATTACATCTACATCAAGTTGTCGAATAGGTTACAAATTGCCAAACCTATTGGCTTTCTGGTCACCTATTCCAATATATTTTTCGTTCATGACATAGTGCAGCTTCTTTTAAGTACAATAGCGTGCCACGACTCGTGAGACCACGCTATTGACCTAAATCAGCTTCCTCACTATGCCATGGATTGGAAGGCATGGACAAACTCCTAGAGTTCATGTCCATTTTGTCTAGGGTCTAATATTTAGACATTGGTCCAACCAATCTGAGAGTAGTAAATGACCGAGATCTCATAATATAAAATATCTACACATTCATCCATAATGCGTAATAAATAAATGCATCCACAACAGTTATATGATAAATAAAAACGCCATTCATCCATCATAATAACCACATGCCAAATTAAAGCCTAGCACGCCCCTGTTTGATGATCACGTGCCCGAATCCTCTGCGATCCACTGATCCCGCAGTGGATCTATGGTCAATCTAGGGTTGGTCCTATACTATTACATTAATAGTAACCCAATCATCATTCTGATGGGCCTTGGTCTCTTTTCTCTTTCTTCTCTTCATGGAAACGCCTTGGAACCTCCAGTCTGGGATCTCCATGTGGACCTTCCTTCTTCTCCATCAATTACATAAAATTGAAACCTCACTCCTATTCTACTCTCATTACATATTAAAAATAGAAACCCCATCAAAAACCCAGGGTGAGTACATAAGGAGGGAGATAGAATGCCTTATTATTCCAAGGCAACTAGAAAGAGAGAAGGAGAAAACAGTAAAAGAGGCACAGAGGCCCAACATGAAATTAAACCATATATTCGGTCTAGAGCTCGTGATCATCCGTTTCCATCCAACACACATAATCATATGATCCAATCACATAATAACAACATGCCAATAATACATGATTACCAATCACAATAATCCAAAAATAAATGCGTAACGTGTGAAATATGGCATAACCGTTGATAATAACATTTTCTCGTTTTAGGAAAACCTTTCCTCATTATTTTTAAGTAAAATATCCCCGGGATTTTAAATCCAATATATTTTACTTCCCAAAATAATGTTTTAGAAAATTGGGCAAAAATTGAACAAAAATAAATTTTCAGAATTAAAACTGAAAAATAAATAGATTAAAAAATTAAAACTGAAAAATAAATAAATAAAAAAATAGGGGAGAAACCCTAGCAGCACCGGCAGCTGACCGTCGCCACTGGCAGCAGCCAGCCGACGTGTGCACCGGGCGGCAGGCCCAGCCTGCCGCCCCTGCGTGCGTGCGCGCGCGCCTGGCGCTCCGGCAGGCTGTCGCGCGCGCAGGCTCCCTTGCCCACGTGCGCGCTGGCCCGCCTGCCGCTAGCCGCGCATCTGCCCTGCGCAGTGCGCGCACGCGCGCGTAGACACCATCGTCTGTGTGCGCGCGGACTCTCCAGCACGCATCCGCGCGCGCTCGCGCGCGACCACTCTGCTCGCTCGTCCGGGTGCGCAGACATCCGACACGCTGGCCTGGCATGCGTGCGCGGGCTTCCCTGCCCGTTTGCGCGCGCGCATGGCCAGCGGCCTGCCTGAGGCCCAGCCGCGCGTCCGCCTGGTTGGCTGACGCAACCTTGTGCATCTGGCCGGGCGGCCGCGCGCAGGCTTCCCCTGCCTGCGCGCGTCTGCCCTGCCTCTGCACACGGCTGCGCGCGGCCAGCCTCCGGCTGGTCGGCGTGGGGCGTTTCACCATCTCCGTTCGATTTTTCACCCCCGTTTCCCAAGAAAAACAGAAAAAACCAACGATACAAGGATCACACAAATCAAAAGCAAGAAAACGACATGCTTTAAAAATATAATATTACCAAGAATTAATAAAACATGCGAAATCACGTTTCATGCTTTAAAACGCACATGAAACCCTAGGCATATACACCGAACCGGGCTCTGATACCACTGAAAGATTGTGGATCGTCCGAGAAATAGCACGAATGCGGAAGCGCGGTATAAATTAAAATACAAAATTTAAACATGCTTTAATTAAATAAAAGAACACGTTCAAGGGGTGTACCCTTGAAGTTTCCCGGGCGTTCGGTGTATCACATGACTTAAAAGCATAAATAAATCATGGAGGCCATAGGATTAAAAAATAAAGAGAAACAAAAAATTAAATCGGAACCTACCGATTGTCGTTTTCGTCTTCTAACATGTACTCGCGTTGTTCCCCGTTTTGCACCAAATCTCGTGTTTAAGACTCTCCAAATTGTAACACGCAATCCACCCACGTATCTTGCACGTCGTGCTAGCGAACAAAGAAGTATTATTTTGGAGAGGATGAATTAATAACACATTATTGGTTAACGGTATTAATTCTCCTATGTTCAATTGTTCCAAGAACAAAAAGAACAAGAAATATTTTCTTGTATAAGAGAGAGAGAGGGCGGACGAGTAAAGGGGAGAGGAGAGCAGAAATTTAGTGTGTGTTGTGTGTGATGGAATTTCATCACTCTTCAAATAATGAGGGGCTAGCACTATATATAGAGGAGGAGTTTAATCCTCTTCAAACTCCAACTCTTTAGAAGACTATTTTGACTAGGATTTTGACCTAGTCAAAGTCCTAGTCAAAGTAGTATTTGACCTAGTCAAATTAATCTTAGCCATCCATCTCTACCTTTCCATCTCAATCATTAATTTAATTTAATGAAATATTTAAACCTATTTAAATATTCCAAAGGCCAAATAAATAAATATAATAAATATAAATATTTATTCTAGTCCCATTAAATTAATTTTTTAATAAATCTAATTTATTAGATTAATCCCTTTTATCTAATAAAGGAATTAATTCTCTCTAAGAAAATAAAGGACCCGATTAAATCCAATTTAATCATTCCTTTTCTCCAATATTTAATTCTAAATTAAATAGTTAGTGTGTGTGGATTGTGTGTGACTCTTTAGGTTCACCTTTCAGCTAGACTTGGTCTGATTCCTAGAATCCGTCCGTTACTATGGGTGGCGATCTAGCAACGGTCCATGACATTAGAGACTAGGTGAATATTCGGGGATGAACATTTAGGCTCTAACAGTACACTCGTCCTTCTGTCTACGGTCTCACCACTTAGGGTCTAGGGCACGGAAAATGCAGGTACCCATTTTGGACCTAAGTGTCGGTCTGTCCATACTAAACGCCGCAAGGAAAATCTTCCCTTTTGTTTAGTTACTGTGGCCACAGATTTTAGGGACAAGATACAGAGCATACGCGAAACTCAACTGTCAATGGCTTTGACAGGAGACAGATCCTTTCTTGGAAACTACTGTCACTCTGCACGCCAGAGCTGCATTAGACATGGCTTATGACTACTCAAGTGCTTCTTGGCAATCTCTCACCATATCTAAGATACAGACCTGACATACAGGTAAACTCAACAGTTCCTCAAGTTAAAGGACTTGACCTGTACCATCGGAACCGGGAACACACGTCATACCTAGCCGACCCTACTCAAGGTCCTCCGTAAGACGGTTCCCCCGAGTCACCTCAGTCAGCTGCTCCTTAGCAGGCTAACCCACTAACACTGCTTAGACGACCTTCGTCACCCGTCGATGAAATACGACAGCAGATGCTTAGTGCAAGTCTCAAGAGGAATCTCGGTACCCATTTTCGAGATTCCTTGACTTGGAGATTTCCGGACTGATTCGGCGGGACTGATTTCATGGACTTACCTCCAAGCGTAGTCCCAGTCTCGAAATAGGTTTTCAGTCCGTGGGCTTTGTTTGCGTAGTGAACAGATAATGATAAAGCAGATAAAGTGAACGCCAACAAAGTGATGCCAAATGAATTTCACTTCTTTATTCATTAATAAATTTATCAAAACACTGAAATTGTCTAGACATAGGTTACATTTTTCCCCCCAAGATTGGCTATGTGGTCACGTATTCTAACACTTGCTACACATTCTGACTACACTGGACAAGGCTTATAATGATCATCTTACAGAGTGATCACCTCTCGTCAGATCTAAGACACAAGCATCCAGTGTACATAACTGCCACAGTTCCTCAAGTTTGAGGACTATTCCTGTACTATCGGAACCGGGTAAATTCAATCATACCGACCAAGCCCCAAGGCTTCCATATGATAATTCCCGCGAGTCAGTTAAGTTGGCTCGACCCCAGCCGATCAAACCACCAAGGTCGTATAGGCATCCCACGCCTGTCGCCGATGAAACACGACACTCATCCAATGAATACGACTCTTGGTGCAAGTCTCTGTAGGACTCTCAATGGCCTGTCTCGAGGTTCTTGACTTGGAATGTTTCAGACCCCCAACTCTTTATCAGTTGGTTTCATGACTACCATCCAATGCGTGGCCCAACTGCATGAGTTGTTAATCGTGGTCTGTGGGCTTTTTTGTGATGTATGTAAAACACCATTTTAACATATGGAATATGAGCACAACAAAGAAGGTATCAAGGGTGATGAATACTCATTTTATACATTAAATAATATTACACTACATCATGTTGTCAAATAGGTTACAAAATGCCAAACCTATTGGCTTTCTATTCACCTATTCTTACACTTATATCTTGTATCAGCTCCCAAATGGATAAGAACAAATATATCAAATTAAATAAAAATGATTATCATATGTTTTTTGTATGTAGCTTCAGGCCTACAAAATTAATTTTAAACAATATTAATACAAGTTCCAAGAAAGCAAATAGTGTTAAAGAGTTAATGTACAACAAAGCCTATGAATTCACATAACACATACTTATTTTACAAGCTTAGAGGACTAAGGATGTCTGATTTACTTTCAATTGAAAATGGTGAAATGAAGGTAATAAATTCAATCCCACATTGGTTAAATACTAATTTTGCAACTTACTAATAAGGAAAAAAACAACAAAATCTATATGCCAAGCTTAGTTGCGTGACCTTATAACCCAAGTGGGGCATCAAAGTGGTTGAGCATTGAGCTGACCCAGCTAGCTAGGCCACTGATTGCTAAATACTGGCTTGCCCGTTTCAAGCGAGGAGTTTGGGCTATGCACTCCGCGCGAAGGTATGGACTACTTGGCTCTTAAAGTGGAGAGCACTGCATCAGGCTGGCTTCACAGAGCAACAAAGACCTCCCGCTCTTTGTAGTGGAAGGATAACAAACCAATGCTTCCTTTGCTCACTAAAGCTAGATGGGAGGGTCCTAATTGAACAATCACTTTTTCTCTTTATTTTTTGTTCAGACTGTAGATTAATTGAATCTGTTAATAATGAATTGTTAATTTAATCTAATCACGGTTGGATTGTGAGCTAATCAAAATGTAGAAGTCAATATATAACAGGTTTAGTTGATCTTTGCTAATGTTTTATGTATCTTGTCGAAGTAGTTTCTTCGTTACATCTCAATATCTATTTGAAAGTTCGTTCAATCTCTTTTGGCATTGTCTATTTTTCTATAAAAGTTCGTATGGTTCTTGCAACCATTGTGATACATTTAATATTTGTATATAGTTCAATTTTTTTTCGTAGCAATTGACACTTTTCATGTGTAATAATTTTTTTTGTAGCAATTAACACTTTTCATTTGTAAAAAAGTAACACTTAAGCCGTGGAAGAGAACTCATGTCTATCCATTGGCGTACCTTTTCGGGGAGTTGTTCATAGACGAATTTTAGAATGAACTTTGTGGGTTTTGTAGAGATTCTCACATCAACCGGGCTTGTTGGCATGGAGCTTTACAAATAGTATTAGATCTAATCGCCAATTAGAACCGAGAACTATGTGGGAGAAAGTGATGCATGTGCAGAGCTACTTCTTCAACCTTTAGGAGCCACCTCTAGAGTCTTGACGCCTGGCGGGTCGATTATGGGTTATATCAAGCCGCAACGAGTACGTCGCATTGTGAAGGAGGGATGATTATACAACCTCGTGCTATGCAATTTAGAAAATGATAATATAAGTAACATATAAGCTTTTGCAAAGAACTCAAGTGAATCCATTGTATTCATTGTCGTTGAGTTGTTGATACCCTATGTAGACAAACAAAATTTCACGTTCCAATCAAATTGAGACAAATAATTTTCATATTTATCTCTTTAGAGAATACAAAATTAAAGAGAGATCAAAATTGACCAATCATATCTTGCCAAATATTTAATGTATATATCTCTTTAAATTAAATTATAAAGAGATAAATACAAAAGGTGTTTAAGTTCACCACGACTCTACCTCTTTGACAGCTATATAAAGGGGTCCCCGGAGCTCATTCAAAACACATAAAATTGAAGACAAGTGAAGACACAAGCAAGAGAGCCCCCAAATCCTTGCAAGTGAAAATCAAGGAAGATCCACCATATTCAAAGTATGAATCAAGGTGTTCGTCGTGGAAGTCATTCAAAGTCAATGTTCGATTCGAGAAGAAGTTAAAAGACCCGCTAATTAATGTTATCAAGAAGCAAGTCCACCTTGGCGGAAGATTAAAGCCTCAAATCCACCAAGAAACATTCAAGTTCAAGAAGAACATCTCCAAGTTAATAGCGTTGAATTCGGGAACAAGTCAATGACCCCCGAATTAACGTTATTCAAAGTCAAAGTCAAGGTCGAAGGAGATCAAATGTCAAGTTTCACCTCTGAAATTGCCGAATCAAAGATCATGTTCTTGAAGAGAAGAATCAGAGGGTTCAAGTAGAGGTTTCGCACCCACAAATATTCAATCAATTCAAGAAATTTATTTGTAATATTTTGTTGTTTCGATAAATCAGGAACACGAAAATTTATTTATATTTTTTGGCACGCCCAGTGGGACATCTCTACCTCTCATCTCTTTCCTTCATCAAGGTATAAAGTATTTAGATGGATACTCAAGGAAACGCTAAGAAGACAGTGAATTCTAAACTTGCCACATCGAAGTCTTCAAGTTCTAGTACCAAGAGTATTGGTGCTCCTCCCATTGAGTCTGTTCAGAAAGACTGCATCATACCTAGCCATGCAAGTGAAGATGACAAAAATAAATCTCCTCTGTCCTCTCTTCGCTCCGCGTCTAGCTACTCCTTCCCAACAAATGTGGCTTCAGTCATGGTGATGAATGCTATAACTATAGAAGAGCGAATTGCAAGTCTGACAAGAGCCATCAAAGGACTCAGAAAGCACGTTCAAGAGCAAGATGCCCTAATTTCTAGGTTGATCAATAACCCTGATGATGTTGACACAAGCCATATCAGGATGAAATAAATTGAGGCTCACGATGAAGAAGAGGCATCCACAAAGCAGCATTATACCGAGAAGAATAAACCTGCAAAAGAGCTTCAAATCTCATATGATGGACTGATTCCAGTGGACCGACTCAAAGAATTTATTGAAGGAACCATTAGAAGCAAGATCGAGGGAACCTCTAGGTCATCCTTTACTTACACAAAGCCATACACTCAAAGAATTGATCATCTGAAGATGCCAATTGGCTATCAACCTCCCAAGTTCCATCAATTTGACGGCATAGGAAATCCTAAGCAACATGTGGCTCACTTCGTGGAAACGTGCAACAAAGTTGGAACATATGGGGATCACCTCGTCAAATTATTTGTTCAATCTATGAAGGGAAATGCGTTTGATTGGTACACCGACTTGGAAGCCAACTCAGTTGACAGTTGGGGGCAATTAGAAAAAGAGTTTCTCAATCGTTTTTATAGTACCAATAAGAACAGTCAGCATGATCGAGCTTACAAACTCACCAGTGGAAAGAAGAGCCAGTCATTGATTATATTGAATCGCTGGAAAAATTTGAGCCTTAATTGCAAAGATCGATTATTCGAGACTTAAACAATTGAAATGTGTATCCAAGGAATGCATTGGGAACTTTTCTATATTCTTCAAGCAATAAAAAACTTTTGAAGAGCTAGCGACTCGTGCACACGAAATTGAAATGAGCTTCAATTGGAAAGAAGACGAATACTCAAATCATATCAATGATGATGCTGATGATGATGCAACACCATGAAAATTTTCAATGCTCCTGGATATGAGCATAAACTATCTAATGTCCAAAAAAAAAAAAAAAGAAAAAGAATTCTCAGTGCTCTTGGATATGAGCATAAACTATCTATTGTCCAAAAAAAAGTCTCCATGCTCCTGGATATGAGCATAAACTATCTAAAGTCCCAAAAAAACCTTAGTTCTCCTAGATATGGGCATAAACTATCTAATGTCTAGAAAAAAAAATATCAATGCTCCTGGATATGAGCATAAACTATCTAATGTCCAAAGAGGAATATAATTTCAATGCTCCTTGATATGAGCGTAAACTATCTAATGTCCAAAAATAATTTCAATACTCCTTGATACGAGTATAAAATATCTACAAATTTACTTGAAGAACTCCTTGATATGAGTATAAACTATTTACAAATCGAGTCCAAGAACTCCTTGATATGAGTATAAACTATCTACAAATTCAAGTTGAAGAACTCCTTGATATGAGTATAAACTATCTACAAAATTACTTGAAGAACTCCTTGATATGAGTATAAACTATCTACAAATTTAATTCAAAGAGCTCCTTGATACGAGTATAAACTATCTATAAATTGAAGTTGAAAAACTCTTGATACGAGTATAAATTATCTACAAATTTACTTGAAGAACTCCTTGATATGAGTATAAACTATCGATAAATTCAAGTCAAAAACTCCTTGACATGAGTATAAACTATCTACAAAGTCAAGAACTCCTTGATATGAGCATAGCTATCTACAAATTCAAGTTGAAGACTCATTGATATGACAATAAACTATCAACAAATTCAAATAAGTTCAAGTCAAGAACTCCTTGATCTGAGTATAAACCATCTGCAAAGTCAAGTTTGAAGACTCCTTGATATGAAGATAATTCAAGTGAACTACGTTATGACTTTATCATCCCACAGAGGTACATAGGCAGCTTAAACAATGTTTTCAAGTCCAATTACATGTTAAAAAAAAAAAAGAACAGCATGTGAACAAGACTCAATTTCGAGACATGTCACTCATTCACTTCGTTGCAGTAGATGCTCGTGAACAAGTCTCGAGGGGGCATTTGTAGACAAACAAAATTTCACACTCCAATAAAATCGAGACAAATAATTTTGATATTTATCTCTTTACAAAATACAAATATTAAAGAGATAATGTCAAAATTGACCAATCATATCTTGCCAAATATTTAATGTATTTATCTTTTTAAATTAAATTATAAAGAGATAATACAAAACGTGTTTAAGTTCACCACGACTCTACCTCTTCGACAGCTATATAAAGGGGTCCCCAAAGCTCATTCAAAACACATACAATTGAAGGCAAGTGAAGACACAAGCAAGAGAGTCCCCAAATCCTCTCAAGTGCAAATCAAGGAATATCCACAACATTCGAAGCAAGAATCAAGGCGTTCGTCGCGAAAGTCATCCAAAGTCAACGTTCAATTCGAGAAGAAGTCAAAAGACCCGCGCAGTAACATTATCAAGAAGCAAGTCCACCTTGGCGGAAGATTAAGGCCTTAAATCCACCAAGAAACATTCAAGTTCACGAAGAACATCTCCAAGTTATTAGCGTTTAATTCGGGAACAAGTCAATGATCCCCGAATTAACGTTATTCAAAGTCAAAGTCAATGTCGAAGGAGATCAATTGTCAAGTTTCACCTCCGAACTTGTCGAATCAAAGATCAAGTTCTTGAAGAGAAGAATCAGAGGGTTCAAGTAGAGATTTCGCACCCACAAAGGGGAAATAGCATTTTTGGTCACATAAGTTAGGCCCTTTTCATTTTTGGTCCCATTCATTACGGGATTGGCACTTTTGGTCCCGTAATTTACAAAAATTTACATTTTGGTCCTCATCCAATTTTTCGTTTGATTTTTAAGTAATTTTTGCTTGAGGAAAAATTTAATTTTTGTTAGAGAAGGAGAATTTTTCTTTTCCTTGCCCTAATTTCCTTAAAAATTGGTTTATTCCCCTCAAAATAGTTATATTCCCACTCCCCGCCAAGGTGTTGTCAAGTTGAAAAAATGCACCAATTTTTCCTCCAACAAAAAATACTTAACGGCCATGTATTGGGCATGTGCCTGACGAAGTTTAAAAACGAACAAAAAAGTGGATAAGGGCTAAAAGTGCAAATTTTCGTAAGTTACAAGACCAAAAATGCCAATCCCGTAACGAATTGGACCAAAAGTGAAACATGCCTAACTTATGGGACCAAAAATATTATTTCCCCCACCCACAAATATTCAATCAATTCAAAAAAATTATTTATAATATTTTCTTATGTCGATAAATTCAGGAACACGAAAATTTGTTTACACCCGAATTTTGGGATGCAGTTATTGGCTCTGGAGGATATTCTTGCATCCATTACTATAAATATTCTTTGAATCAACAAAAACCACTTTATGTAAGATGATACCTAAAATATTTTTCCTCGTTGTGGTAGCATGAACCTAAAATAAATTTTGCCAAAAATATTATATATTTGGAGAAAAAATATCTCACCATAAGAAAATTGGCCAAGATATTAAGTTCTGGTATTTCAATGCACTATGCCTTGTTAGTATACGACACATTGTGGAAACGAATTAGATAATTGTTTCCCAAACTAATTTAAATGTCATTTGAAACCTCAATTTTACAGAAGACATTATGGAAGCCACTGGAGTTAAACACCTTTTTATTTGAAAAGGAGTTGGCGAATCATATGCACCAATATTAGAGCTACAAAATGAAAATTTTAACTTCGGGTTTCGAATAATTTGAAATCCTTGACTAACACGATCTATAAATTGTACCTGGATAAAATTTCTATCCATGCCCAACGTTTAGAAATTAGGAATAAACCAAACTTAGCAACTGCATGTCTATCTTTTCATTCTATCGAATTTCAATCAATAACTAAAATTAATAAGAATATTTCGGCTTGGGAAATTCATGTTTTTGTTTCAAATAACGTTTATCAGGTTCTCTGGGAATAACATGTTGGACAAATCGTTCTGACATGTTTTGTAGTCAGAGCTGACATGTTATAAGTGGTGGCCACGACTTATCACATGACCGTTTCTTTCCAGCGCATTCTGATAACCCGTGGTCACGGCTTATCGTAAATGCATTTCTGTCGCTCACTACAGAAACGAGTATGACTTAAGCCGTGCCCATGGATTATCTCTGCATGATAGTTTTTTTGATGTGGTCCACTATCTAACTTAGGTAACTTTCGGTAACCACCGAATAAGAACACATGAGACATTTTTTATGAAAAAATGTATAAAAAATATTGGCTTTTGCTAGTGTTTTCCTTAGAAAACTTGATTTAGAGGCTTGAGTCCCATGAAATCATGCGATCGTGAGAAAATACTCTATCAGGTTGATTGCACTAGATTTCAGAAGAATCCAGCATCAATATTCTGTAGTCTTCCGGTTTTATTTGTAGATATACATTTAGATCAATGGTTGGAAGTAAGTATCCTTAAATATTCGCTTCCGCACTTAATAATCTAACATGTATATGATGTAATTTATACATGTATGTTAGATAAAAAATTTTGCCAACAATTTATTGGATTATGTTAATTAGATGGATTTGTGTTTAGACCATCTTATTTTTTATAGCCTATGTTTATTTTGCTTACATTTGGTATCAGGGCATGCTTTTATCTCTGCCTTGATTTAAGCATGATGTTGATTTCTTGAGAATTAAGGTTATATGTATAAATCCCGCAGTTGAAGTTGACATGTAATTAATGTGCTTCATAATATATGTGATGATGGGATTTATTCTACATATAACGATCATGATATTGAATCAAATTGATTGACGGAGCTTAATGCCTTGTGATCAACATTTTCATTTATTAAAGACTAGCCACAACATCTTTGATATATGTTTATGCTTGAGGATTCAAGATCACATCTATAGTAAAAGGGCATTAGTTGTGATTGATCATATATGGTGTAATGAGATCATCCCATATGAATTTTGTTGCACTAGTATGATTAATCAAGATGAAATATTGTGTTGTATTTCTTGATTTACCCACAAAGATTGAGAAATGGAATGTAATGTGATAGTTTCAGCATAAAGACATATGAATTATTGAGTTAGGAATTTAGCCCACAGACAATTCTTGTTGTTGATTCTTTACAGGGAAAATTACATCTACCTCCCCTGAGGTTTGGCATAATTACAAATACCCCCTCGTTGTTTGAAAAATTACAAATACCTCCCTGAGGTTTGCGACCGTCTAACAAATAACCCATTTCCATCATTTTTTATGGGTGAACTGACCAAAATGCCCTTTTGCACTGAATTATTTTTATTTAATTCTTAAAAAAATTTTGGACCAGAATGTGCAGGGAAATGTTTCTTAAGTTTTTTACACAGAGAAGCAATAATGCAATTTTCCTTGGCTGATTTTTTTATAATTTTAATAAAAAATTCAAGGGCAAAATGGTCAATTTCAGACGTTTGGTTAAAAATTACAAACCTCAGGGAGGTATTTATAATTTTTCAAACAACAAGAGAGTATTTGTAATTATGCCAAACCTCAGGGGAGGTAGATGTAATTTACCCTTCTTTACATTGTTAAAGCATGATTAAGTTTGTTGTCTCTATTTTGTGACATAAGCATGTATGTTGTATTGCAGTCTTTCAACCTATGAATTTCTCTGATATGAAGTGTGAAGGAGAGAATTCTTCTTCATTTGGGTTGGATGGACATTGATTATGCTATAAGGAAAGATTAATCGGTTCCCATTACTGAAACTAGCCAACCGAATGAGGTTGATCTTTATGAAAAGTGGGAGCGATTTAATCACCTCAGTGTGATGTTCATAAAGACTAAAATCTTGTCTAGTATTCAGGGGTCAGTTGATTAACATGATAATGTCCGTGAATTACTGAAGGCCATAGATGATCAGTTTGTGTCTATAGATAAAGCACTAGCTAGCACCCTGATTATGAGATTTACTTCTCAAAAACTCACTGGTTTAAATGGTCTGCATGAGCACATTATGCAAATGAGGGATATTGCGGCTCAATTAAAATCTCTTGAAGTTGATATTTCTGAATCTTTCCTTGTGCACTACATTTTGAATCCTTGCCACCTTAATATGCTCCTTTCAAAATCTCTTACAACACACATAAGGACAAATGGTCAATTAATGAACTCATGACCATGTGCTTGCAAGAGGAAGGGAGATTATATATTGATGTTGGGAAAAGTGTGCATATTGCTATACAAGGAAAGAATAAAGATCAAGCCATAGGAAAGGGGAAGGCAAAGGTACCTTCTCATGCTGAAATTAAGAAGGAGTCCAAGTGTTTCTTTTGTAAAAAGAAGAGATACGTGAAGAAGGACTGCTCTAAATTCAAGATTTGGCTTGAAAAGAAAGGTAATCAACTTTCTTATGTTTGTTATGAATTCAATATGGTTGATGTTAGTCATAACACATGGTGGATTGATTCTGGTTCTACAATCAATGTCACAAATTCTTTGAAGAGCTTGGAAAATCCAAGGAAGCTAGTGGAAAATGAACGCTACATCTATTCAGGCAACAAGATGGGTTCATGTGTAAATGCTATTGGAACATGTAGAGTAGTTCTTAATAGTGGATTTTTATTAGTATTGAAAAAGACTTTTTATGTTCCGAATTTCTCTAGAAATTTGATTTTAGTTTCAAGACTTTTACCTTATGGATATTCTTTTAACTTTGGAGATGGTGTTGCGTTGTTTTATAATACTCATCTTGTTGGAAACGGTACATTGTCTAATGGTCTTTACCATATTAATTTACAAAGTGATGCACTTTGCACATTGAATGTTAATGATACTGCTGGCATTAAAAGATGTGCTATGAATGAGGATTCCTCTATTTTGTGGCACCGGAGATTGGGACACATCTCCATAGAGAGAATTAACAAGTTAGTAAATGAGGAGTGCTTAGTGCTCTAGATTTTACTGATTTTGACACTTGTGTGGACTACATTAAAAGAAAGTAGACCAATGTGTCAAAGAAAGTGCCAAGAGGTGTTCACTTATTGGAAATCATACATACGAATATTTGTTGTCCGGACATGGAATGATATGGTCAATAATACTTTATTACCTTTATTGATGATTACTCACGTTACATGTATCTTTACTTCCTTGAACATAAGGCTGAAGCACTAGATGCTTTTAAGGTTTTGAAGGCAGAAGTAGAGAAACAATGTGGAAAACAAATTAAAATTGTGAGGTCAATTAGAGGTGGAGAGTACTTTGGTAGGTACACTGAAGGTGGACAAGCACCTGGTCCTTTTGCTAAGTTTCTGGCAGAGCAAGGTATTGTTGCTCAATATAACATGCCTGGTTTCTCCGAAAGGTCTAAGGGATACAAATTTTACTGTCCATCAAATACCATTAGGATTGTCGAATCAAGGAACACAAAGTTTCTTGAGGATGACTTGATTAGTGGGAGTGATACAAGATTGACTATTAAGATCTGATGTCGAGTATTCAGAATCTCAGCCTTCCACTTCAAGTAATGGATTGATTGTTGTAGTTCACAACATTCCTACAGTTCAAATGCGTCTTGAACAACGAACCCAAACAGTTCCAGTATTTGATGATCATGAGCTAGTAGATCTGGTTGTTCCACATATACCAGAAAATGTAGAATAACCAGTTGAACAAGCTGGTGTAGAGAATGTTGATTCAACACTAAGAAAATCTACTCAGATAAAGAGATAAATAATTCCTAGTGACTATGTGGTATATCTACAAGAGTCCAAGTATAAATTGAAGCCGAAAATGACCTGAAACATTTTCACAAGCCATTCAAAGTAGGGAATCCGATTTGTGGTATGACGTTATGAAAGAGGAGATGTATTCCATGAATTCAAATGAAGTCTGGGATCTTGTCGAGATGCCTGATGGTGTTAAGGCCATAGGGTGTAAGTGGGTCTATAAAACAAAGAAGGACTCATTAGGCAACATCGAAAGACATAAAGCAAGACTTGTAGCTAAGGGATTCACTCAAAGGGAAGGAATCGATTACACGGAGACCTTTTGTTCTGTATCTGAGAAAGATTCAGTCCATACTATTATGGCGTTGATTGCCCATTTTGACATGGATTTGCATCAAATGGACGTGAAAACGACATTTTTGAATGGTGAACTAGAGGAAGAAGTTTAAATGAAGCAACCTGAAGGATTATCTTCTAGTAACGGTGAGAACTTGGTATGAAAGCTTAAGAAATCCATATATGGTCTGAAACAAGCCTCCTGTCAGTGGTACTTCAAATTTCAGGATGTTATCTCTTTATTTGGATTTGTAGAGAATATCATGGATCAATGTATATACCAAAAGGTTAGTGGGAGTGAAACTTGTTTTCTTGTACTTTATGTGGATGATATTTTACTTGTTACCAATGATAAGGGTATGCTATATGAGGTGAAACAATTTCTTTCTAAGAATTTTGAGATGAAAGATATGGGTGAGGCATCATATGTTATTGGAATCAAGATTCATAGGGATAGATATCGATGCATTTTGCGATTGTCTCATGAAACCTATATCAATAAGGTCTTAGAAAGATTTTAGATGATAGATTGTTCACCTAGTGTAGCTCCCATTGTGAAGGGTGATAAGCTATATTTGAACCAGTGCCCAAGGAATGACCTCGAATGGGAAGAAATGAAGGATATCCCATATGCTTCTGCTGTTGGAAGCCTTATGTATGCTCAAGTCTGTACTAGGCCTAACATTGTATTTGTCGTGGGGATGTTGGGAAGATATCAGAGTAATCCGGGTTTGGACTACTGGAGGGCTGCAAAGAAAGTCATGAGGTATCTTCAAGGGACGAAGAACTACACATGTATAGGCGAACTGAGAATCTAGAAGTTGTTGGGTACTCTGATTTAGATTTTACTGGTTGCGTTGATTCAAGAAAATCAACATCTGGTTATATCTTTATGTTTGCCAGTGGAGCTGTATCATGGAGGAGTACAAAACAGACTTTGATTGCTACTTCCACTATGGAAGTTGAGTTCGTGTCTTGTTTTGAGGCATCTTCACACGGTGTGTGGTTGGAGAGTTTCATATCCGGGCTTAGAATAATGGATTCGATCTCTAAGCCATTAAGAATATATTGTGATAATTCAACTGCTGTCTTTATTGGTAAAAAATAACAAGAGTAGAAGTTGTAGTAAACACATCGACAATAAGTATAATGTGTTTCGCCACAAGGGAACGTGTTAAGGAAGGGAAAGTGGTCATTGAACACAATAGCATGGAATTGATGCTTGCTGATCCTTTGACTAAAGGCACGCCACTAAAGAATTTTAAGGATCATGTAGCTAAAATGGGAATAGGTCCCGTGATGTGATTGTATTGTGATACAATTGCTATGTTTAATTAAACTCTTATTCAGATGTTGTGTTTTCTCACTTCAGATGTGCACATATTAATTTGAGAAAGCAATATTGTTTAGGGATCCTAAATAAGCATAGGGGTTATTTAATTAAGTTGTGTTATCGTGGGTGAGAAATATGGTACATTGTGATACATGGAAGATACTACTCAATAATAGAGGACATGTACCCATGATTCATGTATTTTATTTCTTACTTGGACCCCATTTCAAATGGAAGGTTTGATCATTGGATAGGTGGACCAAGTGGGAGAATGTTGAACAAATCATTCTGACATGTTGTTTTTGTAGTTAGAGCGGACATGTGATACACTCTGGCCACGGCTTATTACATAACCGTTTTTGTCCAGCGCATTTATGATAACTTGTAGCCACGGATTATCAAAAATGCATTACTCTCGCTCAATATAAAAAGGAGTATGACTTAAGTCGTACCCATGGCTTATCTCTGCATGACGGTTTTTTTGATGTGGTTCATTATCTAACTTACGTAACTTCCGGTAACCATCGAATAAGAATATATGAGACATTTTTTTATGAAAAAATGTATCAAAAACATTGATTTTTGCTAGAGTATTCCTTAGAAAAATTGATCTAGAGGCTTGGGTCCCCTGAAATCCTACGATCGTAAGGAAACACTCTATCAGGTTGATTACACCAGATTTTAGAAAAATCCAACATCAATATTTCTGCAGTCTTTCGATTTTATTCGTAGATTTACATTTAAATCAATAGCTGGAGGTAAGTATCCTTAAATATTCGCTTCTGCAGTTAATAATCGAACATGTATATGATGTAATTTATACATATATGTGAGATATAAATTTTGCCCACAATTCGTTGGATTATGTTAATTAGATGGACTCGGGTTTAGACCATCTTATTTCTTATAGCTTATGTTTATTTTGCTTACGTAACAATGTATTGCTAATGTTCATATTCATTAAGCTGAATAAAGTACACAAAACTTTACAGAATGTAGTGGAATATTTAATTGGTGAGCAATAACAAAAGTGTGTATATCCGTGCTTATATCTTGTATCAGCTCCTAAATGGATAAGAACAAATTATCCAATGAAAAAGAAAGATTGTCATATGTTTTATGTATGTAGCTTCATGCCTACAAAATCAATTTTCAACAATATTTATACAAGTTCCAAGCAAGCAAATAGTGTTAAAGAGTATGTATAACAAAACCTACGAACTCACATAACGTATACTTATATTACAAGCTTAGAGGAGTAAGGGATGTCTCATTTACTTTCAATTGAAAATGGTGAAATGAAGGTAATAAATTCAATCCAACATTGGTTAAATACTTATTTTGCGACTTACTAATAAGGAACAATCAACAAAATCTATATGCCAATGTCGGTTGCATGACCTTATAACCCAAGTGGGGGCATCAAAGTGGTTGAACATTGAGCTGACCCAACTAATTGGGCCATTGGTTGCTAAATATTGGATTTCCCGTTTGAATCAAAGAGTTTGGGCCAAGCAGTCTGGGTGAAGGTATGGACTACTTGGCTCCTAAGTGGAGAGCACCACGTCAACCTGGCTTCACAGAGCAGTGAAAAAACTCCTGCTCTTTGTAATGGAAGGATAACTGACTAGTGCTTCCTTGGCTCACTAAAGCTAGATGGGAGGGTCCTAATTGAACAATTTTTTTCTCTTTATTTTTTGTTCAGACTGTAGATTAATTGAATCTGTTAATAATAAATTTTTAATTCAATCTAATACCCGATTGGATTGTGAGCTAATCAAAATGTAAGAAGTCAATATATAACAGGTTGAACTGGTCTTTGCATATTTTTTATGTATCTTGTCGAAGCAGTTTTTTTGTTACATCTCAATATCTATTTGAAAATTCCTTCAATTTTTTTTGTCTGGTATTTGTTTATTTTTCTATAAAATTTTGTATGGTTCTGGCAACCATTGTGATACATTTAATTTTTGTATATAGTTTAATTTTTTTGTAGCAATTAACACATTTCATGTGTAATAACCAGTGGATCAGATATACGTGAAACCATATAAGAAATTTTATTCTAAAAAAAAAAAGGTGATAATGGTGAATACTAATAAGTATTTTTCCCCACAACGTGTTTGTTCATGATTTTTCCTAACTTAATATAATAATCTAATTACGTAAAATTTGTTTTGACATTCTATAAAGTGAAATAAGAAAGTTTCAAATTTATATTTCATCCTTTTGGAATGATTTTATGAAAGACAAACGTGTGGATCGTCCCGGGAGGAGCGCGAATGCGGAAGCGCGATATAAATAAAAACATGAAAAATAAAACATGCTTGTATTGAAACGTAAATACACCTTCAAGGGGTGTTCCCTTGAACCTCCCGGGTGTTCGGTGTATCTCATGATCAAATTAAACATGCAATTATCATGGTGGCCATAGTGTGGAAACGAAAAACTGAAATTAAGACCTACCCGGTTGTAGTTTTGTCTTTGTAGCGCTACACGCGTTGTTCCACGTTTTGCCACCAAGATCCCAATGATATGAACCCTCTAAATCGTCCACGCAATCTTACCGGTTCTTGATCCCCGTGCTAGCAATAAATCAAGAGTATATATATACGGAGGATGAATCGACCAAGCGTTATTAATTAATGTGATCAATCCGTCTAGTGTCCACTTGTATTAAACAAGGAACTAGGTTTTTCTTGGAGGAAAAGGGGAGAGGGGACGAGAGAGAGAGTGTGGCCGGTGGTGTGTGTGTGTGTGTGTGCTCACAAGATGATCAATCATGTATGTGCGTGCTTCTATGAGTATTTATAGAATAAGAATAATCCTATTCCTCTTCAAACTCTAATTAAGAAGCATACTTGGACTAGGATTTTGACCTAGTCAAATCCTAGTCAAATTAGAATTTAGACTTAGTCAAACTTATCTTGGCCCTTGATCTCTCTACTTCAATCTCGTCCGTCCATCACCTTGATGGATTATTTATGGAATATTTTAAATCTTATTAAATAATCCATAGCGCTTTAAATAATTAATATTTATTCATTTTAAGCCCCATTTCCACATTTCTAATAAATCTCATTTATTAGTTAATTCCATTTAATCTAATTAAAGGAATCAACAATCCAAGAAAAGCGGAACCAATTTAATCTAATTAAATTGTTCAACCTCCCAGGATTAATTCTAAATGAAATGCTTTGTTACTGGCGGATTGTGTGTGACTCTTTAGGTTCACCTTTAGCTAGACTTGGCCGAGTCTCTAATCATCTCATGAAGGGAATTCGTCTGTCACCATAGGTGGCCGTCTAGCAACGGTCCTTGGCACTAGAGACTAGGTGAATATTATGGCATGAACATTTAGGCTCTTCAATACGTTTATCCTTCCATCTACAGTCTCACAGCTATAGTCTAGGGTATGGACCTTTAGGATGTTGGTACCCATTCTTGACTTAAGTCTTGGCTCGTCCACACTAAACGTCACAGGGATCCTATCCCATTGTTCAGTCACTGTGGCCACAGATTTATGGAGGAGAGTCTCAGAGTAAAAGTGAGACATTACTGTCAACCCTTTTGACAGGAGATGGATCGTCTCTTAGGACCTACTGTCTACACTACACACCTTGACTGCACTAGATAGGTCTTATAACAACTGAGTCTCTAGACTTGGTAGCCTTTTGTCAAACCTAAGATATAGGCATGGTGTGCATGTGATCTCAGTAGTCCCTCAAGTCTGAGGATTAACCCGTACTGCCGGAACTGGGAATACAAGTCATAACCAATCGACCCTAATCAAGATCTTCTATAAGACGATTCCCACGAGTCACCTCATTCAGCTGGCAACTAGCTGGCTGACCCACTAACATTGCATGGACGACCCTCGTCTCTTGTCGATGAAACGCGACTGCAATCGATTAGTGCAAGTCTCAAACGGACTCTCGATACCTATCTCGAGATCCCTTGACTTGGAGTGTTTCAGACCGATCCAGAGAAACTGATTTCATGACCTGCCATCCTATGCATAGTTCCAGTTTCTTGGATTGACGTTTCGGTCTGTGGGCTTTGCTTGTGCATTCAACAATTAATAATATCAAGCAGTAAGTGAACACAAACAATGTATTTAAACCATATGAATGTCACTTTCTTATTCATAACAATTATTAAAACACCAAAACTGTCAGACATAGGTTACATAAGCCCAATCAGATTGGCTTCACGGTCACCTATTATAAGAGTTTATGCTTTTTTTTGTTGGAAAATGGTGAATGATAATTAAAGAATAAATAGTGACAAGTGATTAGTTTACGATCACTACAAAAAAATGCGGGAATTGGAACGGATATAGTCGACCGTTCCAAATAGGAATGGTAAGTGGAACTGTTGTGGAGTGGGAAACCGTTGATGACGTCACTTTCGCGTTAATGGTAGTCCAAACGTATAGGAACAGCACGACCGTTCCTATTTGTGTGCCAACAAATGTGTGCCAATATGTAAACCCATTACCGTTCTAAAAAGGGACCGGATATATTTTGGTTTTTCATTTGGAACACATGTGTGAAAATTGGAACGACTACTCGACCGGGAACATGTACCATTCCTATATGTGTTCCAAATCTCGGCAATATTTGGATTGGTTGCGTGACCGTTCCAATATGTAGTGCTAAATGAGACCCTTTTGCGTCATGAGCAAAAATGTAATGCAATGACCATTCCAAATTGTGGGTATATAGGAAATGCAGTGTTGTTACAATTACCGTTCCCAACTGTGATCCAATTAGGAACGGTAACATTGTGTGTGACTGATACCGTTCCTAATATGCCATAACGGCAATATTACAACGGTAATATTACCGTTGTTACATCCGTTTCAGCGACCGTTTCTAAAGCTGGATCAACGGCTATATTTCAATGGCTAGTTGTGTGTTCCAAATAGTATTCCAATGCCCGTTCTAATATTTTTCTATATATATATGTCCCCTTCTTTGTCATTGTTCTTATAATTACTCTCCAACTCATTTTGTTCTAATTCCCCCTGTTGATTCTTTATAAGTAAAATTGAACATATCAATTATTTGTGCGAATTTTACATTGATTTTGATAGGTGTTTTGCTCAAATAAGAAGTTGAAATTCTATAATGGTTAGTTATATATATATAATATATTCTCGTCATTTAACTGAAAGCTTTGGGTAGGCGTGTGGATCGTCCCGGGAGTATCGCGAATGCGGAAGCGTGGTATAATTTAAATTACAAAAATTTAAACATGCATAACATATATTAAAATAAACTCGTTCAAGGGGTGTGCCCTTGAAACTCCCGGGTGTTTTGGTGTATCTCATGAATAATAGACATACACAAGAATCATGGAGGCCATAGGATTCTAAAATAAAAGAGGACGAAAAACGTTAATGGAAACCTACCGAATCGTCATTTTCCCCTTCTAACCGGTACTCGCGTTGTTCCCCGATTTGCTCCAAGATCTCGTATGGGAGACCCTCTAATTCGTGACACGCAATCCGCCCACGTATCTTGAACTTCGTGCTAGCGAAAGAACAAGTATCATTTAGGAGAGGACTGATCGATCAAACGTTATTAGTTTAACGAGATCAATCCTCCTTTTGTTCAATTGTTAAAACAAAAGAACAAGAAAACAATTTTCTTGGAAGAGGAGAGAGAGGCGGCCGAGAGGAGGGAGAGGAGCACACTAGTGTGTGTGTGTGTGTGTGTGTGTGTTTTTCAAGATTCATCATCCTTTCAATGTGTGCGCTAAGGAGTATTTATAGAAGAGGAATCCTTTTCCTCTTCAAATTCCCTACACATTGAAGACTCCACTACAACTAGGATTTGACCTAGTCAAATCAAGCTTCTTTGGTCAAACGAATAATGGCTATTGATCTCTCCCTTTTAAATCTCAACCATTAATTTAATTTGATGGAATATTAAAATCCTATTTAAATATTTCAAGGGCAATAAATAAATATATTAAATATAAATATTTATTCCAAGCCCATTAAATTAATTTTCTAATAAATTTAATTTATTAGATAAATCCCTTTTATCTAATAAAAGGAATTAATTCTTCCTTAGAAAATAAGGACCCGACTAAATCCAATTTAATCGCTCCATTTCTCCAAATATTTAATTCTAAATTAAATACTTTTTATGTGTGCAGATTGTGTGTGACTCTTTAGGTTCACCTTCAGCTAGACTTGGTTGGATTCCTAGAATCCGCCCGTTACCATGGGAGGCCATCTAGCAACGGTCCATGGCACTAGAGACTAGGTGAATATACGGGATGAACATTTAGGCTCTATAGTACATCTATCCTTCCGTCTACGGTCTCACCACTTAGGGTTTAGGGCACGAAAAATGCAGGTACCCATTTCAGACCTAAGTGTCGGTCTGTCCTTCACTAAACGCCACAAGGGAAACATTCCCTTCTGTTTAGTTACTGTGGCCACAGATTTTAGGGTCAAGACTCAGAGCATTTGTGAGACACAACTGTCAACACCTTTTGACAGGAGACAGATCCTTTCTTGGAAACTACTGTCACTCTGTACACCGGAGCTGCACTAGATATGGCTTATGACTACTCAAGTGCATCTTGGCAATCTCTCACCATATCTAAGATACAACCCTGATGTACAGGTAAACTTTGCAATTCCTCAAGTCGAAGGATTTGACCTGTACTGTTGGAACCGCGAACACACGTCATACCTAACCGACCCTACTTAAGGTCCTCCGTAAGACGGTTCCCGCGAGTCACCTCAGTCAGCTGCTTCCTAGCAGGCCAACCCACTAACACTGCTTAGACGACCCTCGTCACCCGTCGATGAAATACGACAACAGATGCTTAGTGCAAGTCTCAGGGGGAATCTCGGTACCCACTTTCGAGATTCCTCGACTTGGAGATTTCCGGACTGATTCGGCGGAACTGATTTCATGGACCTACCTCCGAGAGTACTCCCAGTCCGCGAAATGTGTTTTCAGTCCATGGGCTTTGTTTGCGTAGTGAACAGTTATATAAAGTAGATAAAGTGGACACAAACAAAGTAAATGCCAAATGAATTTCACTTCTTATTCATTAATGATTTATTAAAACCTCGAAATTGGTCAGACATAGGTTACAATTAGCCTACCAAGATTGGCTACATGGTCACCTATTCTAACATTAAATACTATTGTTAATTACGTAGGACCAATCATGTTAAGATAGTTGAGGAAATGGATGTATGATCAAGACGTGCTGCGTGTGATGCCGGAGTTTGAGGACGGTGTTACAATATTTTTAGAATGGGCCCAGTCTCAGCGTGCATATATGGACGGGGAGAAGATTAAGTGTCCCCGCCGGAAGTGCAAAAACGAACGGTTCAAAACACCAGATGAGGTAAATTTTGACTTGTGTATGAAAGGGTTTATGCCAGAGTATTATAATTGCACTTCGCATGGTGAGGAGAGGGTGCAGGAATACTTTGAAGCATTGACAACGCCTCATGTGCAGCAGCAGCAAACGCCACCCCTTCAGGAGGAGGGTAGTTCGCATTAGGGTGATGCGGCTCAGATGGATTGTGCGCAGAGGATGGTATTCGATGTCGCTGGGCCGTCTTTCTGGTCTTCATACAACCAGGAGGGACCGGCTGATGATGGTACTCGATATTGTCCATCTGATGTGGGTCCTAGTTCATATTACGATTCAGGGCCCGATGATTATGTGTCTGGCTTGTCAGACCATTTTTCTGATGTAGTGAATGCTGGGGACCAACCATTGTGGAACGGCTGCACCACCTCACGGTTGGCGTCAATTGCTTCTTTGGTGAATATCAAGGCCGAAGGGAGTTTTTCTGAGCATACATATGATCGATTAGGCCAGTAGGCTGATCGAATCCGAAACGTCTGATCAATGTCTACTTGGAGCCATTGATCGAGGAGTTGCAGAATTTATGGCATGTGGGTGTACGTATGCACAATACTACGACAAACCAAGCATTCATGATGCATGCCTCATTGATGTGGACAATGAACGACCTTCCTACTTATGGGATGGTGTCTGGTTGGAGTACCCCCGGTGTTATGGGGTGTCCAGTTTGTATGGAGGACACATGGGCATCCTATTTACAGCATGGTCGGAAGGCATGCTATTTTGATTGCCACAGGCAGTTCCTACCACCGGATCATCCTTATCGCAGGAACAAGAAAGCCTTCCCTAAAAATCAAATGGAGTGGAAGGTTGCACGTCCGAGGATGACTGGAGAATAGATCCAAACCCGTGTCGATGCGTTTAGTGTGGCATTCGAACAACCGTTGGGTGAACTGGAAGGCTATGGTGTCGACCATAAGTGGACGAAGAAAAGCATCTTCAGGGAGCTTGAATACTATGGGCGCATCTGATATGACACAATCTTGATGTCATGCATATTGAGAAGAATATTTTCAATAATATATTCAATACTGTGATGGACATCAAGGAGAAAACGAAGGAAAATCTGAATGCCCGGAAGGATCTCAAGATCATATGTAATCGGCCGGAGCTTGAGGTGGATGAAAGGACACTGAACGTGATGCCCAAAGTAGTATATACACTGACGAAGGAGCAAAAGAAAAAAGATATATGAGTGGATTCCTCGCTTAGGTTTTCTGATGGGTATGCCTCTAACTTGGCCCGTTGCGTCGACATTAAAGAGTTAAGGATGCACGGCATGAATAGCCATGATTGTCATGTATTCATGCAGAAGTTGATTCTGGTTGCCTTCCCGTGAAATGCTTCCAGAGAACGTGTGGGGGCCTTGACTGAAGTGAGCCTTCTATTCAAAATCCTATGCTCAACAACACTACATGTGGCCAAGGTAAAATAATTGGAAGATAGTGTAGCCATCATCCTGTGCAACGTCGAGAAAATATTTCCTCCCTCTTTTTTTCGACTCAATGGAGCATCTAATTCTTCATCTTCCATACGTCTTGTGTAATTGTGAAGTAGTTGCACCGTATTTACGAGTAAGTGTCTTATACAAATATAATTATCTTAAGCCTTCATTTCAATTTCAATTACATGTATATTTATAACTATCAGTTTTACTGTAACAGGTCATTCTTGAATGAACTGTTCGAGCAACACAATTCGGAGGACCCGATAATTGATCAACTAGTGGCAACACAATTCAAGGATTGGTTCAAGCGTCGTGTGAGTGTCACTTTCTTATAAAAGCAATATGCTCAATTTGTAATCAATTATTTAAATTGCTATATGATGAATTGCAGGTGAAACCCGAATTGAATCACACAAAGGACGAATTATTGAAGTTGCATTATTGGGGGCCCTAGAGCAGAAGTGACGACATACCTATCTTACTTCGTCAATGGTTTTAATTTCCACACTGAACGTCACAATGTTGGGAAGTCAAACAATGAATTGTGGTTTTGTGTGAAAAAGCTCATCATATACAGACACGAATTCTGACTTTTACGGAATTTTGGAAGAGATAATTCAGCTAGATTACCCACTAATTCCAAACATGCATATTGTACTGTTTAATTGTCGTTGGGTCGATCCGGTCAGAGGCATGAAGATCACCCTCGTTATCACATCGTTGATGTCAACTTCAAAAAGCTCTACCAAAAGAATGAACCATTCATACTGGCTCCGCAAGCAGTACAAGTCTACTACGTGGATTACCCGAGCATGAAGAGAGACAAAATCGACTGGAAAGCTGTTTGCAAAATCAGGGCTCGAAGAATAATCGATGACTCGCGATGGACTGAGGTCGCCTATCAGATGGATGAAGTCGTATCTAATCCAGATGTTGGTACAGATAACGTAACGTTTGTACTGCATGACCCAATGGGAATACAGCTGGTCGTTGATCATGGAGTGTTAGAATATGTGACCATGTAGCCAATCTTGGCAGGCAAATTGTAGCCTATGTCAGAACAATTTCAAGGATTTGATAAATTATTAATGAATAAGAAATGAAATTCGTTTGGCATTTACTTTGTTTGTGTTCACTTTATCTGCTTTATACATATCTGTTCACTACGCAAACAAAGCCCACGGACTGAAAACGTATTTCGGGGACTGGGACTACACTTGGAGGTAGGTCCATGAAATCAGTCCCGCCGAATCAGTCCGAAAATCTCCAAGTCAAGGAATCTCGAAAATGGGTACCGAGATTCCCCTTGAGACTTGCACTAAGCATCTGCTGTTGTATTTCATCAACGGGTGACGAAGGTTGTCTGAGCAGTATTAGTGGGTTAGCCTGCTAGGGAGCAGCTAACTGAGGTGACTAGCGGGAACCGTCTTACGGAGGACCTTGAGTAGGGTCAGTTAGGTATGACGTGTGTTCCCGGTTCCAACGGTACAGGTCAAGTCCTTTGACTTGAGGAACTGCTGAGTTTACCTGTATATCAGGGTTGTATCTTAGATATGGTGAGGGATTGCCAAGAAGCACTTGAGTAGTCATAAGCTATGTCTAGTGCAGCTCCGGTGTACAGAGTGATAGTAGTTTCCAAGAAAGGATCTGTCTCCTGTCAAAAGGCATTGACAGTTAAGTCTCACAAATGCTCTGTGTCTTGTTCCTAAAATCTGTGGCCACAGTAGCTGAACAGAAGGGAAGGTTTCCCTTGCGGCGTTTAGTAAAGGATAGACTGACACTTAGGTCCAAAATGGGTACCTGCATTTTTTCGTGCCCTAAACCCTAAGTAGTGAGACCGTAGACGGAAGGACAAGTGTACTGTTAGAGCCTAAATGTTCATCCCCTTAAATTCACCTAGTCTCAAGTTCCATGGACCGTTGCTAGATGGCCAACCATGGTAGCGGGCGGATTCTAGGAATTTGACCAAGTCTAGCTGAAGGTGAGCCTAAAGGCCAACCATTGTTCTTGATTAATGTCTTCAACCCCTCAGTGCATTACCGATTTCTGTTGAGTCATACAAGAAGCACACTCAACATCGATCCCGATGCACCGAGTAAACATATCGTATGTTTGCCTAGGGTTAAGACGTAGGGGATACTCGACATCCAAGCCTTCTCATTAGTCCACCGTGACTAAGTCTTGAATGGCTTGGTGCTTTATTTATAGTATCTAAGATTTCTCATCAGTCTAACTGTGACTATGTCTCGAACAGCTTGTTCCTCTATATATCTGAGTTTTCTCATCAGTCTACCATGACTGAGTCTTTGAAAAACTCAATTCATGATATGTATGTAGGAACCCTATAAATGTCATGGAGAATTTTTGTGAGTTACGGTTGTGTTTTTAGTGATTCCTAATATCTTGAATTCATCCATGAATCAAGACATTACACTCTTAAACACTTGGAACTCCATTTCTACTCCCACTGATCACCTACGTCGTTTTAAGACCGAGTCATACTCCATATGAGCTCGTCAAAATGAATGTTCCAATTATGAGGTGTTTCAAACCTTGTTTGCATTTTCTAGAGGATTCTATGGCTCCTCTCCATAAATCCTATTATGATGTCCAACATCACGTTTCGCAGGTCATTTGGACCATTATCCAAAATTTGACCGAACTTATCCCGATCACTTGTACCTCTACGACATTCGGGTTTGTTTCTTAAGGGGACTGGAATATGATCAGTTTTTAAGTAAGAAATGTGATTTTAAGCAATGTTAGCATTGTTCTTCCGTAAACCTATACAAATCAGACACCGAGTCTAATTTGTCTCCCACTAGTCCCTTGATGTATGTAGGATCCTTCTACATGCTCAAGGACTTTGTCGGGACACAGGCTTGCCAAACCGTGGCACCTTGTGCGTGACTCCTAGCAAAGTCCCACGTTACTTACGTTGGCAATTTTCGAGTCTACATCTACACGGGCTAAGGTAATTGGGTGAAACTTCGATCGATCTTTGTCCAACGAGGCCCGATCGTTCCCTTTATTAGAGACCGCCATACTTGGCCTTTACAGGAAACGTTTCATTGAGAATTCATTCTCAACTGGATGCTCAAGAGCTCGCACTAAATACACGGCCTTTTCGATCCTATCGAAATAGGTTTAATTTTGCGACCATTTATGGTTCACTACTTCAAGTCTAGTTCCCAAACCTCCTATGGGACCTTTAGACTTTTGCATTTAGTGACCTACAGTTGTCTTATTGGATCCCTTCCAATAGACTATTTGGCAAGCCTACTTTGTCCAACAAAGAGCTTTCGGACTTTCTTCTTCATAAAAGACTTGTAAATTTAGTCGATTCCAATCATCTATTTCTAGATTCATCGAACTTTCCAATAAACTTATCATTAATAAGAGGAAACCGCCCTAGTTGCTTGCGGATGCCAAATCTACAAGTTAGTCTTGATTAATCTAGTTAGATCATTTGAATTTTGAGTATTCATAAACCTTTTATGGGATGGTGTTCTAGGAATTTACGTGCAAACACTAGCAAACATGAATCAATATTCAATAATATTGTTGATCAAATATGTATGAAATAAACCCTTTGTCCAACAAAGAGACATACTTTTGATCATGCTAGATTACATAATTCCTATAAACTATCCTAACATGATCACAATTACAGGCCTAGCAAGTCTCTAGTCCTTTCAGCAATGGCCTTGCCATTGTTGAATCCTAGAACTGTTCTTGGCTTTTAAATCCTTATTCACTTTCTGCAAACCAAACGTAGATTTGTAACTGGAACGGTATCAAATACCAAATAGAGTAAAAAGTGATCATGTCAATACTCAAAATCAAATTTTACTTAATTTAGAGAGGGGTTTAGAATACTCCCTTTTCCAATGGCCCTCTTTACGGCATTAAATGCATACATTCTTAGAAATCTATGAACTTGATTGTTGAACCCTTTTGCTCTTTCCTTTACCTCCACCTTATGTTGTAAAGGACCAGCACTTGAAGTGCTTAATAGTTGATGTCACCTTACCCTTCTTCCTCTTTCGGCGTCTGGCACCCTTGCCTTTCGCTATGGAGGTTGAAGCCTCTCCTACTAGTACCGACGGTGCAGATTTTGCAATCGTTGCCTCGTATTAGACCAACATAATTACCAACCTATGAAGATCTTTTCTAAGCTCATTCATGTTGATAATCAATGGTTCGTAGGAGGAAGGAAGAGACTGAAGGATCATGTCAATGTACGTCTCTATTTCAAGACTGACGTGGAGATCTTTTGAGCTTCTCCACTAGGGATTACATCATCACTCCATGCTCTTTGTACAGACGTCCGTTTCGTCATCTTAGCTTCAAAAATGCCTTTGTTGCATTATACCTTACATGCTGGTCCGGGACCATATAGACATGATGGAAACGAAGCATAGTTGAGCCAACATCATTATATCCTACTTGTCGGTGGTCGTCTTTCAACTTTTGAATGCCAAGCGTTGCTTTAGTTGTCGACCTCTTCGACAAGGACTGAGAAACGTCCTCATCCGGTATGTGAGTTATAGTTCTGGAAATCTAATACCATCTTAAGATTTCACAGTCAATTCGTGTAGTCGGTTCATATTAAATAAGCCTCTTAGTAATGTGTTTTGGTGGATACTTAGACATTCAAAATATATAAAGCAGAATATAATAAGCAGGATGAAGTAATATTTAGGTTAAGACACGGTCTTTAGTCCTTAACCTCTCCCACTACTTCTACGAAAACACGAGACTCTCAAACATTATTTTTGGGAAATGCTTTCCTAGTGGGATCGGGATCCACAGCGATCTCTCCCATACCCCGCTTTTATGATTTGCATGGAAAACAACTTATGGGAGGTATTCCATACCATTCTCGTTCCACGAGATTCCCAAGATAACTGTCTCACCCTTTTACGTGATCCCGAGGACTCCAAGCGAATCACGTTATTCGGGCGTTAGACCCGACCCAATCAACCGATTCATAGACTTACTGCTACCCCCACGACTTGTGAGACAGGTAACAATAGTGTACTCCTCGTTCATGACAAATTGCAGCTTCTTTTAAGTACGATAGTCGTGTCACGACTCATGAGACCATGCTATCGACTGAAACTAGCTTCCTCACTTTGCCATGGATGGAAGGCTTGGACAGACTCCCAGAGTCCTAGTCCATTTATTAAGGGTCTATATTCAACTTGGTTGAACCAAGTGAGAGTTTCGATAGAACGAGACCTCATCACATATTAAATGTTTTGCATGCGTTATAGCAGAAATATTCTAAGCATGAATGTAAACATACATAAACCATATAGAATACTCATAAGCATATAAAACGCATCGCATGCAAAATCAAGCCCAAACCTACGCGACCCACTGAGCCCGCAGTGGATCTATGGTCAATCTAAGGGTAGGCCCAATGTTATTACAAGATTTTAATAACCCATTACATGCAATGGGCCTTGTAAGTCCTCTTCATCTTCTTGGGCTCTCCATCGTGGGCCTGGGATTCTTCTCCATGGATCCTCTGTAAGCCCCCTGATGGCCTCTTCCATGGGCCTCCAACACCTTAGGCTTGTCTTCTCTTGTAGCTTTTATTTAAAAAAATTAAAACCTCACCACTAATTCTACTCTCATTACATCATAAAATAAGAAACCAAAATAAACAGTTAGGGGGAATACATTAGGGTGGAGAGAGAAAGCCTTATTATGTTAGAATAGGTGACCATGTAGCCAATCTTGGCAGGCAAAATGTAACCTATGTCTAAACAATTTCAAGGATTTTGATAAATTATTAATGAATAAAAGTGATATTCATCTTGCATTACATTGTTTGTGATCACTTTATTAGCTTTATATATATATCTGTTCACTACGCAAACAAAGCCCATGGACTGAAAACGTATTTCGGGGACTAGGACTACGCTTGGAGGTAGGTCCATGAAATCAGTCCTGCCGAATCAGTCCGAAAATCTCCAAGTCGAGGAATCTCGAAAATGGGTACCGAGATTCCCCTTGAGACTTCCACTCAACATCTGCTGTCGTATTTCATCGACGGGTGACGAAGGTCGTCTAAGCAGTGTTGGTGGGTTAGCCTGCTGGGGAGCAGCTGACTGAGGTGACTCGCGGGAACCGTCATATGGAGGACCTTGAGTAGGGTCGGCTAGGTATGACGTGTGTTCCCAATTCCAACAGTACAGGTCAAGTCCTTTGACTTGAGGAACTGCTGAGTTTACCTGTATATCAGGGTTGTATCTTAGATATGGTGAGAGATTGCCAAGAAGCACTTGAGTAGTCATAAGCCATGTCTACTGCAGCCTCGGTGTACAGAGCGACAGTAGTTTCCAAGAAAGGATCTGTCTCCTGTCAAAAGGCACTGACAGTTGAGTCTCACAAATGCTCTATGTCTTGTCCCTAAAATCTGTGGCCACAGTAACTGAACAGAAGGGGAGGTTTCCCTTGCGGCTTTTAGTAAGGAACAAACCGACACTTAGGTCCAAAATGGGTACCTGCATTTTCCGTGCCCTAGACCCTAAGTGGTGAGACCGTAGACAGAAGGACAAGTGTACTGTTAGAGCCTAAATGTTCATCCCCTCAAATTCACCTAGTCTCTAGTGCCATGGACCGTTGCTAGATGGCCACCCATGGTAACGGGCCGAATCTAGGAATCCGACCAAGTCTAGTTGAAAGGTGAACCTAAAGAGTCACACACAATCCGCACACATAAAGTATTTAATTTAGAATTAAATATTTGGATAAATGGAATGATTAAATTAGATTTAATCGGGTCCTTAATTTTCTTGGAAAGAATTAATTCCTTTTATTGGATAAAAGGGATTTATCTAATAAATTAAATTTATTAGAAAATTAATTTAATGGGCCTAGAATATATATTTATATTTATTATATTTATTTATTTCCCTTGGAATATTTAAATAGGTTTTAAATATTCCATCAAATTAAATTAATGGTTGAGATTAAAAGGAGAAGATGGATGGCTAGGATTAATTTGACTAGGTCAAATTACTACTTTGACTAGGTCAAAATCCTAGTGAAATTAGTCTTCAAGAGTTGGAGTTTGAAGAGGATTAAACTCCTCCTCTATATATAGTCCTAGCCCCTCACCATAAGAGGGATGATGATTCCTCACACACACACACACCAAAATCATGTGATCCCCCTCCTCTCCCCATCTCGTCCGCCTCTCTCTCTTTCTCTCCAAGAAAAACTCTTTTCTTGTTCTTTTGTGTTGACAATTGAACAAAAGGAGGATCCCGTTAAGTAATTGTGATCCCGTTAAGTAATAACGTGTGATTGATCCGTCCTCTCCAAATAAAATACTTGTTCGTTCGCTAGCACGACTTACAAGATACGTGGGCGGATTGCGTGTCACAATTTGGAGGATCTCACATACGAGATTTTGGAGCACATCGGGGAACAACGTGAGTACCGGTTAGAAGACGAAAACGACAAATCGGTAGGTCTCTTTTACGTTTTCGTCTCCTTTTTCTTTTCAAATCCTATGGCCTCCATGATTGCTTGTATGTCTTTAATTCATGAGATACACCGAACACCCGGGAACTTGAAGGGCACACCCCTTGAACGTGTTCTTTATTTTACATATAAACCATATTTAAATTCTGTAATTTAAATTTATACCGCGCTTCCGCATTCGCGCTATTTCCCGGGACGATTCACATGCCTATCCAAGGCTTTCAGTGGTATCAGAGCCCGGTTCGGTGTATAGGCCTAGGATTTTATGTGCTTTTTAAGCATGAAAACGTGTTTTGCCATGTTTTAATTATTTCTTGATATTTTTATCATTAAAGCATGTCGGTTTTCTTTCTTTCAATTCGTATGATTTTTGATATCATGGGATTTTTCTGTTTTTCTTGGGAAACGGGGGCAAGAATAAAACGAAACGGAGAAACGCAACACGCGGCTAGTTGGTGGCTGACCGCGCGCGGCCGTGCACCCAGGCGAGGCAGACGCGCGCAGGCAGGGGAGCCTGCGCGCGGCCGCTTGCGCCAGGCGTGCATGGCTGCACGTAGTCAGGCCAACCGTGTGGCGCGGGCGGGCGACAGGCGCTGTTGGGCGACAAGCGGCCAGAGAAGCCGCGCACGAGGGGGCGCCGCTAGGCGTAGGGTTGGCAGCCGGCAGACTAGCGCGCGCAGGCAGAGGCTCCTGCGCGCACGGCAGCTTGCCGGCGCGCGACCCTGCAGGAAACTGCCGGCCAGGCGCGTGCACATGTAGGCAGGGGCAGCAGGCTGGCCCTGCTGTCCTGCGCGCGCCGGTTGACTGCTGTTGGTGCCGGCAGCCGGTTGCCGTCATAGTGTTTTCTTATTTTTCTAAAGAACATTATTTTTGGAGGTTAAGTTTATTGGGTTTGGAATCCCGGGGATAACTTTCGTGCAAATGATGGGGAAGGGCCTTCCTAAACGGGAAAACTATTATCACCAACGGTTGTACCATATTTTTCATGCGTGATGCGTTTATTTTATCATGGATTAATGTGATTGGTAATCATGGTATTTTAGCATATATTTATGTGATTGGATCATGTGATTATGTGCGTTGAATGAAAATGGATGATCACGAGCCCTAGACCGAATGTATGGTTTAGTTTTATGTTGGGCCTGTGTGCCTTCTTTTCCTGCTGTCTCCTTCTCCCCTTTCTAGTTGCCTTGGAATAATAAGGCATACTTTCTCCTTCCTAATGTACTCCCTCGGGGTTTTTGCTGGGGTTTTTTTTTACATATGTAATGAGAGTAGAATAGGGGTGAGGATTTATTTTATGTACTTGGTGGAGAAGAAGGAAGGTCCACATAGAGATCCCAGAATGGAGGATCCAAGGCGTTTCCATGAAGATGAAAGAGAAAAGAGACCAAGGCCCATCAGAATGATGATTGGGTTCTTAATGTAATAATGTGGACCAACCCTAGATTGACCATAGATCCACTGCGGGCTCAGTGGGTCGCATAGGATTATGGCTCGTGATCATCCAACAGGGGCGTGCTAGGCTTTAATTTTGCATGTGGCTATTATGATGGATGAATGGATTTTATTTATCATATAACTGCTATGGGATGCAATTTATTTATTTATTTACGCATTGTGGATGAATGTGTTAATATTTATCTATGAGATCTCGGTCATTTACTACTCTGACATTGATTGGACCAATGTCCAAATATTAGACAAAGTGGACATGGACTCTAGGAGTTTGTCCATGCCTTCCCGTCCATGGCATAGTGAGGAAGCTGATTTAGGTCGATAGCGTGGTCTCACGAGTCGTGGCACGACTATCGTACTTAAAAGAAGTTTTAGTATGCCATGAACGAAAAGTAGACCACTGTTACCTGTCTCACGAGTCGTGGAGGTAGCAGCGAGTCTATGGCTCGGTTGATTGGGTCAGGTCTAACGCCATATTAGCATGATTCGCTTGGAGTCCTGGGGATCATGTGAAAGGGTGAGGCAATAATCTTGGCAATCTCGTGGAACGAGAATGGTTTGATATACCTCCCACAGGATTTTTCCCATGCGAATCGTAAAAGCGGGGTATGGGAAAATTCGCTGTGGATCCCAAGCCCACTAGGAAAGGATTTCCCGAAAACAACATTTGAGAGTATCGTGTTTTCGTATAAATAGTGGGAGCATTAAATGATTAAAAACCAAGCTTTTAATTATTTATCAAACCTCCGACTTTTAAATTCTGCAGATCGCGCACTCTATTTTTAAATGTAGATTTAAAATATCTAAGAATCCTTTATCAACCATACTTGAGACCAACAAATTCAAAGGAATCAATTACAACGACTGGTTGCTCAATCTCAGGATAGTCCTGGATTACGAGAACCAAGGCTCTGTCATGGACGAGCCTCTCCCTAGGACCTTACCGGAAGGATCCACGCCAGAAGAAGGTGAGACGTTCGGGACTTGGCATAAGGATAACCGGAAGGTCCGTAGCGTCATACTTGCTTCAATGACGAATGAGATTCAGAAGCAATATGAAAGGCTAGAGGATGTCCCTTCCATTATGGCTCGCCTTAAGGATTGCTATGCAGTCCCGGACCGGCATACTAGGTATGTCGCGACTAAGGCGTTCTTTGGAACCAAAATGACAGAAGGATCCTCTGTACAAGAGCACAGGGTTAAAATGCTTACCCTGGCGGAAAAGCTCGAGGACCTAAAGGTAGGCCTCGATAATGAAACGTACATAGATGTAATCCGACAGTCTCTCCCACCCTCCTTCGACCAATTTATTGTTAACTATAACATGAACGCACTTGAGAAGAGCATTCATGAGTTGATCAATATGTTGGTGCAACACGAGGCAACGACCAAAAAGTCCACGCCTTTGGTATTGTTTGTGAAAGATTGTGGATCGTCCCGGGAAATAGCGCGAATGCGGAAGCGCGGTATAAAATTGAATACAAAAAATTAAAGCATGCTTAGATAAAATAAATAAACACGTTTAAGGGGTGTGCCCTTGAACTTTCCCGGGTGTTCGGTGTATCTCATGATTTTAAAGAACATAAATAAATCATGGAGGCCATAGGATTAAAAATAAAAGGAACGAAAAAATTAAATCGGAACCTACCGATTGTCGTTTTCGTCTTCTAACTGCTACTCGCGTTGTTCCCCGATTTGCTCCAAGTCTCGTTCTTGAGACTCTCCAAATAGTAACACGCAATCCACCCACGTATCTTGCACGTCGTGCTAGCGAATGAACAAGTATAATATTGGAGATGATGAATTAATAACACGTTATTAATTAACGGTATTAATTCTCCTTTTGATCTAATGTTCGAAGAACAAAAGAATCAAGAAGTATTTTCTTGAGAGTGAGAGAGAGGGGGCGGACGAGAGAAGGGAGCCGAGTTTGTGTGTGTTGTGTGTGTGTTGGAATTTCATCACTTTTCAAATAGTGAGAAGCTAGGATTATATATAGAGGAGGAGTTTAATCCTCTTTAAACTCTAACTCTAAAGAGGTCTATTTTGACTAGGATTTTGACCTAGTCAAAGTCCTAGTTAAAATAGTATTTGACCTAGTCAAATTAATCCTAGCCATCCATCTCTCCCTTTCAATCTCAACCATTAATTTAATTTAATGGAATATTTAATAAATCTAATTTATTTGATTAGTTCCTTTTATCAAATAGAAGAAATTAATTCTCCAAGAAAATGGAGGACCCGATTAAATCCAATTTAATCATTCCTTTTCTTCAATATTTAATTCTAAATTAAATACTTGATGTGTGTGGATTGTGTGTGACTCTTTAGGTTCACCTTTCAGCTAGACTTGGTCGGATTTCCTAGAATCCGTCCGCTACCATGGGTGGCCATCTAGCAACGGTCCATGGCACTAGAGACTAGGTGAAATATCGGGGATGAACATTAGGCTTTAACAGTACATTTGTCCTTCTGTCTACAGTATCACCAGTTAGGGTCTAGGGCACGGAAAATGCAGGTACCCATTTTGGACCTAAGTGTCGGTCTGTCCTTACTAAATGCCGCAAGGGAAACCTTCCCTTCTATTCAGTTACTGTGGCCAGAGATTTTAGGGACAAGACATAGAGCATACGTGAGACTCAACTGTCAATGCCTTTTGACAGGAGACAGATCCTTTCTTGGAAACTACTGTCACTTTGTACACCAGAGCTGCACTAGACATGGCTTGTGACTACTCAAGTGCTTCTTGGCAATCTCTCACCATATCTAAGATACAGATCTGATATACAGGTAAACTCAGCAGTTCCTCAAGTCAAAGGACTTGACCTGTACCGTTGGAACCGGGAATACACGTCATACCTTGCTGACCCTACTCAAGGTCCTCCGTAAGACGGTTCCCGTGAGTCACTTCAGTCAGCTGCTCCCTAGCAGGCTAACCCACTAACATTGCTTAGACGACCTTCGTCACCCGTCGATGATATACTACAGCAGATGCTTAGTGCAAGTCTCAAGGGGAATCCCGGTGGCCATTTTCGAGGTTCCTTGACTTGGAAATTTTCGGACTGATTCGGCGGGACTGATTTCATGGACCTACCTCCAAGCATAGTCCCAGTCCCCGAAGTATGTTTTCAATCCGTGGGATTGTTTTGCGTAGTGAACAGATAGATATAAATCAGTAAAGTGAACGCAAACAAAGTAATGTCAGAATGAATTTCACTTCTTTATTCATTAATAGTTTATCAAAACACTGAAACTGTATAGACATAGGTTACATTTTACCCGCCAAGATTGGCTACATGGTCACCTATTCTAACAATCTCCCACTTGACCTTTAAAGCCAATCGCCCATATGTCTAATCCCCATCTTCTCAAGATGTTGCGTATGAGCGCTCTGCGACATTGGGTTTGTCAGTGGATCTGCTGTGTTGTCTGCTGAGTTGACTCGGTCCATCCGAACGTCACCTCTTCCTACCATTTCTCTTAGAATATGGTAGCGTCTAAGAATGTGTTTGGAACGGTGATGAGATCTCGGTTCCTTTGCTTGCGCTATTGCACCGTTGTTATCACAGAAGATGACAACGGGCTCGGCGATGCTAGGCACCACACCCAACTCTTGGATGTAGTTTCTCATCCAAACCGCTTCCTTGGCAACTTCTGAAGCTGCTATGTATTCAGCCTTTGTGGTGGAGTCAGCAGTGGTTGCTTGCTTGGAACTTTTCCAAGCCACTACTCCTTCATTGAGTTTGAATACGTAACCTGATTAAGACTTGGCATCATCATCATCAGACTGGAAGCTAGCGTCGCTAAAGCCTTCCAGAATTAGTTCTCCATTGCCATAGACTAAGAACATTTCCTTAGTCCTCCTTAGGTACTTAAGGATGCCCTTAACAGCATTCCAATGTGCCTCTCCTGCACAGGACTGATATCTGCTTGTTACGCTCAAAGCGTAAGCAATGTCAGGCCTAGTGCCGTGGACCGCATATTGGATGCTTCCTACGGCAGAAGCATAAGGGATGACTTTCATCCTTTCAAGTTCCTCATCAGTCTGCGGGGACTGTTTCTTGGACAACTTGATCCCATGGCTCATGGGAAGGAATCCTCGTTTGGAGTTGTCCATTCGATATCTCTTTAGGACTTTCTCCATAAACGAGTTTTGGGTGAGCCCTAACATCCTTTTAGATCTGTCCCTGACAATCTGGATGCCTAGGATGTAGGAGGCTTCGCCCAAGTCCTTCATGGAAAACTGGGTTGACAACCATGCTTTTGTGTATCCCAACATTCTAACGTCATTCCCAATGAGCATAATGTCATCCACATAAAGCACTAGGAACACTATAGAGCTCCCACTGACCTTTTTGTATACACAAGGGTCGGATTCGTTCTTGATGAAGTCATATCCCCGTATTACTTCATCAAAGCGAATGTTCCAACTCCGGGATGCTTGTTTGAGGCCATAGATGGACTTCTGGAGACGACAGACCTTCTGATCTTCTCCAGTGACTGTGAAACCCGCCGGCTGATCCACATAGATCTCTTCCTCAACTAAACCGTTAAGGAACGCCGTTTTCACGTCCATCTGCCATATCTCATAGTCATACCATGCTGCTATGGCGAGCAGGATCCGAATGGACTTAGCCATGGCTACAGGCGAGTAGGTATCCTCAAAATCGACCCCGGGTCGTTGAGTGTATCCCTTAGCTACAAGCCTAGCCTTGAAGGTTGTGACTTCTCCATCAACTCTAAGTTTGCGCTTGTAGACCCACTTACAGCCCACTGGCTTAACACCTTTCGGTGGATCTACAAGTCTCCAGACTTGGTTCTCGTTCATGGAGTCCATTTCGGTTTTCATGGCCTCAAGCCATTTCCCGGAGTCGATGTCATCTTTATGTCTTAAGATCGTTATCCAAAAGACCGGTCGTATTTAGAAAGCCATATCTTAGTGGAGGTCTGGACTCTCTAGCAGACCTACAGAGGACGGGAACGTCAGTGGTGACTGTGGGCGCTGACTGTATCGGAGCCGGCGGTTCAGGGACCGGGGCTGGCTGTTCCTGAGGCCGTCCTTCATGCCTAGCATGTTGGACTTCTCGAGGTTGGTCAGCCCTTCGGGTGTGTATCCTGAATCCTCTAAGTGAGGGTTCCGCGGCTACCTCTGATGGCTGGATTCCATCACTTGATTCCTCAAGGATCAACTCATCAGGTTGGACATCCTCTGGGAAGCCTTGCTCCAAGAATACTGCATTCCTTGAAACAAACACCTTTCGTTCCAAGGGGTCATAAAACTAATAACCCGCAGTTTCTTTAGGGTATCCAACGAACCTGCATAAGCTAGACCTGGATTCTAGCTTATCTCCCACTAACCTCTTGACGTATGCGGGGCTACCCCACACTTTCAAGTAGTTGTAGGACGCAGGCTTGCCGTGCCATATCTCGTATGGCGTTTGGGTCAATACACTGGTAGGCGCCAAATTTAGCAACTTGGCCGCCGTTTCCAATGCGTAGCCCCAAAAGGATAAGGGCAATTTGGTAAAACTCATCATGGATCGAACCATGTCCAATAGGGTTCGATTCCTCCTTTCCGAGACACCATTCAATTGTGGTGTCCCAGGAGGGGTCCATTCAGATATTATACCATTTTCTTTTAGATAATTAAGGAACTCGGTACTAAGGTATTCACCGCCTCGGTCTGACCGTAGGACTTTAATTTTGCAGTTGGTCTGGTTCTCCACTTCAAGTCTGAATTCTTTAAACCTCTCAAGAGCTTCAGACTTGTACCTCTTTAGGTAAACATAACCATACCGTGAATGATCATCGGTGAAGATTATGAAGTAGGAAAACCCACCTCTAGCCTGCGTCCTTACTGGTCCACAAACGTCTGTATGGACCAAATCCAACAGACTTATGGCAAGCCTACTTTGTCCTACAAAGGGCTTGTTGGTCATTTTTCCTCTTAGACAAGACTCACAAGTTGGTAGCTCACTCAAGTCCCCTACCTCTAGGTTCCTTGAGTCTACCAATTTTTTCATCCTATCTTGGGATATGTGACCTAGCCTAACATGCCACAGTCGTGCGTTCCCGTTATTATCTATTTTACGTTTTGTGTTGATGTTAAGAACGAAGTTCGTTTGTTGCAAGATATAGAGCCCGTTATTTAATGTACCAATTAGATGAGCAATTCCACACCTCCTCAATTCCACCACTATTGTCTAACAATGGAATGGAAATGATGTTTTTAATCATACTAGGTACAAAATAAACCTGCTCTAATTCTATGCTAATACTATCACTAATTACTAGAGTAGTAGATCCTACTGCTTCTGCCGAGATGGCCTTGCCATTCCCAACCTTCAGGATCATGTCCCCGCTACCCAGTTTTCTGCTTCATTTCAGCACCTGCAAGTCATTGCAAATGTGAGCTCCACAGCCGGTATCTAATACCCAAGAGGCAGAATTAGTGACCATATTAACCTCAATCACAAAAATACCTTGGTTCGAGAAGAGTTTGGGGCACTCTCTCTTCCAATGCCCTTTCTCACGACAGTTGATACATATGTCATATGCCTTTGACTATTGCTTGGAGACAACCTTTCCCCTTCCTTTGCCTTTCCCCTCTTTGGCAATGGGAACACTCTTAGTGTTCGTAGCTGCTTTGACGGCCTTTCCCTTCCCTTTCTTCTTTGTCCAACGTCCGGCACCTTTGCCTTTCGTCTTGGAAGTGGAAGCACCTCCAAACAATACCGAAGGCGTGGATTTCTTAGTCGTTGCCTCGTATTGCACCAACATATTGATCAACTCATGAATGCCCTTCTCAAGTGCCTTCATGTTATAGTTGACGATAAATTGATCAAAGGAGGGTGGGAGTGACTGAAGGATCACATCTATGTATGTTTCATTATCGAGACCTGCCTTTAGGTCCTCGAGTTTTTCCACCAGGGTAAGCATTTCAACCCCGTGCTCTTGTACAGAGGATCCTTCTGTCATTTTGGTTCCAAAGAACGCCTTGGTCGCGACATACCTAGTATGCCGGTCCGGGACTGCATAGCAATCCTTAAGGTGAGCAATAATGGAAGGGACATCGTCTAGCCTTTCATATTGCTTCTGAATCTCATTCGTCATCAAAGCAACTATGACGCTACGGACCTTCCGGTTATCCTTATGCCAAGTCTCGAACGACTCACGTTCTTCCGGCGTGGATCCTTCCGGTAAGGTCCTAGGGAAAGGCTCGTCCATGACGTAGCCTAGGTTCTCATAATCCAGGACTATCCTAAGATTACGCAACCAGTCGTTGTAATTGGTTCCATTGAATTTGTTTGTCTCAAGAATGGTTGAAAGTGGGTTTTTAGACATTTTAAATCTACATTTAAAACAGAGTTCGCGATCAGCAGAATATAAAAGACGGTGGTTTGATAAAAAATTAAATGCATGGTCTTTAGTCATTTAATGCTCCCACTATTTATACGAAAACACGGTACTCTCAAATGTGATTTTCGGGAAACCCTTTCCTAGTGGGCCTGGGATCCACAGCGATCCTTTCCATACCCCGCTTTTACGATTCTCATGGAAAAGATCCTGTGGGAGGTATACCATACCATTCTCGTTCAACGAGATTCCCAAGATTATTGCCTCACCTTTTCACATGATCCCAAGGACTCCAAGCGAATCATGTTAATCGGGCGTTAGCCCCAACCCAATCGACCGAGCCACAGACCCACTGCTACCCCCACGACTCGTGAGACAGGTAACAACGGTCTGTTTTTTGTTCCTGACATAGTGCAACTTCTTTTAAGTACAATAACGTGCCACGACTCGTGAGACAACGCTATTGACCTAAATCAGCTTCCTCACTATGCCATGGATTGGAAGGCATGGACAAACTCCTAGAGTTCATGTCCATTTTGACTAGGGTCTAATATTTAAACATTGGTCCAATCAATGTGAGAGTAGTAAATGACCGAGATCTCAAAATATAAAACATCTACACATTCATCCATAATGCGTAAAATAAATGCATCCACAGCAGTTATATGATAAATAAAACGCCATTCATCCATCATAATAACCACATGCAAAATTAAAGCCTAGCACGCCCCTGTTGGATGATCACGAGCCCGAATCCTATGCGATCCACTGAGCCCGCAGTAGATCTATGGTCAATCTAGGTTTGGTCCTATACTATTACATTAATAGTAACCCAATCATCATTCTGATGGGCCTTGGTCTCTTCTCTCTTTCTTGTCTTCATGGAAACGCCTTGGAACCTCCAGTCTGGGCTCTCCATGTGGACCTTCCTTCTTCTCCATCAATTACATAAAAATTAAAACCTCACTCCAATTCTACTCTCATTACATATTAAAAATAGAAAACCCCAGCGAAAACCCGGGGGAGTACATAAGGAGGGAGATAGAATGCCTTATTATTCCAAGGCAACTAGAAAGGGAGAACGAGAAAGCAGTAAAGGAGGCACACAGGCCCAACAGGAAATTAAACCATACATCTGGTCTAGGGCTCGTGATCATCCTTTTTTCCATCCAAAACACATAATCATATGATCCAATCACACAATTACAATATACCAACATTCATGATAACAATCATAATTATTCAAAATAAATAAGTAAGTGCGTGTAAATATGCCACAATCGACGGTAATAATATTTTCTCGTTTTTAGGAAAACCTTTCCTCATTATTTTTAAGTAAAATATCCCCGGGATTCCAAATCCAATATATTTTACCTCCTAAAATAATATCTTAGAAAATTAGGCAAAATTGAAAAAAAAACGAATTTTCAGAGTTAATTAAAATTAAAACTGAAAAATAAATAAAAAAAACAAAAATAGGGTAAAACCCCAGCTGCACTGGCAGCCGGCCCTCGCCTCCGGCAATAGCCTGCAGGTGTGGGCGCAGGGCAGCAGGCTCAGCCTGCCACCCCTGCGCGCGCGCAGGCGCTGCCAGACAAGGCGCGCGCGCGCAGGCCCTTGCCTACGTGCGCGCGCGCCTGGTCGGCAGCAGGCCGCGCGGCCTGGCGTTCGAGCAGGCTGTCGCGCTCACAGGCTCCCTTGCCCGCGCGCGCGCTGGCCTGCTGATCGCCAGCCGCGCGTCTGCCCCCTACACAGTGCGCGCGCGCCTGGCGGCGCCACCCCCTATGCGCAGACACCCTCGTCTATGTGCGCGCGCGCCCGGAGGCGCCGCACCCTGTGCGCATGCCCGAGCGCGGCCATTCTGGCCGCGCGTTTGCCTGCTGCGTGCAGTCTGGCGCATCCAGCCGGGCGGCCGCGCGCAGGCTTCCCCTGCCTGCGCGCGGCCAGCCTCCGGCTGGTCGGCGCTTCATTATTTTTCGTTCAATTTTTCACCCCGTTTCCCAAGAAAAACAAAAAAATACCAACAACGCAATAATCACATGAATTAAAAGCAAGAAACGACATGCTTTAATAATCAAGAAAACCAAGAATTAATTAAAACATGCCAGGAACACGTTTCATGCTTAAAATGCATATAAAACCCGAGGCCTATACACCGAACCGGGCTCTGATACCACTGAAAGATTGTGGATCATCCCGGGAAGATAGCGCGAATGCGGAAGCGCGGTATAAAATAAAATACAAAATTTAAACCTGCTTTAACGAAAATTAAAGAACACGTTCAAGGGGTGTGCCCTTGAACTTTCCCGGGTGTTCGGTGTATCTCATGAATTAAATACATACAAACAATCATGGAGGCCATAAGGATTAAAATTAAAAGGGGCAAAAACGTAAACCGAGACCTACCCGTTGTCGTTTCCGTCTTCAACGGCTACTCGCGTTGTTTCCCGTTTTGCACCTAGCAACGAACAAGTATTATTATTGGAGATGATAGATCAACCAGGCGTTATGAATTAACGGGATCGATCTTCCTAAGTTCAATTGTTCCAAGAACAAAAGAACAAGAGTATTTTCTTGTGTGAGAGAGAGAGGGGCGGACGAGAATGGGGAGAGAGGGAGCCGAATTCAAGTGTGTGTTGTGTGTGTATTGAAAATTCATCATTCATCATCCTTGAATTGTAGGAGGCTAGGGGTTTATATAGAGGAGGAGTTTAATCCTCTTTAAACCCTAACTCTAAGAGGTCTATTTTGACTAGGATTTTGACCTAGTCAAAGTCCTAGCCAAAGTAGTGTTTTGACCAAGTCAAATCAATCCTAGCCGTCCATCTCTCCCTTTCCATCTCAACCACTAATTTAATTTAATGAAATATTTAAATCCTATTAAATATTCCAAAAGGCCAAATAAATAAATATAATAAATATAAATATTTATTCTAGGCCTATTAAATTAATCCTCTAATAAATCTAATTTATTAGTTTAATTCCCTTTATCAAATAGAAGAAATTAATTCTCCAAGAAAATAAAGGACCCGACTAAATCCAATTTAATCATTCCTTTTCTCCAATATTTAATTCTAAATTAAATACCTAATGTGTGTGGATTGTGTGTGACTCTTTAGGTTCACCTTTCAGCTAGACTTGGTCGGATTCCTAGAATCCATCCGTTATCATGGGTGGCCATCTAGCAACGGTCCATGGCACTAGAGAATAGGTGAAATATTCGGGGATGAACATTTAGGCTCTAACAGTACACTTGTCCTTCTATCTACGGTCTCACCACTTAGGGTCTAGGGCACGGAAAATGCAGGTACCCATTTTGGACCTAAGTGTCGGTCTGTCCTTACTAAACGCCGCAAGGGAAACCTTCCCTTCTGTTTAGTTACTGTGGCCACAGATTTTAGGGACAAGACACGGAGCATACGTGAGACTCAACTGTCAATGCCTTTTGACAGGAGACCTATCCTATCTTGGAAACTACTGTCACTTTGTACACTAGAGCTGCACTAGACATGGCTTACGCTTTAAGTGTAACAAGCAGATATCAGTGTTATGCAGGAGAGGCACATTGGAATGATGTTAAGGGCATCCTTAAGTAACTAAGGAGGACTAAGGAAATGTTCCTAGTCTATGGCAATGGAGAACTGATTCTGGAAGGCTTTAGCGATGCTAGCTTCTAGTCTGATGATGACGATGCCAAGTCTCAATCGGGTTATGTATTCAGGCTCAATGGAGGAGTACTGGCTTGGAAAAGTTCGAAGCAAGTAACTACTATTGATTCGACCACTGAGGCCAAATACATAGCAGCTTCAGAAGCTGCCAAGGAAGCGGTCTGGATGAGAAACTACATCCAAGAGTTGGGTGTGGTGCCTAGCATCGCCGAACCCATTGTCATATTTTGTAATAACAACGGTGCAATAGCGCAAGCAAACGAGCCGAGATCTCATCACCGTTCCAAACACATTCTTAGATGCTACCATCTTCTAAGAGAAATGGTAGGAAGAGGTGACGTTCGGATGGACCGAGTCAACTCAGCAGACAACACAGCAGATCCGCTGATAAAACCTATGTCTCAGAGCGCTCATACGCAACATCTTGAGAAGATGGGGATTAGACATATGGGCAATTGGCTTTAAGGTCAAGTGGGATATTGTTAGAATAGGTGACCATGTAGCCAATCTTGGCAGGAAAAATGTAACCTATGTCTAAACAATTTCAAGGATTTTGATAAATTATTAATGAATAAAAGTGATATTCATCTGGCCTTACTTTGTTTCTGATCACTTTATCTGCTTTATATATATATATATATATATCTGTTCACTACGCAAACAAAGCCCACGGACTGAAAATATATTTCGGGGGACTTGGACTACGCTTGGAGGTAGGTCCATGAAATCAGTCCTGCCGAATCAATCTGGAAATCTCCAAGTCAAGGAATCTCGAAAATTGGTATCCAGATTTCCCTTGAGACTTGCACTAAGCATCTGCTGTCGTATTTCATCGACGGGTGACGAAGGTCGTCTAAGCAGTGTTAGTGGGTTAGCCTGCTGGGGAGCAGCTGACTTAGGTGACTCGCTGGAACCGTCTTACGGAGGACCTTGAGTAGGGTCGGCTAGGTATGACGTGTGTTCCCAGTTCCAACAGTACAGGTCAAGTCCTTTGACTTGAGGACCTGCTGAGTTTACCTGTATATCAGGGCTGTATCTTAGATATGGTGAGAGATTGCCAAGAAGCACTTGAGTAGTTATAAGCCATGTCTAGTGCAACTCCTAGTGGGCTTGGGATCCACAGCGAATCTTCCCATACCCCGCTTTTACGATTCGCATGCGAAGAATCCTGTGGGAGGTATGCCATACGATTCTCGTTCCACGAGATTCCTAAGATTATTGCCTCGCCCTTTCACATGATCCCGAGGACTCCACGCAAATCATGTTAATCGGGCATTAGACCCGACCCAATCAACCGAATCATAGACCCGCTGCTACCTCCACGACTCGTGAGACAGGTAATAGTGGTCTACTTTTTGTTCATGACATAGTGCAGCTTGTTTTAAGTACGATAGACGTGCCATGACTCATGAGACCACGCTATCGACCTAAATTAGCTTCCTCACTATGCTATGGACTAGAAGGCATGGACAAACTCCTAGAGTCCATGTCCATTTTTTCTAGGTCTAATATTTGGACATTGGTCCAACCAATGTGAGAGTTGCAAAATGACCGAGATCTCATATGTAAATATAAACATATTCATCCATAATGCGTAAATAAATAAATTGCATCCTATAGCACTTATATGATAAATAAAAAATCATTCATCCATCATAACAACCACATGCAAAATTAAAGCCTAGCACGCCCCTGTTGGATGATCACGAGCTCGAATCCTATGCGGCCCACTGAGCCCGCAGTGGATTTATAGTCAATCTAGGGTTGGTCCTACACTATTACATTAATAGTAACCCAATCATCATTCTGATGGGCTTTAGTCTCTTTTCTCTATCATCTCTTCATGGGAACGCCTTGGATCCTCCATTCTGGGCTCTCCATGTGGACCTTCCTTCTTATCCACCAAATACATAAAAATAAATCCTCACTCCTATTCTACTCTTATTACATATGAAAAAAAAAACCCCAGTAAAAATCCGGGGGAGTACATTAGGAGGGAGAAAGAATGCCTTATTATTCCGAGGCAACTAGAATGGGAGAAGGAGAAAGCAGAAAGAGGCACACAGGCCCAACATAAAATTAAACCATACATTCGGTCTAGGGCTCGTGATCATGTATTTCCATTCAACGCACATAATCATATAATCCAATCACATAAACACATGCTAATATTCCATGATTACCAATCACATCAATCCATGATAAATAAATGCGCTACGTATACAAAAAATATGGTGCAACTGTTGGCAATTATTTTTCTCGTTTAGGAAGACCCTTCCTCATTATTTATTGGTAAGTTATTCCCGGGATTACAAATCAAATAAACTTAACATCCCAAAATAATGTTCTTAGAAAATATGCAAAATTTAAACAAAATGAATTTTTTTCAGAATTGATCCAAAAAATTAAAAATTAAAAATAATGAGAAAAATGATGACGTCAATCGGCTGCCGCCACCGGCAGCAATCAGCCGGCGCGCAGGTCAGCAGGCCCAGCCTGCTGCCTCTGCGCGCAGGCCCCTGCCTGCCTGTGCGCGCGCCTGGTCGGCAGCAGTGCGCACGGCCGCGCGTGCAAGCACCTTTGCCCGCGCGCGCCAGCCTACGGCCGCCAGCGTGCGATAGCCCTGTGCAGGGGCACGCGCACACGCGCATCGAGCGTGCCTGCCGGGCGCACGCACGCAGACACCATCATCTGCTGCGGGCGGCACGCAAATAGGCGCGCATAGCGCCGCCTGCGCGCGCGGGCAGACACCATCGTCTGCGTGCGCGCGCTCCTGGCGGCAGGGCCTTGTGCGTGCGCTCTCGCGCGGCCTCTCTGGCCGCGCATCCGGGCGTGCAAGCGCCCCAGCGTGCTGGCCTGGCGCACGCGCGCGGGCTTCCCTTCCCGCATGCGCACGTGCCACCCGGCAGGCTGAATCGCGCGCACCATGCTCGCCTGGCGCAGGCGGCCGCGCGCAGGCTCCCCTTCCTGCGCGCGCCCGCCTCGCTTGAACGCACAGCGCGCGCGCGGTCAGCCACCGATTGGCCGCGTGTTGTTTTTCTCCATTTCGTCCGATTTTGCCCCGTTTCCCAAGAAAAATAGAAAATACCAATATGACCAAAAATCATACGAAATTGAAAGCAAGAAAACGACATGCTTTTACGATAAAAATATCAAGAAATAATTAAAAACATGCCAAACATGTTTTCATGCTTAAAACGCACACAAAAGCCCTATGCCTATACACCGAACCGGGCTCTGATACCACTGAAAAGCCTTAGGTAGGCGTGTGGATCGTCCCGAGAATAACGCGAATGCGGAAGCGCAGTAAAATTATAAAAATACAAAATTTAAACATGCATAATACGTATTAAAATAAAACACGTTCAAGGGGTGTGGCCTTGAACTTCCCGGGTGTTCGGTGTATCTCATGAATTAAAAACATAAATGAAATCATGGAGGCCATAGGATTTGTAAAATAAAGAAGACGAAAACGTCAATGAGAACCTGCCGATTCGTCTTTTTCCTCTTCTAACCGGTACTCGCGTTGTTCCCCGATTTGCTCCAAGATCTCGTATGGGAGACCCTCTAATTCGTGACACGCAATCCGCCCACGTATCTTGTACTTCGTGCTAGCGAACGAACAAGTATTTTGGAGAGGACGGATCAATCACATGTTATTAGTTTAACGGGATTAATCCTCCTATGTTCTATTGTTAACACAAAAGAACAAGAGAGTGTTTTTCTTGGAAAGAGTAGAGAGAGGCGGACGAGAGGTAGAGAGGGAGAGAGCACACGAATTTTGTGTGTGTGTTTGTGTGAAGATTCATCATCCTTTTACAAGTGAAGGGCTAGTAATATATATAGAGGAGGAGTTTAATCCTCTTCAAACTCCAACTCTAGGAAGACTAATTTGACTAGGATTTTGACCTAGTCAAAGTCCTAGTCAAAGTAGTTCTTTGACCTAGTCAAATAAATCCTAGCCATCCATCTCTCCATTTAATCTCAACCATCCAATTAATTTAATGGAATATTTTAAATCCTATTTAAACATTCCAAGGCAAAAAATAAATATAATAAATATAAATATTTATTCTAGGCCCATTAAATTAATTTTCTAATAAATCTAATTTATTAAATAAATCCCTTTTATCTAATAAAAGGAATTAATTCTTTCCAATAAAATTAAGGACCCGATTAAATCCAATTTAATCATTCCATTTCTCCAAATATTTAATTCTAAATTAAATACATTATTGTGTGCGGAGTGTGTGTGTGACTCTTTAGGTTCACCTTCAACTAGACTTGATCGGGTTCCTAGAATCCGCCCGTTACCATTGGTGGCCATCTAGCAACGGTTCATGGCACTAGAGACTAGGTGTATATACGGGGATGAACATTTACGCTCTAACAGTACACTTGTCCTTCCATCTACGGTCTCACCGCTTAGGGTCTAGGGCACGGAAATGCAGGTACCCATATTGGACCTAAGTGTCTGTCTGTCCTTTACTAAACGCCGCAACGGAAACCTTCCCTTCTATTCAGTTACTGTGGCCACAGATTTTAGGGACAAGACTCAGAGCATTTGTGAGACTCAAGTGTCAATACCTTTTGACAGGAGACAGATCCTTTCTTGGAAACTACTGTCACTCTGTACATTGGAGTTGCACTAGATGTGGCTTATGACTACTCAAGTGCTTCTTGGCAATCTCTCACCATATCTAAGATACAGCCCTGATATACAGGTAAACTCAGCAGTTTCCTCAAGTCAAAGAACTTGACCTGTACTGTTGGAACTGGGAACACTCGTCATACCTAACCGACCCTACTCAAGGTCCTTCGTAAGATGGTTCCGCGAATCACCTCAGTCAGCTACTCCCTACCAGGCCAACCCACTAACACTGCTTAGACGACCTTCGTCACCCATCGATGAAATACGACAGCAGATGGTTAGTGCAAGTCTCAAGGGGAATCTCGATACCCATTTTCGAGATTCCTGACTTGGACATTTCCGGACTGATTCGGCGGGACTGATTTCATGGACCTACCTCCAAGCGTAGTCCTAGTCCCGAAATGCGTTTTCAGTCCGTGGGCTTTGTTTGTGTAGTGAACAGAAATATAAAGCAGATAAAGTGAACACAAACAAAGTAAATGCCAAATGAATTTCACTTCTTATTCATTAATGATTTATCAAATCCTCAAAATTGTTCGGACATAGGTTACAATTCGCCTTCCAAGATTGGCTACATGGTCACCTATTCTAATACTGTCCTCGCACAGTTGTTGCGCTGCAACTCGCACGCTTGTGCAGTGTGCACGCCTGCGTGCATGGGCCTTCACCCGCGCCCATGCAGGCGCACCCCTGCCGCTTACTGTGCAACCTCCCTACCGACCGTCACCGTTTTTTCATGTTTAAATATTTTCATACAATCTAATTTTTGAAACACAAAAAACCAAAAATTCAAGAATATGCCCATATTTCAAGAATCCCAAAATCCAACATTTATGCAATATTAATACATGTCAAGATCTATTCATGCTCAAGCCACAAAATAACCATGATGTCCAACATCATAAAACACAGAAATTAATGCAAAATTTCACACTAGAATTTAGATCATTGGTGCAACCATTACAAGAATTAAATCTTATTAGGAAATCCTTTCCTCATCAACCAAGCAATATTTATTTTAGGAAATTCCAAATCTCAAAAATAAATATTCCAAGTCAACGGATTCAGAATAACGCAGAAAATATCATAAAAATGATTCATTAAAAATAGTTTTTGAAAAAACGAGCCAAAAATGGGAGAGAAACGGAAAACGGCACAGCCGGCCTTCTAGGCGCGCGCGCAGGCGCCTCTGCCTCGGCGCACAGCGCGCACGTCCAGTGCGGACGATCGCCTGCCGTGCGCGCGTGCCTATATGTGCAGGCGCCCATGCCTGCGCGAGCAGCCAGGCGCGTGCTGTCCGTGCACTCTGGGCGCGCTGGCCGGGCGCGCGCAGGCCCCTGCTTGCATGCGGCCCGGCCGCGCCCCTGTGCGCATGGCTAGCGTGCTGCTGCTAACCAGTTTGCTGTTTTTCACTTTTTTTTGACTTTTCTTGCTATTTTCTGAACCACAAGATAAATTCAACCCAAGAACATGTACATACATATTCAAGAAATTTAAGATCCTAAATCCCATGCAAAATTAAATGCCAATCAATACTACTCTAAACATGTTTCAAACGTAAATGAAAACATGTTGATCATGCTTAAACGCACATAGCACATAGAATTCTAGGCCTATACACCAAACCGGGCTTTGATACCACTGAAACGTTTAGTGGATCGGCCTGGGAGGTGAACACGAATAGCGGAAGCGCGAAAGATTGCATAATAAAAATTGCAAAGCATAATTAAATGGAATTTAAAGCATGCACCACATACATAAACGGATCAAGGGGTGTGGCCTTGATTCTCCCGAGCGTTCGGTGTATCTCATGTTCAATAAAACACAACATGGAGGCCATAGAATTTGAGCGAAAACCATAATTAAAGAACCTACCCGATTGTTGTTTTGTCTTCGTTCGGATACATGCATTGTTCCCCGTTTTGCACCAAGATCTCAAATAAGAGACCCTCTAAATCATCTCACTCGCTACACCGGAAAGCAAAGAAGCCTTGTGCTAGAAAGAAATCATTTGGGGAGAAGAGACATCGATACACGCTATCAATTAACGCAATCAACGTCTCTTATGTTCTAGCTTGAATAAATCAAGACGAACAAAGTAGAAATCTTGGAGAGTATGAGAAAGGGTGGACGAAAATTGAGAGAGCATTATGAGATAAGAGTTGTAGAGATTAGTAGGTGTATGTGTGTGTTTTTGAGTATTTATAGAAAATAGATTTTTCTATTTCTACTCAACCTCTTCTAAAGAGGCACACTTGACTAGGATTTTGACCTAGTCAAATCCTAGTAAATCTAGGCTTTGATTAAGTCAAATTAATCATGGCCCTTCATCTCATCATTCTCTAGATCCAATCTTGTCCATCCATTTTGATGGGCTTTATGGAATGGGCCTATTTAATTCTTAATTAAATAATCCCATGGACTTTATATTAAATCCTATTAATATACCAAACCCATTAATAAATCCATGGAATGGGCCTATTTAATCCTAAATTAAATAGTCCCATAGACTTTATATTAAATCCTATTTAATATATCAAGCCTATTAATTAATTCATACTTTAAATCTAATTAGAAGAGAAGCCCATGCTTTATAAAATCCATAAATCTAATTTATGAACTCAAGCCCGATTATTCCAAAATAACCCATCGAGGCTTGAATCTCCAAGAATTAGAATTTTAATCCTATTAAATTAAACCTTCTCCCAGAATTAATTCCAAATTAATTCCCTTTCATTTGGTGTAGCGCCTGTGACTCTTTAGGTTTACCTTTCAGCTAGACTTGGACCTACTTCTTGTTATTTCATAACCAAAGTAGTCCGTTACCATGGGTGGCCATCTAGCAACGGTCCATGGCACTAGGGACTAGGTGAATATTTGGTGTGATCATTTAGGCTCCGAGTTACATGCAGGTACGGTCCTACCGTTGCTTGTTACGTACGGGTACGGTCCTACTGTCGCCTGTCTCCCGGCCTTTAGTCTAGGGCATGGAATTACGATATCGGTTCCCATCCTTGACTTAGGTATCTATGCTTAATGCTTGAGATAGGTTGAACTCAACGTAGAAAATCCTTTCCCACTCAATCAAGTGCTATGGCCATAGACTTTGTGAGTCTAAACCATCTCAGAGCGCATAGGAGATCTTGCTGTCATATCCTTTGACAGAGGACAGATCCTATCTTGTAATCCACCGTCCTTACATACTCCGACTACACTGGACAAAGCTTATAATGACCATGTCATACTACGCTGTCAAATCTCACCAGATCCAAGATACAACCTTAGTATGTAAGTGACTGCCGTGACCCTCAAGTCCGAGGACTAATCCCGTATTATCGGACTCGGGAATACGAGTCATAGCGACTAATGCCTGTGTGGCTTCCATATGACGATTCCCGCGAGTCACCTCAGTCAGTAGCCACCTAGCTGGCTGACCCCTAACACTGCATGGACAAGCCTCGTCACTTGTCGATGAAATGCGACTGCAGATGCTTAGTGGAAGTCTCAAATGGATTCTCGATGCCCTGTCTCGAGATTCCTTGACTTGGAGTATTTCACACCGATCTGAGAAACTGATTTCATGAACCTACCTCCAAGCGTAGTTCCAATTTTGCAAATTGTGATTGGAGTCTGTGGGCGTTGTTGTGACATCGAAACGATGCAAGCAGTAAGTAAAACAAACTTATGCCTATGAATCCTTACTACATTCATTAACATAATGTTACTTCTTCAAAGATTGATGAATGGTTCTCAAAACAGCCAATACCATTGACTTTCTGGTCACCTATTCTAACAAGTACTTAATATCAAAACGACATCGTTTCTCAATTTAGGAACGGTTGTAGTAACACGGGACGTATTAATTGACCGTTCCTATGTAGGTCAATGTCTGTACTAAGTCTTAAAAGTTCGTCATTTGGTACAGAAACGACGTCATTTTCCTTATTTGGACAGGGCTTAGGAACGGTCTGTACAATGTCGACCGTTCCAAAATTCTAATATAAATTAAACCCTTGGACGATTTTCTCACATGTTCTGCCTCTCTATCTCTCACTCTTAATCTCTCTCAAAATTCTCTCCATGTCCTCCGCCTCTGTCTCCATCTCCGCCCCCTCTCCTCCGCCTCGGCGCCCACCGTCCCTCCGCCTTTGCCTCCGCCTCTGCCTCTCGCTCCGCTGAAGCCCACCGTCAACCGCCTCTGCCTCCTCCGTTGACGCCCACCGTCAACCGCCTCTGCCTCCTCCGTTGATTCCCACCGTCCGCCGCCTCTGCCACCACTGACGTGAACCACCACCACCGTCGTCCACTGCCTCTGTTGACGCCCACCGTCCCGCCAGCCTCAACTACCAAGTAGGGTCTGAAAAAAACCCTCTTTACTATTTATTTCATTAAAATTTCTCTATAATGTTTTTTTGAAATTTATGTATAGTTAGAGTGTTTTTATGCAATTTATGTATTTAAGGATTTTTAGGTAATTTCTGTATAGTTAGGGAATTTAGTTGTAATTTCTATTAGTTAGAGGATTAGTTGTAATTTCTATATTTTTTCTTTAATTTCTCTGTATTTTCTGTAAATAATATGTAATATTTTTTATTTTCTGTAATTCTTGTTAATTAGTGTAATTTAGTTGTCATTTTTGGTGTAATTTGTTAATTTTTGGTAATTATTTTGTAATATGACTGTTGTAAATTTTGGGGCAATTTCCATAATTTTCGTTTGGTTTTTGTTAAATTGGGTGTCAATTTGTAATTTTTTCTGTTTTAAAAATCTGAAAATTTTAATTTTTTTTAAAATTCTCAAAAATTTTGCAATATTTATGTTCTTTCTGAAAAAAATTTCAATTAAATTTTTTTTTGTAATTTTAAAGAATTTTCTGATACTTCGTTACATTTTCTCAAAATTTTATAATTTTTCAAAATTCCTGAAAATTCTGAAAATTTTCTGTAATTTTAAAAAAATTCCTAGTTTCTCTGTAATTTTAAAAAAATTTATGTCATTTTTTGTAAATTTAAAAAAAAAATCAGAATTTTTCTGTAAATTTCCAAAATTATGAAAATTCTGAAGTTTCCAAAAATTCCTAGTTTTTATGTAATTTTCAAAATGTTTTGTGAATTTTCTGAATTTTTTTTGAAATTTTAAATTTTTTATGTCATTTTCTATATATTTAAAATATTTTCTGAATTTTCTGTAATTTCTGTAAAATTATGTATTTTTAAAAAAAATTCTTCAAATTCTTTATATTTTCTGTATTTAAAAAAAAAATTATGGCATTTTTAATTTTTTTTATTTTTTTAAAATTTCCTAGTAAAATAAAATTTACTCATAATATAAATCAGACCGTTCCAAAAAATTTTGGGATATAGTATAAGTGTATTGGAAAATAGAAGGATTTAGTGCAAATTTCGGGTAAATTTTTGGATATAGATTATATTTTAGGAAATATATGTAAAATTTAGTATACATTTTAGGAAAGAATTTTGGGATTTAGTATACATTGTAGGGAAAAATTTCTTAAAATTTTGGGATTTAGTATCCATTTATTAGATTAATTGTGGGACTTAGTATAGAATTTTCAAAATTTAGAAAAATTATCTCCCTTAAACAATAATTGATACTTATATTTTGTTAAAAATTCATACAACTAATATTTTTTTTAAAAAAAAATTGTATATCATGTCTGGTCGGGATTTCCCACCTCGAGGAGGTGGACGTGGCCGTGGTCGTGGTTCACCAGCCATACCGTCGGCCGATGCTGCTTCCTAAGGTGGGGAAGCAGTGTTCCGACCATCACCACCACCACCACTGGCAGAGCAGGCACCTGCAGCACCTGCGCCGGATCAGAAGCTAGATCCGTCTACCACTACACCCGTCGAGGAGGGCGGACCATCCACTCCCGCACAGGTGGTAGATCCGGCCCGTCCATGGGCTGCCCCACCACCACCACCCCCTCCTGTCCCACCACTCCCGCCACCATCTTCGCGCCAGTATATCACACTCGCCGACGCGAGGTATATGTATATTTTTTTTAAATTTTTTCTGTAATTTAAATTAGTATTTTTATGTCACACTAATTATTATTTAATTTTCAGGATGGATCAGAAGATACAAGAGCGCATCAACGCGGTGGTGCGAGGACACTATCCCCACCCTTGGGGCTGTTTGCGCCAGGTGCCGCCAGAGCACCAACATTTCTGGTTGAGAGCTTGAAGGTAACGTTAATTTCAGTTAAATGGTATCAATTAAATTTTTATGTTAAATTTTTTAACCCTCTGAGTATATATTTTCTTTTTTTTTTTTTAAATATAGATGACGTACTGGTGCGACTGCGACGACGAGTCCATGTTCAAGATCTTTCACATCTAGGCGGGGAAGTTCCTCCGTAAAAAGTTCGTCCTTGCCAGACAATCTCTGGTGAAGCCTCTTTGGCTGACGAACGAAGTCTGGCGGCAGCTCCTGCTGTACTAGGACAACCCGAAGTTCAAGGAAGAGTGCACCATGAACAAGGCCAATCGGTCCGCCAACCCAGCTGCATCCGCAACTGTGTACCGCGGGGGTTCTGCCTCCGTCGGTATGCATAAGAGGATGATGGGAAGATATTTAATCTTATTTAAAGTATTTATCATTATTAAATTAAAAATATAATAACTGTTTCCCATTTCTTTTTACAGGAGGAGCAGCTCGCCCGGTCAGTAAAGCAGATGGAGTTATTCTCCAGATGCTACAAGAAGAAGGCTGACGGTGGCTGGAGCAACCTGAGAGCAGCGAAGGAGGCGGTAAGTTGGAAATTTAATTTTCTAATTTATTTTTTTAATGTTTGAAAATAACAATAATAATAATTTACTATTTTTGCAGGAGACGTTCCAGAAGTTGCTGGAGGATCACCAGTCTCAGGCTACGACCAATCCTGGGGATCGTTCGGCCGAATCAGAGGGTTCAGTGGCACAGACCGAGCAGGAGTTGTGGTTGGCTGCAGTCGGGGGCAAGAACAAGGATCGGGTATTCGGTCTGTGTTCTAAAGCCCACGGTCTCAGCCAGACCGTTACCTCGCCATCACCACCGCCACCGCCACCGCCACCGTCAAACTTGGAGGATCGCATGGTCCGGCTGGAGGAGATGATGGTGGATATGATGGGTATGATGAAGACCCTGCAGACCAATAACTCCGTTGTCGGCCCGTCACGGCCTCCTAGAGACCCCCCCCCCCTTCAGACGTTGATGATATGGAACAGGACGAGGGGGACAGGGAGTAGATTGATGACTATTTTTATTTTATTTTTGTAATTAAATTGGATAATATTTTTATTTAATATAATTTTTATTTCTAAAGTATGCATTTTTTCATATTTAAATAACAATTATAAAACAAATTCAAAAGTATTATTAATAATTTAATATATATTTTAATGATAATAATTATTACTATAAAAAAAATTAATAATTCATTATTTAGGAATGGTAATTTGGACGTTCAAGGAGCGCATATAAATCGTGATTACCGTTCCAAAAATTATTCATTTAATGAAGTGACCGTTCCTATCACCAGATAAACAACCATTCCAAATTAGGTGACAACCGTTCCTAAAAGCAAATAAAAATGAATTCCAAATTAGGGATAGATCGTTCCTAAATTTATTCCAAGTTTAATGATTTGTGGTTTGATTTTCGTTCCTATGACCGTTCCTAACTCTAACCCCTAATTTATAGTTGACCGTTCCAAGACATATTCCAAAATCAGTAAAAAATGTATCTCCAACTTATGCGGACAATTTCAAACCGTGTTCTAATTACCGTTCCAAATGCGTGATATACTTTTGATATGACATTCCAAACATTAATAAGGTGTTCAAAATACAAAAAATTATAAATTCATACATACAAAGGTAATTAAGAACAGTAAAACCATTGTATGCCAAAAACCGCTCCGAAATTGGAACGGTCGCCTTATGTCCATTCCTAATTATTAGAAACGCCGCCCCCTTCAACGGATATCCTCCCATTCCTTAACCTTTCTGAATACCAGCCCAAATGACATGAGTGATCCACATACCATTCCAACGGTTAAGAAAAACCATTTCTATTGCCGTTGCAATTCCCGCATGTTTTTTGTAGTGGATGTGCGATACATAACAAGCTCGTGATAGCTCATAACAGCTCATGACAAGTGGATGATGGTTGATAACGTCCAATCATCATTTGGCCGTGTCTACATTAACCGAATAGGTGTGTCCTTTGGTTGAAAAAATGTGCCCATTGGGTGAAACCCTTTTGATGAAATGATGCGTCCATTTGAGTGAAATGGTATGTCCTTTGGGTGAAATGATGCGTCCATTCGGATCAAAGGTTGTAACCTTTCAAAGGCATCTTTTCTTACTGGACATGTCATTTCGATACACCTTTCCAACTCCTATAAATAGGCCTCTCATTTCATTTCATTAGGCATTCAAATCATTTATAGCATTCGTAAGCATAAAAATATTCTGAAAATAGAGTTTAGCAAGAGGGTTTCAAAATATCGTTTGGTTCGTCGTTTCACAAAGTTTGTAGTGCTGCTACTTTGAGATAGAAAGTCATTGCATCTTAGGAGACAAATTGCCGATTCCATGAGCACCAGAGTGGGGCAATAATTGCATTAAAGATAAAGAGTCTAACTCTTGCCTCGACTTCGTAATACACAATTTCCCGCACTATCCATCTCGTTCATTCCATATATGTTTAGGACAATTATATGTCATTGTGTATTATGACGACTAGATCTGTTGCTACCAATCCAGTTATGGCAACTGGATCTGCTACTACTAATCCGGCTAATATGGTTATCCAACCACATGTGCCACAACCGAATGCTACCCAAGGAGAAAGGCCGGAGAAATTCTCCAGTAACGACTTTAAGAGATGGCATCATAAGATGTTGTTCTACCTCACTACGTTGAACCTAGCTACATATTGAGGCCAAGGCAAATTTGATGGATTCAAATGGAAATGTTAGTAACAAATGAAAGCGCACTGATTATAAGCCGGAAAGAGGAAGGGCCAAAATGATAAGAGGAAATTACTACAACTGTGGCAAACCTAATCATATGGACAAGGATTGCCGACTCCCTAAGAGAAATCAAGCTTGTTAGAATAGGTGACCATGTAAGCCAATTTTGGCAGGAATATGTAACCTATGTCTACACAATTCTTTGGTATTTGATAAAAACATTTATGAATAAAGAAGTGAAAATTCATATGGCAATACTTTGTTTACGTTCACTTATCTGCATTTACATTTCTGTTCACTACGCAAACAAAGCCCACAGACTGAGTGACGTTTTCGGGGACTGGGACTACGCTTGGAGGTAGGTCCATGAAATCAGTCTCACCGAATCAGTCCGGAAATCTCCAAGTCAAGGAATCCCGAAAATGGGTACCGGGATTCCCTTTGAGACTTGCACTAAGCATCTGCTGTTGTATTTCATCAACGGGTGACGAAGGTCGTCTGAGCAGTGTTAGTGGGTCAGCATGCTAGGAAGCAGCTGACTGAGGTGACTCGCGGGAACCGTCTTACGGAGGACCTTGAGTATGGTCAGCAAGGTATGACGTGTATTCCGGTTCCAACGGTACAGGCCAAGTCCTTTGACTTGAGGAACTGCGGAGTTTACCTGTGCATCAGGTCTGTATCTTAGATATGGTGAGAGATTGCCAAAATACTCTTGAGTAGTCATAAGCCATGTCTAGTGCAGCTCGGGTGTACAGAGTGACAGTAGTTTCCAAGAAAGGATCTGTCTCCTGTCAAAAGGTATTGACAGTTGAGTCTCATGTATGCTCTGTGTCTTGTCCCTAAAATCTGTGGCCACAGTAACTGAACAGAAGGGAAAGGTTTCCCTTGCGGCGTTTAGTAAGGACAGACCGACACTTAGGTCTAAAATGGGTACCTGCTTTTTCCGTGCCCTAGACTCTAAGTGATGAGACCGAAGACAGAAGGACAAGTGTACTGTTAGAGCCTAAATGTTCATCCCCGAATATTTCACCTAGTCTCTAGTGCCATGGACCGTTGCTAGATGGCCACCCATGGTAACGGACGGATTCTAGGAATCCGACCAAGTCTAGCTGAATGGTGAACCTAAAGAGTCACACACTATCCACACACACTTAATACTTAATTTGGAATTAAATATTGGAGTAAAGGAATGATTAAATTAGATTTAATTGGGTCCTATATTTTCTTGGAGAAATTAATTCCTTCTATTTGATAAAAGGAATTAAATTAATAAATAGGATTTATTAAAAGGGTTGATTTAATGGGCTTAAGATAAATTATAATATTAATTTATTATATTATATTTATTCTTTTAGCCTTTTGGAATATTTAATAGGATTTAAATATTCCATTAAATTAAAATCAACGGTTGAGATGGAAAGGGAGATGGAAGGCTAGGATTCGTTTGACTAGGTCAAACACTAGTTTGACTAGGACTTTGACTAGGTCAAAATCCTAGTCAAATTAGGTTACTTAGAGTTTGAGTTTAAAGAGGATTAAACTCTTCCTCTTTCCAACATTTATTTTTTTGATGATTCTTGAAAAACACACACACAACACACACTCTCTCCTCTCCTCTCTCGTCCGCCCCTCTCTCTCTCTCTCACCAAGAAAGTATTTTCTTGTTCTTTTTTTCTTGGAACAATTGAACTAAGGAAGATCGATCCCGTTAAATCATAACGCGTGGTTGATCTATCCTCTCCAAAATAATACTTGTTCGTTGCTAGCACGACGTGCAAGAATACGTGGGTGGATCGTGTGTCACGATTTGGAGGATCTCAAGAACGAGGTCTTGGTGCAAAACGGGGAACAACGCGAGTAGCAGTTGAAGACGAAAACGACAATGGGTAGGTCTCGTTTTAAGATTTTCGTCCCTCTTTAATTTTCAACTCTATGGCCTCCATGATTTCTTTATTTGTTTTATGATCATGAGATACACCGAACGCCCGAGAACCTCAAGGGCACACCCCTTGAGCGTGTTCTTTAAATTAAAAGCATGCCTTTTATTTTAATATGTTTATTTTACCGCGCTTCCGCATTCGCGCAATTCCCGGGACGATCCACCGGATTTCTTTCAAAGCTCATATTTTCGAGGAAGGTCTGTACCTATAGATTTGCTAGAATTCAGTCTCTTGGCCATGGTGTTTGAAGCCAATTTGGTAGATAACCAGAGAGTGGTGGATTGATACTGGCGCTACCCACCACATCTATTCTGACATAAATATGTTCTCCTCTTAAACACCAATCAATGGGATGTTAGAATAGGTGGCCAGAAAGTCAATTAGATTGGCTGTTCTGGGAACTATTTGTCGATCTTTATCAAAGTAATATTATACTGATGGATAAGGTAAGTATTCATCACTGGCAAAATGTATTTGTTGTGCTTACCACTTACATTGAATGCCGTTTCAATGTCACAGCAAAAGCCCACAGACTGATTGGTCAAACCCATTGAGTTGAGCTGCACATAGGTTGGCGGCTATGAAACCAACTCCTTGAGGGTCGGTCTGAAACGTTCAAAGTGAGGACCTCGAGACTGGGCCTCAAGTGCTCTATAGAGACTTGCACTAAGTATTGCATTCACTGGGTGAGTGTCGAGTTTCATCGGTGCCAGACGTAGGTCGTCTATGCAATTTTAGTGAGTTAGTTGGCAAGGTAGTCGACTGACTGAACTGACTCGTGGGAATCATCATATGGAAGCCTTGGAGGCTTGGTCGGTATGACTGGAATTCCTGGTTCTGATAGTATGGGATTAGTACTCGGACTTGAGGAATCATGGCAGTCGCATGCATATGAAGGTTGTATGTTGGATTTGGCGAGAGGTGACCGTGTCTTTGATATGGTCATTATAAGCATTGTCCAGTGTAGTCGGAGTATGTAGTGAGGACGGTGGATTCCAATAGAGAATCTGTCCCCTGTCAGTATTTGACAGCTATGTCTCCTATGCGCTCTGAGATGGTTTTGACTCATTAAGTCTATGGCCGCAGCGATTAGTCGAGTAGGGAATGGTTCCTTAGGTCGGTCAGTAGAGTAAGCGCGTCTCGAGTTTGTAGCATAGTTGCCCAGTTCAGGATAGGAACCGACGCCCAATTCCATGCCATAGACTAAGGCCGAGAGATGGTCGATGGAAGGACTGTACCTGTATGGAATTCGGAGCCTAAATGTTCACGCCAACATTCACCTAGTCTCTAGTGCCATGGAACGTTGCTAGACGACCACCCATGGTAACGGGCATTTCTGATTAATGGTTAATCAGAAATGATTAATTAAATTGGATTTCATTAATCAATTATGTTGGACACAAGCCCAAGTCTAGCTGAGGGTGAACCTAAAGAGTCACACACAAATCACTGTGGAAATAGTGGAATTAATTTGGAATCAATTTTGGAAGAATTGAATTAATTTAATTGGATTAAATTAATTCAAGGAGAATATAAATGATTGGATCATTTATTAGGAAAATCCATTGGATGGATGGCTCAAGAATTAATTAATTGGATTAATTAATTTTGGGCTTAATAGCTTTAAATTAATTGGATTAATTTATTGGGTTTCGTTTAATTAATTGATTGGATCATTTAATTAGTGTTTGAGCTTATGTTTATTTAATTAGATTAAATAAACTTTTGAATTTCAATAAGGTATAAAATTAATTGGATTAATTTAAGACCCATGTATCACTTGATTTAATTTAATTAAATCAAGACTGGTGAAAACCGGTCCATGATTTGAAATCAAAGCTCAATGGTTTGATGCAATTTTAAGAGGATTTGAAAGTCCACCATGTAAGCAATGTTGTGGCTCCATGTAAGAAATGATGTGGCTTGCCGTGATGGCTAGGTCGTCCACATATTGTGCTAACATGGTTGGAGGTTGGGCACAAGTTGTGCATTAGTGTGTAGGTGGTTTTGGAAACTACCTACAACTACACAACACATGTATACACTTTTCAACTCCCTAACTTGCACTCTCCCCCACACAAGCCACGAAATTTCCTGCATTTTTTCTCCATTTTTGAGTTCTCTTTGAATTGGATTCAATATGAGAACATGAGAAATACATATACAATAATAAATAGTGTAATACGTATTTCGTTTCTTCCTTGATCTAGCTTCTACCTAGCAGTAGATCTAGATTTACGTTCCCGGACCGTACCGATTCTTTCAGTGGTATCAGATCCCGGTTCGGTGTTTTGGCTTTAGGAATAACATGTTTTTATGTATGAGCATGTTGAACATGTTTAATTTGCTTTTGGAAAGCATGTTTTACGGTTTTAAGCTTAATTATGTGTTTAGAAAAATATGTGTTAATTTTGCTTTTAATTATGGATATCGATGCATTTTTGAAAATTGGATTTTCTGTAAATGCATGTTTTAGTTTCAGTTTTAATGCAGATATTTAAAAAAAAATTGGGTTGAAAAAAAAACAGTGCAGCCGGCAGTTGCTGCCGGCCGCACAGTGCCAACGCGCGCGGCTGGTAGTGCTGCCGGCCAGCCGATTTCGAACGGCTGGGCCGTTTTTGCTATTTTTACCTGCAAAATTGGATTTTTCCACATTTCTGCATATTTTCTGAAATGATTATTTTTGGCTAATTTTAATTTTAGTTAAATTGGATTTTTCTAAAATTAAATTGTGCCTTAGATTAATTCAGAAATGGTTTCCAAACTAAAATATTTTTTGGTACATTGGATGTATGATACTTGATATCCATTTTTAATTGCATGATTAATATATATTTATCTGGATATAATTATGTTGTTGTTGATGATATTGGATATTGTTTGAATAAATGCAATGGATGGATTTATTTGTTGGGAATGTTTATATTTGATATAAATGTGTATTAATTGTTTATTGGATAAACAATGGGGATGATCACAAAGCCCATGGCCCTAATGTATGGTTTAATTTTTGTTGGGTGAGGTTTGCGTGCCTCTTTGTTTTATTATTCTCACACTCTCTCTCGTTTTTAGCCTTGAAATAATAAAGCTTGCTTTCTCCCTCCTTTTGTACTCCCCCCAACTTCTGATTGTGGTTTCTTATTTAAGTTGTAATGAGTGTAGTTTATTTATTTTGTAATAAATTGTAAGGAAGCACTTCCATGACGATGGAGGCCCAAGAAGAGGCCCATTGGACGGAGCCCACGATGGAGAGTCCAAAAGAATGAAGAGGTGTTACAAGGCCCATTAGAATGATAATGGGTTATATTTTTGTAATAGTGTAGGCTACCCTAGATTGACCATAGATCCACTGAGGGCTCAGTGGATCACATAGGATTGGGCTTATGATCATCCAACAGGGGCGTGCTAGGCTTATTTTTTGTATGTGGTGTATGTGTTAATATTTGATGTATGATGTGTTTGGAATGCATCTCTTTATATTCAATGTTAGAACTCAAGTATGCAAAACTTTCTTAATAATGAGGTCTCGATCACTAATAAACTTAACTCTCACTTGGATGGTCCAAGTAAATATTAGGCCCATTAATGGATTAAAAAGTCAAATGGTTTGATTTGAATCCAAGCCTTCCATCCATAGCTACTTTCACCCATTCGTGGTCTCACAAGTCGTGGCACGTTTGGAATGGAAGAAAGCTGCGCTATTGTTATGAACAAAGGAATATGCTCCTATTTCCGTGTCTCACGAGTCGTAGGGGGCGATAGATATTCATTTGGTTGATGGGTCGGGCCTAACGCTGAGTAACATGATTCGGTTGGAGTCCTCAGGATCATGTGAAGAGGCGAGGCAAAATAACTTGGGGATCTCATTGGATGAGAACGGTATAGGTTACCTCCCACAAAGCCTTTTTCCGTGTGAATCGTAAAAACGGGGCATGGACAATTGCGTTTGTGGACCTCAAGCCCACTAGGAAGTGGTTTCCCGAAACCCCATTTGAGAGTGATGGGCTTTCGCAAAAATAGTGGGAGGAGTTAATGACTAAAGACCAAGTCTTAACTTGAACATAATATTACTGTAATCTACTTAATGCTTTTTCTGTTTATATTTTGAATGTATATGTCTAAGAATCCACTAACGCTAATACTAGAGGCTAATATGTTTAATGGAACAAACTACAACGATTGGTTGTGAAATCTTAAGATAGTCTTAGATTTTGAGGACCATACTTACATTCTGGATAAGGATCTTCCTCAGTCTTTGCCGGATCGGTCAATGCCTTAAGAACGCTTGGCGTTCGAGTAGATGCATGATGACCACCGGCAGGTCTACAGCATCGTACTGGCCTCGATGACCAACGAGATCCAGAAGCAGTATGATAAGCTAGATGATGTTGGCTCGATTATTCTTCGTTTGCAAGATATCTATTCGATCTCGGAGCGGAAAGTTAGATACGCTGCAACGAAGGCATTCTTCAGAGCTAAGATGACAGAAGGGTCGTCCGTACAAGAGTACGGAGTGATGATGCTATCCCTTGTGGAGAAGCTCAAAGACCTCTAAGCTAATCTTGAAAAAGAGACGTACATCGATGTGATCCGTCAGTCTCTTTCTACCTCCTTCGACCAATTTATTGTCGACTTGATAAATATGTTGGTTCGGTACGAGGAAATGATTGAAAAATCTGCGCCGGCGGTACTAGTGGGAGAGGCTTTGATCTCAGAAGCGAAAGGCAAAGGTGTCGGACGCTGGAAGAGGAAGAAAGCTAAGACAACATCAGCCGCTGCTAGCACTTTGAGTGATCCTGTTACACCGCTAGGCGTAGGTAAAGGAAAGAGGAAGAGGGTTCGGCAGTCAAAGTCATATATTCCAAACGATGTGTGCATTAACTGCCGCGAAAAGGGACATTGGAAGAGGGAGTGTCCCAAGCTCCTCTCCAATGAAGGTATATTTGAATTGAGTACCAACATGATTATTGTTCTACTCTTTGGTATTGGATACCAGTTAATCATAATCTGTGAATGGTTTACAGATGGTTATGAGTAGAAAGCCTAGACAGGTTCTAAGGCTTAGCGATGGCAGGGCCATTGCTGCAAAGACTAGGGACTAGTTAGGCTTAGCATAGCAGTGATCATGTTAGGATAGAGTTTGAAAGGAAATATGTAACCTGGCATGATCGAAGTATGTTTTTATGTACTGTTTGACACTTTTTTTAATTACATACGTTTTTATCAATAAAATTTCTTTATTTGACCAAGAATGACTATTCTTGTCTGCTAGGTGGGATACATAATTATCCTTAAACATTATCCCATAATTGGATTATTAGTAATCAAATCAAATGATTAAAATAGAAAATCAAGATAAACTTACAAATTTGGCATCCATAAGCTAGGATGGTTTTTCCTTTAGTTAAGGACGAAGAAGTTGGAAGATTCAAAGAGTCTAGCGATAGACAATTTAAGTCGACTAGCTTACAAGTCCTCTCTGAGATGGAAAGACTGTAAGGCTTCTTTATTGGATAAAGTGGGCTTGCCAAAAGTCTATTGGATTGAATCCATTTAGACATTCATAGGTTATTGAGTACACAACACCAGGAGAGGGTTCACAAGTCTAAGGACCTTGTATAGGTTCGGGGAATTAGACTTGGAGTGGTGAACCAAGCTGATTGCAAAATTAAACCTTTCGATTAGATCGAAGGGCGTGTATTGAGTATGAGTTCTTGAATATCCAAATAAGAATGGAATTCTCACTCAGTGGAATTCTTCATATAAGGACAATGGTTGAACGGTCTCTGATAAGGGAGAAATCTAACCTTGTTAGACTTGGTTCGATCGGGGTTTCACTGGACTACCTTAAACCGTCTAGACATGGACTTGAAAGGTTGCCAAGTTGAGAAACATGGCAGTTTCTAATAGTCATGATCTAGTTGCCATATAGGTTATGGTTTGGCAAGCCTACATCCTGCAAAGTTCTTGAGTACATGGGATGGTCCCACATACGTCAAGGGACTAGTGGGAGACAAATTAGACTAGGTGTTTGATTTGTGTAGGTTTAATGTAGAATAATGCAAACATCATTTGTAATTATATTATTCCACTGACTATATTCCAGTCCTCCTAGGGATAACCAGAATATCTTAGTCACTTGAGAGGTATAAGATTTTTGGGCCTGTCCGGTCAATTGGATTATCATCCAAAAGATACAAGGAGAAACGATGTTGGACATCGGGTTTGGATCAATGGCTTAGAGCTATTGGATTCATCATGAAAATTCAAACTGGGTTTCAAATTTTGTATAACTGGAATATTCGTTTTGACGAGTTCATACGGAGTATGAATCGATCAGTAACAGGCTTTAGGGTCAGTGGGAGGATAGTTTTGTTCCAAGTGTTTAGTGTGTAACGTCTTATTCATTTGGAATAAATTTAAGATTTTAGGAAACACTAAAACACGAGCATTATTCACGCAATACTCCATGATAGGAATTGGATTCCTTTATACAGGGTTAAGCTGTTCAAGACTCAGTCACGTTAGACTGATGAGAAAGGTCTATATGTTTGACATCCCCTACATCTTTCCCTTAGGCAGCATGAAAATGTTGTTCATGCATTGGGCATGATGTTGTGTATTCTTTGGGCATAACAACAGTTATTGGGCTTGTGCGGAGAAGGCAGTAGACAGCTTTTTGAGAAGATCTTTAATACCTGAATAAGGATTAAAAAAACGTTCTTAATGCACGTTTTGTGGAGGGTTGATTCTAGAAAGCTATATTGATAGTAACTTCCAGAATCATGTGAATAATGTTTAGTCTCAATATATATGTACATTTAGACTTAATGGTGAGTGTGGTGGCTTGGAAAGGTTTCAAGCAGGATACCACGACATGTTATTATGAAAGTCGAATGTATGGCGACTTTGGAAGTCGTTTCTGGAAAGTGGTTTGTATTGAAAACTGCATCCACAGGATGGATGTGGTGCCTAGCACGGCTGAGCTAGTAGTTGCCTTGGAGGCGAACAACCAGGCTTTGGCAAAAGCGTTTTAGGCCCGAGATCTCATCATAGATCCACGGAAAATTCTTAGCTAACCACCATTTGCAGGCAGCAATGGTAGGAATAGGTGACACAATTGGACCATGTCACTTCGGCAGAGAAATATAGTAGACCCACGAGACCGAGCCAGTATCGTAGATTGCTCATGCTCTGAAGGATCTGAGCAACATGGGTAATTGGCTTTGTGGTCAAGTGGGAGATTGTTAGAATAGGTGACCAGAAAGTCAATTACATTGGCTGTTCTGGGAACTATTCGTCGATCTTTATCAAAGTAATATTATACTGATGGATAAAGTAAGTATTCATCACTGGCAAAATGTGTCTGTTGTGCTTACTACTTACATTGAATGTCATTTCAATGTCACAACAAATGCCCACAGACTAATTGGTTAAACCCATTGAGTTGAGTTGTGCATAGATTGGCGGCTATGAAACCAACTCCTTGAGGGTCGGTCTGAAATGTTCCAAGTTGAAGACCTCGAGACTAGGCCTCGAGTGCCCTATAGAGACTTGCACTAAGTATTGCATTCACTGGGTGAGTGCCGAGTTTCATCGGTGCCGGACGTAGGTCGTCTATGCAATTTTAGTCGGTTAGTTGGCAAGGTAGTTGACTGACTGAACTGACTCACGAGAATCGTCATATGGAAGCCTTGGAGGCTTGGTCGGTATGACTTGAATTCCCGATTCCGATAGTACGGGATTAGTGCTCGGACTTGAGGAATCATGGTAGTGGCATGCATATGAAGGTTGTATATTGAATCTGGCGAGAGGTGACCATGTCTTTTATATGGTCATTATAAGCCTTGTCCAGTGCAGTCGGAGTATATAGTGAGGATGGTGGATTCCAATAGAGAATCTGTCCCCTGTCACTATTTGACAACTATGTCTCCTATGCGCTCTGAGATGGTTTCGACTCATTAAGTCTACGGCCGTAGGGATTGATCGAGTAGGGAATGGTTCGCTAGGTCGATCAATAGAGTAAACGCGTCTCGAGTTTGTAGCATAGTTGCCTAGTTCAGGATGGGAACCGACACCCAATTCCATGTCCTAGACTAAGGCCGGGAGATGGTCGACGGAAGGACTGTACCTATATAGAATTTGGAGCCTAAATGTTCACGCCAACATTCACCTAGTCTCTAGTGCCATGGACTATTGCTAGACGGCCACCCATGGTAACGGACATTTCTGATTAATGGTTAATAAAAAATAACTAATTAAAGTAGATTTAATTAATCAATTGTGTTGGACACAAGCCCAAGTCTAGCTGAGGGTGAACCTAAAGAGTCACACACAAATCACTATGGAAGTAGTGGAATTAATTTGGAATTAATTCTGGAAGAAGTGAATTAATTTAATTGGATTAAATTAATTCAAGGAGAATATAAATGATTGGATCATTTATTGGGAAAATTAATTGGATTGATGGCCCAAGAATTACTTAATTGGATTAATTAATTTTTGGCTTAATACCTTTAAATTAATTGGATTAATTTATTGGGTTTCGTTTAATTAATTGATTAGATCACTTAATTAGTGTTTGAGCTTATGTTTATTTAATTTGATTAAATAAACTTTTGAATTTCAATAAGGTTTAAAATTAATTGGATTAATTTAAAACCCGTGGATCACTTGATTTAATTTGATTAAATCAAGACCGGTCAAAACCGGTCCATGACTTGAAATCAAAGCTCAAAGGTTTGATGCAAGTTTAAGAGGATTTGAAAGTCCTCTATGTAAGCAATGTTATGGCTCCATGCAAGCAATGATGTGGCTGGCCATGATGGCTAGGTGGTCCACATATTGTACTAACATGGTTGGAGGTTGAGCACAAGCTGTGCATTAGTGTGTAGGTGGTTTTGGAAACTACCTACAACTACACAACACATGTATACACTTTTCAACGCCCTAACTTGCACTCTCCTCACATAAGCCACAAAGTTTCCTGCATTTTTTCTCCATTTTTGAGTTCTCTTTGAATTGGATTCAAGATGAGAACATGAGAAATACGTATACACTAATCAATAGTGTAATACGTATTTCGTTTCTTCCTTGATCTAGCTTCTACCTAGCAGTAGATCTAGATTTACTTTCCTAGTGTGGTGTGGATCATCTTTAGAGGGGTTCTAACTTGAATCCTAAGGTGAACGGAAAAGGAATGAAAAGGGATTGAAAGCTTGTTGCCGTTCTACATGTGAAACGAAATGGTAACGTTACTACTTAAATTATTGTACCTTTATGTTTCCTCCTCTAGACACATGTTCAAGCATATTTTTCTGTATGTTATGATGCTTCTGAATACACTGAACGCCCGGGAATTCAAAGGGAACACCCCTTTGAAATTGTTTTTAATTTCTTTTACTTTACGTTTCCGCCGCGTTCCCGGGCCGTACCGATTCTTTCATGGGAGGAAGTTGTCTATGGGAAATTCAGTGACTTCTGACATTGTTGGGCTCGGCAAGGTGGTACTAAAGATGACTTCAGGAAGGGAACTCACTCTGATCGATGTGCTGCATGTTCCAGACATCCGAAAGAACTTAGTGTCTGGATCACTATTAGTTAAGAGTGGGTTTAGACTAGTGTTTGAGTCTTACAAATTTGTACTTACAAAGAACGACTACTTTATAGGGAAAGGGTATGCCGAGAATGGGTTGTTCAAGATGAATGTAATGACTCTAATGTGTAATTTTGAAACCAATAAAATTACGGCTTCTACTTACTTGATTGAGTGTTGTGATTTATGGCATGTTATATTAGGACATGTTAATTTTAACACTCTACGAAGATTAGTAAGTTTGAATTTATTGCCTTCGTCACAATAAATGAAGGAAAGTGGATCGGCTAGGGAACACGGCGGAATTGCGGTGGAGATAAAAACGTGCGGAATAAAAGAATTTAAATCGTGTTCAAGGGGTGTTCCCTTGAACGTTCCCGGGCTATTGGTGTAATAAACGCACAATATAAACATATAAAATAAACAAGCGTTCGTGGCTATAGAATAAAGAAGAAACCGAGAGCATAATGTAAATCGGAATACCTTTCTCGATTTTGTATTTCGATCGGCTACATGCGATGATTCCTCCTGACGTTCATCCACACGAGGTCCTAATGTAGAGACCCTCTAAAGTCGTCCACACCACATCGGGAGAGATCTCGTCTTTCTTGCTAGAGAAAAACAGATCCAGAGGATGAAATCGAAGAAGCGATTACACTATCAAATTAGTGTTCCTTCTTGATCTTACTTTGTTCTTCAATTGATCCTAGATCAATGAAGCAACAAGGAGGATTCAAAAGAGTAGAGAGAGGGGGTAGAGAGTAAAAAGATGAATAATCAAACTCTTGTCTTTTGATGATAGTATATACACATATATGTACTTTATTAATGTGATTATTGGAATGTGTCTAGGTTCATCCAAGGATGTCTAGATACATTTCAATAAATCCCCATTAATCATCAATCAAACCTACCATTTGATAAGATATGATTTAATCATACCAAGTGAAAGAGGGTTGATTGGAATTGATTTGTCTCTTTCCAAAAAAAAAGACAAGTCAACTTGTCATCAAAGGCCTTCATGGCCAACTTTTAGTACTTCCAAAAAGAAGTAATTTTCGACCATCCCGTTTTAGAAGTCCAACTTCTTCTAATTTTAAATGTGGAATTAACACCTCTCTTGCGCTAAGATTTAATGAACCGGATTTTATTGTAATCATGAAACCGGAATTTATTGTAATCCAATTAAAATAAGCCCAAGACTTAAATCCTATTTAACTCATGGTCCAATTAGATAATTCCCATTGATCTTTTGATCCAATTAAAATATCCAAGCTTCGATTCTCTACTTAATCGATACATCCCACGTACAGATAAAACGAGGGCCCGATACAATATCGGCCCATCCATCCAATGGACAATCCCATATGTAATCCAATTACTTAACATCCTCTGAAATTGACTCCAAGTTAACTCCTTCACCTCCTCCATAATTTGTGTGTGACCCTTTAGGTTCACCCTCAGCTGGACTTGGGCTCGTGTCCCACAGGAGCCCGTCACCATGGGTGGTCATCTAGCAACGGTCCATGGCATTAGAGACGAGGTGAGTGTTGGCGTGAACATTTAGGCGCCGATTCCGTACAGGTACGGTCCTACTGTCGACTGTCTCCCGGCATTAGTCTAGGGTACGGAATTTGGCGTCGGTTCCCATCCTTCACTAGGCGTCTATGCTTAATACTCGAGATGCATTTACTCTTTCGATCAACGTAGGAAACCCTTTCCTACGCAATCAATTGCTATGGGCATAGACTTTCGGAGTCTAAACTATCTCAGAGCACATAGGAGACATCACCGTCATATACTGACGGGGGACAGATCCTATCTTGGAATCCATCGTCCTCGCTACATACTCCAACTGCACTGGACAAGGCTTATAATGACCATCTTACAGAATGATCACCTCTCGCCAGATCCAAGTTACAGTTTTCGTGTGCACGTGACTTCCATGATTCCTCAAGTCCAAGGACTAATCCCGTACTATCGGAACCAGGAATTCCAGTCATACTGACCAAGCCTCCAAGACTTCCATATGATGATTCCCATGAGTCAGTTCAGTCAGTCGACCATCTTGTTAACTAACCCACTAAAATTGCATAGACGACCTTCGTCTGTCACCGATGAAACTCGGCACTCACGCAGTGAATGCAATACTTAGTGCAAGTCTCAATAGGACACTTGTGTTAGAATAGGTGACCATGTAGCCAATCTTGGCAGGCAAAAAGTAACCTTTGTCTAAACAATTTCAAGGATTTTGATAAATTATTAATGAATCAAAGTGATATTCATCTAGCATTACTTTGTTTGTGATCACTTTATCTGCTTTATATATATATATATATATATATCTGTTCACTACGCAAACAAAGCCCACGGACTGAAAATGTATTTCGGGGACTGGGACTACACTTGGAGGTAATCAGTCCGGAAATCTCCAAGTCAAGGAATCCCAAAAATGGTTGAGATTCCCCTTGAGACTTGCACTAAGCATCTGCTGTCGTATTTCATCGACGGGTGACGAAGGTCGTCTAAGCAGTGTTAGTGGCTTAGCCTGCTGGGGAGTAGCTGACTGAGGTGACTCGCGGGAACCGTCTTACGGAGGACCTTGAGTAGGGTCGGCTAGGTATGACATGTGAGCAGAGTTTACCTGTATATCAGGGTTGTATCTTAGATATGGTGAGAGATTGCTAAGACGCACTTGAGTAGTCATAAGCCATGTCTAGTGCAGCTCCGGTGTACAGAGTGACAGTAGTTTCCAAGAAAGGATCTGTCTCCGGTCAAAAGGCATTGACAGTTGAGTCTCACAAATACTCATTGTCTTGTCCCTAAAATCTGTGGCCACAGTAACTGAACAGAAGGGGAGGTTTCCCTTGCGGCATTTAGTAAGGACAGACCGACACTTAGGTCCAAAATGGGTACCTGCATTTTCCGTGCCCTAGACCCTAAGTGTGCTAGAATAGGTGACCATGTAGCCAATCTTGGCAGGCGAAATATAACCTATGTGTAAACAATTTCAAGGATTTGATAAATTATTAATGAATAAAAAAAGTGATATTCATTCGGCATTACTTTGTTTGTGATCACTTTATCTGCTTTATATATATGTTCACTACGCAAACAAAACCCACGGACTGAACACGTTTTTCGGGGACTGGGACTACGCTTGGAGGTAGGTCCATGAAATCAGTCCTGCCGAATCAGTCCGGAAATCTCCAAGTCAAGGAATCTCGAAAGTGGGTACCGAGATTCCCCTTGAGATTTGCACTAAGCATCTGCTGTAGTATTTCATCGACGGGTGACGAAGTTCGTCTAAGCAGTGTTAGTGGGTTAGCCTGCTGGGGAGCAGCTGACTGAGGTAACTCGCGGGAACCGTCTTACGGAGGACCTTGAGTAGGGTTGGCTCGGTATTACGTGTGTTCACTGTTCCAACAGTACAGGTCAAGTCCTTTGACTTGAGGAACTGCTGAGTTTACCTGTATATCAGGGCTGTATCTTAGATATGGTGAGAGATTGCCAAGAATCACTTGAGTAGTCATAAGCCATGTCTAGTGCAGCTCTAGTGTACAGAGGGACATAGTTTCAAAGAAAGGATCTATCTCCTGTCAATAAGGCATTGACAGTTGAGTCTCACAAATGCTCTATGTCTTGTCCCTAAAATTTATGGCCATAGTAACTAAACAGAAGGGAAGGTTTCCCTTGCGGCGTTTAGTAAGGACAGACCGACACTTAGGTCCAAAATGGGTACCTGCATTTTCCGTGCCCTAGACCCTAAGTGGTGAGACCGTAGACGGAAGGACGGTTCCATGGACCGTTTTAGAGCCTAAATGTTCATCCCCGTAATTTCACCTAGTCTCTAGTTCCATGGACCGTTGCTAGATGGCCACCCATGGTAACGGGTGGATTCTAGGAATCCGACCAAGTCTAGCTGAAAGGTGAACCTAAAGAGTCACACAACAATCCGCACACATTAAGTATTTAATTTAGAATTAAATATTTTGAGAAATGGAATGATTAAATTGGATTTAATCGAGTCCTTAATTTCTTGGAAAGAATTAATTCCTTTTATTAGATAAAAGGGATTTATCTGATAAATTAGATTTATTAGAAAATTAATTTAATGGGCCTAGAATAAATATTTACATTTATCATATTTATTTATTGCCCTTGGAATATTTAAATAGGTTTTAAATATTCCATTAAATTAAATTAATGGTTGAGATTAAAAGGAGAGATGGATGGCTAGGATTAATTTGACTAGGTCAAATTACTACTTTGACTAGGACTTTGACTAGTCAAAGTCCTAGTCAAATTAGTCTTGTAGAGTTGGAGTTTGAAGAGGATCAAACTCCTCCTCTATATAAACTCCTAGCCCTTCACCTTTAGAAGGATGATGATTCCTCACACACACACCCCAAAAATTGTGTGCTCCCTCTCCTCTCCCCATCTTGTCCGCCACTCTCTCTTTCTCTCCAAGAAAAAACTCTTTTCTTGTTCTTTTGTGTTGACAATTGAACAAAAGCAGGATTAATCTCGTTAAGTAATAACGTGTGATTGATCCATCCTCTCCAAAATACTTGTTCGTTTGCTAGCACGACGTACAAGATACGTGGGCGGATTGCGTGTCACAATTTGGAGGATCTCACATACGAGATCTTGGAGCAAATCGGGAAACAACGTGAGTACCGATTAGAAGAGGAAAACGACGAATCGGTAGGTTCCGGTTTAATTTTTCGTCCTCTCTCTTTTATTTTACAAATCCTATGGCCTCCATGATTGCTATGCATGATTATTTTTAATTCATGAGATATACCGAACACCTGGGAACTTCAAGGGCACACCCCTTGAACGTGTTTTTATTTTACGCATAAAGCATGTTTAAATTCTGTAATTTAAATTTATACCGCGCTTCCGCATTCGCGCTATTTTCCGGGACGATCCACACACCTTTCCCAGGCTTTGAGTGGTATCAGAGCCCGGTTCGGTGTATAAGCCTAAGGTTTTATGTGCGTTTTAAGCATGAAAACGTGTTTTGGCATGTTTTAATTATTTCTAGATATTTTTTATCATTAAAGCATGTCGTTTTCTTGCTTTCAATCGGTATGATTTTTGGTATGTTGGGATTTTTCTATCTTTTCTTGGGAAACGGGGGCAAAAATCAAACGAAATGGAGAAACGCAAAAAGCGGCCAGCCGGTGGCTGACCGCGCGCGGCCGTGCCCCCCAGGTGAGGCGGACGCGTGCAGGCAGGGGAGCCTGCGCGCGGCTGCCTACACCAGGCGCGCATGGCTGTGCGCAGTCAGGTGAGCCAGGTGGCGCGGCCGGGCGCACGGGGAAGCGGGCAGAGAATGTTAGAATAGGTGACCATGTAGCCAATCTTGGCAGGCAAAATGTAACCTATGTCTAGACAATTTCAGGGTTTTGATAAATTATTAATGAATAAAGAAGTGAAATTCATTTGGCATTACTTTGTTTGTGTTCACTTTATCTGCATAAATATCTGTTCACGAGGCAAACAAAAGCCCACGGACTGAAAACGTATTTCGGGGACTGGGACTACGCTTGGAGGTAGGTCCATGAAATCAGTCGCGCCGAATCAGTCCGGAAATCTCCAAGTCAAGGAATCTCGAAAATGGGTACCGAGATTCCCCTTGAGACTTGCACTAAGCATCTGCTGTTGTATTTCATCGACGGGTCATGAAGGTCGTCTAAGCAGTGTTAGTGGGTTAGCCTGCTAGGGAGCAGCTGACTGAGGTGACTCGCGGGAACCGTCTTACGGAGGACCTTGAGTAGGGTCGGCTAGATATGACGTGTGTTCCCGGTTCCAATAGTACAGGTCGAGTCCTTTGACTTGAGGAACTGCTGAGTTTACCTGTATGTCAGGGCTGTATCTTAGATATGGTGAGAGATTGCCAACAAACACTTGAGTAGTCATAAGCCATGTCTAGTGCAGCTCCGTTGTATAAAGTGACAGTAGTTTCCAAGAAAGGATCTGTCTCTTGTCAAAAGGCATTGACAGTTGAGTCTCACATATGCTCTGTGTCCTGTCCCTAAAATCTGTGGCCACAGTAACTGAACAGAAGGGAAGGTTTCCCTTGCGGCGTTTAAGGACAGACTGACAGTTAGGTCCAAAATGGCTACCTGCATTTTTCGTGCCCTAGACCCTAAGTGGTGAGACCGAAGACGGAAGGACAAGTATACTTTTAGAGCCTAAATGTTCATCCCCGAATATTCACCTAGTCTCTAGTGCTATGGACTGTTGCTAGATCGCCACCCATGGTAACGGGCGGATTCTAGGAATCCGACCAAGTCTAGCTGAAAGGTGAACCTAAAAAGTCACACACAATCCACACACATTAAGTATTTAATTTAGAAGTATATATTGGAGAAATGGAATGATTAAATTGGATTTAATCGGGTTCTTAATTTTCTTGGAGAGAATTAATTCCTTTTATTAGATAAAAGGGATTAATCTAATAAATTAGATTTATTAAAAAATTAATTTAATGGGCCTAGAATAAATATTTATATATATTATATTTACTTATTGTCCTTTGGAATATTTAAATAGATTTTAAATATTCCATTAAATTAAATTAATGGTTGAGATTAAAAGGAGAGATGGATGGCTTAGGATTAATTTGACTAGGACTTTGACTAGGTCAAAATCTTAGTCAAATTAGTCTTCTAGAGTTGGAGTTTGAAGAGGATTAAACTCCTCCGCTATAAAAAGTCCTAGCCCCTCACCATAAGCATGATGATGATGAATCTCCAACACACACACACACACACACACTACAACTCGTGTGCTCTCTTCCTCTAATCTCGTCCGCCTCTCTCTCTCACTATCCAAGTTTCATTTCTTGTTCTTTTGTTCTTGGAACAATTGAACATAGGAGGATTAATCCCGTAAAACTAATAACGTGTGATTGATCCATCCTCTTCAATATACTTGTTCGTTCACTAGCACGACGTACAAGATACGTGGGTGGATTGCGTGTCACAATTTGGAGAATCTCACATATGAGATTTGGTGCAAAACGGGGAACAATGCGAGTACTGGTTAGAAGACGAAAACGACAATCGGTAGGTTCCGATTTATTTTTCGTCCCTCTCTTTATTTTAAACCCTATGGCCTCCATGATTATTGTATGCTTTTAATTCATGAGATACACCGAACACCCGGGAACTTCAAGGGCACACCCCTTGAACGAGTTCTTTATTTTTCATAAAAGCATGTTTAAATTCCGTTTATTTAAATTTATACCGCGCTTCCGCATTCGCGCTATTTCCCCGGACGATACACAATCTTTCAGTGGTATCAGAGCCCGGTCTGGTGTATAGGCCTAGGGTTTTGTGTGCGTTATTACCATGAAAATGTGTTTTTGGCATGTTTTAATTAATTCTTGATTTTGTTGTTATTAAAGCATGTCGTTTTTCTTGCTTTTGGTATGATTTTGGTGTTGTTAGATTTTATGTTTTTCTTGGGAAACGGGGGGTGAAAGTCGAACAAAATGGAGAAACGCCACATGCACGCAGGCCTGCCGCAGGCTGGCCGCGCGCAGCCGTGCGCACAAGTGAGGCAGACGCGCGAAGGCAGAGGAGCCTGCACGCGGCCGCCTGCGCCAGGCGCGCGTGGTTGGGCGGAGAGAGCCTGCCGGGTGGCGCAGCCGGGCGACAGGCAGGCGGCTGGCCGGCGCGCGCGCACACGGGCAGGGAAGCTCGCGCGCGCGCCAGGCATCCCAGCGCGCACGCAGACGATGGTGTCTAGGCCGGGCGCGCCATATGCACGCGCGCGCCTGCGCAGGGCAGGCGCACGACTGGCGGCCGGCAGACCAGCGCGCGCGGCCGTGCAGCTTGCTGCCGACCAGGCACGCGCCCCCGATTAGGTAGCGCCTGTGCGCGCGCAGGGGCAGCAGGCTGGGCCTGCTGCCCTTCGCGCACCGGCTGGCTGCTGCTGCCGGTGGTGGCGGCCGGCTGCCGTTGTTAGGGTTTCTCCTTATTTTTCAGTTTTAATTTTTTAATTAATTCTGAAAATTTATTTTTTATTTAATTTTTGCCTATTTTCTGAGATATTATTTTGGGAGGTTAAATTATGTTGGATTTGGAATCCCAGGGATAATTTACTTAGAAATAATGAGAAAGGTGTTAGAATAGGTGACCATGTAAGCCAATTTTGGCAAGAATATGTAACCTATGTCTAGACAATTCTTTGGTATTTGATAAAAACATTTATGAATAAAGAAGTGAAAATTCATATGGCAATACTTTGTTTACGTTCACTTATCTGCATTTACATTTCTGTTCACTACGCAAACAAAGCCCACGGACTGAGTAACGTTTTCGGGGACTGGGACTACGCTTGGAGGTAGGTCCATGAAATCAGTCTCAGCGAATCAGTCCGGAAATCTCCAAGTCAAGGAATCCCGAAAATGGGTACCGGGATTCCTTTTGAGACTTGCACTAAGCATCTGCTGTCGTATTTCATCGACGGGTGACGAAGGTCGTCTGAGCAGTGTTAGTGGGTCAGCATGCTAGGAAGCAGCTGACTGAGGTGACTCACGGGAACCGTCTTACGGAGGACCTTGAGTATGGTCAGCAAGGTATGACGTGTATTCCCGGTTCCAACGGTACAGGCCAAGTCCTTTGACTTGAGGAACTGCTGAGTTTACCTGTGCATCAGGTCTGTATCTTAGATATGGTGAGAGATTGCCAAAATACTCTTGAGTAGTCATAAGCCATGTCTAGTGCAGCTCGGGTTTACAGAGTGACAGTAGTTTCCAAGAAAGGATCTGTCTCCTGTCAAAAGGTATTGACAGTTGAGTCTCGTGTATGCTCTGTGTCTTGTCCCTAAAATCTGTGGCCACAGTAACTGAACAGAAGGGAAAGGTTTCCCTTGCGGCGTTTAGTAAGGACAGACCGACACTTAGGTCCAAAATGGGTACCTGCTTTTTCCGTGCCCTAGACTCTAAGTGATGAGATCGAAGACAGAAGGACAAGTGTACTGTTAGAGCCTAAATGTTCATCCCCGAATGTTTCACCTAGTCTCTAGTGCCATGGACCGTTGCTAGATGGCCACCCATGGTAACGGACGGATTCTAGGAACCCGACCAAGTCTAGCTGAATGGTGAACCTAAAGAGTCACACACTATCCACACACACTTAGTATTTAATTTGGAATTAAATATTGGAGTAAAGGAATGATTAAATTAGATTTAATCGGGTCCTATATTTTCTTGGAGAAATTAATTCCTTCTATTTGATAAAAGGAATTAAATTAATAAATAGGATTTATTAAAAGGGTTGATTTAATGGGCTTAGAATAAATTATAATATTAATTTATTATATTATATTTATTCTTTTAGCCTTTTGGAATATTTAATAGGATTTAAATATTCCATTAAATTAAAATCAACGGTTGAGATGGAAAGGGGAGATGGAAGGCTAGGATTCGTTTGACCAGGTCAAACACTAGTTTGACTAGGACTTTGACTAGGTCAAAATCCTAGTCAAATTAGGTTACTTAGAGTTTGAGTTTAAAGAGGATTAAACTCTTCCTCTATATAAACCTCTAGCTTCCAACATTTATGAGATTGATGATTCTTGAAAAACACACACACAAGACACACTCTCTCCTCTCCTCTCTCGTCCGCCCTCTCTCTCTCTCTCTCACCAAGAAAGTATTTTCTTGTTTTTTTGTTCTTGGAACAATTGAACTAAGGAAGATCGATCCCGTTAAATCATAACGCGTGGTTGATCTATCCTCTCCAAAATAATACTTGTTCGTTGTTAGCACGACGTGCAAGAATACGTGGGTGGATCGTGTGTCACGATTTGGAGGATCTCAAGAACGAGGTCTTGGTGCAAAATGGGGAACAACGCGAGTAGCAGTTGAAGATGAAAACGACAACGGGTAGGTCTCGTTTTAAGATTTTCGTCCCTCTTTAATTTTCAACTCTATGGCCTCCATGATTTCTATATTTGTTTTATGATCATGAGATACACCGAACGTCCGGGAACCTCAAGGGCACACCCCTTGAGCGTGTTCTTTAAATTAAAAGCATGCCTTTTATTTTAATATGTTTATTTTTACCGCGCTTCCGCATTCGCGCAATTCCCCGGACGATCCACCGGATTTCTTTCAGAAGGGTCTTTCTAAAACGGGAAAAATATTATTACCAACGGTTGTACCATATTTTTCATACGTTACGCATTTATTTTATCTTGGATAATTGTGATTGGTAATCATGAGATGTTAGCATGTATTTTATGTGATTAGATCATGTGATTATATGCGTTGGATGGAAATGGATGATCACGAGCCCTAGACCGAATGTATGATTTAATTTTATGTTGGCCTGTGTGCCTCTTTTTCTGCTTTCTCTTTCTCCCTTTCTAGTTGCCTTGGAATAATAAGGCATTCTTCCTCCCTCCTTATGTACTCTCCCCGGGTTTTCGCTGGGGTTTCTATTTTACATATGTAATGAGAGCAGAATAGGAGTGAGGTTTTAATTTTATGTAATTGGTGGAGAAGAAGGAAGGTCCACATGGAGAGCCTAGACTGGAGGTTCCAAGGAGTTTCCATGAAGAGAAGAAAGAGAAAAGAGACCAAGGCCCATCAGAATGATGATTGGGTTACTATTAATGTAATAGTGTAGGACCAACCCTAGATTGAACATAGATCCACTGCGGGCTCAGTGGATCGCATAGGATTCGGGCTCATGATCATCCAACAGGGGCGTGCTAGGCTTTAATTTTGCATGTGGTTATTATGATGGATGAATCGTATTTTGTTTATCATATAACTGCTATGGATGCAATTTACCTACGCATTATGGATGAATGTGTTTGATATATTTATTTATTGAGATCTCGATCATTTATTACTCTCACATTGGTTGGACCAATGTCCAAATATTAGACCCTAGACAAAATGGACATGGACTCTACGAGTATGTCCATACCTTCATATCCATGGCATAGTGAGGAAGCTGATTTAGGTCGATAGCGTGGTCTCATGAGTCGTGGCACGTCTATCGTACTTAAAAGAAGCTGCACTGTATCATGAACGAAAAATAGACTACCGTTACCTGTCTCACGAGTCGTGGAGGTAGCAGTGGGTCTATAGCTCGGTTGATTGGGTCGGGTCTAACGCCCGATTAGCATGATTCACTTAGAGTCCTCGGGATCATGTGAAAGAGTGAGGCAATAATCTTGGAATCTCGTGGAACGAGAATGGTATGGTATGCCTCCCACAGGATTTTTCCCATGCGAATCGTAAAAGCGGGGTATTGGGAAAATTCGCTGTGAATCCCAAGCCCACTAGGAAAGGGTTTCCCGAAAACAACGTTTGAGAGTACCGTGTTTTTGTATAAATAGTGGGAGCATTAAATGACTAAAGACCAAGCATTTAATTATTTATCAAACCACCGTCTTTTACATTCTGCTGATCGCGAACTCCATTTTTAAATGTAGATTTAAAAAATGTCTAAGAGCCCTTTATCCATCATTCTTGAGACCAACAAATTCAATGGAACCAATTACAACGACTGGTTGCGCAATCTCAGGATAGTCCTGGATTACGAGAACCAAGGCTACGTCATGGACGAGCCTCTCCCTAGGACCTTACCGGAAGGATCCACGCCAGAAGAACGTGAGACGTTCGAGACTTGGCATAAGGATAACCGGAACGTCCGTAGCATCATACTTCCTTCGATGACGAATGAGACTCAGAAGCAATATGAAAGGCTAGACGATGTCCCTTCCATTGTGGCTCACCTTAAGGATTGCTATGCAGTCCCAGACCCACATACTAGGTATGTCACGACCAACGCGTTCTTTGGAACTAAAATGATAGAAGGATCCTCTGTACAAGAGCACGGGGTTAAAATGCTTACCCTGGTGGAAAAGCTCGAGGACCTAAAAGCAGGCCTCGATAATGAAACGTACATAGATGTGATCCTTCAGTCTCTCCCAAGGTAAGGGGCGGATTCTAAGAATCCGACCAAGTCTAGCTGAAAGGTGAACCTAAAGAATCACACACAATCCACACACATTAAGTATTTAAATGTAGAATTAAATATTGGAGAAATGGAATGATTAAATAGGATTTAATCGGGTCCATAATTTTCTTGGACAGAATTAATTCCTTTTATTAGATAAAAGGGATTAATCTGATAAATTAGATTTATTAGAAAATTATTTTAATGGGCCTAGAATAAATATTTATATTTATTATATTTATTTATTGCCCTTTGGAATATTTAAATAGGTTTTAAATATTCCATTAAATTAAATTAATGGTTGAGATTAAAAGGAGAGATGGATGGCTAGGATTAATTTGACTAGGTCAAATTCCTACTTTGACTAGGACTTTGACTAAGTCAAAATCCTAGTCAAATTAGTCTGCTAGAGTTGGAGTTTGAAGAGGATTAAACTCCTCCTCTATAAATAGTCCTAGCCCCTCACCATAAGCATGATGAAGAATCTCCAACACACACACACACACACACACACTGCAACTTGTGTGCTCTCTCCCTCTAATCTCATCCGCCTCTCTCTCTCATTCTTCAAGTTTCGTTTCTTGTTCTTTTGTTCTTGGAAGAATTGAACATAGGAGGATTAATCCCGTTAAACTAATAACGTGTGATTGATCCGTCCTCTCCAAATATACTTGTTCGTTCGCCAGCACGATGTACAAGATACGTGGGTGGATTACGTGTCACAATTTGGAGAATCTCACATACGAGATTTGGTGCAAATCGGGGAACAACGCGAGTACCGGTTAAAAGACGAAAACGACAATCGGTAGGTTCCGATTTATTTTTCGTCCCTCTCTTTATTTTAAACCCTATGGCCTCCATGATACTTGTATGCTTTTAATTCATAAGATACACCGAACACCCGGGAACTTCAAGGGCACACCCCTTGAACGAGTTCTTTATTTTTCGTAAAAGCATATTTAAATTCCATTTATTTGAATTTATACCGCGCTTCCGCATTCGCGCTATTTCTAAGGACGATCCACAATCTTTCAGGGAAGCACGCGCGCGCGCTAGGCCAGCACAGGCTAGGGCAGAGCCTGCGCGCGCCGGCTGACTGCTGCCAGATGGCGGCAAACCGGTTGCCGTCATCGTGTTTTCTCGTTATTTCAGTTTTTTAATTTTTTAATTAATTCTGAAAATTCATTTTGTTTAATTTTGCTTATTTTTCTAAAGAAACATTATTTTGGGAGGTTAAGTTTATTGGGCTTGGAATCCCAGGGATAACCTACATAGAAATTATGAGGAAGGGTCTTCCTAAAACTGGAAAAATATTATTGCCAACGGTTGTACCATATTTTTCATACGTGATGCATTTATTTTATCATGGATTGATGTGATTGGTAATCATGGTATTTTAGCGTATATTTATGTGATTGGATCATGTGATTATGTGCGTTGAATGAAAATGGATGATCACGAGCCCTACACCGAATGTATGGTTTAATTTTATGTTGAGCCCGTGTGCCTCTTTTTCTGCTTTCTCCTTCTCCCCTTCTTGTTGCCTTGGAATAATAAGGCATTCTTTCTCCCTCCTAATGTACTCCCCCCGAGTTTTCGCTGGGGTTTCTTTTTTACATATGTAATGAGAGTAGAATAGGGGTGAGGATTTATTTTTATGTATTTGGTGGAGAAGAAGGAAGGTCCACATGGAGAGCCCAGAATGGAGGATCCAAGGCGTTTCCATGAAGATAAAAAAGAAAAGAGACCAAGGCCCATCACAATCATGATTGGGATACTATTAATGTAATAGTGTAGGACCAACCCTAAATTGACCATAGATCCACTGCGGGCTCAGTGGGTCGCATATGATTCGGGCTCGTGATCATCCATCAGGGGCGTGCTAGGCTTTACCTGTGTATCAGGGCTATATCTCGGATATGGTGAGAGATTGCCAAGAAGCACTTGAGTAGTCATAAGCCAGGTCTAGTGCAGCTCCGGTGCACAGAGTGACAGTAGTTTTCAAGAAAGGATATGTCTCCTGTCAAAAGGTATTGATAGTTGAGTCTCACATATCCTCTGTGTCTTGTCCCTAAAATCTGTGGCCACAGTAACTGAACAGAAAGGAAGGTTTTCCCTTGCGGCGTTTGCTAAAGGATAGACCGACACTTAGGTCCAAAATGGGTACCTGCATTTTCAGTGCCCTAAACCCTAAGTGGTGAGACCGTAGATGGAAAGGACAAGTGTACTGTTAGAGCCTAAATGTTCATCCCCGAATATTCACCTAGTCTCTAGTGCCATGGACCGTTGCTAGATGGCCACCCATGGTAACGGGCAGATTCTAGGAATCCGACCAAGTCTAGCTGAAAGGTGAACCTAAAGAGTCACACACAATCTGCACACATTAAGTATTTAATTTAGAATTAAATATTTGGAGAAATGGAATTATTAAATTGGATTTAATCGGGTCCTCCATTTTCTTGGAAAGAATTAATTCCTTTTTTTTTAGATAAAAGGGATTAATCTAATAAATTATATTTATTAGAAAATTAATTTAATGGCCTAGAATAAATATTTATATTTATTATATTTATTTATTGCCCTTTGGAATATTTAAATAGGTTTTAAAATATTCCATTAAATTAAATTAATGGTTGAGATTAAAAGGAGAGATAGATGGCTAGGATTAATTTGACTAGGTCAAATTACTACTTTGACTAGGACATTGACTAGGTCAAAATCCTAATCAAATTAGTCTTCTAGAGTTGGAGTTTGAAGAGGATTAAACTCCTTCTCTATATATATAGTCCTAGCCCCTCACCATAAGAGAGATGATGAATCTCCAACACACACACAACACACACTCTCGTCTCCCTCTCCTCTCGTTCGCCACACTCTCTCTCTCTCTCTCTCTCTCTCTCTCTCTCTCTCTCTCTCTCTCTTTTCGAAGAGTTGTTCTTTTGTGTTAACAAATGAACAAAAAGGAGGATTAATCCCGTTAAGTAATAACGTGTGATTGATCCATCCTCTCCAAATAATATACACTTGTTCGTTCGCTAGCACGACGTACAAGATACGTGGGCGGATTGCTTGTCACAATTTGAAGGATCACACATATGAGATTTGGTGCAGATTGGGAACAGCGTGAGTACCGGTTAGAAGACGAAAACGACAAATCGGTAGGTCTCTTTTACGTTTTCGTCTCCTTTTTCTTTTCAAATCCTATGGCCTCCATGATTGCTTGCATGTTTTTAATTCATGAGATACACCGAATACCCGGGAACATCAATGGCACACCCCTTGAATGTGTTTTTATTTTATGTAGAAAGCATGTTTAAATTCTGTAATTTAAATTTTATACCATGCTTTCGCACTCGCGCTATTCCCGGGACGATCCACACGCGTTTCTCAAGCTTTCATTTCCTTGCAAGGAGAGGAAACAAGAGACTCCTAGAAAAAGAACTTATGAATTTGCAAATGGTGATTATCAAAAGGATGATGAACTTAGATACAGCAAAAGGGCTAAAATAGCCAAATCGTTTGGTCCTGATTTTTTAACTTATTTGTTAGAAAATGAACCAAAGACAATTAATGAAGCATTGTCAAGTCCAGAAGCACCATTCTGGAAAGAGGCTATCAATAGTGAAATTGAATCCATTATGCAAAACCATACCTGGGAGTTGGTGGATCTCCCTCCTGGTTGCAAACCATTAGGATGTAAATGGATTCTGAAAAGGAAGTACAAGGCTGATAAATCTATAGATAAATTCAAAGCAATGTTGGTAGCTAAAGGGTTCAAACAAAAAGAAGGCCTTGACTTCTTTGATACATATTCACCGATTACCAGAATGACGTTAATTCGAGTGCTTATAAATATTGTTGCGCTGTATGATCTGGAAATACATCAAATGGATGTTAAGACAAGGTTCTTAAATTGCGAGTTAGATGAGGAGATCTACATGGAATAACCTGAAGGGTTTGTCGTTCCTGGCCAAGAAAAGAAGGTTTGTAGGCTCGTCAAATTGTTGTATGGTCTTAAACAAGATCTTAAGCAATGGCATGAAAAATTTGACCGTACTATGTTGTCAAATGGTTTCAAAATCAACGAGTGTGATAAATGTGTATATGTGAAAAGCACGCACAACTCCTTTATCATAGTATGTCTATATGTAGATGACATGTTGATAATGGGAAGTGGTTGTGACATCATTTTGACTACCAAAACAATGTTGACAAAACATTTTGATATGAAAGACATGGGTTTAGCTGACGTAATATTAGGGATTAAGATCTCTAAAATGTTTGACGGACTGGTCTTATCACAATCTCATTATATTGAGACTTTAATTAGAAAGTTCAAGGCTTACGATAGTCCACCTGCTAAGATTCCTGTAGATCTAAGTCTACACTTAGCAAAGAACAAAAGCGAACCCGAATGTCAAGTTGAATACTCAAGAATAATTGGTATTTTGATGTATATCATGAATTGCAGTCGTCCTGATATTGCGCACTCGGTAAACAAACTGAGTAGATTTATGAGTAATCATAGGAAAGATCATTGGAAGGGGTTAATTAGGGTCCTTCGATACGTAAAATACAGTTCAAACTATGGATTACATTATACGAGATATCCAGCTATGCTGGAAGGATACAGTGATGCCAATTGGATATCCTATCCTAAAGATACTAAGTCCACAAGTGGCTATGTATTCACCATTGGAGGTTGTGCAGTATCTTGGAAGTCCTCAAAACAAACGTGTATAGCTCGTTCCACAATGGAATCTGAGTTTATAGCTTTAGATAAAGCTGGAGAAGAAGCTTAATGGCTTCGTAATTTCTTGGAGGACATTCTTTGTTGGATTACACCAGTTACTGCAATTGTGATATATTGTGATAGTCAGTCGGCTATTGGAAGGGCACAAAGCAGTATGTATAATGCTAAGTCGAGACATATACGTCGAAGACATAATACCATAAGACAGTTGATCTATAATGGAATCATATCTATTGACTATATAAAATCAAAGGATAATTAGATGATCCATTAACGAAAGGCCTTTCTAAAGATCAAGTATATTGTTTGTCTGCATGCTCATAGGCATTAATTTTCATTCATGTAGGGGATTGGTGGAAAATGGTGAATGATAATTAAAGAATAAATCATGACAAGTGATTGGTTACGATGCGCGATGCATAACAAGCTCGTGACAACTCATGATAGCTCATGAAAAGTGGATGATAGTTGATAACATCCAATCATCATTCGGCAGTGTTTGAATCAACCGAATAGGTGTCTCCTTTGATTGAAAAAATGTGCCCATTGGGTGAAACCCTTTGGATGAAACGACGCGTCCATTTGAGTGAAATGCTATGTCCTTTTGGTGAAATTATGTGTCCATTTGAATGAAATGGTATGTCCTTTGAGTGAAATGATGCGTCCATTTGGATGAAAGGTCATAACCTTTCAAAGGCAACTTTTGGACATGTTCGTTCGATGCACCTTTCCAACTCCTATAAATAGGCCTCCCATTTCATTTCATTAGGTATTCAAATCATTCATAGCATCCGTAAGCATAAGAACATTCTGCAAATACAGTTTAGCAAGAGAGTTTCAAAATATCGTTTGGTTTGTCGTTTTCTCAAAGTTTGTAGTGCTGATACTTTGAGATAGAAAGTCGTTGTATCTTGGGAGACAATTGGCCGATTCCGTGAGTACCAGCGCGGGGAAATAATTCTCTTAAAGATAAAGAGTCTAACTCTTGCCTCGACTTCGTAATAAATACACAATTTCCCGCATTATCCATCTCGTTCATTCCCTACATTTTTAAATAGTAAATTAGCAATATTACTTTTCTTTAGACATTCCCTTAATTAAGTATTTTGAAAAGTGAAATATAAAATGGACGTGTAAAATAAAAATTTTTGATTTCTTCTATATTTTTGAGTTTATTATGTTTGAAAATCCAAAAAACAAAAACTCAAATCTTAAATTAACAGTGAAATACTGTTTCATGAAAATTCTGAAATCTACATTACTTGATTTACAATTCCTTCCCAAACATGTTTTCACCATAATATAAGTCAAACAAAATATGCTATCAATTAAAGTTAATAATTTAATTTTAATTGTAATACCTCATCCCTTATGGATCATAAATTGATAAAAAAAAAGTAACACATAAGCTGTGGAAGATAACTCAAGTCTATCCATTGGCGTTCCTTTTCTGGGAGTTGTTCATAGCCGAATTTGAGAATGGACTTTGTGGGTTTGGCAGAGATTCTCGCATGAACCGGGCTTGTTGGCATGGAGCTTAACAAATAGTATTAGATCTAATCGCCAAGTAGAACTGCGAACGATGTGGGAGAAAGTGGTGCATGTGTGGAGCTACTTCTTGCACCTTTAGGAGCCACCTCTAGAATCTCGACGCCCGGCGGGTCGATCATGGGTTATATCAAGCGGCAACGAGTACGTCGCGTTGTGAAGGCGGGATGATTATACTACCTCATGCTATGCAGTTTAGAAACTAATAATATAAGTAACATATAAGCTTTTCCAAAGATCTCAAATGCATCTAATGAATTCCTTGTCGTTGAGTTGTTGATACTTGAATTTCTGGATGCAGTTAATGGGTCTGGAGGATATTCTTGTATCCATTACTATTAATATTCTTTGATTCAACAAAAACCACTTTATGTAAGATGATACCCAAAACATTTTTCGCCGGTGTGGTAGTAGCATGAACCTAAAATACTTTTTGCCGATATACATTTGGATAAAATATTATATATTTAGAGAAAAAATATCTCACCATAAGAAATTTTGGCTAAGATATTAGGTTCTTGTATTTCAGTGCACTATGCATTATTAGTATAAGACACATTGTAGAAACGAATTAGTTAATTGTTTCTGAAACTAATTTAATTGTCATTTGATACCTCAATTTTACAGAAGACACTGTGGAAGTCACTGGAGTTAGCACATTTTTATTTGAAAAGGAGTTTCAAATCATATTCACCAATATTAGAGCTACAAAATGCAAATTTTAACTTCAGGTTTCGAATAATTCAAAATCCTTGTCTACAACATGATCTATAAATTGTACTTGGATAAAATTTCTATCCATGCCCAATGCTTAGAAATTAGGAATAGACCAAACTTAGCAACTGCATGTCTATGTTTTCATTCTATCAAATTTCAATCAATAACTAATCTTAATAAGAATAGTTCGGCTTAGGCAAGCCATGTCTTTATTTTAAATACATTTATTAGGTTCTCTGGGAATAACAATGTATTGCTAAAGTTCATATTTAAAAGCTGAATAAAGCACACAAAACTTTATATAAAGTAGTGGAATATTTGATTGGCGAGCATTATGAAAAGTGTGTATATCCGTGCTTATATCTTCTATCAGCTCCTAAATGGATAAGAACAAATATCAAATGAAAAAACAAATGTTTGCCATATGTTTTATGTATGTAGCTTCAGACCTACAAAATCAATTTTCAACAATATTTATACAAGTTTCAAGAAAGAAAATAGTGTTAAAGAGTTGATGTATAACCCAGCCTACGAATTCACATAATGTATACTTATATTACAAACTTAGAGGAGTAAGTGATGTCTCATTTACTTTCAATTGAAAATGGTGAAATGAAGGTAATAAATTCAATCCAACATTGGTTAAATACTTATTTTTGCAACTTACTTATAAGGAAAAAATCAACAAATCTAAATGCCAAGCTCAGTTGCGTGAGCTTATAATCCAAGTGGGGGCATCAAAGTGGTTGAACATTGAGCTGACCCAACTAGCTAGGCCACTGGTTACTAAATATTGGCTGGCCCGTTTCAAGCGAAGAGTTTGAGCCATGCAGTCGCGTGAATGTATGGACTACTTGACTCCGAAAGTGGAGAGCACCGCGTTTGGCTGGCTTCACAAAGCAGGGAAAACCTCCCGCTCTTTGTAGTGGGAGGATAACATACCAGTGCTTCCTTGGCTCACTAAAGCTAGATGAGAGGGTCCTAATTGAACAATCACTTTTTTCTCTTTATTTTTTGTTCAGATTGTAGATTAATTGAATCTGTTAATAATGAATTTTTAATGTAGTCTTAAACCCCGTCGAATTGTGAGCTAATCAAAACGTAGAAGTCAATATATAACAGGTTTAGTTGGTCTTTGCTTATTTTTTATGTATGTTGTCGAAGCATATTTTTTATTACATCTCAGTATCTATTTGAAAATTATTCAATTTTTGTTGGCCTTTGTCTTTTTTTCTATAAAAGTTGGTATGGTTCTTGCAACCGTTGTGATACATTTAATTTTTGTATATAGATCATTTTTTTGTAGCAATTAACATTTTTCATGTGTAATAATCAGTGGATCAGATATATGTGAAAATGTATAGGAAATTTTATCCTACTAAAAAAAGATGTAATGGTGAATACTAATAAGTCTTTTTTTTCCACAACGTGTTTGTTCAAGATTTTTCCTAACTTAATATAATAATCTAATTACGTAAACTTTGTTAACATTCTATAAGATGAAATAAGACAATTTCAAATTTATATTTCATCCTCTTCGAGTCGTTCATGCTTTTTTAAAAGTGAAATATTACTTTTCTTTAAACATTCCCTTAATTAAGTAGTTTGAAAACTGAAATAGAAAACGGACTTGTAAAATAAAAATTTTGATTTCTTCTATATTTTTGAATTGATTATGCATGAAAATCCAAAAAACAAAATTCGATTCTATAATAAATAGTGAAATACTTGATTTATAATTTTGTCCCGAATATATTTTCATAAGTCAAACAAAATATGCTATCAACCAGAGTTAATAATTTAATTTTAATTATAATGCCCCATCCCTCATGGATCATAAATTGATAAAAATAAAAGTAACACATAAGCTATGATATAGAACTCAAGTCTATACATTACGTCCCTTTTCAGGTAGTTGTTCATTCCCGAATTTTAGAATGGACCTTGTGGGTTTGGCACAGATTCTCGCATCAGTCGGGCTTGTTGGCATGGAGCTTCACATATAGTATTAGACCTAATCGTCAAGTAGAACCGAGAACTATGTGGGAGAAAGTGCTGCATGTGCGGAGCTACTTCTTGAACCTTTAGGAGCCACCTCTTGAATCTCGATGCCTGGCGGGTCAATCATGGGTTATATTACGCCGCAACGAGGACGTTACATAGTGAAGGAGGGACGATTATACTACCTGATGCTATGCAGTTTAGAAACTGATAATATAAGTAACATATAAGCTTTTTGCAAAGAACTCAAGTGCATCCATTGTATTCATTGTCGTTGAGTAATTGATATTTGAATCTCAGGATGTAGTCAATGGTTCTAGAGGATATTCTTGTATCCATTACTATTAATATTCTTTGATTCAACAGAATCTACTTTACGTAAGATGATATCTAAAATATTTTTTGCCGTTGTGGTAGCATGAACCTAAAATATTTTTTGCTGATATACATTTGGATAAAATATTATATATTTAAAGAAAAAAGATCGCACCATAAGAAATTTTACCCAAGATATTCAGTTCTTGTATTTCAATGCACTATGACTTGTTAGTATACGACACAATGTGGATAGCTGAATAGCAAGAAAACATTTGTTGCTGAAATCAACGTCGAGCTAATTAGCAAGTAAAATTCTCGTTGCTAATTTACACTATTTAATATATATTTTAAATAATTTGTTGCTAAATTTGTTTGCAAGTAAATTTTCGTTGTAAAATTTCATTAGCAAGTATATTTCTTATATTAAATAATATATTAGCAACGAAAATTTTACTTGTTAATTAGCTCGAAGCTGATTCTTTTTCGTTGCTATTGAGCATTTTTCTTGTAGTGACAAAACTTTATATACAGTAGTGGAATATTTAATTTGTGAGCACTAAGAAAAGTGTGTATATGGGTGCTTATATCTTGTATCAACTTCAGGCCTAAAAAACAATTCTCAACAATATTTATGCAAGCTCAAGCAAGCAAATAGTCTTAGAGAGTTGATGTATAACAAAACCTATGAATTCACATAATGTATACTTATATTACAAGCTTAGAGGAGTAAGGGATGTCTCATTTACTTTCAATTGAAAATGGTGAAATGAAGGTAATAAATTCAATCCCACACTGGTTAAATACTAATTTTGCAACATACTAATAAGGAAAAGCAAAACAAAATCTGTATGTTGAGCACGGTTACGTGAGCTTATAACCCAAGTGGGGGCATCAAAGTGGTTGAACATTAAGCTGACCAAACTAGCTGGGCCATTGGTTGCTAAATGTTGGCTTGCAGTCCGCGCGAAGGTATGGACTACTTGGCTCCTGAAGAGGAGGCACCGCGTTAGGCTGTCTTCACAGGGCAGCAAAAACCTCCCGTTCTTTGTAGTGGAAGGATAACAGACCAGTGCTTTCGTGGCTCACTAAAGCTAGATGGGTGGGTCCTAATTTAACAATCACTTTTTCTCCTGATTTTTTTGTTTAGACTGTAGATTAATTTAATCTATTAATAATGAATTTTAAATTTAATCTAGTAGCCGGTTGGATAGTGAGCTAATCAAAATTTAATAGCTTTAGTTGGTCTTTGCTTATTATTATGTATCTTGTCCAAGCAGTTTCTTTGTTATGTGTCAATATTTATTTGAAAATTCCTTCAATTTTGTTTGGCATTAGTCTATTTTACTATAAAAGTTTGATGGTTCTTGCGACTATTGTGATACATTTAAGTTTTGTACATAGTTCAATCTTTTTGTAGCAATTAAAACTTTTCATGTGCAATAATCGGTGGATCAGATATAAGTGAAATTATATAAGAAATTTTATCCTACAAAAAAAAAAATGATAATGGTGGATACTAATATGTCCTTTTCTCCAGCATTTCAAGATTTTTCCTAACTTAATATAATTATGTAAACTTTGTTTTAACATTTTATAAGGTGAAATAGGTAATTTAAAATTTATATGTCATCCTTTCCGAGTCGTTTATGCTTTTTTAAATAGTCAATTAGAAAAAATTACTTTTCTTAGACATTCCCTTAATTAAGTATTTTGAAAAGTGAAATAGATAATGGAATAGTAAAATGAAAAATGTTTTCTTCTATATTTTTGAATTGATTATGTATGAAAATCCAAAAAAAACAAAACTTAATCTTAAATTAATAGTCAAATATTGTTTCATGAAAATTCTGAAATCTAAATTACTTGATTTACAATTCTTTCCCAAACATATTTTCAGAATAAATAAGTTACACAAAATATGCTCTCAACTAAAATTAATAATCTAATTTCAAAGTAATACCTCATCCCTCATGGATCATAAATTGATAAAAATCAGTAACACCATCTGCTCTGTTCTGTCGTCTGTTCGCAGCCGCCACCGGCCGCTGCGTTAGTTCGAGTTCCGTCGCCGGCGTTTAGGTTGACGCCGGAGTTGTGGCAGACGCCGGAGGTTTCGCCGGAACGCTCGCCGCCGGTCTTCTGACTGGGACTGGGTGCTGACTATGTGCTGACTCAGCAGTTGACTGGGTGCTGACTGTGCAGTTGATTGGGTATTGACTGCCCACTATGGCTGATGCGGCAGGGGGTTTGCGCTCCTATAGGGTTGCCGTTGCCGGTGTTACTGTGAGCCCCCCACCACCTCCGATCTCGTTTGATTCATCTTCATTTAGGCCTATGGGTACGCTGACACGGGATCAGGGGATGAAGGTTTTAAGGTTTTCGGACGACGATATTGCGAGGCTATCTCAACCTTTTCGATATGCACTGGTTGGGAAATTTTCTCACGGTTATCCGTCTATGCAGAATTTGCGTCGTTGGATGCTGGCCCAAGGCTTTCGAGGGGATTTCTCGATTGGGGCGATCAACTTCCGGCACGTGTTTATCAAGTTCACGCTTGAGGAAGATTATACGAAATTGTGGATCAAACCAATATGGTTTGTGGAGGGATTTCCCATGCGTGTCTTCAAATGGACACCAACATTCAACCCAAGGGTCGAATCGCCAATTGTCCCGGTATGGGTTCGCCTGCCGGAGCTTCCAATCCAATTTTTCGAGCGAGAGGCCTTGTTCAGCATTGCCCGATTGCTGGGGACGCCTCTCCGGACAGATGTCTCAATGGCCACTTTGGTTCGACCAAGTGTGGCGCGTGTATGTGTCGAAATTAACCTGCTTGAGCCACTACAGACAGAGATCGGACTAGGCATCGGTACAGATGTGGTTATCCAGCGGGTGGTTTACGAATGGCTTCCGAAATATTGCGGAGCTTGCAAACACTTGGGGCATGCCGAAGAGGAGTGCTATGAGAAGCATAAGGCGAAGGTCCCGGTTCGGCCCCTGGGACAAGGACGGTCAGCAGATGCCTGGGCCTGCTCGTGAGGACCTTTGAGTGAAATTGGATGCGCAGCGGGCGCAGCGAGCCTTGGATGATCGACGAAGAGGCAAAAGTGTAGCTTTTGCAGAACATGTTACCTGTCCACACCCTGGGGCAAGTACTAGTGGTGCTAAGGAGGACGGTAAAGAGACGTGTGGTGATGTGCTCCACACAGATACACCTGAGCCTGTGATGGAAGAGGTGGTGCACACTCCGTAGATTGTGACTGGGGGGACGGAGTGTCCTGACCACGTTCCGCCTACCCCCACATCGGAGGTTGACCACCAGGGAGTTGAGGATATGACTAGGAATGAATCGACCGTCCCGGGACCCATGATTGCCCCGTCCCAGGACACTGAGGAGCCGGTACCTGGGCCTGAGGCACAGGGATCCGGTGACCCGGTTGAGATGAGCACAGATGTACAGCAGGCAGGGGGACACATACCTGTAGCCCCGACAGCAGATCCGATCAGAGAAGAGCTGCCAAGATGTGTGGAAAATAAATCAGTTTGGGATATGCCTTCCTTGGCTAATGATATAGAGGACGATGTCTTTCCGCTGACAGGAGCGGGCAGAGTTCAGACGGATGACGATGATGTGTCTCGAAGAGTGGCTAGTCACCGGCGTGGTAGGTCAATGGAAGATGATCCTTCGGGTGATTTTGCTTCACCGGATTATGGGCAGGCGGCTTCACCACCTCGTCGAAGAGTCACGAGGAGTACAGCCCGGTCAACCCTTAGATATTAGGGTAAGACTTGAGATTCGAGGAAAGATTATGGCGTATGAGCGCTAGTGTAGGCTCCTTAGTTCTTTGGTAGGATAGATTTTGATTTGTAAAGGGAGTAAGTACTCCTTGTTTACTGTTTTCAACATTGTACACAAATTGAATTTTTTTGGTAATAAACAGGTAGGGTCCGCCAAACCCCCCGCCTAGGCACAGGCGGCTTAAAAAAAAAAAAATTTAGAATGGACTTTATGGTTCCCCACCAGTCGCCGCGACAGCCACCACCACCTCCACCGCGGACGCCGCCAATGCTGCGACCAATTTCTGTAAATTTACACTACAAAAAAATAGCTAATTAGCAACGAAAAAAATTATTGCTGAAATCAACGTCGAGTTAGTTAGCAAGTAAATTATCGTTGCTAATCTACACTACTATATATATATATATTAAATAATTCGTTGCTAATTTTATTAGCAAGTAAATTTTTGTTTCTAACTATATTAGCAAGTATATTTCTTATATTAAATAATATATTAGCAACATGAATTTTACTTGCTAATTAACTCGAAGTTGATCCTTTTCCGTTGCTATTAAGCATTTTTCTTGTAGTGTTAGGTTTTTCTTTGTTAAATTGCCATAGAAAATTTCACATTTCTATAAAATGTTTTGTTGAATTTCTGTATATTTCTATTAATTTAGGAAATGTGTATGTTGGGATTTTTGTGTAATTTCTGCAATTTCTGGGATTACAGTACATTGCTGGGATTATTGTGTAATTTCTGTCAATTTAAACTAAAAATTTGTTAATTTATTGTGTAATTGCTGGGATAATTGTGTACTGTCTGTTAATTTATTGTGTAATTGCTGGGATTACTCATGTTAGTTTTTCTGGATTTTTTTCATATTTTTTTGGGTTATTTCCTAAAATAAATTTTCTGAAAATTGTATAAAGTCTTATGGAAATTTTTACACTAAAACTGAAATTTTACTATTTTTTTTTATTCTTTTTCACATTTTCTGAATTATTTCATATATTTTATGTAATTTTGTAAATAAATTTTCTGTAAAGCTTTTTATAACTTTATTTCTCATAACTTTCCTCATTTTTTCAGATTTTTTCTGAAATTTCTCAAATTTTTTTTATGTAATTTTCTGACAAAATTTTCCTGCAAAATTGTGTAAATATTTTTGGAAATTTGTCAAACTAAATATTGTGTACATATTTTAGGAAAATTATTGAATTTAGTACAAATTTTATGAAAATTATTGGATCTAGTGCACATTTTGAGAAAATTGTTGTGTTTAGTACACAAATTAAGAAAATTATTTGATTTAGTACATATTTTAGGAAATTGTTGAGTTTTAGTCTCATTTTAGGAAAAATTGTTGAATTTATCACGATATTTTCTTGGAATTTAGTACTGATTTTGGGAAAATTTGATGGGATTTTAGTACAAATTTTAGGAAATAATGATATAAGTTTAGATTACATTAAAAACGAAATATAATATTATATTATATTATGATATAAAATTATGATGAACATTACAATCTATTATAATATATTAAGAGGAGATATAACTTTATAATATTATTTTATACATAATTTAATAAAATTAATAGTTTTTAATGTTTAATCAGTGCAAATTTTATGTAAATAGGAAAATTATGGGATTTAATACACATTTTAGTAATATACTTTAAGACAATAATATAATAAAATTAATTTAATATACTTTAATATTTCTTAATTAATCTGTATGATACCATTGACAGATTTTAATTTCAAGTTATAGATCCATGTCGTCCGGTGCTCCGCACCCTCCAGGACGTGGTCGTGGCCTGCGTTTTGCTGCTCCTACCTTTGATGCAGAAGCATTACCACCACCACCACCCCACCAGAACCAACATCGGCACCACATACCCTGACAGTGGATCTGCCCACAGCGGGGACATCTGACGCGGGGGCGAGCAGTTCATAGCCCCTCCCCGGCCATGGGATGCACCACCGCCAGCTCCACCAGTGCCACCACCTTCTCACCATCACTATATCACCCTCCGTGATGGGAGGTGACGCACGTAACATGTACTTATTAAATTATTTTCACCGCATTTTTCTGTCTATAATGATTATTCTTTTTGTTTTTTTAGGTCGGATCAAGATTTCCACTGTGCTATTAATGCTACTGTGCGCAACCATTATCCTCATCTGTGGGGAAGTATATCGCAGATCCCACAGGAGCAACTGCTCTTCTGGTTTGACAATTTAACGGTAAAAAATTGTTTAATTTTTGGCATTGCATTTTTAAAAGAAATTTAACATTACATAGGACTACGATTTAAATTTTTTTTTGTAATATTACATTTTGTAGCTTACTTACTCGTAGGACTACGATGACGAGAGCATGTTCAAAGTCTTTAAGTGGCAGGCGGGGAGGTCTGCTGAAGCGGTTCGCGGACGCCCGAGCACAGTTGTCCCAGCCGTTGTGGTTGGCCGAGCAGATCTGGCAGGAGCTGTTGGAGTACTGGTTAAGCCCAAACTTCAAGGCGGCCTAAGTGAAGAACAAGGCCAACCGGGCGGCCAACTCAGCGGCTGTAGCGACAGTGTACCGCGGGGGATCATCCTTTGTTGGGATGCACAAAGAGAAGATGGTAAGCATCTTATTTTTCTTTCTTTTTTTTTTTTAAGTTTTTTATAGGCACAACTCGGTCATCTTGTTAAACATATAGAGGTCTTCTCCAGGGTATACAAAAGGAAGGATGACGGGCAGTGGAGCAGCCCGAGGGCAGCAAAGGTTGCGAAGGCCGTTCTGTTAATTCTGTTTTTTTTAAAGGTGTAATTAACTTATTTATTATTACTAATCAATTAATCTGTTTTGCAGGAGATGTTCCAGAGGATGATGGAGGAACAACATACCCCGCCAACGGGCGATCAACAATATCCTACGTCATCCTCTCAAAACTCGGTAGCCCTGATCGAGCAATAAATGTGGATTTTGGCAATGGACGACCGGAAGAGTGGCCGTGTATTCGGTCTCAAATCTGAGGTCCAACACACCATTGTTGGAACATCACAACCCAGCTGCTCGTCCGCTGCTCCACCGTACTAGCCACCGGATCCCCAACGCCCAGACTTGGATGCACGCCTCATGAAGATTGAGGAGTTGCTGAAGCATTGGGCGACCACCGAAGCCCCCCTCCATCGGCCCAATCGTCACAACCTCCAGCTGATCTCTCGGCTCCCAACAGTAAGGCTGAAGAGGATGCAGACCCTGCCGACGGGGAGCCCAATCTTAACTAGGGTTGTTTTCTTTTTCTAAATTTTTTAAATTTGTATGTACATTATAAATATAGTTTTTAAATGTAATTTAAATTTGTAGATTATATTGTTATTATCTTTTTGCTAGATAATTTATAAAATATTTCCCATTCAACAAACTCAACAAAAAAAATTATAACTATAAATTAAACAAAACATTATAAAAAATAAATATTATAATAATTAAAATATAAATAGTTTATGAAAAAAATATACTAAGTTTGTAGCCGCTTCTGTAACGATTTTTGTAGTACATTACATTAGCAAAATACCTTGAAGCAATTCCAAAAGCCGTTCCAACAATACCAGAGAGTCGTTCCTATATCTGCTCCTAAAATCGAAACAAAATTAGATATAAGCGACAGATGCTATCCGTTTAAAACCACGTTACTAAAGCACAAACAAAAATCGCTCCAATAGCCGTTACAAACTTAATACAAACATTAACACGTAGTTACAAAAGCCGTGAACAATGGTATCAAAAAAGAGCTACAAAAACCGATATCAATACTATAGAACCCTTACAAAGGAAGTTCAACAGACCGTTCCACTAATAATATACAAGTACAACTAAGTGCGTTACAATGGCCGTTCCAAATTTAGATCAAATAAATTAATTCCAGTGGTTCCAAAATGAGCTCTAGAGCCAATTTCGCCACTTAGTCAATTCTTGTAACGGTGTAACAGGCTGGTACAATATCTGTTACAAATTGGAACGGCTTAGTCAAAAGCCGTTACAATATTTTTTGTAACACCTATTAAAGCAACGGTCACTCTTCCATATCAAAGCCGTTCCAAATTTTATAAATCTGTTCCAAAATCAAAACATGGCCGTTACAAAAACTGCTCCAATAAATTGTTTTTTGTAGTGTATTAGGTGAAACCTGGCAATTTCAAATTTATATTTCATCATTTTGAAGTCGTTTATGCTTTTTTAAATAGTCAATTAGAAAAATTACTTTTCTTTAGAAATTCCCTTAATTAAGTATTTTTAAAAGTGAAATAGATAATGGACTTGTAAAATAAAAATTTAGATTTCTTCTATATTTTTGAATTGATTATGTATGAAAATCCAAAATAAACTAAACTTAATTCTTAAATTAATAGTGAAATACTATTTCATGAAAACTCTTAAATCTAAATTACTTGATTTACAATCCTTTCTCAAGTATATTTTTAGTTTAAATAAGTCAAACAAAATATGCTATCAACTAAAATTAATAACTTAATTTTAATTGTAATACCCCATCCATCATGGATCATAAAATAATAAAAAAATAGTAACACATAAGCCATAGCAGAGAACTCAAGTCTATCCATTGGCGTCCCTTTTCTAGAGTTTTTTATAGTCCAATTTCAGACTGGACTTTGTGGGTTTGGTAGAGAGTCTAGCATCAACCGGGCGTGTTGGCATGGGCTTCACAAATAGTATTAGATCGAATTGCCAAGTAGAACCGAGAACTATGTTGGAGAAAGTGCTGCATGTGCGGAGCTACTTCATGAACCGTTAGGAGCCACCTCTAGAATCTCGATGCCTGGCAGTTCGGTCATGGTTATATCAGGCCGCAATGAGTACGCCGCATTGTGAAGGAGGGATGCAAGTAACATATAAGCTTTTGCATAGATACTCAAGTGCATCCATTGTATACCTTGTCACTGAGTTGTTCATACCCGAATTTTAGGATGCACTCAATGGGTCTGGAGGATATTCTTGCATCCATTCCTATTAATATTCTTTGGTTCAACAAAAACCACTTTATGTAAGGTGATACCTAAAGCATTTTTCGTCGTTGTGGTAGCATGAACCTAAAATATTTTCTGGCGATATACATTTAGATAAAATATCATATATTTAAAGAAAAAATGTCTCACCATAAGAAATTTTGGCCAAGATATTAAGTTCTTGTATTTCAATGCACTATGCCATGTTAGTATATTACACATTGTGGAAACGAATTAGTTAATTGTTTCTCAAACAAATTTATTTGTCATTTGAAACCTAAATTTTACGGAAGACATTGTGGAAGCCACTGGAGTTAACACATTTTTATTTAAAAAAGAGTTGCAAATCATATTCACAAATATTGGAGCTACAAAATGCAAATTTTAACATCGGGTTTCGAATAATTTAAAATCATTGTCTACAACATGATATATAAATTGTACTTTGATAACATTTCTATCCCTGCCCAATGTTTAGAAATTAGGAATAAACCAATCTTAGCAACTACATATCTATCTTTTCATTCTATCAAATTTCAATCAACAACTAATATTAATAAGAATGTTTTGGCTTAGGCAGGCCATGTCTTTATTTCAAATACGTTTACCAGATTATCTTGGAATAACAATGTATTACTAAAGTTCATATTCATTAAGCTAAATAAAGCACGGTGGTGGATATTTAATTGGTGAGCATTAAGAAAAGTGTGTATATGCGAGTTTATATCTTGTATCACCTCCCAAATCGATAAGAAAAAATATATCAAAGGAAAAAAAAAAGATTGTTATATGTTTTTTGTATGTAGCTTCTGGCCTACAAAATCAATTCTCAACAATATTTATGCAAGTTCCTGTTAGAATAGGTGACCAGAAAGCCAATAGGTTTGGCGATTGTAACCTATCCGACAACTTAATGTGAATGTAATATTATTATGTGATGAATATGATGAGTGTTCCTCACCAATGGTACCTTCTTTGTTGCGCTCATCTTACATTTGTTAAAACGGTGTTTAACTTATATCGCAACAAAGCCCACAGACCATGGATAACAACTCATGCAGTTGGGCCACGCATTGGATGGTGGTCATGAAACCAACTGATTAAGAGTTGCGTCTGAAACGTTCCAAGTCGAGGACCTCGAGACAGGGCATCGAGAGTCCTATTGAGACTTGCATCATGAGTCGTGTTCATTGGATGAGTGTCGTGTTTCATCGGCGACAGGCGTGGGACGCCTACACGATCTTGATGGGTTGGTCGACTGGGGTCGAGCTGACTGGACTGACTCGCGGGGATCATCATATGGAAGCCTTGGAGGCTTGGTCGGTATGATTGGATTTCCTCGGTTCCGATAGTACGGGAGTAATCCTCAGACTTGAGGAATCATGGCAGTCACGTGCACAGGACGACTGTATCTTGGATCTGGAGAGAGGTGATCATTCTGTAAGATGATCATTATAAGCCTTGTCCAATGCAGTCAGAATGTGTAGCGAGGACGGTGGATTCTAAGAAGAGGATCCGTCCCCTGTCAGTATGTGACAGAGGTATCTCCTATGCACTCGGAGACACGTTCATGTTGTTTAAAGCTGTGGCCACAGTGGTTGGTCGAACAGGGAATGGTTCCCTGTGTCGACGCAATGAAGCATATGTGGTCTCGAGTATTAAGCATAGATGCCTAGTCAAGGATGGGAACCGACGCCCAATTCCATACCCTAGACTAAAGCCGGGAGACGATAGACGGAAGGATCGTACCCGTACGGAATCGGCGCCTAAATGTTCACGCCAATTCACCTAGTCTCTAGTGCCATGGACCGTTGCTAGACGGCCACCCATGGTAACGGGCCCTTGTGGGACACGGGCCCAAGTCTAGCTGAGGGTAAACCTAAAGGGTCACACACAAATCACCGAGGAGGTTGAGAGATCGACTTGGAGTCAATCTCGAAGGATAAAATAAGTAATTGGATTACTTAAGGGAAAGTCCATTGGATGGACAGGCCGATATTGTATCGGGCTTCCGTTTAATCGGTAAATTGGATTTTCGATTAAATATGGAAAGTTGAGATGTTGAGACGTTGGATCTTTTAATTGGATTAAAAGATCAACGGGAATAATTTAAGTGGACATTAAATTGGATTTAATATTGGGTTCGTCGTAATTGGATTACGATAAAACTCAATCCGTTAAATTATACCCGAGAGAAGAAATAATTCTCCTCTCTTTCAAATTTCGTGCTCTCTCCCTCTCTCACACTTGTGTTCTTCACTTGATTTTGAATCAAGAAGAAGAACAAACAAGAAGAACGTGTGTTTCTTCCGGTGTGGTGTGGATCACCCCTGGAGAATCCATACGTTTGGATTTCGTGAGCATTCCGGAGAAGGAACAATGCAAGTAGCCGGGAGCATACGCTAAACAATCAAAGGTAACGGTTTATTACGCTTTGATTGATTTCATTTATATATCTATGCCCTATGTGCTTAAATATATGTTTTAATATTTACACATCCTACATCGAACGCCCGGTTGAGCACCCAAGGGTACACCGCTTGGGATTCGCGTATTTTGAATTAGATTTAAATTTACGCACTTTTCTCGCTTTCTCACTTCCGCTCGTGGTCCCGGGCGGATCCGCTTGTCCTTCAGTTCCAAGCAAGCAAATAGTGTTAAAGAGTGTATGTATAACCAACCTACGAATTCACATAACATATACTTATATTTCAAGCTTAGAGGAGGAAAGGATGTCTCATTTACTTTCAATTGAAAATGGTGAAATAAAGGTAATATATTGAATCCCTAATTGGTTAAATACTATTTTTGCAACTTATTAACAAGGAAAAAACAACAAAATCTGTACGCTGAGCTCGGTTATGTGAGCTTATCATTACAAAAAAATTAAAAATTTGTCACGGTTTAGAACGACCATTCGAAACTCCGGTCCGAATTGGAACGGTGAATGAAACGGTTGTGGCAGGGTAACCCATTGCTGAAGTCACTGTCGTATTATTCAGAATCGAAACGTATTGGAACGGTAAACTTTTCCTGGTTCGGTGCCAAACTATGTGTGCCGAACAGCAAATCCATTACGTTCCAAAAAGGGAACGAATATATTTTGGCATTCCATTTGAAATGCATATGTGGAACTTGGAACAGTTCTTTGACCTAAGAACAGTACCGTTCCTAACCGTGTTTCAAAGACCGCGACACGTTGGAACGCATGGTTGATTGTTCCAAAATGTAGTGCTAAATGAGACTATTTTATTCCTTATGTGTACAATGTAATGCAATGATCGTTCCAAAATGTGGGTCGTTTGAAAGCGAAGTGTGAGTTCTAACAACCGTTCCAACATGTGTTAGGAACGGTCCCTGCACATAATAGATTATGTATTCTGATTAGTATTCCAAACATGCTTCAATGGCTATATTTTAACGGTTAGCTTACAGTTTGTGTTTCCGTTCCTGAGCCAGTTTCTAATGCTAAAGAAACGGCTTTATTTCAACGGCTAGTTTAGGTGTTCCAAATAGTATTCCAATGCCCGTCCAATATTTTATAGTTTTTCTATATATATATCCCCTTTAGTTTCATTGTTCTTCTTACTCTCTCTCCAATTCATTTCTTCCAACTCTCTCTCTTGAGTTTTTATAATAAAATCAAAAATATCAACAATCTCTGCTAAATTTGCATTGATCTTTAAAGGTGTTTTGTTCAGCTAACAAGTTGAAACCCTTTAATGGTTGTATACATATATATATATATATATATATAAATTTGTTCAGCTTATTTAATTATTGTTGTGAATTGCTTGTGTACTGGACTAATCATATTAAGAAAGTTGATGAGATGGATGTATGATCAAAACCTGCTGGGTGTGACGTTGGAGTTTGAGGATGGTGTTACAGCATTTCAAGAATGGGCCCAATCTCAGTGTGTATATATGTCGGGGAGAAGATTAAGTGTCCGTGCCGAAAGTAAAAAAATGAACGGTTCAAAACATTGGACGAGGTAAATTTCAACTCGTGTATGAAAGGGTTTACACCGGAGTATTATAATTGGACTTCGCATGGTGAGGAGACGCTGTAGGAATACTTTGATGCATTGACAGCGCCCCTTGTTCAATAGTAGCAAACGCCAATAGTTCAGGAGGAGGGTAGTTCACATTAGGGCGATACGACTCAGATGGATTGGGCACAGATGATGATTTTTTATGCCACCGGGCATCTATCTGGTCTTCTTATAACCAAGAGGGACTGACTAATAATGGAACTCAGATTGTCCTTCTGATGTCAGTCCTAGTTCATATTACGGTGAGGGGCCCTGTGATTATATGTCTGGGATGTCAGACCGTTTTTCTGATGTAGTTCATGCTGCCGACCAACCGTTGTGGAACGGCTGCACTCAGTCTTAGTTATTGTTAATTACTAGTTTGGTGAATATCAAGGTCGAAGGGGGTTTTTCTGAGCGAACATATGATGAATTGTGCTAGTGCGCTGATCATATAATGCCACGTGATCACACTTTTCCCCTCGATTATTACAATACGAAGAAATTGATAAGAGACTTGGGTTTACTAATTGAGAAGATTGATATATGTAAAAATGGCTGCATGTGGTACTGGAAGGACGACATTAATCTGGAATATGGCATGTTTTTTGGAGAGGCTAGGTACAAGCCCACCAGGGAAAGAAATCCTAGATGCAAGAAGTCGCCGTATGCCATTCTTAGGTATCTACCTCTTACCCCTCGGCTGCAGAGGTTGTATGCGTCGGAGGTCACTGCGAGCGCATGATGTGGCATGCCAGGCATCAGAGAGAGGAGGGATCAATTTGTCATCCGTTCGATGCAGAGGCTTGGAAGCATTTCGACCGGACATATCTAGATTTTGCAGCTGAGCCTCATAATGTTAGACCAAGGCTGTGCACAAATGGGTCTGCACTGCACGGGCAGTATCGTAAAACTTACTCATATGGGCCCGTGATACTTACACCATACAATCTCCAATCGGGACTGTGCATGAAGTCTGAGTATATGTTTCTGAAGATGGTGGCCCCTGGCCCATCCAATCCCAAATGTCTTGTCGATGTCTACGTAGAGACGTTGATCAAGGAGTTGCAAAATTTATGGCATGTGGGTGTACGTACGCAAGACAATGCGACAAACCAGGCATTCATGATGCAGGCCGCATTGATGTGGAGAGTGAACGACCTACCTGCCTATGGGATGGCATCTGGATGGAGTACCGCGGTGTTGTAGGGTGTCCAGTTTGTATGGAGGATACACGGGCATTCTATTTACAGCACGGTTAGAAGGCATGCTATTTTAACTGCCATAGGCAGTTCCTCCCACTAGACCATCCTTATCGCAAGAACAAGAAAGCTTTTACTAAAAATTGAATGGGAAGGAAGGTTGCACGTCCAAGGCTGACTGGAGAGCAGATCCAAACCCGTGTCAATGCGTTTAGTGTTTGCAGTCGAAGAACCGCTGAGTGAACCGGAAGGCCATGGTGTCGACCATAAGTGGACGAAGAAAAACATCTTTTGGGAGCTTGAATACTGGGGGGACGCATCTGATATGACACAATCTTGATGTCATACACATTGAGAAGAATGTGTTCGACAATATATTCAATACTGTGATGGACATAAAGGGAAAAACAAAGGACAATCTGAATGCACCGAAAGATCTAAAGATATTTGTAATCGGCTGGAGCTTGAGGTGGATGAAAGGAGACCGAACATGATGCCCAAAGTTGTATATACACTGACGAAGGATCAGAAGAAGAGGATATATGAGTGGATTCGTTGTCTTAGGTTTCCTGATGGGTACGCATCTAACTTGCCCGTTGCGTCGACATGAAGGAGCTAAGGATGCACGGCATGAAGAGCCATGATTGTCATGTATTCATGCAGAAGTTGATTACGATTGCCTTCGGTGAAATGCTTCCTGAGCCGTGTGGGGGGCCTTGATGGAGGTGAGCCTTCTACTCCAGATCCTATGCTCAACCACGCTAGATATCAACAAGGTTAAAGAATTTGAAGATAGCGTAGCCGTCATCATGTGCAACCTCAAGAAAATATTTCCTCCTTTTTTTGACTCAATGGAGCACCTAATTGTTCACCTTCCATATGAGGCGCGCGTTGGGGGCCTGTGCAATACAGGTGTATGTACCTATTTGAGAGGTAACTACACCAGAAAATTTACAATTTTATATATATATAATATTTTTCTATTATTCGCATTTTAATAAATATCCGTACGAATAGATTCCTCCGCGATTTGAAGAAGAAGGTGAAAAACAAAGCACATGTTGAGGCGTCAATTGTAGAGGCATACATTGTTGAAGAGTAGGGTTTTTCTCTTCCCACTACTTCGAACTGCACATTCTTTGCAAGCGAAATAGACCCGGCCGAAACGATGATCTCACGAGCAACGACGATCGATTGGTGCGGTCCATTTTAAATCACCCGGTCTAAGTAAGTGGAGCCTCGAAGAAGAGGTGGCTGAGTGGTAAGGAACTTCATATAATCGAGACATACGTGTTGTGTAATTATAATGTATATATATATGTATCTCTTTGATTATTTCAGTTTGAACGTGTATATTTATAATTATCACTGTTCCTGATGCAGGTCATTTTTGAATGAATTATACGAGCAACACCATTCGGAGGATCCATTACTTGATCAACTAGTGGCAACTCTATTCCAGGATTGGTTCAAGCGTCGTGTAAGTGTCACTTTCTTAGAAATTATGACAATCTGCTCAATTTCTTATAAACTATTACAATTTCTATGTGAATTGTAGGTGAAACCCGAATTGAATCACACTGACAACAAATTGTTGGGTCCCTAGAGAAGAAGTTACGACGTTCCCGTCTTACTTCGTGAATGGCTTCAATTTCCACGTCACAAAGTCGGGAAGTCAACAATGAATTGTGGTGTTTGTATCAAAAGCTCATCATATACAGACACAGATCCTGACTTCTATGGGATACTGGAAGAGATAATTCAATTAGATTACCCCCTTATTCCGGACATGCACATTGTATTGTTCAATTGTTGTTGGGTTGATCGGGTTAGAGGCATGAAGATACACCCTTGTTATCACATCATTGATGTCAATTTTAAAAAGCTCTACCAAAAGAATAAACCATTCATACTGGCCCAACAAGCAGTACAAGTCTACTAGGCAGATTTCCATGAAGAGAGACAAAGTCAACTAGAAAGTTGTTTGCAAACTCAAAGCTTGAAGCAATCGATGACTCGCGATGGACTGAGGTATCCTATCAGATGGATGAAGTCGTACCTACTCCATATGTTAGTACAGACAATCAAACGTACGAACTTCATGATCCAGCTGGTATACAGTTTGTCGTTGAGCTATCCATGTCACAACATGGAGCAGGTACATCCCGCTCGCCAACTGGTGATTCCAATCATCAAAATGACGAAGATAGCTTTGATGAGGCTGAAATCGAGGAAGAGACTTATTGAGCGTTCAGTGCTTAGTTATCTTTTAAATGTGTAACAAAAAAACCTTAATTTAAATATTGTATTAATTCGTATTTTTTTATAAAATAATAAACTTTAGAACTGTGTATTAATTTTTTATATACCTTAGCGTAAACATTGTATTAATTTTGTTATAAAATAATATAACAAAATAAAATTTAAAAATTTGAACGGTCAATATATATTACGATCGTTCCTATGTCAGTTACAAGTTTTCACTTAGGTGGCCAATGAAAAAATAAATGGAAAATTTGAACTTGGAACGGTCCCATCATTTGAATGACCGTTCCTATCACAGTTACAAGTTTTCAATTAGGTGGCCAATGAAAAAATAGGTGGGAAATTTGAACTTGGAACTGTCCCATCATTTCAATGACTGTTCCAATTATAGGTCCAAATTTTCGATTTGGTGTCTTCTGAAAAATGGGTGGAAAAAACACATTTTGGAGCGGTTACTTTATATTACGACCGTTCCTAATTTAACTTTGAACAGACTATTCCTATATGTAACCACGAATTGTTCCTACTTTAATATTCTAATAAACCGTTCCTAAGTTTATAGAAAACTACTCCAAATTGTGTTACTGGAATGTGTATTTTACCTAATTGTGACGATATCTCAACATCCGTGAGCCGGATTGACACCATTTTTAAACACATACAAGATTACGAATAAGATTTCTTATCTAACAGTTCGCTTTTTATTGAGATGGCCAGATTGAAGGATGCAATGGTTCTCATGACGATGAATACTGATCGAAAACGATATCTCGATATCCGCACACCCAAAATTTTCAAAACTATATATAATGTATTCTTTTCTTGTGTGTCAAATCATATCAAACGGTCTGATTGGAATTTTGACAGTCTGATTAGGCGATGCAATACAACAATACAAGACGCTAGTTGAATTTGTGAAATACTAACAAAATTAAATATAAAAATATACTTCATATTGTGAACATGTGTCTAATTTTTGAAAATTATTTTATATTTTCAAATTCGTTAAACGGCCTGTATACCTTTGTTCGCTCATACACGTGTTTAGAATGTTTTTTTCTTAATTTTTATTTATTATCTAGGAAGATAAAATATTATTTGCAATACAAATAGGAACAATCTATGACGGAAATAGGAACGATCACCACTTACAGTACACCAAACGATGCCGTTTTTGTATTTAGGAACGATACCAGTAACAGTTTAACTATTAAATGACCGTTCCTATTAGTTTAATTATCAGTACAAGATACTAAAGCGATATCATTTTCAACTCAAAATGACGTCATATATTGACATTGGGACTGAGCATTGGAGCGATCATAGAAAAATATGACCGTTCCAACATTCTAATATAAATTGGTCCCTTAGCAGATTTTACCTCACTTTTCCTAACTCTCTCTCTCTCTAACCCTTCTGCCTCCGCCGCCTTTGCCATCGCCATCGCTGCTGCCATATGCCTCTGCCTCCTGCCTCCGCTATCCGCCTCAGCTATCCGTCGGCGCCATCTTCATCCGCCGTCCGCTGCCGCTAGTGCCTCTGCCATCCGCCTTCGTCGTACACCTCCGCCATCTGCATCCGCCGCCGCCGCCGCCTCCACCTCAACCACCGTCAATGTTCGCCACCTCCACCTCCACCACATTAGTACTCCATTTATTTCTGTTAAGAAAAATGTATAATTTTTGTACTTTTGTGTTTCTTTTTCTGTAAATTTCTGAAAATGTATAATTAGTGTGTTGGAATTTCTGTAATTTCTGTAAGTTAGTGTGTCGGAATTGTTGTAATTTTGTTAATATGTTGGAATTTTTTTAATTTTGTTAATGAGTTGGAATTTCTCTAAATTTTGTTAGTGTTTCTCTAATTTCTGTAATTAAATGTAAATGTAGTATTAATAAGAATGTTTCGGTTTAGGCAAGCCATGTCTTAATTTCAAGTACGTTTACCCGGTCATCTAGGAATAACAATGTATTGCTAAAGTTTATATTGATTAAGCTAAATAAAGCACAACGGTGCAATATTTAATTGGTGAGCATTAAGTAAAGTGTGCATATGTGTGCTTATATCTTGTATCAGCTCCCAAATCGATAAGAACAAATATATCAAATGAAAAAGAATGTTTATATGTTCTTCGTATGTAACTTCAGGCCTACATAATCAATTGTCAACAATATTTATGCAAGTTTCAAGCAAGCAAATAGTGTTAAAGAGTTTATTTATAACAAAACCTACAAATTCACATAACCTATACTTATATTTCAAGCTTAGAGGAGGAAGGGATGTCTCATTTACTTTCAATTGAAAATGGTGAATAAAGGTCATATATTGAATCCCATATTGGTTAAAGACTAATTTTGCAACATATTAATAAGGGAAAAAACAACAACATCTGTATGCCGAGCTCAGTTGCGTGAGCTTATAACCCAAGGGGGGGCATCAAAGTGGTTGAACATTGAGCTGACCCAACTAGCTGGGCCACTGGTTGCTAAATGATGGCTTTCCCGTTCAAATCGAGGAGCTTGGGCCATGCAGTCCACACGAAGGTATGGACTACTTGGCTCCTAAATTGGATGGCACTGCATTAGGCTGGCTTCACAAAGCAGTGAAAATCCCCCCTCTTTGTAGTGGAAGAATAACAAATCAGTGCTTCCTTGGTCATTAAAGCTAGATGGGTGGGTCCTAATTGAACAATCACTTTTTCTCCTTATTTTTTGTTCACACTGTGGATTAGTTAAATCTTATAATAATGAATTATAAATTTAATCAAACACCTAATTGGTTTGTGAGCTAATAACAAGTTAGAAGTCAATATATAAAAGGTTTAGTTGGTCTTTGCTTATTTTTGATGCATCTTGAAGAAGTTTCTTTACTATATCTTAAAATCTATTTGATAATTCCCTTCCTTTTTTTTTGGCATTTGTTTATTTTACTATAGAAGCCCTTATGGTTCTTGGAACTGTTGTGATACATTTAATTTCTGTATATAATTCAATTTTTTTTGCAGCAATTAAGACTTTTCATGTGTAATAATAAGAGGATCGGATATACTTGTAATTATATAAGAAATTTTATCCTACAAAAAAACAAATGATAATGGTGAATACGAATAAGTGTTTTTCCCCACCACGTGTTTGATCATGATTTTGCCTAACTTAATATAATAATTTAATTATGTAAAAAAATTTTGACATTTTATTAGGTGAAATAAAGCACTTTCAAATTTATACTTCATACTTTTGTAGTCATTTATGCTTTTTTAATATTTAGTTAGCAAAATTACTTTTCTTTAGACATTCACTTAATTAAGTATCTCAAAAAGTGAAATAGATAAAGAAGTTGTACAATAAAATTTTTGATTTATTCTATATTTCTGTATTGATTATACACGAAAAACCGAAAAACAAAACTTAAATTCTTAAAAAATAGTTAAATACAGTTTCATGAATATCCTAAAATCTAAATTACTTGATTTACAATGTTTTCCAAACATATTTTCAATATAAATAAGTTAAACATAATATGTTATCACATAAAGTTAATAATTTAATTTTAAATGTAATACGCCATCCCTCATGGATCATAAATTGATAAAATAAGTAACGCATAAGTTGTAGCAGAGAAGTCGAGTCTGTCCATTAGCGGCCATTTCCAGGGTGTTGTTCATAGCCGAATTTTAGATTGGACTCTGTGGGTTTGGTATAGATTCTCTCATCAACTGGACTTGTTGCAATGGATCATGAGAAATAATATTAGATCTAATTTCCAAGTAGAACCAAGAAATTTGTGGCAGAAAGTGCTGCATGTGTCGAGCTACTTCTTGAATCCTTAGGAGCCACCTCTAGGATATCCATGCCTGGCGACCGATCATGGGTTATATCATGCTGCAACGAGTACATCGCATTCAGAAGGAGGTATGATTGTACTACCTTATCCTATGCAGTTTACAAACTGATAATGTAAGTAACATATAAGATTTTGCAAAGACCTCAAGAGCATCCAATGTATCCCTTGTGGTTGAGTTGTTCATACCCGAATTTCAGGATGCAGTCAATGGGTTTGAAGGATATTCTTGCATCCAATACTATTAATATTCTTTGGTTAAAAAAAACCACTTTACGTAAGATGATACCTGAAGAATTTTTCGCCATTGTGGTAGCATGAACCTAAAATATTTTCAGGCGATATACATTTGGATAAATATTATATAGTGAAAGAAAAAACGTCTCACCATATGAAATTTTGGCCAACATATTAAGTTCTTGTATTTCAATGCACTATGCCTTCTTAGTATATGACACATTATGGAAACGAATTAGTTAATTATTTCTCAAACTAATTTTATTGTCATTTGAAACCTAAATTTTACAGAAGACATTGTGGAAGCCACTGGAGTTAACACATTTTTATATGAGAAAGAGTTGCGAATAATATTCACCAATATTTGAGCTACAAAATGCAATTTTAACTTCAGGTTTCAAATAATTGAAAATCATTGGGTACAACATGATCTATAAATTGTACCTCCATAACATTTCTATCCCTGCTCAATGTTTAGAAATTAGGAATAAACCAATCTTAGCAACTGCATGTCTATCTTTTCATTCTATCAAATTTCAATCAACAACTAGTATTAATAAGAATGTTTCGGCTTAGGCAAGCCATATCTTTATTTCAATTACGTTTACCAGGTTATCTGGGAATAACAATGTACTGCTAAATTTCATATTCATTAAGCTAAATAAAGCACAGCATTAAGAAAGTGTGTATATGCGTATTTATATCTTGTATCAGCTCCCAAATTGTTACGAACAAATATATCGAATGAAGAAAAAAGAGATTGTTATATGTTTTTTGTATGTAGCTTCAGCCCTATAAAATCAATTCTCAAAAATATTTATGCATGTTCCAAGCAAGCAAATAATGTTAAAGAGTTGATGTATAACAAAACCTACAAATTCATATAACGTATACTTATATTTCAAGCTTTGAGGAGGAAGGTATGTCTCATTTACTTTCAATTGAAAGTGGTGAAATAAAGGTAATATATGGAATCCCACATTGGTTAAATACTAATCTTGCAACTTATTAATAAGGAAAAAATAAATAAAATCTATATGCCGAGTTCGGTTGCGTGAGCTTATAACCCAAGTGGGGGCATCAAAGTGGTTGAACATTGAGCTGACCTAACTAGCTGGGCCACTGGTTGTTAAATGCTGGCTTGCCCGGTCAAGCAAGGAACTTGGGCCATGCAGTCCACACGAAGGTATGGACTACTTGGCTCCTAAAGTGGAGGGCACCGCGTCAGGCTGGCTTCACAGAGCAGCAAAAACCTCCCCCTCTTTGTAGTGGAAGGATAACAGATCAGTGCTTCCTTGGTTTACTAAAGCTAGATGGGTGGGTCCTAATTGAACGATCACTTTTTCTCCTTATTTTTTGTTCAGACTGTGGATTAATTGAATCTTTTAATAATGAATTATTAATTTAATCAAATACCTAATTGGATTGTGAGCTAATCAAAATTTAGAAGTCAAAATATATCATATATTTAGTTGAATCATTCCTTTTATTTTACGTATCTTGTTGAAGCAGTTTCTTTGTAATATCTTAATATCTATTTGAAAATTCTTTCATTGGTTTTTTTGGCATTTTTCTATTATGCTATAAAAGTCCATATGGTTCTTGGAACTGTTGTGATACATTTAATTTCTGTATATAATTCAATTTGTAAAAATTAAGACTTTTCATGTGTAATAATCAGTAGATCAGATATACTTGTAATTATATAAGAAATTTTATCCTACAAAAAAAAAGGTGATAATGGTGAATACTTATACGTCTTTTTCCCCACCGCGTGTTTGATCAAGATTTTTCCTAACTTAATATAATAATCTAATTACGTAAATTTTTATAACATTTTATTAGGTTAAATAAAGCACTTTCAAATTTATATTTCATCCTTTTGCAGTCATTTATGCTTTTTTAATATCTAATTAGAAAAATTAATTTTCTTTAGACATTCACTTAATTAAGTATCTCAAAAAGTGAAATAGATAAAGGACTTGTAAAACTAAAATTTTGATTTCTTCTATATTTTTGTATGGATTATACATGAAATCCGTAAAACAAAACTTAAATTCTTAAAAAATAGAGAAATACAGTTTCATGAATATCCTGAAATCTAAATTACTTGATTTACAATTCTTTTCCAAGAATATGTTCAATATAAATAAGTTAAACACAATATGTTATCACATAAAGTTAATAATTTAATTTTAAATGTAATACCCCATCTCTCATGGATCATAAATTGATAAAATAAGTAACACATAAGTTCTGGCAGAGAACTCGAGTTCGTCGATTGGCATCCATTTCCACAGTGTTGTTCATAGCCAAATTTTAGATTGGACTCTGTGGGTATGGTATAGATTCTCGCATCAACCGGACTTGTTGCCATGGAGCATGAGAAATAGTATTACATCGAATTTCCAAGTAGAACCGAGAACTTTGTGGGAGAAAGTGTTGCATGTATCTAGCTCCTTCTTGAATCTTTAGGAGCCACCTCCAGGATCTCCATGCCTGGCTACCGATCATGGGTTATCTCATGCTGCAACGAGTACGTCACATTCTGAAGGAGGGACGATTGTACTACCTCATCCTATCCAGTTTACAAACTAATAATATAAGTAACATATAAGTTTTTTCAAATAACTCAAGTGCATCCATTGTATCCTTTGTTGTTGAGTTTGTTCATACCCGAATTTCAGGATGAAATCAATGGGTCTGAAGGATATTCTTGCATCCAATACTATTAATATTATTTGGTTAAAAAAAACCACTTTATGTAAGATGATACCTAAAGCATTTTTTGCCATTGCGGTAGCATGAACCTAAAATATTTTCTGGCAATAAACATTTGGATAATAGTTATATATTGAATGAAAAAATGTCTCAACATAAGAAATTTTGTCCAACATAATAAATTCTTGTATTTCAATGCACTATGCGTTGTTAGTATATGAGACATTGTGGAAATGAATTAGTTAATTGTTTCTCAACTAACTTAATTGTCATTTGAAACCTAAATTTTACATAAGACATTGTGGAAGCCACTGGAGTTAACACATTTTTATTTGAGAAAGAGTTGTGAATCATATTCACCAATATTAGAGCTACAGAATGCAAATTTTAACTTCGGGTTTCAAATTAAAATCATTGTCTACAACATGATCTATAAATTGTACCTCGATAACATTTTTAAGCTAAAGTGTATTGCTAAAGGTCATATTCATTAAGCTAATAGAGCAGAGTGGTGCAATATTTAATTGGTGAGCATTAAGAAAAGTGCGTATATGTGTGCGTATATCTTGTATAAACTTCCAAATCGATAAGAACAAATATATCGAATGAAAAAACAATGATTGTTATATGTTTTTTGTATGTAGCTTCAGGCCTACAAAATCAATTCTCAAGAATATTTATGCAAGTTTCAGGCAAGAAAATAATGTTAAAGAGTTGATGTATATCAAAACCTACGAATTCATATAACATATAATTATATTTCAAGCTTAGAGGAGGAAGGGATGTCTCATTTACTTTCAATTTAATTGGTGAAATAAAGGTAATATATTGAATCCCACATTGATTCAATACTGATTTTGCAACTTATTAATAAGGGAAAAAACAACAAAATGTGTATGCCAAGCTCGGTTGCGAGAGCTTATAACCTAGTGGGGCATCAAAGTGGTTGAACATTGAGCTGACCCAACTAGCTGGGCCACTGGTTGCTAAATGCTGGCTTGCCTGTTCCAAGCGAAGAGCTTGGGCCATGCAGTCCGCACGGAAGTATGGACTACTTGGCTCCTAAAGTGGAGGGCACCGCGTCAGGCTGGCATCACAGAGCAGCGAAAACCTCCCGCTCTTTGTAGTAGAATGATAACAGATCAGTGCTTCCTTGGTTCACTAAAGCTAGATGGGTGGCTCCTAATTGAACAATCACTTTTTCTCCTTATTATTTGTTCAGACAGTGGATTGATTGAATGTTTTAATAATGAATTATTAATTTAATCAAACAACTAATTGGATTCTAAGCTAATCAAAATGTAGAAGTCAATATATAGTAGGTTTAGTTGGTCTTTTCTTAATCTTATGTATCTTGTTGAAACAGTTTTTTCATTATATCTTAATATCTATTTGAAAATTCCTTCATTGTTTTGTTTGGCATTTGTCTATTTTGCTATAAAAGTTCATATGTAACAGATCAGTGCTTCCTTGGTTCACTAAAGCTAGATAGGTGGCTCCTAATTGAACAATCACTTTTTCTCCTTATTTTTTGTTCAGACTGTGGATTAATTTAATCTTTTAATAATGAATTATTAATTTAATTAAACACCTAACTGGAATGTGAGCTAATCAAAATGTAGAAGTCAATATATAATAGGTTTAGTTGGTCTTTTCTTAATTTTATGTATCTTGTTGAAGCAGTTTATTTGTTATATCTTAATATCTATTTGAAAATTCCTTCATTGTTCTTTTTCGGCATTTGTGTATTTTGCTATAAAACTTCATATGGTTCTTGGGACTGTTGTGATACATTTAATTTCTATATGTAATTCACTTTGCAGCAGTTGAGACTTTTCATGTGTAATAATCAGTGGATCCGATATACGTAAAATTATATAACAAAAATTTATCCTACAAAAAAAAAAAGATGTTAATGGTGAATACTAATAAGTCATTTTCCCCACCATGTGTTTGATCAAGATTTATCCACCTTAATATAATAATCTAATTACGTGAACTTTTTTTGACATTTTATTAGGTGAAATAAAGCACTTTCAAATTTATATTTCATCGTTTTGCAGTCATTTATGCTCTTTTAATATTTAATTAGCAAAATTACTTTTCTTTAGACATTCACATAATTAAGTATCTTCAAAAGTGAAATAAATAAAGGACTTGTAAAATAAAAATTTTTATTTCTTCTATATTTTTGTATTGATTATACATGAAAAACTGAAAAATAAAACTTAAATTCTTAAAAAATAGTGAAATACAGTTTGATGAATATCCTGAAATCTAAATTACGTGATTTATAATTCTTTTCCAAACATATTTTCAATATAAATAAGTTAAACACGATATGTTATCACAAAAAGTCAATAATACCCCATCCCTCATGGATCATAAATTTACAAAATAAGTAACACATAAGTTATGGCAAAGAACATGAGTCTGTCCATTGGTGTCCATTTCCAGGGTGTTCTTCATAGCCAAATTTTAGATTGGACTTTGTGGGTTTGGTATAGATGCTCGCATCAACCGGACTTGTTGCCATGAAGCATGAGAAACAGTATTAGATCTAATTTCCAAGTAGAACCGAGAACTTTGTGGGAGAAAGTGTGGCATGTGTCGAGCTACTTCTTGAATCTCTAGGAGCCACCTCTAGGATCTCCATGTTTGGCGACCGATCATGGGTTATATCATGCTACAACGAGTACGTCGCATTCTAAAGGAGGGACGATTGTACTATCTAATCCTATCCAGTTTACAAACTGATAATATAAGTGACATATAAGTTTTTGCAAAGAAGTAGTGCATCCATTGTATCCCTTGTTGTTGAGTTGTTCATACCTGAATTTCACGATGCAGTCAATGGGTCTGAAGGATATTCTTGCATCCAATACTATTAATATTCTTTGGTTAAAAAAAACCACTTTATGTAAGATGATACCTAAAGCATTTTTTGCCATTGTGGTAGAATGAACCTAAAATATTTTCTGGCGATATATATTTGGATAAATATTATATATTGAAAGAAAAAATGTCTAACCATAAGAAATTTTGGTCAACATATAAAGTTCTTGTATTTCAATGCACTATGCCTTGTTAGTATATGACACATTGTGGAAACGAATTAGTTAATTGTTTCTCAAACTAATTTAATTGTCATTTCAAACCTAAAGTTTACAGAAGACATTGTGGAAGCCACTGGAGTTAACACATTTTTATTTGGGAAAGAGTTGTGAATCATATTCACCAATATTAGCGCTACAGAATGCAAGTTTTAACTTCGGGTTTCAAATGATTTAAAATCATTGTCCACAACATGATCTATAAATTGTACCTCGATAACATTTCTATCGCTACCCAAAGTTTAGAAATTAGGAATAAACCAATCTTAGCAACTGTATGTCTATCTTTTCATTCTATCGAATTTCAATCAACAACTAATATATTAATAAGAATGTTTCGGCTTAGGCAAGCCATGTCTTTATTTCAATTACATTTACCAGGTTATTTGGGAATAACAGTGTATTGCTAAAGTTCATATTCATTAAGCTAAATAAAGCACAGTTGTGCAATATTTAATCAGTGAGCATTAAGAAAAGTGCGTAAATGCGTGCTTATATCTTGTATCAATTCCCAAACCGATAAGAACAAATATAATGAACATAAAAACAAAGATTATTATATGTTTTTGTATGTAGCTTCAGGCGTACAAAATCAATTCTCAAAAATATTTATGCAAGTTCCAAACAAGCAAATAATGTAAAGGAGTTGATGTATAACAAAACCTACGATTCATATAACGTATACTTATATCTCAAGCTTAGAGGAGGAAGGGATGTCTCATTTACTTTCAATTGAAAGTGGTATAAAGGTAATGTATTGAATCCCACATTGGTTAAATACTAATTTTGCTACTAATTAATAAGGAAAAAAACAAAAAAATATGTATGCCGAGCTCGGTTGCGTGAGCTTATAACCAAAGTGGGGGCATCAAAATGGTTGAACATTGAGCTGACCCAACTAACTGGGCCACTGGTTGCGAAATGCTGGCTTGCCCGTTCCAAGCGAGGAGCTTGGGCCATGCAGTCCCCACGAAGGTATGGACTACTTGGCTCCTAAAGTGGAGGGCACCGCGTCAGGCTGGCATCACAGAGCAGCGAAAACCTCCCGCTCTTTGTAGTGGAAGGATAACAGATCAGTGCTTCTGTGGTTCACTAAAGCTAGATGGGAGGGTCCTAATTGAACAATCACTTTTTCTCCTTATTGTTTGTTCAAACTGTGGATTAATTGAATCTTTTAATAATAAATTATTAATTTAATCAAACAACTAATTGGATTCTAAGCTAATCAAAATGTAGAAGTCAATATATAATGGGTTTAGTTGGTCTTTTCTTAAGTTTGTGTATCTTGTTGAAGCAGTTTCTTCATTATATGTTAATATCTATTTGAAAATTCCTTCATTGTTTTGTTTCGCATTTGTCCATTTTTCTATAAAAGTTCATATGTAACAGATCAGTGCTTCCTTGGTTCACTAAAGCTAGATGGGTGGCTCCTAATTGAACAATCACTTTTTCTCCTTATTTTTTGTTGAGACTGTGGATTAATTGAATCTTTTAATAATGAATTATTAATTTAATTAAACACCTAATTGGAATGTGAGCTAATCAAAATGTAGAAGTCAATATATAATAGGTTTAGTTGGTCTTTTCTTAATTTTATGTATCTTGTTGAAGCAGTTTATTTGTTATATCTTAATATCTATTTGAAAACTCCTTCATTGTTTTTTTTCGGCATTTGTGTATTTTGCTGTAAAAGTTCATATGGTTCTTGAAACTGTTGTGATACATTTAATTTATATATGTAATTCACTTTGCAGCAGTTAAGACTTTTCATGTGTAATAATCAGTGGATCCGATATACGTGAAATTATATAACAAAATTTTATCCTACAAAAAAAAAGTTGTTAACGGTTAATACTTATAAGTCTTTTTCCCCACCACGTGTTTGATCAAGATTTATCCCAACTTAATATAATAATCTAATTACGTAAACGTTTTTTGACATTTTATTAGGTGAAATAAAGCACTTTCAAATTTATATTTCATCCTTTTGCAGTCATTTATGCTTTTTTAATATTTAATTAGCAAAATTACTTTTCTTTAGACATTCACTTAATTAAGTATCTTCAAAAGTGAAATAGATAAATGACTTGTAAAATAAAAATTTTGATTTCTTCTATATTTTTGTATCGATTATACATGAAAATCTGAAAAACAAAACTTAAATTCTTAAAAAATAGTGAAATACAGTTTGATGAATATCCTGAAATCTAAATTATGTGATTTACAATTCTTTTTCAAATATATTTTCAATATAAATAAGTTAAACACAGTATGTTATCACAGAAAGTCAATAATTTAATTTTAAATGTAATACCCCATCCCTCATGGATCATAAATTTATAAAAGAAGTAACACATAAGTTGTGGCAAAGAACTCGAGTCTGTCCATTGGCGTCTATTTCCAGGGTGTTGATCATAGCCAAATTTTAGATTGGACTTTGTGGGTTTGGTATAGATGCTTGCATCAATCGGACTTGTTGCCACGAAGCATGAGAAACAGTATTAGATCTAATTTCCAAGTAGAACAGAGAACTTTGTTGCAGAATGTGTGGCATGTGTCGAGCTACTTCTTGAATCTCTAGGAGCCACCTCTAGGATCTCCATGTTTGGCACCCGATCATGGGTTATATCATGCTGAACCGAGTACGTCGCATTCTGAAGGAGGGACGATTGTACTATCTAATCCTATCCAGTTTACAAACTGATAATATAAGTGACATATAAGTTTTTGCAATGAACTAGTGCATCCATTGTATCCCTTGTTGTTGAGTTGTTCATACCCGAATTTCAGGATGCAGTCAATGGGTCTGAAGGATATTCTTGCATCCAATACTATTAGTATTCTTTGGTTAAAAAAAGCCACTTTATGTAAGATGTTACCTAAATCATTTTTCGCCATTGTGGTAGCATGAACCTAAAATATTTTCTGTCGATATACATTTGGATAAATATTATATATGGAAAGAAAAAATGTCTAACCATAAGAAATTTTGACAAACATATTAAGTTCTTGTATTTCAATGCACTATGCGTTGTGAGTATATGAGACATTGTGGAAATGAATTAGTTAATGTTTCTCAAACTAATTTAATTATCATTTGAAACCTAAATTTTTCAGAAGACATTGTGGAAGCCACTGGAGTTAACACATTTTTATTTGAGAAAGAGTTGTGAATCATATTCACCAATATTAGAGCTACAGAATGCAAATTTTAACTTCGGGTTTCAAATAATTTAAAATCATTGTCTACAACATGATCTATAAATTGTACCTCGATAACATTTTTATCGCTACCCAATCTTTAGAAATTAGGAATAAACCAATCTTAGCAACTGCATGTCTATCCTTTCATTCTATTGAATTTCAATCAACAACTAATATATTAATAAGAATGTTTCGGCTTAGGCAAGCCATGTCTTTATTCAATTACGCTTACCAGGTCATCTGGGAATAACAGTGTATTGCTAAAGTTCTTATTCATTAAGCTAAATAAAGCACAGTGGTGCAATATTTAATTTGTGAGCATTAACAAAAGTCCGTATATGTGTGCTTATATCTTGTATCAACTCCCAAATCGATAAGAACAAATATAACGAATGTAAAAACAAAGATTGTTATATGTTTTCTATATGTAGCTGTAGGCCTACAAAATCAATTCTTAAAAATATATATGCAAGTTCCAAGCAAGCAAATAATGTTAAAGAGTTGATGTATAACAAAATCTATGAATTCATATAACGTATTCTTATATTTCAAGCTTAGAGGAGGAAGGGATGTCTCATTTACTTTCAATTGAAAGTGGTGAAATAAAGGGAATATATTGAATCCCTCATTGGTTAAATACTAATTTTGCTACTTATTAATAAGGAGAAAAATAACAAAATTTGTATGCCGAGCTCAGTTGTGTGAGCTTATAACCCAAGTGGGGGTATCAAAGTGGTTGAACATTGAGATGACCCAACTAGTTGGGTCACTGGTTGCTAAATGCTGGCTTGCCCGTTCCAAGCGAGGAGCTTCGGCCATGCAGTCCACACGAAGGTATGGACTACTTGGCTCCTAAAGTGGAGGGCACCGCATCAGGCTAACTTCACAGAGCAGCGACAACCTCTCACTCTTTGTAGTGGAAGGATAACGGATCAGTGCTTCCTTGATTCACTAAAGCTAGATGGGTGGGTCCTAATTGAACAATCACTTTTTTCTTCTTATTTTTTGTCCAGACTGTGGATTAATTGCATCTTTTAATAATGAATTATTAATTTAATCAATCACCTAATTGGATTGTGAGCTAATCAAAATGTAGACGTCAATATATAATTGTGTTAGTTGGTCTTTTCTTATATTTATGTATCTTGTTGAAGCAGTTTCTTTGTTATATCTTAATATCTATTGTAAAATTCTTTCAATTTTTTTTTGGCATTTGTTTATTTTGCTATAAAAGTTCACATGGTTCTTGGAACCGTTATGATACATTTAATTTCTGTATATAATTCCATTTTTTATTGCAGCAATTAAGACTTGTCATGTATAATAATCATCGAATATAGGTGAAATTATATATGAAATTTTATCCTACCAAAAAAAGATCATAATGGTGAATATTAATAAGTCTTTTTTCCCACCACGTGTTTGAACAAAAATTTTCCTAACTTAATATAATAATCTAATTGTGTAAATATTTTTTTTAACATTTTATTAGGTGAAATTAGGCACTTTCAAATTTATATTTAATCATTTTGCAGTCATTTGTGCTTTTTTAAATAGTTAACTAGCAAAATTACTTTCCTTTAGACATTCATTCAATTTAGTATCTTGAAAAGTAAAATGGATTAAGTACTTGTAAAATAAAATTTATGATTTCTTATATATTTTTGAATTAATTATATATGAAAATTCAGAAAACAAAACTTAAAATCTTAAATTAATAGTGAAATATAGTGTCATGATAATTCTGAAATAAAAATTACTTGATTTACAATTCTTTCCAGACATATTTTCACTATAAATAAGTCAAACATAATATGGTATCAACTAAAGTTAATAATTTAATTTTAATTGTAATACCCCATTCCTCATGGATCAAAAATTGCTAAAATAAGTAACACAGAAGTTGTGGCAGAGAACTCAAGTTATCTATTGGCATACCTTTCCGGAAGTTCTTCATGGCCGAATTTTATAATGGATTGTGTGGGTTTGGCAAAGATTCTCGCACAGGGGTGGCAACGGGGCGGGTATGGGGTGGGTTTGGGTGGACCGGGGACCCTCCCTGCCAACTTCGAGAAGGATGTGGGACCCACCCCGCCCCAGTAGAAAAATCCACCGGAGCGGGTCTAACCCAATAAACCCGGTTATTTTTTTTATTTGTTCCACAAATATATATATATATAATCTACATATCAATTACCAATGAAATTGTTCATCAAATACTTAGTTAGGTTTTTACTTTTAGGCTCCACTCTAATTTGGGGGAGATAAAACTTAAAAAATCTTATTTGTATATGGAGAATAAAAAAATAAAATATATATACATATATAATATCCCGGGCGGGTCCTAAGTTTTAGGACCCATTACCCGCCCCATCTCCAAATATTTGTACCCAAACCTCCCCCATTAGGGGCCTGTCCGGCCGGGTTCGGGTCTTTTTGCCACCCCCATTCTCGCATCAACCGGGTTTGTTGACCTGGAGCTTGAAAAAATAGTATTAGATTTAATCATCAAGTAGAACCAAGAACTTTTTGAGAGAAAGTGCTACATGTGCGAGTTACTTGTTGAATCTTTAGGAGTCAACTCGAGAATCTCGATGACTGGCGATCGATCATGAGTTATATCACGCCGCAACGAGTACGTCGCATTGTGAAGGAGGGATGATTCTACTACCTCATCCTATCCACTTTAGAAACGGGTAATATAAGTAGCATATTAGATTTTTGCAAAGAACACAAGTGCATCCATTGTATGTCTTGTCGTTGAGTTGTTCATACCCGAATTTAAGGACGCACACAATGGATTTGGAGGATGCTCTTGCATCAATACTATTAATATTTGTTGATTCAACAAAAACCAATTTATGTAAGTTGATACCTAAAATATTTTTTTGCCGATATACTTTTGGATAAAATATTATGTATTTAAAGCAAAAATGTCTCACCATAAGAAATTTTCGCCAAGATACTAAGTTCTTGTATTTCAATGTACTATGCCTTGTTAATATACGACATTGTGGATAAACAAATTAGTTAATCTTTTCTCAAACCTAATTTCATTGTCATTCGAAATGTTAATTTTACTGAAGACATTGTGCAAGCCACTGGAGTTAGCACATTTTCATTTGAAGACTAGTTCTCAATCATATTCACCAATATTAGAGCTACAAAATGCAAACTTTAACTCCAGGTTTTGAATAATTTAAATAAAAAATTGCATAATACCCCCTGTGTTACAGGAAATTTGTTAAAAACTTACCTGTGTTATTTAAATACCCAAAAAAGACCCTCTGAAATCATAAACCTTGAAAAAAAAACCCTGTCCGTCAAAGAAAACAACGAGTTACTAGCACACACTGCAAAAGGCAAGTGGAATAGCTTTTTGACCAACTTTTATCCTTTGACTTTATTCGAATTAACAAAATTGCGCTTGTATCTTCCATTATTCCTTTTCTTTTATTTTTGATTAATTCTTTACCTTTTTAATACCGAATAAAATATGACAAATACTAAAAAAGTAATATTCATCAATATTTATATGTAAAAAGTATTATTACATAAAGTTAAATTATTATACATATTTTACGTATGAAATATCAAAGTTTTATCATTATTTTAGTATTATTTATAAGTTTTAAAATCAAAATAAATTATTTTATTTCTAAATATTATTAGTTAATTCGATTATAATTTTGTGTATTTTGAATTTGTATATTTATATAGATTTCAAAATTTTAATAAAATTATATTTAAATATTAAAAAATAAATAATTAAAGTAAATGTTTGTCTTCCCCGAAGCACCACCCTCCATCCACCTTCAGCCATTCGCCAGCCATCGCCACGCCCCTGAAACTTGCGATTCGCCGGCCACCCCCCACACCTCTGAAACTTGCCCGTCGCCGCAGTCTCCTATTCCCCTCCCCCAGTCCGCCCACACCCCCACCATCCGCCATTTTTTCTTCCATCCATCGGAAAATTTTCTTTCTCTGCGACGACGGCCGTAGCCATCCCAGATCTGTCCAGCGATGTCGTCGTCGTTGCCACCTGCAATGGTGCGTGACAACGACATCACCGCCCAGATCTGGGTTGTGTAGGTGGTGATGATGGTCGCCCACCCTGATTTGGGTTGGCAACGTCGTCGTAGCGTACCATCACGCAGGTGACGACAACTGTCATCGCCAACCCAAATCTGGCGGATGGCGATCATCATTTCCAGCTGCGTGACTCAGATTTGGGCAACGATATTGTCACCGCGCACCATATGAGGTGGCGACGATCGCCAACCCAGATCTGGGCGACAACATTATCCTCGCCCACGGTAGGCGACAGACGTTGGCTCCCAAACAGGTGCGCAGCCGGTGGAGGTGGATCTGAGTGGCGGCTCTGCACCGACAATTTCCCATATGTATATACAATATATGAGATATATATATATATATACATATTAGACAAAAATGTAAATATGATAAAGTATTTTATGTTTTAAAGTATAATTGTATATATACAACATATAAGTATAATAAATATTTAAAATACATAAAATCTGGACCATTCATTTTTAACTATTGAAGATCAATGACTATCAAAAATTGATTAGATCCAACGGTCACTATAATGAAAATAACTTATTATATGTAAGGGCATAACGGGTAATAATTTAAAAATTAATGGCGTTAAACAAAATGAACGGAGAGGAGAGCGTATGCTTGACTTTATAAAACACGGGAGATTTTTTGCATATTTTTTAAAATAGAGGGTTTTTAGCTGAATTTCCAAAACACAAAGGGATTTTATGCAATTTTCCCTAATTTAAATTCATTGTCTATAGCATGATCTATAAATTGTACCTGGATAATATACACAAAACATAACAACTTTCTATCTTTTCATTCTATCAAATTTCAATCAACAACTAATATTAATAAGAGTGTTTCGTCTCAGGCAAGCCATGTCTTTGTTTCAAATACGTTTATCTGGTTCTTTGGAAATAACAAAATATTGCAAAAGTTCATAATTTATTAAGCTAAATAAAGAACAAAAAATTTATATATTCCTCACTAAGAAAGGTGTGCATATGTGTGCTTGTATCTTGTATTAGCCGATGATATCAACTATGGTACAACTGGATTGAGGAACCGTTTGATCAAGGAGATAGCCTAGGAACTCCTTCGACCCTACACCAAAGAGGAAATCACCCATTCCCTTTTTTCAGATGGCCTCGTTGAAATCTCTTGGTCCATATGATATGCCCCCTTTCTTCTATCATAAATTTTTGCGCATAGTTAAATCTGATGTTATTAATTGTGTTCTACACATTCTGAATACCCGCATACTATTGCCAGAAATCCCCCTTTCTTCTACCATTAATTTTTGCACATAGTTAAATCTGATGTTATTAATTGTGTTCTACCCATTCTGAATACCCGCACACTATTGCCAGAAATCAATAAAATGCATATTGTCTTAATTCCCTAGTGTTCACACCCTGAGTTCTTATTCATTTTTCGTCTCCTAAGCCTACGCAACTTTATAATAAGTTTTTTTTTGGGGGGGAAACTTTATAATAGTTAGTTTGCTTCTAAGACTATTGTTAACTATCTGAAACCTATGATTGATCAAATCATTTATGCTAATCAATCAACATTCAACTCTAGACGTCTTATAATTGATAATATTCTAATCACCTTTGAGATTAATCACTTCCTTAAGCACAAGGGGAAAGGGCAAAAAGGTCACATTACTCTGAAATCAGATGTTAGTAAGACTTTTAATAAAGTGGAGTGGTCTTTTCTTATAGAGCTTCTAGTTAAACTAGGTTTCCCCTTGAATATTACTGAGCTTATTATGATGTTTGTCTCAGTTAACACTGCACCTCAGTTAAAAAGTGTAAATTTGCTTTTTGTAGCTGTAGTATTGATGAATGTGATAGAAAACTTTATTTCGCGATTAATCTAAGAATTTAATTTTTTCAATTTCCTTATAGAATTTAATTTTTTCAATTCCTGCATTTCACCCTTCTTGAAAAATGAATAATTATTTGGAACCGTTGTATGAACGGCTTGTTAACAAATAGGAATGGGTTTTGCATACAGATATTTATACAACGTTGATTAGGAATAGAAATCATAATATTAGGAATGATGTGCTAATATTTAGGAATGGGCTTAGGAATAATTTTCAGTTATTTTCTTACAGAATGAATAATACTTAGCAGATCTTTTTCACACTCGTTCACATTCCCCCTTCTCCTCCTCCTCCTCCTCTCTCTCTCTCTCTCTCTCTCTCTCTCTCTCTCTCTCTTCTTCTCTCTCTCTCTCTCCCTCTACTACCCGCCGCCGCCGTTCATCCACCATATGCCTCCATTCGCCTTTCCCTGTCCACCATGTGCCTCCCCTCTATCGCCTCTGCCGCCCCTCTGTTGCCCCACCTGAAACCCTCTCCCCTACCCTTTTGTCTTCGCTTAGCCCCCCCCCCCCCCCCCCCCCCAATTGTCTTTGCTTTCTGCTATTTGTTTTGAGACCCCTATCGGAGATAAAAGCCGATGGTGCACCCCCATCACTGGAGTTCATCATGGAAGCCTTTCCCTTCCCCCAAATAGGTTAGTGTGTTTTTTTTTTTTAGTTTTGTTGGTGTCAAATTTCGGATGATTTGGTTTATTTTGTTGTTGAAATTTTGATAATATGTTCGAATTTTATTGATGTAAATTTGGAATTTTATTGATGTAAGTTCTTGATGATGTAAATTTTGGATGATTCTGGTTATTTGTTGATGTTGGATTTTCTGAAAATTATGTACCCACTTGTTTTTAATTTCAGCGAATTTTCTGTGAAATTGTAAGTCTATGTTGATGTTGTAATATTGTGTATTTTGGTAAATACGGTTCCAATTTTCTGTGTAAATAGTGTAAGAATATTGATGTAAATATTGTCGTAAATGTCTGTTGTAAATATAGTTGTAAATTTCTGTGTAAATATTTTCGTGAGTCTAAAAATTTTTAGAATTTTTCTGTATTTCTCATATTTTTCTGTAATTTTTAAAAAAAAATTCTGAATTTAGGATCTTCTGAAGATTATGTAATTTTATGTCGACATTGGATTTTCTGAAAATTATATAATTTTATGTAAACTTCGGAAAATTATGTAATTTTATGCAATTTTTCTTAAAGTTATGTAAGTTTTTCTAGATTTTTCTGAAATTTTCTGAATTTTATATAGATTTTCATGTAATTTTAGAAAATTTAGAAAATTTCGGGATTTAGTATACATTTCAGTAAATAATTATTATAATATAAATTTATTTTATACATACTATAAGGATATAGAAAAATATAGGAAAATTACATTGATTAGGATATTTTTAAAAAATTCAATAATTAAATTAAATACATAATTATAAGAAATATTTGAATAATTATTTGAATATTTAGATAATTAGAATAACTATGAAATTGAAAAATTATAATTATAAAAAAATTATTAATTACATTAATTATAAAAATTCAAAAAACTAATATTTTCTACAAGTTTATAGATCATATCTAGTGGTAGCTCGCTTCCTCCAAGACGTGGACGAGGTTGCGCCCGTGGACGTGGCTGCTGTCGTAGCCTACCGGTTCCAACACCGGTTGGTTCTGCTTCCAAGGTACCACCCCCCCTCCTCGAACAGTTGGCCCCTCAGCAACCGCATCGGCTCCAGATGAGGCTGACTCGTCTACTCTTACACCGGCTGCACATGAGGTCGGACCGTCTACTGCCGCACCGGCGGCAGATCCTGCCCATCCAAGGGTTGCACCACCACCAGCAGCAATAGTCCCCCCACCATTAGCGCCAATATATCATCCTCGATGATGCGCGGTAGGATTTTTTTTTTTCTGTTATTTTGAGATTGTTTTTGAAAATTACTAGTCAACATGTTATTTCTGCTCAGATAGCAAATTCCACGAGCGCATCAATGCGGTGGTGGGAGGGAACTTCCCCACCCCTAGGGGTGTTTGCAGTAGGTGCTGCCAGAGCACCAGCAACTCTGGTTCGAGAGCGTGAAGGTTTCTTTTTTTAAAAATTTTATATTATTGTATAATATAATTTTTTTAATACTTCAACAATTTTTTTTCTTTTTCTTTATTATTTAAGATGATGTACTGATGAGACTGTTACAATGAGTCCATGTTTTCGAAGTTCATCCATACTGGTGAGACTATGACAATGAGATTGTGGGCAAGGAAGTTCATCTGGAAGTTGTTCGCCACTCAACTTATCAAACCAGTGTGGTTGGCCAACAAGATCTGGCGCTAGATGCAGTTGTACTGGGCCAGCATGGACTTCAAGGATGAGTCCGCGAAGAACAAGGTCAACCAGTCAGCCAACCCCGAGGAGGGAGCTACTGTATACCGCGGGGGATCTTCCTCTGTCGGCATGCACAAGAGAAAGATGGTAAGTATTTTTGTTTTTTAAAATTTTTTATTAATAATTTTTAAATATTTTACTAATTGTTCTTTTCTTGTACAGGAGGCAGAGGTCGGCCGAGCTGTAAAGCAGATACAGTTATTCTCCAGATGCTACAAGAAGAAGACCGATGCCAGGTGTAGCAGTCCGAGAGCAGCGCAGGTAGCGGTTAGTAACTATATTTAAAATATTTTGTTTGGTTTATTCTTTATAAATACTAATATTTTTTTTCAGGAGACACTCCAAAAGTTGCTGGAGGATCACCGGTCTCAAGCCTCGGTCGATGGGCAGGATTCTCACACCTCATCCGAGGCCTCGGGGGTAAGAACAAGGGCTGTGTATTCAACTTTGGTTTTGAGGCCCACACCTCCATCCAGACGTACACATCACCGTCACCACTACCACCACTACGCCCGGACATGGAGGATCGCATAACGAGGTTGGAGACGATGATGGTCAACATGATGACCATGATTAGGTCGATGCAGGCCAACGCCTCGACTGTCGTCCCGTCAGAGCCTAGCAACTTGAATGCTGGCCCGTCATAGCATATGGCGGATCCCCGTGCCCCGGACAATGAGGAGATGGACGATGCTGACGAGGGGTCTGGGGTGTAGATTAGGTTTTTTTTTTTTTAATATTTGTAGACGTACAAATTTTATATTAATATAGTATTTTTTTCATAATTATTCATTTTTTATGTTAATTGCATTTCATAATTCAATATTTATTTAATTAATTAAATTAAAACAAAATTTTGAAATTTTAATTAATTTTACTAAATCCCATAATTAATTATTATATATATATTAGCAGAAGGCTTTTATATAGTAAGTGAATGGGTCCAAATAAAATATATACCGTTCCAAAATTAATTCCACAAGATCAGAACAACCATCCAATAGGTGTATTAAACCTAGTGGGAAATGGTGGTGCAAATACCGTTCCAATATATTTTCTACAAAATGGACACGGCCGTTCCAATATGTACCCCAAACTAAGAATCAATTCAAGTTCCAAGATCGTTCCTATATATGTATAAAAAGAACAAACGTAACCGTTGCACAAGGTGTCTTAAACATTGTTAGCAATGGTGGTGCAGACACCATTCCAATTCATATTCTACAACATGGTCCTAGACCGTTCTAATATATATTCCAAACAAAAGACCAAACCGTGCCAAAATATACTCCAAATGAAGGATCAAATATCATGCCTAAGCCCGTTCATAAATATAAAACTGGCACAACCAATACCGTGGCAAAATGTATGTAGATAGTGTTACAAATACCATTCCACAATATGACAAAAAAGTAAAAAATAAAACTGTTCCAAATAGAAAAAAGTGTTCCCAAAAAATGAGTTACATTTTTTGGTAGTCATGCGTATTTAGGAACAGTGTCCGAATAAGTTGGACAAAAGCCATTGCTACTTCGGAATGGTATGTCCAAAATGTTCCAAATAATTAGGCACACTGTATAATACGAGGGAAGGTCACCCATTCCATGACCATTCCAAATTTCAGCCCAACATTGTTTAGCTATTAATTTCTCGTTCCAAAAAAAAAAAAAAAAAGGGTTCCTAAAACTGCCCCAAATGCCGCATTTTTTTTGTAGTGTCAATTTAGTATCTTGAACAAGTGAAATAGAAAATAGTTGGACTTGTAAATTATAATTTTGATTTATTCCGTATGTTACAATTTATTCTTACACTTTCCCGCCCAATCTTTTGATTTGTTACACTTTGCACTTTGCACTTTTCAGGAATAATAATAGAATATTCCGTTCGCGCGTGTTCACAGACTGGGGGTGATGTTGGGTTGGGTAAATCATAAGGGTTAAATTCATTCACCTCCAACGTATGGGGTCCATTACACTTTGCCTCCCAGCCTTTTTGTTTAAAAAATTTAAAAAATATTATAAAAAAAAGGAGAGAGTGGAGGAAATTCCAGAAGAAAAGGAGGAAAAGTTCCCAAAAATTCAATGCTTCATGTACAGATAAATGTAATGTAGCACCCTCTAACGGCACTACGACTATATCTTCCCTAAATATCACACTTAATGTAAACCCTGATTATATGTATAATTAGGCACATAATCTAGTCCCTGTTGAGTATATATACACATAGTCTCATCATCACAACAAGAATACTTAATATCTCATCCGCAAGATCATATATACATATATCAAGTACGACAAAAAATGGACTATTATAATTAGTTCACATGCTATTCTCGCTTTTAATTCAAAATGAGACTTCTATTTCTATTTACAATGAGGAGAAAACTGCATACTGGCCCGACCTGACAGGAATGCAAAACGTAGACCTAGTTGTCGTGAATAGGCACAACAAAATCTACACCTGAAAATATTAGTAGAGGATGAGCCTGCAACTCAATAAGTACATAACCGGTACCACTATACACGCACCTCAATTATATGAACAAGACAAAAACAAGCAACGTATATAATATAATCAACTTAATCAAACACATTTCATTTTATTTCTCCACGTAGTCATCCCATAACACGATAACCAATCAAACTTGTCTTTTCCTAGTTGGCTTACCAGAAAGGTGATATAGTGTTTTTCTCCACCAACTCAATCTCACTATTCATTCATATATATACATGAATCTCCTTGGCATACCACACAGGCTTATCAATCTCATTTCGCATCAAAGCTCTTTCATTTCGCAGCATAGCTCTTTTATTTTGCATCATAGCTCTTTTCACCTAGCTCTTTCATATCGCATCATAGCTCTTTTCATTTCATTTTGCCACATAGGCTATTCAACAACATCAAGGGGTATTCATATTATAATTACATTTAATTTTCATCACTCCCTCGATTCCACATATCACCGTTCTTGTAAGCCAACTAGCCACATAAAACCACATAAGCAGCATATTTCACGTACAAGCACATAACATATCTCAATAGGTTTCCTCATTTAACTTTCACGACATAATCATTTAAATTAATCATCAACCACTCGTACAATTCAAAATATATTAGTGCTAGCACGAATCATCGGCTCACATAAAAGTAATATCACTAAGAAGTGAAACATATATAGATAATACTAATTATTTACGTACACACTAATAGAAATAAAGAACATATATATAAGTAGCACTAATTATTTACTTACCTCGATCTTATACAGATTTAGTTAGCTGATATGAAGTCGTACGATCATCTACTTTATCCCCGTGTCCCATCATAAGGTATAATGCGTATAATTAATATCTAGAATGCCAATTTCTAAATAAAATATTAAATAGTATTTATATATATATATATTTCACCAATCTCTCAATATTTCATTAAACCCTTCATCCTATTATAACTACCATTCATAATAACAATTCTTGGATTATATTTATCTCAAAATATACTTATCTTTACTAAATATAACATTTTCAAATATATTATATAATATTTCTTAAATAAAATTTTCAACCGATTAAACTAAGCCAATCAATTGTAGAAATTATTAAATCTAGTAAATTAAGCAATTTAAGCAATTAATTATAACACCCTAATTTAATTGAGACATGTAACCAGACACTAATTATAAATACTCAAATTATAAAATTCTTCGGTTAAACACTAAATCGAATAGTATAAACTACATTTAATAAATGCACTTATTAAATAATATCATTATATTAATTAAAACTAATTAAAATAAAATAATTACTTACCTGTTTTTTCGCCGATTTCGGTTTTGTGTGTGTGTGATTAATGTGTTTTATAAAAAGCAAACTGACGCACCCATCTTTATCCAACCTTTTTTTTAATTTATTTTTTTAAATTTTAATAAACTTTTCCAAAATACTCATTACGTCCTTTCTAATTTCTTAATTGAATTTGCTCCCAAATATTATATAAAGCTCCAATTCACTCCGTTCAAGTCTTAATATGATCACAATTTAATCTATAATATATCTACTAATTAACTAAATTTTTTTAAATAATTACCAATTAACCCCATAATTATGTATAAAAATTTATGGGCGTCACAATTCTCCCCTCTTAATAAAAATTTCGTCCTCGAAATTTATTTAACGTACCGGTTCAGGGAATAAATATGGATACTTCTCTCTCATACTCTCCTCAACCTCCCAAGTGGCTTCTCTGGGAGAGTGATGACTCCATTTTACCTTCACTATTGGTATTTCTTTATTCCTCAACTTCTTTATACTCCGATCCAAAATTTCTATCGATTCTTCTATGTACGTTAACCCCTCTGATATTTCTATCTCTGTTCACGCAAAATGTGACTAGGATCAGATCGATATCGACGTAACATGGACACATGGAACACATCATGCATTTGCGACAACTTTACTGGTAATGCTAATCGATAAGCTAGTGGTCCGACTTGCTCGATAATTTCATATGGCCCAATATATCTCAGACTTAACTTTTCTTGCTTACCGAATCTTAAGATTCCCCTCCATGGTGATACTTTCAGAAAAACTTTATCTCCCACTTCATATTCCATCTCCCTGCGATGTTTGTTAACATAACTCTTCTGCCGATCTTGAGCTGCCTTCAAACACTTTTTGACTATTTGTACCTTATCCACCGTTTCTTGGACTAATTCGGGCCCCTCAAGTTGTCTTAATCCCTCAACGTCCCAACAGATTGGACTTCGATATTTTCTTCCATACAAAGCTTCATACGGAGCTATGCCAATACTAGAATGAAAACTATTATTATATGCAAATTCCATCAGTGGTAAATGATCATCCCAGTTTCCTCTCAACTCAATCACGCAGGCTCTCATCATGTCCTCTAACGTCTGAATGATCCTTTCTGATTGTCCATCTGTTTGAGGATGGAATACTGTACTAAAGTGCAATTTGGTACCTAATGCCCTTTTTCAGCTTCCCCAGAAATGAGAAGTGAACTGAGGATCTCTGTCGGAGACTATAGAAGTAGGAACTCCATGTAATCTCACAATTTTCGAAACATACAACTCAGCCAACTTATCCAAAGAATCATTTTGTCTTACTAGCAAAATGTGAGCAGATTTAGTCAATCTATCCACAGTCACCCAAATAGCATCATGTTTCTTGAACGTACGTAGTAATCCAATGACAAAATCCATAGTAATCTTTTCCCATTTTCATTCAGGTATAGATAAAGGATGAAGCTTACCGGCTGGTGCTTGGTGTTCTGCCTTAACTTGCTGACATGTTAAACATTTAGCCACAAACTCTGCAACATCTTTCTTCATGGTTGGCCACCAATAGTAGGGTCTCAAATCTCGATACATCTTGGTACTGCCAGGATGCATAGCATATGGTGCATAGTGCGCCTCATGCATAATCTCCTTCTCAATTCCTCTACATTCGGCACACACATACGCTTCAAATTTAATAACATACCATCTTCCTGTATTACATATTGATCGTTCTTTCCTTCTTGTTCCTTGGCTTTCATTTTTCTGCAAGTACGGATCATTATTCTGTGCATTCTTAACTTTGTCCTTAAGGGAGGGCTTCACTTGAAGAGTGGCAAGTAAAAGATTATCACCAACGCTAAAACTCACATTCATTGCCCTGAGGGCAGCTAAATACTCTACATTATAGCAAATCATACCTACTAGTTGGTCCACCGTCTTTCTACTCAAATCATCTGCAACTACATTTGCCTTTCCGGGGTGATAATTAATAGTACAATCATAGTCCTTCAATAACTCGATCCATCGTCTTTGCCTCAAATTCAACTCTTTCTGCGTTGGAATATATTTTAAAATTTTATGATCTGTAAATATTTGAAACGTCTCTCCATACAGATAATGCCTCCAGATTTTCAATGCATGCACAATCGCTGCCAATTCTAGATCATGGGTCGGATAGTTCAATTCATGCGGCCTCAACTGCCTCGAAGCATAAGCTATAACCTTTCCATGTTGCATCAAAACACATCCGAGTCCTTGCCGTGAAGCATCAGTATATACCACATATCCTCCATTCCCAGATGGCAATGCAAGAATAGGTGTTGAGGTAAGTCTTTTCTTCAACTCTTCAAAACTCTTATCACACATGTCATTCCAATTGAATTGTGCATTCTTCTTTAACAGATTCGTCAGGGGTCTCGCAATCACAGAGAAATCTTTCACAAATCTTCTATAATACCCAGCCAATCCTAGAAAACTGCGAACTTCCAATGCATTTTTAGGTGGCTCCCACTCCAAAATAGCCTTAACTTTTGTCGGATCAGGTTGTACCCCTTGTTTAGAAACAACATGCCCTAAGAAAGCAATCTCCTTCATCCAAAATTCACATTTGCTATATTTAGCATACAGTTGTTTTTCTCTCAAAATTTGTAAAACTGTCCTTAAATGTTGTTCATGTTCCCCGTGACTACTAGAGTATATCAGAATATCATCAATAAACACAATTACAAATTGATCAAGGAATGGCTGTAAGGTTTTGTTCATCAACGAGATGAAAGTGGCAGGGGCATTTGTTAACCCAAATGGCATAACAACAAATTTATAATGGCCATACCTGGTTCGAAAAGCTGTCTTTGGAATAGACCCTTCTTCAATCCGTAATTGCCAATACCCTGATCTCAAGTCAATTTTAGAAAACACAGTTGCACCCTTCAGTTGGTCAAGTAAATCATCTATCCGTGGCAGAGGATACTTGTTCTTAATTGTAATCCGATTCAACTGCCTATAATCAACACATATAATCTCATACTCCCATCCTTTTTCTTTACGAATAATACTGGTGCTCCCTAAGGCGAAATACTTGGTCGTATAAACCCCTTATCGAGTAATTCTTCTAATTGCTTCTTTAATTCTTTCAGTTCAAGTGGAGCCATTCTATATGGTGCAATCGAAATAGGTGCTGCCCCAGGAATAGTTTCTATTTCAAAATCCACTTCTCGATGGGGTGGTAACCCAGGTAATTCTTCTGGAAAAACATCAGGAAATTCCCTAACTACTAGAACATCTGACACACTCGGACTGACCTTCGTAGTATCACGTATCTATTAATATATATATTTGAAGGAAGCATTTTGACCAATTCTTTCAATTTTGACCAAATCCTAATTTTTTAGAATTTTAATTTTTTTTTATAACTAATTTTAAGTATGGAAAGTTAAGAACTAGAAGTTTGAATTTTTTTTATAACTAATTTTAAGTATGGAAAGTTAATAACTAATATATAATTTATTAATTGGAAAGTCAAATGAATATGGAATCAGCCTTTTTTTTTTTGCAATATTTTAAGTAACTAATCTTAATTTTATAGAATTTTGATTTTTTTTATTATAACTAATTTTAAGTATGGAAAATTAATAACTAATTTTTTTTACATATAATCTTAATTAATTGGAAAGTCAAATCAACCATAAATTTATTATACGTAAATTGAAAATGCAAATAGCCGTAAATCCATTTTATGTAATTGATCTGCCGTAAATTTGCTACATAATTTCAAGTAATTAATCTTTTTTACTATATAATTTTAATTAATTGACCACATTAATTTTCTTTTCAGAAATAATATATTGTTGCTTTCTCAAAATCTTTTTTTTTTAATTGGAAAGTCAAACAAGCCAAAAATTTGTTATACATAAATTGGATATGGGAATTTTTTAAAATGAATCAGCCCCTTTTGCTTGAAATAAGCCGTAATTTTTTTTTCCATTTCAATTTTCAATATTCCAATCTTAGACAATAAATACACTTTTTAAATGATCGGTCCATTTTGCTTGAAATCAGCCATAATTCGTTTTTCCATTTAAATTGCAATTTCCACTCTTAGACAATAAATAGACATAAAATAAATCAGCCCGTTTTGCTTGCAATAAGCCGTAATTTTGTTTCCATTTCAATTTGCAATATTCCAATCTTAGACAATAAATACACTTTTTAAATGATCGGCCCATTTTGCTTGAAATCAGCCATAATTCGTTTTTCCATTTAAATTGCAATTTCCACTCTTAGACAATAAATAGACATAAAATATTACATATGGATGCATGGAGAGTATGTAATCATTCTACATTCTTTGCACACACTTATCAAGAAGGTATGGATTTTTTGTTTTGCTTGAATTTTCATACTTTTTATTATCTTAGTGTTTTTTAAGTCATGTATATGTGATTTTTCTGTGTCAATTAGGATCTTCAATTTCACAAGAAATGAAAAAAGGAATTACTCAAGCAGGTATGAATTCTTTTGTATTGGTTTAATTATTAAGTTTTTTATTATCTTATTTTGTATTGTAATTCATGTTTATGTAATTTTCTATGTGTTAATTATAGATTTAAAAAATAAGAAGATTAAACCTGTATTATTTTGCTTTCCGCGTAAATTTATTATACGTAAATTGAAAATGCAAATAGCCGTAAATTTGCTACATAATTTTAAATAATTAATATTTTTTATCATATAATTTTAATTAATTGACCACATTGATTTTATTTTTAGAAATAATATATTGTTGCTTTCTCAATTTTTTTTTAAAAATTGGTAAGTCAAACAAGTCACAAATTTGTTATACATAAATTGGATATGGGAATTTTTTAAAATGAATCAGCCCCTTTTGCTTGAAGTAAGCCGTAATTTGTTTTTCCATTTCAATTTGCAATATTCCACTTTCAGACAATAAATACATGTTTTAAATGATCAACCCATTTTGCTTGAAATCAGCCATAATTCGTTTTTCCATTTAAATTGCAATATTCCACTCTTAGATAATAAATAAACATAAAATATTACACATGGATGCATGGAGAGTATGTAATCATGTATATATGTAATTTTTTATGTGTTAATTATTGATTTAAAAAGTAAAAAGATTAAACCCGTATTATTTTACTTTCCGCGTAAATTTATTATACGTAAATTGAAGTTGAAAATAGCGCAAAATCTGTTTTATGTAATCTTAATTAATTGGCCAAATTAATTCCTTTTTCTTTTTGAATGAAAAAACTTTTTATAAAAACTTCAAAGAGTCAGAACACATCAAGCACCACCAAATAACAAATTAGGAATATTTTATTTATTTTTAGCATTAAGTTTCAAATAACAATTTTAAAATATATAAGTTTTTATTTGAAACTAACAATAATAGAGGAAATTCTTAGGATAATAATATTAAATATTTTTTCTCTTTGAGAGCTTAAGTTGTTTGATGAGTTGATTCTGAATTCAAATTTCATAATTTCATAAGAATATAAATTTATTTTTATCCGATGTTTATATTTACATATGTTATATATTCTATTCTATCTACATATATATTTGAAGGAAGTCATTTGACCAATTCCTTCAATTTTGACCAAAATCATAATTTTCTATAATTTTGATTTTTTATTATAACTAATTTTAAGTATGGAAATTTAATAACTACTCTTTTTTATCATATAATTTAATTAATTGAAAATTCAAATCAGCCATAAATTTATTATACGTAAATTGAAAATGGAAATAGCCGCAAATCCATTTTATGTAATTGATCAGCCGTAAATTTAAAATATAATTTTAAGTAACTAATCTTCTTTATCATATAATTTTAATTAATGGGCCACATTGATTCCTTTTTTATAAATAATATATCAATGCTTTCTCAAATCTTTTTTTTTAATTGAAAAGTCAAACAAGCCACAAATTTGTTATACATAAATTCAATATGGATTTTTTTAAAATGAATCAGCCATTTTTGATTGAAATCAGCCGTAGTTTTTTTTTTTTTATTTGAATTTTCAATATTCCACTCTTAGAACAATAAATACAAAATAAAATATTAAATATGGATGCATGGAGAGAAGACACATACATTAGTCATATGTAATCGTTCTACATTCTTTGCACACACTGATCAAGTAGGTATAAAATTTTTGCTTTTGTCGCATTTTAATATTTTTTATTATGTTATTCTGTTTTATAATTTATCTATATGCAATTTTTTATGTGTTAATTATGGATTTATAAAAAAAAGAGAGAGATTATGAGTACTCATATTAATTAAAAAAATAGATTTATAAAGAAATATTTATATAATGCATTAATATTCATAAATTTAAGTTAGAAAAATATATATAAAGAGATATAGATAAATACAAGTTTTATTCATACATATAAATTAAAAAGTAGTATTAATCTTCATAAGAAATGTTTCCAGAAATGAACTAAAATTTTCATTAATTGTTTAATTTTATTGAAATTTGTAATCATCGGATGGAATATAAATTATTTTAAAAGAAAAAGAGGTTTTATACAAATAACTAAGTAACAAAATTGCATATCAATATTACATCATCTTTTTATACAATTGTTACCAAAAAGAAAAAAAAATGTGAATATTACAGACCTTCAAGTAACTAATTACTACTAAAGGAGTAGATATATAAAAAAAATTATTAGTACATATAAATATAATGAAAACGAACCAAAAAAATTAGTTATAACGAAATATAATTTGGAAGGAAGTCTTTTAGACTAAATCCTTCAATTTTGACCAAAATTCTAATTTTATAGAATTTTGATTTTTTACTATTATAATAAATATTCTGATTTTAATTAATATATATAGTTAAAAACTAACTTTTGTAACCGTTTAATTTTAATAGATTGAAAAGTGAAATCAACCACAAATTTCTTATACGTAATTTTTTTTTACAGAAAAATAAAATTATATATTAAGAATCAAACACAATACACAACTAAGTCCATATGAAATACGTAAGACACAAACCAACAGATGAGCACTACATTTGCTCCAAATTCATTCGTTGCTGTAAATTGGCTATTTGGAAAGCTCTGAGCTACGTCTTAACAAATAAAACTGTCGTCGTGGGTGAATAGCCACAAATCTATTATACGCAATTGGAAAATGGAAATAGCCGCAAATCCATTATATGTAATTGAAATTGAAATCAACTGCAAATCTTTATATGTTATTTAGAAATTGAAATTAGACGAAAATTTGCTATTTTCTTATAAATTTTCAATCTTCCACTATTGGACCAATAAGTACACTTAAAATTTCCTATAAAAAAACTTAGTTTTAACAAAATATAATTTTTAAGGAAGTCTTTTCACGAAATCATACAATTTTGATCAAAATTCTAATTTTCTGGAATTTTGATTTTTAATAATAAATATTCTTATTTAAAATTTGGAAAGTTAATAACAAATTTTTTTTACAAAATAATTTTAATTCATTGGAAAGTGAAATAGATGCAAATTCGTTTTATGTAACTGGAATTAGAATCAGCTGGAAATTCGTTAGAATCAGCTGCAAATTCGTTATATGTTATTTTCAAAATGTAATCAGCCGCAAATTTGCCATTTTTTCTTTAAATTTGCAATCTTCCACTCATAGACCATTAAGTACACATAAAATATGCTATAAAAGATTAATTGTATGCTATCATTACTTTTATAGAATTGTTACCAAAAGAAAAAATATAAATATTGCAAAACATCAAGTAACTAATTACTAATGAAGGAGTACATATATAAAAAAAATATATTATTAGATATAAATATAATAAAAACGAACCAGAAAAATTAGTTTTAACAAAATATAAGATTATAAAATATCAAATATAAAGAGTTAAGTTTTGCTCTAAACAATATGATCTATTATCCTTTAATTTTGACCAAAATTCTAATTTTCTAGAATTTTGATTTTTTACTATTATAATAAATATTCCGATTTTAATTAATATATATAGTTAAACACTGACTTTTTTAACCGTATAATTTTAATAGATTGAAAAGTGAACTCAGCCACAAATTTCTTATGCGCAATTTTTTTTTACAGAAAAATAAAATTATCTATTAAGAATCATACACAATACACAACTAAGTCCATATGAAATACATAAGACATAAACCAAAAAATGAGCACTACATTTAAGGACCAAAATCGCGCAAAATTAGAAAGATATATGACGAAAAATACATTTAAGGCTTTCAAAATTTTCAAAAATTTACATTCCCCATTTTTGGTGAGAAGGTTGAGAACTAAATTGTTAAAAGCTCATCATTGCATTTTTATTATATATATTAACAATGATGATGTAATAATTTCTTTTTATAGGTGCAAAAATGAATAAAATTCAAGTTGGTAACAAGCTTGCTAGGCTGAAAAGAAAGAGAGAGTTATATACAAAGCGTCATAGGGGAGTTAATAACAATTCGGTTGTAGAAATTTTGGCACATATTGATATAGAATATCAGCAGTTATCTGAGTTGCACAATAGACAATCAATCGTTAATGAAGAACCCAATATTTATGTGCCAACATCTCGAGGTAGACGTAGGCGAGGGTCTTCGACACGTTCTGCTAGAGGACGTTATAATCAGGGATCATCTTCCTGTACAAGAAATAATGGACGTGATGGACGAACCAATGAGAATCCATTGCACCATCCTCAGGTGGCCCAAGATGGTATGCCCTTATAGAACATATATTGAATTATATTTGTATCTCCTTAATTTTTAGTGGCTTTGTTTTTTTTTTAACCTTCTCTTTATTTTTTCTTATAGATATATAATCCTTTTTAAAATCAGAATGTGTGTGTATATATATTGTATTTGATATAGGATAAGAGCTCATGGGTCATATTGGTGGCAACCAACCAACATTGGCAGTACTTTCTCCTACATTGATCGTGAATGGTAAATTATCTCATTCTAATATGATAATAGATTTGTATGTATTTGTATATATCTTTATTTTAGTTTAATTTACCGTACTATTGAATTTTATAGAAGTTTATTATATTTCAAATGTAAAAAATATACTCTTCTATTGGTGGACATGTTTTATAGTCACACTCCAAGATATGTACTTTATTCATTTTCTAACAAGATATTATATTATATATCTTTTATTGAAAAAATTAAATTAATCAATATAAACGTTTAATCTAAATATTATAACTTGCAGGTGATAATGTTATTGTTGGCGCTTCATCAATCTCGATAGATTTACCGCCTGCTCATATCAAAAATAGTAAGTATCTGAAATTAATATTTTTGCTAAATACTTCTCAGTTTCGTACTTACAATGACAAAATAAAATCTATTTATTTTTTACAACTTATGCACATATTTAAAAATGATATTAATTGATATAATTTGTAGGTGATAATGGTGACAATCAACCAATCTTGACAAATCTGCCCCCTACTCACATTGTCAATAGTTAGTCTTCCTTTTAATATTTGTTATGTATTTTCATTCAAATATGTATAATTAATGTATATGGATTTGATGGATATAATTACTAATATAACACAAAAATATAATAATACATTCTTTGAACGTGCTAACACGCAGGGGAAGAGTCTATTAACAATGATAGAGATCGGCTTGCAACTCCAACAATACTCTTCTCAATTCCTATTGCGCAGGGTATAAATAAATAGCTTTTACCGTATTTTCATCAATAATAATCTATACATTTGTTCATATTTTTTTATTTATTGGTTATATAGAGTATAATTTGGGGGCATTTAGAAATATGGTACAAGAAATTCACAATGACACAGGAAGAGACTCACATACCGTTGTACATGGTAAGTTCTGTAAAAAAAAATACATATTCAAAATCTTCATAATTAAAAAATATTATTTTTATATTATCATTATAAGAATATCTTATCAAGTTTAAATGGTTACAAAAAACAATTGTAGGGAGATTTTATATTACCCCGATAAACTACAATCCTCAAGCTGGACCAGTTCGATCAATCCATGAGCATGGAACTACAAGTGGAATTCATGACGTGTATATGGGCCAAATAACATATTCAACCATTTTACAAGGTATATGAACTTCTGTTGCATATAATTTATTTCATTCAATCTTTACTGCTTAATATACAATAGCGAAAGACTTGACATATGTACTTATTGTAACATATGTTGAAGAACATAGGCAAGATACTATTGATTAAGATGATGAAGAATTAGTACCAAGCAGCATTCCTATGGAAAATAACAATGCAAGTGATGATAATCTGACTTCTTCACATGCTATCTTGGTGCAAGGTGATAATAAATTTAATTTTTTTTATCTTACTCTTTTATTATGTCGTATGTTACATGATTATTGCATGTTAATTATTTAGATATTATCTGTAATATTGACACAATAAATATTATGATTTGATAATTAATTGTTTATTATTTATTTTTTCTTTTGGTTTAAATACAAACTAATATGTAATCATATATTTTAAATATAATTATATAAAGCATATAAATTGTTTCATTACTTAAATTAACCTCTTCAAAGATAGGAATATTATTGCGGTATAAAAATAATGTTTAGTTAATATGATAGAATAACAGAACACACATGAATTCATAATATTTCGACGTAACAATATGTCGACCCAATTCTTTGGCTTCTTATATTTGCACTAATAAAAGGAAAATATATAATTGATAAAAGACATCTATTTACCTTATTGGAGATACAATACAACAAGAATATTTTTTCTGTATATTCAATTTACTTATAGTAGTGCACCAATGATTATGAATAGTTTAGTCTATCGTCAACCTATATGTATTCCCTTAACTCCTAAACTGGATATTTTGGAAGAATAAAAAATAATATTTAAAAAAAAAGTCTTTTCTAGAAGTTCTAACTTCTACAAAATTTAACATAAACAATCTATATATACTTGAAATTTATTTTAATATATCTCTAATTAAGATATAATAAAATATATTTTATCTCCTATTTATTATTAATATATGATAGTGAAAAATAACAGATCAACCAACAATACCACGAGCTGCAACTGGTTGGGTATCTACAAGATCAACATTTGATTTTCTTGATGAATTTAACTTATTTTGGATTTGTATTTGTTGTTTAATATTTTTTCTACTTTTCAGGCATAAGTTTCAAGCGTGCTTCTCCAAACAACATCCGACAAATCCTTTTACTTTTATTTTATGCGCTCCAAATTTTAAAGAAGTCTTTTGAGTTTGAGATTATAGGATGTTCACATTTTCTCATCTCATTTAACTATATATAGTGGGACTTTTTTTAATTTGTTCAAGGTTATGTCATAACCTACTTCTAATTCTAATTTAATTTTTAGTTTTCTTGAAGAATTTAACTTCTTTTTGAATTTTTATTTGTTGGTTAATGTTTTCTCTACTTTTCAGGCTTAAGTTTCGAGCATGTTATTCTAAACAACTTACGAGAAACCCTTTTACTTTTATTTTACGTGAATTTAGAGGTTTCAATAAAGTCTTTTGAGTTTGACATTAGATGATGTCCACATTTTCTCATCTCATTTAATTATATGTAGTGGGATTTTTTTTAAAAAAAAAATTGTTCAAATTTTTGTCATAGCTTACTTCTAATTCTAATTTATTTTTTTGTTTTCTCGATAAATTTAACTTCTATTTGAATTTTTATTTATTGCTTAATGTATTTTCTACATTTCATGCTTATTTTTTTAGTATGCTATTCAAAGCAACTTACGACAAATCCGTTTATTTTATTTTATGCGTTCAGTAGTTTTAAAAAAGTCTTTGGAGTTTGAGATTACGAGCTAATATTTTAGTCTATGGGTGAAACAATAGCATAAGGGGCAATGAAAATTTAGACCAAGAGTAGCAAGGAGTAAACAATTATAGAGATTTTACTATATAATTTTGACATTAGAAGAAAAAATACAAATATTATATTAAATAGTCGAACAGAAAAAACACAATTAATATTGAAAAGTCTCAACAAAATGAATAAAATAATCGATATATATATATATGTGTATATTTCTACATTATAATTTAATAATTACTTTCATGCACAAGTAAGATATCTATTTGATTCATTTTTTATAGTGATAACTTTGTAAATTTGTCAACAGACTTTCAGATATTAATTTGAAGAATTACATTAATTTGTAGTTGTTATCAATTGTTATATTCCTTATGATTTAATGGGCTTCCATTACATAGAAGTTATGGAAATAGGATAATACGTAATATTGTTTAAGCAAAACTTAACTCATTATGTTTGATGTTTTATAATCTTATCTTTTGCTAAAACTACTTTTTATTAGTTTTATTATATTTATATCTAATAATAATTTTTTTTTATATTTGTACTCTTTCAGTATTGATTAGTTACTTGAAGTTATGTAATATTCACTTTTTTTTCGCCTTTTGGTACAAATTCTATAGAAGTAATGATGCCATACTATTAATTTTATGATAGAAAATTATGTTATATAGTAACATTATATAATAAGATGATGTAATATTGATATGGAATTTTGTTACATAGCTATTAGTATAAAAACTATTTTTACTATTAAAATAATTTATGTTCCATCCAACAATTATATTAGAAGAGTCAATAAAACTAAACAGTTCATGAAAATTTAAATTTATTGGATGTATATCTCTTCATTCTTATTTTGATAATTGTAAACTTTTGTAATTTTATTGATATTGATTAGTTGTGATTTGGAGAAAAAAATAGTTTTATATTATTGATCTCATTCAAACTAAAAAAAAACTAACTTTTACATAATTTTTTTTGTTAGACATAATTTTAGCCATAATTAAATTAACCCGTGCATAGCATGAGGCACAGGCTAGTACTAGCTAGATATGCTTCATACCCTTCTTTAATTAAATTAAAAGCAGTCACAGCAGAAATTAAGCAGTTAGGTATAACTTTTCTTTCTCCCACTATAACCGTCTTCATTTGCCCATTGATTTCTACAGCCACCTCTTTTGTTTGACAGTCCACCAAAGCATGATTACTAGATAACCAATCCATCCCTAGGATAACATCAAACTCCCTAAGGTTTATCACAACCAAATCTGCATATAGTGTGACACTATCCACTACTATTGGACAAGATCTCACAACGGTATTAACAAATATAACCCCACCAGCAGGCATAGATACACATAAGTCATGCCCCAACTATTCAATACTAGCATGCACACGTGATGCAAAATCATGTGATATAAATGAACAAGTAGATCCTGGATCAATTAACACATGCGCACCAGAATTGCAAATAGAAAAGGAACCAGTAATAACCTCAGGTGCAGTAGGAGCTTGTTCCCTGGTGATGGCATACACCCTTGCTTGTGGCTGAGATTGACTACTCTGTCCAGTCGATGTTGTAGAAATAGTCCCGCTACCTCGACCACCTCTGCCTTGCCCTCTACTTGTACTAACCCGTTGCAAATTTTCCCCCACACTACTTGGTCCCAAAATCTGGGATCCACTGGCGTTAACTCTCCACGTAGGACAATCCCTGACAATATGCCGTGGTTGGTGACAACGATATCACACGATTGGCTGGACTCCCCAACATTCACCGGTGTGTTTCCTACCGCAATTCGTGCACGAGGGAATAGACCTTCCACTAAACGATCTGGTTGGACCCTGTCTTCCCCCAAATCCGACTGAGGTAGACCCGCCTCTACTTGACGACACTGATGGAGACCTATTAGTTTGACTCATTCTTCGGCCTCTGTACCCACCTCTGTGAAAACCAGAACTCTTAAAAGAAACTGCACCACTTGGTCCACCTGTAAAGTTAGGATTACCTGTCCACTTCTTTCGTTTAGCTTCAGCAGAGTTCCTTTCTATGGATGTCTCTTCAGCTCCCAATGCTGCTTCCAAAAGTGCATTGTAACTCGGAGGTTTGATTGCTATCTTCTCTCGTATCTCAAGCCTCAAGCCTCTTTCAAATCTGTCTCTCCTCAATTCATCAGTACTTACCTCTTCTGGAGCATACTTGGATAGCCTCACAAATTGTAGCTCGTATTCGGCAACAGAAAAATCATTCTGCTTTAATTCTAGAAATTCAACTTTCTTACGGTTTCTATAGACCGGTGGAGTATATTTCTCAGCAAATTCTCTCAAGAAGGCATTCCATGTTAAAGTGATTGGTCGATTCCTACTCCCTGGAACAGTTTCCCACCAATCCAACGCATCTTTCTCCAATAAAGACACCGCATACCTCAATTTTTGTTCAGAACTGCATTCAATTCGATCTAGAACTCTTTCCGTATTTCTCAACCACTCTTCTGCTTCTGCAGGATCAGTTGTACCAGCAAATACCTTTGCACCCTGCCTTCTAACTATCTCATAGTTTTTATCAATAACTACCTCTTGTGGTTGGGGTTGGGGTTGTGGAGCCATCCTCTGCATAAACTCTAGGAATTGTTGCATAAAAGGATTCACTTCTGGTTGGGGAACATTTCTATTCGGGGCTTCTAACCCCTGATGTTCAGATGCATGATCATGACCCTGTACAGACTCTAATGACTCAGTTGGGCCAGCAGCGTTTTCACCTGACGCTTCCATCCTATATGAAATGCATATGTATAATTAGACTCATAATATATATGTTAAGTATAATACCACATATTATCCAATAACCCCAGAGAATCTAATCCCTGCTCTGATACCACCAAATGTAGCACCCTCTAACGGCACTACGACTATATTTTCCTTAAATATCACACTTAATGTAAACCCTGATTATATGTATAATTAGGCACATAATCTAGTCCCTGTTGAGTATATATACACATAGTCTCATCATCACAACAAGAATATTTAATATCTCATCCGCAAGATCATATATACATATATCAAGTACGACAAAAATGGGATTATTATAATTAGTTCACATGTTATTCTCGCTTTTAATTCAAAATGAGACTTCTATTTCTATTTACAATGAGGAGAAAACTGCATACTGGCCCGACCTGACTGGAATGCAAAACGTGGACCTAGTTGTCGTGAATAGGCACAACAAAATCTACACCTGAAAATATTAGCAGAGGGATGAGCTTGCAACTCAATAAGTAAATAACTGGTACCACTATACACGCACCTCAATTATATCAACAAGACAAAAACAAGCAACGTATATAATATAATCAACTTAATCAAGCACATTTCATTTTATTTCTCCACGTAGTCATCCCATAACACGATAATCGATCAAACTTGTCTTTTCCTAGTTGGCTTACCAGAAAGGTGATATAGTGTTTTTCTCCACCACCTCAACCTCACTATTCATTCATATATATATATGAATCCCCTTGGCATGCCACACAAGCATATCAATCTCATTTCGCATCAAAGCTCTTTCATTTCGCATCATAACTCTTTTTATTTCGTATCATAGCTCTTTTCACATCGCATCATAGCTCTTTCATATCGCATCATAGCTCTTTTCATTTTATTTTTCCACATAGGCTATTCAACAACATCAAGGGGTATTCATATTATAATTACATTTAATTTCCATCACTCCCTCGATTCCACATATCACCGCTCTTGTAATCCAACTAGCCACATAAAACCACATAGCAGCATATTTCACGTACAAGCACATAACATATCTCAATAGGTTTCCTCATTTCACTTTCACGACATAATCATTCAAAGTAATCATCAACCACTCGTACAATTCAAAATATATTAGTGCTAGCACGAATCATCGGCTCACATAAAAGTAATATCACTAAGATATAATACTAATTATTTACGTACACACTAATAGAAATAAAGAACATATATATAAGTAGCACTAATTATTTACTTACCTCGATCTTATATAGATTTAGTTAGCTGATATGAAGTCGTACTATCATCTACTTTATCCCCGTGTCCTATCATAAGGTATAATGCGTATAATTAATATCTAGAATGCCAATTTCTAAATAAAATATCAAATAGTATTTATATATATATATTTCACCAATCTCTCAATATTTCATTAAACCCTTCATCCTATTATAACTACCATTCATAATAACAATTCTTGGATTATATTTATCTCAAAATATACTTATCTTTACTAAATATAACATTTTCAAATATATTCTATAATATTTCTCAAATAAAATTTTCAACCCGATCAAACTAAGCCAATCAATTGTAGAAATTATTAGATCTAGTAAGTTAAGTAGTTTAAGCCATTAATTATAACACCCCTAATTTAATTGAGACATTTAACCAGACACTAATTATAAATACTCAAATTCATAAAAAATTCTCCGGTTAAACACTAAATCGAATAGTATAAACTACATTTAATAAATGCACTTATTAAGTAATATCATTATATTAATTAAAAGTAATCAAAATAAAATAATTACTTACTTGTTTTTCGTCGATTTCGGTTTTTGTGTGTGTTTGTGAATTGTGTGTGATTAATGTGTTTTATCCAACCTTTTTTTTATTTTTTTTGTTTTTAAATTTTAATAAACTTTTTCAAAATACCCATTACGTCCTTTCTAATTTCTTAATTAATATAATTTGCTCCCAAATATTATATAAAGCTCCAATTCACTCCGTTCAAGCCTTAATATGATCACAATTTAATCTATAATATATCTACTAATTAACTAAATTTTCTTAAATAATTACCAATTAACCCCATAATTATGTATAAAAATTTATGGGTGTCACATGTAATGTTAAAGTTGACAGAAATACACAGATTTTCACTAATGGTAACGCTGAAAGAAATACACACAATTTTTCTTTTCTTTTTTGGGTTTGATTTTTCCTTTGTTTATACAAGAGGGGTATATTTGGTATTGTTGTGAAGCTACACTGTTTCGTGATTCTTTTGTCTGAGTTGTTGGAGTTCAATTTCTTCATCTAGGATGGTGAGTTTTTCTTGTTTTATCATCTTTTTTTTCCCTATCTTTCTTATGTTATATTAATTTTGAGGTTGTGTTGGAGTTTGTTGTTTGTGATTTTCAGGTTAAGGTTCTTTTGTTTAGGTTCCACACACATGATATTGCAGAAAGTTAATTGCTTTCTGGTTTGATTTTGACTTTTAGTGTGAAGTTGTTTATCTATAGATCAAACATTGAATTTTCTAATATTTTTTATATATATTTTTTTAATTATTTTGATTTTATTTTAAAAGATTGAGGGTAAAGTGCAAATGACATCATATGGAGGGGGGGGGGGGGTGCTTACATTTAACCTTACATTACCTTACCTAAAATTTGCCCTCAAGTGCATGAACACAAGCAGACGGAATATTCCAATATTATTCCCCGGAATGCGAAGTGCAACAAAATCAAAAGTTTGGTTGTGGAAGTATAAAAAGAAAAAGGTTGGGGAACAAAGTGCAAATGAACCCATATGTTGGAGGGTGTCTGCATTTTACCCTTTCAAGAAAATAAACAAAAATTAAAAAAATCCGTACCGAACACGTTAATGAGTGAACAAAAGTATGCAAAGTGTTGATTAAGACAATTGAAACATAAAATATTTTTTATGGTATTGATATATGTTCACAATATGAAGTATATTTGTATATAAAAATTTGGTAGTATTACACATATATAACTAGCATCTTATATTATTGTACTACATCTCCTAATTAGACTGTTAAATATGTTTCAACAGCCTAAAGAATACATTCGATTTAGTTTTGGCTAATTTTGGTAGATGGATATCGAGATATTGTATCTGGTCCATAATGAGCGAGATTCAAAAATGGTGCAACCTTGAATAGGCCATGTGATTTTAAATCAGACCGTTAGATATAATCAAATAGACAGAATCATATACGTGTTGAAGTTTAGTATTAATCCAACTCATGAATGTTGAGATGTCGTAATCGGAACATACATTTTTGGAACTAGATTTTGAACGGCTATATGTTAAATTTGGGATGGTTTAGAAAGTTTAGCCATTGGAACGGTAGTTGAATACAATTAAGAACGCTTACTTAAAAATAAAACTAGGAATGGTTTAATAAAAATTAACCACTCCTAGATTTAAATAACCCACCTATTTTTCAGAAGGCGTCATACTAAATGTTTTGGAACTGGGATTGGAACGGGCAAATTGAATGTAGTCGTTCCAAATTTTAAAATTTTCACCTATATTTCAGAAGGCGCCATACTAAATTAAAATTGGAATTGGGTTTGGGACAGTCAAATTGAAATAACCGTTCTAATGCTTGAATTTTCCATTATTTCTTCTAGGAGGCGCCATATCTAATTTACATTAGAATGGTTGCTGGAATGTCGAAATTTAAAAGAACCGTTCCTATTGCAAATTTCTCAAAAATACCGTTCAAAATTATTTTAGTTTTTAAAAATATATAATAAATACAATGTATAAACTTAATTTTTTCATTAAAAATTGGAAAAGATAACTAAACACTAGACACTCAATCAGATTCACCAATTGCCGAGTGGGATGTACCTGCTCCCTGTTGTTGTGCCAGAGAAAGATCAACGACTGATTGTATACCATTTGGATCATTTAGGTAGTACGTTTGAATTTCTGTAGCAACTTCTTGAGTAGGTATGGCTTCCTTCATCTAATAATGAATGCCTCCATTGACGCCTCGACGTGTGCTTTGTTCTTCACCTTTTTGTTCAAATTGCGGAGGAATCTATTCATACGAATATTCATTAAAATAAGGATGACAATAAAACTATAAAAGAAACTACATTTTCTCGTATACTTACCTCTCAAATGGGTATATCCACTTGAATTGCACGGCCCTCCAACGCATGCCTCATATGGCAGGTGAACAATTAGTGCTCCATTGAGTCGAAGAGAGCTGGAGGAAATACATTCTCGAGGTTGCACAAGATGACGATGAGACTACATTCCAATTCTTGTAGCATGGTGATATCTAGTGTGGTCAAGCATATAATCTGGAATAGAAGGCTCACATCCATCAACGCACTCCACACATGCTAAGGAAGCATCTCACAGAAGGGAACTGGGATCAACTTTTGAATGAATACATGACAATCATGGCTCTTCGTGCCTGGCATCTTCAGCTCCTTCATGTCGACGCAGCGGGCCAGGTTAGATGCATACCCATCATGATGAAAGATTGCATGGATCGTCCCAGGAAAATTGCGTGAATGCGGAAGCGCGGTATAAAATAAAATTGCGGAATTTAAAACATGCTTTTAAAATAAAGAACACGTTTCAAGGGGTGTGCCCTTGAAATTTCCTGGGTGTTCGGTGTATCTCATGAATTAACAATATGTAAGCAATCATGGAGGCCATAGGGTTGAAAAATAAAAGAGGCGAAAACATAAACCGAGACCTACCCATTGTCGTTTTCGTCTTCAACGGCTACACGCGTTGTTCCCCGTTTTGCACCAAGATCTCGTTCTTGAGACCCTCCAAATCGTGACAGACGATCCACCCACGTATCTTGCACGTCGTGCTAGCAACGAACAAATATAAATTTATTGGAGTGGATGAATCAACAACACGTTATGAATTAACGGTATTGATTCATCAATGTTCTAATGTTCCAAGAACAAGAGAACAAGAAAAGAGTTTCTTGGAGAGTAGAAGAGAGAGAGGCGGACGAGAGAGGGGAGAGTGAGGGCCGAAACTAGTGTGTGTGTTGTGTGTGTGTTGGAATTTCATCAATCCCTCAAATAGTGCAAGGCTAGGGGTTTATATAGAGGAGGAGTTTAATCCTCTTTAAACTCCAACTCTTTAGAAGCTTACTTTGATTAAGATTTTTACCTAGTCATACTCCTAGTCAAAGTAGAATTTGACCTTGTCAAATTCAATCCTAGCCTTTCATCTCTCCCATGAAATCTCTACCATTAATTTAACTTAATGGAATATTTAAATCGTATTAAATATTCCAAAAGGCCAAATAAATATAATAAATAAATATCAATATTTATTCTAGGCCCATTAAATTAATTCCCTTAATAAATCCAATTTATTAATTTAATTCCTTTTATCAAATAGAAGGAATTAATTCTCCAAGAAAATATAGGACCCGATTAAATCCAATTTAATCATTCCTTTACTCCAATATTTAATTCCAAATTAAATACTAAGTGTGTGTGTGGATAGTATGTGACTCTTTAGGTTCACCTTTCAGCTAGACTTGGTTGGATTCCTAGAATCCGTCCGTTACCATGGGTGGCCATCTAGCAACGGTCCATGGCACTAGAGACTAGGTGAAATATTTGGGGGATGAACATTTAGGCTCTAACAGTACACTTGTCCTTCTGTCTTCGGTCTCATCACTTAGGGTCAGGGCACGGAAAATGGAGGTACCCATTTTGGACCTAAGTGTCGGTCTGTCCTTACTAAACGCCGCAAGGGAAACCTTCCCTTCTGTTTAGTTACTGTGGCCACAGATTTTAGGGACAAGACACAGAGCATATATGAGACTCAACTGTCAATGCCTTTTGACAGGAGACAGATCCTTTCTTGGAAACTACTGTCACTCTGTACACCAGAGCTGCACTAGACATGGCTTATGACTACTCAAGAGTATTTTGGCAATCTTTCACCATATCTAAGATACAGACCTGATGTATAGGTAAACTTAGCAGTTCCTCAAGTCAAAGGACTTGACCTGTGCCGTTGGAACCAGGAATACACATCATACCTTGTTGACCATACTCAAGGTCCTCCGTAAGACGGTTCCCGCGAGTTACCTCAGTCAGCTACTTCCTAGCATGCTAACCCACTAACACTGCTTAGACGACCTTCGTCACCCGTCGATGAAATACGACAGCAGATGCTTAGCGCAAGTCTCAAGGGGAATCTCGATACCCATTTTCGAGATTCCTTGACTTGGAGATTTCCGGACTGATTACGGTAAGACTGATTTCATGGACCTACCTCCAAGCGTAGTCCCAGTCCCCGAAATCGATTCTCAATCCGTGGGCTTTGTTTGCGTAGTGAACAGATATGTAATAGCATATATAAGTGAACGTAAACAAAGTGTTGCCATATGAATTTCACTTCTTTATTGATAAAATTGTCTAGACATAGGTTACATATTCCCACCAAAATTGGCTTACATGGTCACCTATTCTAACACATGAAACGTAAGACAACGAATTCAATCGCATATCCTCTTCTTCATGCCCTTCGTCAGGGTATATACAGCTTTGGGCATCACGTTCGGTCTCCTTTCGTCCAAATCAAGCTCTAGCAAGTTACATATGATCTTCAGGTCCTTCTATGCATTCAGATTGTTCTTCGTTTTCCCCTTTATGTCCATCACGGTGTTGAATATTTTGTCAAACACATTCTTCTCAATGTGCATGACATCAAGATTGTGTCGTATCAGATGCGTCCCTTAGTATTCAAGCTCTCAAAAGATGCTTTTTTTCATCCACTTGTGCTCGCTATTGTAGCCTACTGGGATAGTCAACGGCTCTTCGACCGCAACACTAAACGCATTGACACGGGCTCGAATTTGCTCTCCAATCAGCCTCGGACATGCAATCTTCCTTTCCACTCAATTATTAGTGAAGGCTTTCTTGTTCTTGCTGTACGGATGGTCCTAGGGGAGAAATTGTCTGTGGCAATCAAAGTAGCACGCCTTCCTAACGTGCTGAAAATGGATTGTCCATGTGTCATACATACAAACTAGACACCCTATAACACCAGCGATACTTCATCCAGACGACATCCCATAAGCAGGTAGGTCGTTCACAGTCTACATCAATGGTTGCGCATCACGAATGCCTGGTTTTTTGGCATTGTCGTGCGTCCGTACACAAACATGCCATAAATTATGCAAGTTGTCGATCAATAGCTCCAGGTACACATCGATTAGACGCTTGGGATTGGAAGGACCAGGGATCACCATTGTCAGGAACATATGCTCATTGAATGTCATTTCAATGTCACAACAAATGTCCACAGACTGATTGGTTAAACCCATTGAGTTGAGCTGTGCATAGATTGGCGGCTATGAAACCAACTCCTTGAGGGTCGGTCTGTAATGTTCCAAGTTGAGGACCTAGAGACTAGGCCTCAAGTGCCCTATAGAGACTTGCACTAAGTATTGCATTCACTGGGTGAGTGCTGATTTTAATCGGTGCCAGACGTAGGTCGTCTATGCAATTTTAGTGGGTTAGTTGGCAAGGTAGTCGACTGACTGAACTGACTCGCGGGAATCGTCATATGGAAGCCTTGGAGGCTTGGTCGGTATGATTGGAATTCTCGGTTCCGATAGTACGGGATTAATGCTCGGACTTGAGGAATCAAGGGAGTCGCATGCATATGAAGGTTGTATCTTGGATCTAGTGAGAGGTGATCGTGCCTTTTATATGGTCATTATAAGCCTTGTCCAGTGCAGTCGGAGTATATAGTGAGGACGGTGGATTCCAATAGAGAATCTATCCCCTGTCAGTATTTGACAGCTATGTCTCCTATGCGCTCTGAGATGGTTTCGACTCATTAAGTCTACGGCCGTAACGATTGGTCGAGTAGGGAATGGTTCCCTAGGTCGATCAATAGAGTAAACGCGTCTCGAGTTTGTAGCATAGTTGCCTAGTTCAGGATGGGAAGTAGACTAAGGCCGGGAGATGGTTGACGGAAGGACTGTACCTGTATGGAATTCGGAGCCTAAATATTCACGCCAACATTCACCTAGTCTCTAGTGCCATGGACCGTTGCTAGACGGCCACCCATGGTAACGGGCATTTCTATTAATGGTTAATCAGAAATAATTAATTAAATTAGATTTAATTAATCAATTGTGTTGGACACAAGCCCAAGTCTAGCTGAGGGTGAACCTAAAGAGTCACACACAAATCACTGTGGAAGTAGTGGAATTAATTTGGAATTAATTCTGGAAGAAGTGATAATTTAATTGGATTAAATTAATTCAAGGAAAATATAAATAATTGGATCATTTATTGGGAAATTCATTGGATGGATGGCCCAAGAATTAATTAATTGGATTAATTAATTTTGGGCTTAATACCTTTAAATTAATTGAATTAATTTATTGAGTTTCGTTTAATTAATTGATTCGATCAATTAATTAGTGTTTGAGCTTAAGTTTATTTAATTAGATTAAATAAACTTTTAGATTTCAATAAGGTTTAAAATTAATTGGATTAATTTAAAACCCATGGATCACTTGATTTAATTTGATTTAATTTAAAATCCATGACTTGAAATCAAAGCTCAAAGGTTTGATGCAAGTTTAAGAGGATTTGAAAGTCCTCCATGTAAGCAATGTTGTGGCTCCATGTAAGCAATGATGTGGCTTGCCATGATTGCTAGGGTGGTCCACATATTGTGCTAACATGGTTAGAGGTTGAGCACAAGTTGTGCATTTGTGTGTAGGTGGTTTTGGAAACTACCTACAACTACACAACACATGTATACACTTTTCAACTCCCTAACTTGCACTCTCCTCACACAAGCCATGAAAGTTCCTGCATTTTTTCTCCATTTTTGAGTTCTTTTTGAATTGGATTCAAGATGAGAACATGAGAAATACGTATACACTAATCAATAGTGTAATAAGTATTTTGTTTCTTCCTTGATCTAGCTTCTACCTAGCAATAGATCTAGATTTACTTTCCTAGTGTGGTGTGGATCATCTTTAGAGGGGTTCTAACTTGAATCCTAAGGTGAACGGAAAAGGAATGAAAAGGGATTGAAAGCTTGTTGCCGTTCTACATGTGAAACGAAAAGGTAATGTTACTATTTAAATTATTGTACCTTTTTGTTTCCTCCTCTAGCCACATGTTCAAGCATATTTTTCTGTATGTTATGATGCTTTTGAATACACCGAACGCCCGGGAATTCAAAGGGAACACACCTTTTAAATTGTTTTTAATTTCTTTTATTTTACGCTTCCGCCGCGTTCCCGGGCCGTACCGATTCTTTCATGGGAGGAAGTTGTTTATGGAAAATTCAGTGACTTCTGACATTGTTGGGCTTGGCAAGGTGGTACTAAAGATGACCTCAGGAAAGGAATTCACTCTGATCGATGTGCTGCATGTTCCAGACATTCGAAAGAACTTAGTGTCTGGATCACTATTAGTTAAGAGTGGGTTTAGACTAGTTTTTGAGTCTTACAAATTTGTACTTACAAAGAACGACTACTTTATAGGGAAAGGGTATGCCGAGAATGGGTTGTTCAAGATGAATGTAATGACTCTAATGCGTAATTTTGAAACCAATAAAATTACGGCTTCTACTTACTTGATTGAGTGTTGTGATTTATGGCATGTCATATTAGGACATGTTAATTTTAACACTCTACGAAGATTAGTAAGTTTGAATTTATTGTCTTCGTCACTATAAATGAAGGAAAGTAGATCGGCCCAGGAATGCGGCGGAATTGCGGTGGAGATAAAAACGTGCGGAATAAAAGAATTTAAATTGCGTTCAGGGGGTGTTCCCTTGAACGTTCCCGGGCTATCGGTGTATAAACGCACAATATAAACATATAAAATAAACAAGCGTTCGTGGCTATAGAATAAAGAAGAAACCGAGAGCATAAATGTAAATCGGAATACCTTTCTCGATTTTGTATTTCGATCGGCTACATGCGTTGATTCCTCCCGACGTTCATCCACACGAGGTCCTAACGTAGAGACCCTCTAAAGTCGTCCACACCACATCGGGAGAGATCTCGTCTTTCTTGCTAGAGAAAAATAGATCTAGAGGATGAAATCGAAGAAGGGATTACACTATCAAATTAGTGTTCCTTCTTGTTTATACTTTGTTCTTCAATTGATCCTAGATCAAAGAAGCAACAAGGAGGAGTCAAAGAGTAGAGAGAGGGGGTAGAGAGTAAAAAGATGAATAATCAAACTCTTGTCTTTGATGATAGTATATATACATATATAGACTTTATTAATGTGATTATTGGAATGTGTCTAGGTTCATCCAAGGATGTCTAGATACACTCCAATCAATCCCCATTAATCATCAATCAAACCTACCATTTCATAAGATATGATTTAATCATACCAAGTGAAAGAGGCTTGATTGGAATTGATTTGTCTCTTTCGAAAAAAGAGACAAGTCAACTTGTCATCAAAGGCCTTCATGGCCAACTTTAGTACTTCCAAAAGAAGTAATTTTCGGCCATCCCGTTTTAGAAGAAGTCCAACTTCTTCTAATTTTAAATGTGGAATTAACACCTCTCTTACGCTAAGATTTAATCGACCGGATTTTATTGTAATCATTAAACCGGATTTTATTGTAATCCAATTACAATAAGCCCAAGACTTAAATCCTATTTAATTCATGGTCCAATTAAATAATTCCCATTGATCTTTTGATCCAATTAAAATATCCAAGCTTCGATTCTCTACTTAATCGATACATCCAATGTACCGATAAAACAAGGGCCCGATACAATATCGGCCCCTCCATCCAATGGACAATCCCATAAGTAATCCAATTACTTAACATCCTTTGAAATTGACTCCAAGTTAACTCCTTCACCTCCTCCGTGATTTGTGTGTGACCCTTTAGGTTCACCCTCAGCTAAACTTGGGCTAGTGTCCCACAGGAGCCCGTCACCATGGTGGTCGTCTAGCAACGGTCCATGACATTAGAGACTAGGTGAGTGTTGGCGTGAACATTTAGGCGCCGATTTCGTACAGGTACGGTCCTACTATCGACTGTCTCTCGGCATTAGTCTAGGGTACGGAATTTGGCGTCGGTTCCCATCCTTCACTAGGCATCTATGCTTAATACTCGAGATGCATTTACTCTATCGATTAACGTAGGAAACCCTTTCCTACTCAATCAATTGCTATGGGCATAGACTTCCAGAGTCTAAACCATCTCAGAGCACATAGGAGATATCACTGTCATATACTGATGGGGGACAGATCCTATCTTGGAATCCACCGTCCTCGCTACATACTCCAACTGCACTGGACAAGGCTTATAATGACCATCTTACAGAATGATCACCTCTCGTCGGATCCAAGTTACAGTTTTCGTGTGCACGTGACTACATGATTCCTCAAGTCCGAGGACTAATCCCATACTATCGGAACCGAGAATTCCAGTCATACTGACCAAGCCTCCAAGGCTTCCATATGATGATTCCCGTGAGTCAGTTCAGTCAGTCGACCACCTTGTCAACCAACCCACTAAAATTGCATATACGACCTTCGTCTGTCACTGATGAAACTCAGCACTCACGCAGTGAATGCAATACTTAGTGCCAGTCTCAATAGGACACTTGATGCCTAGTCTCGCGGTCCTCGACTTGGAACGTTTCAGACCAACCCTCAAAAGTTGGTTTCATAGCCGCCATCCAATGCGCAACCCAACTACATGGGTTATCTAATTGGTCTGTGGGCATTTTTTGTGACATTGAAACACCATTCAGCATTACTAGTAAGCACAACAAACACAGGCGAGTGATGAATACTTACTCTATTCATCAGGATAATATTGCTGTAATAAAGATTGACGAATAGTTCCCAAAACTGCCAATCCAATTGGCTTTCTGGTCTCCTATTCTGACAATAAATACTGAACATAAATGTGAAATTTGTGTTGAAGCTAAAATAAATAAATATTAATATTTATTCTAAGCCCATTAAATCAACCCTTTAATAAATCCTATTTATTAATTTAATTCCCTTTATCAAATAAAAGGAATTAATTTCTCCAAGAAAATATAGGACTCGATTAAATCTAATTTAATCATTCCTTTACTCCAATATTTAATTCCAAATTAAATACTAAGTGTGTGTGGATAGTGTGTGACTCTTTAGGTTCACCTTTCAGCTAGACTTGGTCGGATTCCTAGAATCCGCCCGTTACCATGGGTGGCCATCTAGCCACGGGCCATGGCACTAGAGACTAGGTGAAATAATTGGGGATGAACATTTAGGCTCTAACAGTACACTTGTCCTTTTGTCTTCGGTCTCATCACTTAGAGTCTAGGGCACGGAAAAAAGCAGGTACCCATTTTGGACCTAAGTGTCGGTCTGTCCTTACTAAACGCCGCAAGGGAAACCCTCCCTTCTGTTCAGTTACTGTGGCCACAGATTTTAGGGACAAGACACAGAGCATACATGAGACTCAACTGTCAATGCCTTTTGACAGGAGACAGATCCTTTCTTTGAAACTACTGTCACTCTGTACACCCGAGCTGCAATAGACATGGCTTATGATTACTCAAGAGTATTTTGGCAATCTCTCACCATATCTAAGATACAGACCTGATGCACAGGTAAACTCAGCAGTTCCTCAAGTCAAAGGACTTGGCCTGTACCGTTGGAACCGGGAACACACGTCATACCTTGCTGACCATACTCAAGGTCCTCCGTGAGACGGTTCCCGCAAGTCACCTCAGTCAGCTGCTTCCTAGCATGCTGACCCACTAACACTGCTTAGACGACCTTCGTCACCCGTCGATGAAATACGACAGCAGATGCTTAGTGCAAGTCTCAAAGGGAATCCCAGTACCCATTTTCGGGATTCCTTGACCTGGAGATTTCCGGACTGATTCGGCAAGACTGATGATTTCAAGGACCTACCTCCAAGCGTTGTCCCAGTCCCCGAAATCGATTCTCAGTCCTTGGGCTTTGTTTGCGTAGTGAACAGAAATGTAAATGCAGATATAAGTGAACGTAAACAAAGTATTGCCATATGAATTTTCACTTCTTTATTCATAAATGTTTTTATCAAATACCAAAAATTGTCTAGACATAGGTTACGTATTCCTGCCAAAATTGGCTTACATGGTCACCTATTCTAACATGCACAAGATATGGTTATGTTTACTTGTTGAGAAGTAAAGATGAGGCGTTGGAGGCCTTTTAAAATTTATAAGAATGAGGTTAAAAATCAACTTAGCAGAACTATAAAAGCCATACGCAGTGATAGAGGTTGCGAATATGGAGCTCTATTTGAGGAATTTTGTTCAGAATTTGGCATAATTCACAAACTACTGTTCCTTATTCACCTCAATTGAATGTCGTTGCTGAAAGAAAGAATTGTACTCTTAAAGAAATGATAAGTGCTATGTTGATAAGCTCTGGCTTACCCCAAAACCTATGGGGGAAGCAATTCTTTCACCAAACCACATTCTTAATGAAGTACCACACAAAGATAAAAATGAAACTCCTTATGAACTTTGGAATGGTCATGAACCTTCCTACAAGTATTGTAAAGTATTGGGATATTTGGCTAAGGTAGAAGTACCAAAACCTAAACAAGTAAAAATAGGGCCAAGGACCGTTGATTGCATATTCGTTTGATATGCGAATAACAATAGTGCATATGACCTTTTAGTGCACAGATCAACAATCCTTGATATACATGAAAATATAATCATTGAATCAAGGAATGTTGTTTTCTTTGAAAATATATTTCCTTGCAAGGAGAGGAAACAAGAGAGTCCTAGAAAAAGAACTTATGAATTTGCAAATGGTGATTATCAAAAGGATGAAGAACTTAGACACAGCAAAAGGGCTAAAATAGCCAAATCGTTTGGTCTTGACTTTTTAACTTATTTGTTAGAAAATGAACCAAAAACAATGAATGAAGCATTGTCAAGTCCAGAAGCACCATTCTGGAAAGAGGCTATCAATAGTGAAATTGAATCCATTATGCAAAACCATACTTGGGAGTTGGTGGATCTCCCTCCTGGTTGCAAACCGTTAGGATGTAAATGGATTCTGAAAAATCTATAGATAAATTCAAAGCAATGTTGGTAGCTAAAGGGTTCAAACAGAAAGAAGGCCTTGACTTCTTGATACATATTCACCGGTTACCAGAATGACGTCAATTCGAGTGCTTATAGATATTGTTGCGCTGTATGATCTGGAAATACATCAAATGGATGTTAAGACAACGTTCTTGAATGGCGAGTTAGATGAGGAGATCTACATGGAACAACCTGAAGGGTTTGTCGTTCCTAGCCAAGAAAAGAAGGTTTTTAGACTCGTCAAATCGTTGTATGGTCTTAAACAAGCTCCTAAGCAATGGCATGAAAAGTTTGACCGTACTATGTTGTCAAATGGTTTCAAAATCAACGAGTGTGATAAATGTGTATATGTGAAAAGCACTCACAACTCCTTTATCATAGTATGTCTATATGTAGATGACATGTTGATAATGGGAAGTAGTTGTGACATCATTTTGACTACAAAAAGAATATTGACAAAACATTTTGATATGAAAGACATGGGTTTAGCTGACGTAATATTAGGGATTAAGATCTCTAAAATGTTTGACAGACTGGTCTTATCACAATCTCATTATATTGAGACTATACTTAGAAAGTTCAAGGCTTACGATAGTCCACCTGCTAAGATTCCTGTAGATCTAAGTCTACACTTAGCAAAGAACAAAGGTGAACCCGAATGTCAAGTTGAAAACTCAAGAATAATTGGTAGTTTGATGTATATCATGAATTGCGGTCGTCCTGATATTGCGCACTCGGTAAACAAACTGAGTAGATTTATGAGTAATCATAGGAAAGATCATTGGAAGGGGTTAATTAGGGTCATTCGATACCTAAAATACACTTCAAACTATATATTACATTATACGAGATATCCAGCTATGCTGGAAGGATACAGTGATGCCAATTGGATATCCGATCCTAAAGATACTAAGTCCACAAGTGGCTATGTATTCACCATTGGAGGTTGTGCAGTATCTTGGAAGTCCTCAAAACAAACGTGTATAGCTCGTTCCACAATGGAATCTGAGTTTATAGATTTAGATAAAGTTGGAGAAGAAGCTTAATGGCTTCGTAATTTCTTGGAGGACATTCTTTGTTGCACTACAACCAGTTACTGCAATTGTGATATATTGTGATAGTCAGTCGGCTATTGGAAGGGCACAAAGCAGTATGTATAATGGTAAGTCGAGACATATACGTCAAAGACATAATACCATAAGACAGTTGATCTATAATGGAATCATATCTATTGACTATATAACATAAGGATAATTAGATGATCCATTAACAAAAGGCCTTTCTGAAGATCAAGTATATTGTTCATCTGCATGCTCATATGCATTAATTTTCATTCATGTGGGGGATTGTTGGAAAATGGTGAATGATAATTAAAGAATAAATCATGACAAGTGATTGGTTACGATGTGCGACGCATAACAAGCTCGTGACAACTCGTGATAGCTCATGAAAAGTGGATGATGGTTGATAACATCCAATCATCATTCGGCCGTGTCTGAATCAACCGAATAGGTGTGTCCTTTGATTGAAAAAATGTGCCCATTGGGTGAAACCCTTTGGATGAAACGACACGTCCATTTGAGTGAAATGTTATGTCCTTTTGGTAAAATGATGTGTCCATTTAAATGAAATGGTATGTTCTTTGGGTGAAATGATGCGTCCATTTGGATGACAGGTCATAACCTTTCAAAGGCAACTTTTGGACATGTTCGTTCGATGCACCTTTCCAACTCCTATAAATAGGCCTCCCATTTCATTTCATTAGGCATTCAAATCATTCATAGTATTCGTAAGCATAAAAACATTCTGCAAATACAGTTTAGCAAGAGAATTTCAAAATATCGTTTGGTTTGTCGTTTCTCAAAGTTTGTAGTGCTGATACTTTGAGATAGAAAGTCGTTGTATCTTGGGAGACAATTTGCCGATTCTGTGAGTACCAATGCGGGGCAATAATTGTCTTAAAGATAAAGAGTCTAACTCTTGCCTCGACTTCGTAATAAATACACAATTTCCCGCACTATCCATCTCGTTCATTCCCTACATTTTTAAATAGTAAATTAGCAATATTACTTTTCTTTAGACATCCCTTAATTAAGTATTTTGAAAACTGAAATATAAAATGGACGTGTAAAATAAAAATTTTGATTTCTTCTATATTTTTGAGTTTATTATGTATGAAAATCCGAAAAACAAAACTCAATTCTTAAATTAACAGTGAAATACTGTTTCATGAAAATTCTGAAATCTAAATTACTTGTTTTACAATTCCTTCCCAAACATGTTTTCACTATAAACAAGTCAAACAAAATATGCTATCAATTAAAGTTAATAATTTAATTTTAATTGTAATACCCCATCCCTTATGGATCATAAATTGATAAAAAAAGTAACACATAAGCTGTGGAAGATAACTCAAGTCTATCCATTAGCGTTCCTTTTCTGGGAGTTGTTCATAGCCGAATTTGAGAATGGACTTTGTGGGTTTGGCAGAGATTCTCGCATGAACCGGGCTTGTTGGCATGGAGCTTAACAAATAGTATTAGATCTAATCGCCAAGTAGAACTGAGAACTATGTGGGAGAAAGTGGTGCATGCGTGGAGCTACTTCTTGCACCTTTAGGAGCCACCTCTAGAATCTCGACACCCGGCGGGTCGATCATGGGTTATATCAAGCCGCAACGAGTACGTCGCGTTGTGAAGGAGGGATAATTATACTATCTCATGCTATGCAATTTAGAAACTAATAATATAAGTAACATATAAGCTTTTCCAAAGAACTCAAATGCATCCAATGTATTCCTTGTCGTTGAGTTGTTGATACCTGAATTTCTGGATGCAGTTAATGGGTCTGGCGGATATTCTTGCATCCATTACTATTAATATTCTTTGATTCAATAAAAAACACTTTATGTAAGATGATACCCAAAACATTTTTCGCCGGTGTGGTAGTAGCATGAACCTAAAATACTTTTCGCCGATATACATTTGGATAAAATATTATATATTTAGAGAAAAAATATCTCACCATAAGAAATTTTGGCTAAGATATTAGGTTCTTGTATTTCAATGCACTATGCATTGTTAGTATAAGACACATTATGGAAACGAATTAGTTAATTGTTTCTTAAACTAATTTAATTGTCATTTGATACCTCAATTTTACTACATTTTTATTTAGAAAAAGAGTTGCAAATCATATTCACAAATACTGGAGCTACAAAACGCAAATTTTAACATCGGGTTTCGAATAATTTAAAATCATTGTCTACAACATGATATATAAATTGTACTTCGATAACATTTCTATCCCTGCCCAATGTTTAAAAATTAGGAATAAACCAATCTTAGCAACAGTATGTCTATCTTTTCATTCTATCAAATTTCAATCAACAACTAATATTAGTAAGAATTTTTCGGCTTAGGCAGGCCATGTCTTTATTTCAAATACGTTTACCAGATTATCGTGGAATAACAATGTATTACTAAAGTTCATATTCATTAAGCTAAATAAAGCACAGTGGTGGAATATTTAATTGGTGAGCATTAAGAAAAGTGTGTATATGCATGCTTATATCTTGTATCACCTCCCAAATCGATAAGAAAAAATATATCAAAGGAAAAAAAAAAGATTGTTATATGTTTTTTTGTATGTAGCTTCAGGCCTACAAAATCAATTCTCAACAATATTTATGCAAGTTCCAATCAAGCAAATAGTGTTAAAGAGTTTATGTATAACAAACCTACGAATTCACATAGTATATACTTATATTTCAAGCTTAGAGGAGGAAGGGATGTCTCATTTACTTTCAATTGAAAATGGTGAAATAAAGGTAATATATTGAATCCCTCATTGGTTAAATACTAATTTTGCAACTTATTAATAAGGAAAAAACAACAAAATTTGTATGCCGAGCTCGGTTGTGTGAGCTTATCATTACAAAAAAATGAAAAAATTGCCACGGTTTAGAGCGACCGTTCGAAACTCCGGTCCAAATTGGAACGGTCAATGGAACGGTTGTGTCACGGTAACCCATTGCTGACGTCACTATCGTATTATTCAGAATCGAAACGTATTGGAACGGTAAACTTTTGCTGGTTTGGTGTCAAACTATGTGTGCCGAATAGTAAATCCATTACGTTCCAAAAAGAGAACGAATATATTTGGGCATTCCATTTGAAACGCATATGTGGAACTTGGAATAGTTCTTTGACCTAAGAACAGTACCGTTCGTAACCGTGTTCCAAAGACCGCGACACATTGGAATGCATGGCTGACTGTTCCAAAATGTTGTGCTAAATGTGACCATTTTATTCCTTATGTAAACAATGTAATGCAATGACCGTTCCAAAATGTGGGTCGTATGAAAGCGAAGTGTGAGTTCTAACAACCGTTCCAACATGTGTTAGGAACGGTCCCTGCACATAATAGATTTTGTATTCTGATTACTATTCCAAACATGCTTCAATGGCTATATTTTAACGGTTTGCTTACAGTTCGTGTTTCCGTTCCTGAGCCGGTTTCTAATGCTAAAGAAACAGCTATATTTCAACGGCTACCGTAGGTGTTCCAAATAGTATTCCAATGCCCGTCCAATATTTTATAGTTTTTCTATATATATCTCCCCTTCAATTTCATTGTTCTTCTTACTCTCTCTCCAATTCATTTCTTCCAACTCTCTCTCTTGAATTTTTATAATAAAATCAAAAATATCAACAATCTCTGCTAAATTTGCATTGATCTTTAAAGGTGTTTTGTTCAGCTAACAAGTTGAAACCCTTTAATGGTTGTATATATATATATATATAAATTTGTTCACCTTATTTAATTATTGTTGTGAATTGCTTGTGTACATGGACTAATCATATTAAGAAAGTTGAGGAGATGGATGTATGATCAAAACATGCTGGGTGTGACGCTGGAGTTTCAGGATGGTGTTACAGCATTTCTAGAATGGGCCCAATCTCAGCGTGTATATATGCCGGGGAGAAGATTAAGTGTCCGTGCCGAAAGTAAAAAAATAAACGGTTCAAAACACTGGACGAGGTAAATTTCAACTCGTGTATGAAAGGGTTTACACCGGAGTATTATAATTGGACTTCGCATGGTGTGGAGACGCTATAGGAATACTTTGATGCATTGACAGCGCCCCCTGTTCAGAAGTAGTAAACGCCAATAGTTCAGGAGGAGAGTAGTTCGCATTAGGGTGATACGACTCAGATGGATTGGGCATAGAGGATAGTGTTTGATGCCGTCGGGCCATCTATCTGGTCTTCTTATAACCAAGAGGGACCGGCTGATGATGGAATTCAGTATTGTCCTTCTGATGTTAGTCCTAGTTCATATTACGGTGAGGGGCCCTGTGATTATATGTCTGGGATGTCAGACCATTTTTCTGATGTAGTTCATGCTGCCGACCAACCGTTGTGGAACGGCTACACTCAGTCTTAGTTATTGTTAATTGCTAGTTTGGTGAATATCAAGGTCGAAGAGGGTTTTTCTGAGCGAACATATGATCAATTGTGCTAGTGCGCTGATCATATAATGCCCCGCGATCACACTTTTCCCCCCGATTATTACAATATGAAGAAATTGATAAGAGACTTGGGTTTACTAGTTGAGAAGATTGATGTATGTAAAAATGGCTGCATGTGGTACTGGAAGGACGACATTGATCTAGAATATTGCATGTTTTTTGGAAACGCTAGGTACAAGCCCACCAGGGAAAGAAATCCTAAACGCAAGAAGTCGCCGTATGCCATTCTTAGGTATCTGCCGCTTACCCCTCGGCTGCAGAGGTTGTATGCGTCGGAGGCCACTGCCGAGCGCATGATGTGGCATGCTAGCCATCAGACAGAGGAGGGATCAATTTGTCATCCGTTCGATGCAGAGGCTTGGAAGCATTTCGACCGGACATATCTCGATTTTGCAGCTGAGCCTCGTAATGTTAGACCAAGGCTGTGCACAGATGGGTCTGCACCGCACGGGATACTTACACCATACAATCTCCAATCAGGAAGGTGCATGAAGTCTGAGTATATGTTTCTAACTATGGTGATCCCTGGCCCATCCAATCCCAAACGTCTTGTCGATGTCTACGTAGAGCCGTTGATCGAGGAGTTGCAAAATTTATGGCATGTGGGTGTACGTACGCAAGACAATGCGACAAACCAGGCATTCATGATGCGGGCCGCATTGATGTGGAGAGTGAACGACCTACCTGCCTATGGGATGACATCTGGATGGAGTACCGCGGTGTTGTTGAAAGGAATTGTGGATCGTCCCGGGAAAAGCGCGAATGCGAAGGCCCGGTATAATTAAAAATAAATGCGGAATTTAAACATGCTTTAAATTAAAGAACACGTTTCAAAGGGTGTGCCTTTGAAATTCCCGGGTGTTCGGTGTATCTCATGAATAATAAAACATAAAAGAATCATGGAGGCCATAGGGTAGAAAATTAAAAGGGACGAAAATCATAAACGAGACCTACCCATTGTCGTTTTCGTCTTTAACGGCTACACGCGTTGTTCCCCGTTTTGCACCAAGATCTCGTTCTTGAGACCCTCCAAATCGTGACATACGATCCACCCACGTATCTTGCACGTCGTGCTAGCAACGAACAAGTTTATATTTTGGAGTGGATGAATCAACAATACGTTATGAATTAACGGTATTGATTCATCAAGTTCTAATGTTCCAAGAACAAGAGAACAAAGAAACAACTTCTTGGAGTGTGTGAGAGAGAGAGGGCGGACGAGATGGAGGGAGAGAGAGCCTAGTGTGTGTGTGTGTTGTGTGTGTGTTGGAGATTCATCATCCTTCAACTTGTAGGATGCTAGGGGTTTATATAGAAGAGGAGTCTAATCCTCTTCAAACTCCTCTTTCAAGAACTCTATTTTGACTAGGATTTTGACCTAGTCAAAGTCCTAGTCAAAGTAGTGTTTTGACCTAGTCAAAACAATCCTAGCCATCCATCTCTCCCATTCATCTCACCGTTGATTTAATTTAATTTAATGGAATATTTAAAACCTATTTAAATATTTCCAAGAGGCTAAAATAAATATAAATATTATTTAAGCCCATTAAATAAATCCCTTTGATAAATCTAATTTATCAATTTAATTCCTTATATCTAATAGAAGGAATTATTTCTCCAAGAAAAATAAAGGACCCGATTAAATCCAATTTAATCATTCCTTCACTCCAATATTTAATTCCTAATTAAATATCTAAATGTGTGTGGATAGTGTGTGACTCTTTTAGGTTCACCTTTCAGCTAGACTTGGTCGGATTCCTAGAATCCTTCCGTTACCATGGGTGGCCATCTAGCAACGGTCCATGGCACTAGAGACTAGGTGAAATATTCAGGGATGAACATTTAGGCTCTAACAGTACACTTGTCCTTCTGTCTTCGGTCTCATCACTTAGAGTCTAGGGCACGGATAATGCAGGTACCCATTTTGGACCTAAGTGTTGGTCTGTCCTCACTAAACGCCGCAAGGGAATCCTTCCCTTCTGTTCAGTCACTGTGGCCACAGTTTTAGGGACAAGACCTAGAGTATACATGAGACTCAACTGCCAAAACCTATTGACAGGAGACAGATCCTTTCTTGGAAACTACTGTTACTTTGCACACCAGAACTGCACTAGACATGGCTTATGACTACCAAAGAGAATTCTGGCAATCTCTCACCATATCTAAGATACAGCCCTGATATACAGGTAAACTCAGCAATTCCTCAAGTCAGAGGACTTGACCTGTACCGTTGGAATCGGGAATACACGTCATACCTTGCTGACCATACTCAAGGTCCTCCGTAAGACGGTTCCCGCGAGTCACCTCAGTCAGCTGCGTCCTAGCATGCTAACCCACTAACACTGCTTAGACGACCCTCGTCACCCGTCGATGAAATACGACAGCAGGTGCTTAGTGCAAGTCTCAAATGGAATCCCGGTACCCATTTTCGGGATTCCTTGACTTGGAGATTTCCGGACTGATTCGGGAAGACTGATTCCATGGACCTACCTCCAAGCGTAGTCCCAGTCCCCGAAATTGATTCTCAGTCCATGGGCTTTGTTTGCGTAGTGAACAGATATGGAAAACAAATATAAGTGAACACAAACAAAGTGATGCCAAATGAAATTCACTTCTTTATTCATTAATGATTTATCAAACACCTATAATTGTCTAGACATAGGTTACATATACCCGCCAAAATTGGCTTACATGGTCACCTATTCTAACAATCTCCCACTTGACCTTTAAAGCCAATCACCCATATGCCTAATCCCCATCTTCTCAAGATGTTGCGTATGAGCACTCTGCGACATAGGCTTTGTCAGCGGGTCTGCTGTGTTGTCTGCTGAGTTGACTCGGTCCATCCGAACGTCACCTCTTCCTACCATTTCTCTAAGAAGATGGTAGCGTCTAAGAATGTGTTTGGAACGGTGATGAGATCTCGGTTCCTTTGCTTGCGCTATTGCACCGTTGTTATCACAGAAGATGACAACAGGCTCGGCGATGCTAGGCACCACACCCAACTCTTGGATGTAGTTTCTCATCCAAACCGCTTCCTTAGCAGCTTCTGAAGCTGCTATGTATTCAGCCTCAGTGGTGGAGTCAGCAGTGGTTGCTTGCTTTGGAACTTTTCCAAGCCACTACTCCCCCGTTGAGTTTGAATACATACCCGATTGAGACTTGGCATCATCGTCATCAGACTGGAAGCTAGCGTCACTAAAGCCTTCCAGAATTAGTTCTCCATTGCCATAGACCAAGAACATTTCCTTAGTCCTCCTAAGGTACTTAAGGATGCCCTTAACGGCATTCCAATGTGCCTCTCCTGCACAGGACTGATATCTGCTTGTCACGCTCAAAGCGTATGCAATGTCAGGCCTGGTGCAATGGACCGCATATTGGATGCTACCTACGGCAGAAGCATAGGGGATGACTTTCATCTTTTCAAGTTCCTCATCAGTCTGCGGGGACTGCTTCTTGGATAACTTGATCCCATGCCTCATTGGAAGGAATCCTCGTTTGGAGTTGTCCATTCGATATCTCTTTAGGACTTTCTCCATATACGAGTTTTGGGTGAGCCCTAACATCCTTTTAGATCTGTCCCTGACAATCTGGATGCCTAGGATGTAGGAGGCTTCACCCAAGTCTTTCATGGAAAACTTGGTTGACAACCATGCTTTTGTGTTTCCTAACATTCTGACGTCATTACCAATGAGCAGAATGTCATCCACGTAAAGCACTAGGAACACTATGGAGCTCCCACTGACCTTCTTGTATACACAAGGGTCGGATTCGTTTTTGATGAAGTCATATCCCCGTATTACTTCATCAAATCGAATGTTCCAACTTCGGGATGCTTGTTTGAGGCCATAGATGGACTTCTGGAGACGACAGACCTTCTGTTCTTCTCCAGTGACCGTGAAACCCTCCGGCTGATCCATATAGATCTCTTCTTCAACGAAATCGTTGAGGAAGGCCGTTTTCACGTCCATCTGCCATATTTCATAGTCATACCATGCTGCTATGGCAAGCAGGATCCGAATGGACTTAGCCATGGCTACTGGCGAGTAGGTATCCTCAAAATCGACCCCGGGTCGTTGAGTGTATCCCTTAGCTACAAGCCTAGCCTTAAAAGTTGTGACTTCTCCATCAACGCCGAGTTTGCGCTTGTAGACCCACTTACAGCCCACTGGCTTAACACCTTTCGGTGGATCTACAAGTCTCCAAACTTGGTTCTCGCTCATGGAGTCCATCTCGGTCTTCATGGCCTCAAGCCATTTCCCGGAGTCGATGTCAGACATCGCTTCCCCGTATGTCTTAGGATCGTTATCCAGAAGATCGGTCGCACCTAGAAACCCATATCTCACTGGAGGTCTGGATTCTCTAGTGGACCTACGGAGGACGGGAACGTCAGTGGTGACTGTGGGCGCTGACTGTATCGGAGCCGGCGGTTCAGGGGCCGGGACTGGCCTTTCTTGAGGTTGTCCTTCATGCCTAGCATGTTGGACTTCTCTAGGTTGGTCAGCCCTCCGTGCGTTAATCCTAAATCCTCTTGGTGAGGTTTCCGCGGCTATTTCTGATGGCTGAGTTCCATCACTTGATTCCTCAAGGATCAGCTCATCAGGTTGGATATCCTCCGGGAAGCCTTGCTCCAAGAATACTGCATTCCTTGAAACAAATACCTTTTGTTCCAAAGGGTCATAAAAGTAATAACCCGCAGTTTCTCTAGGGTATCCAACGAACCTGCATAGGCTAGACCTAGATTCTAGCTTATCTCCCACTAACCTCTTGACGTATGCGGGGCTACCCCACACTTTCAAGTAGTTGTAGGACGCAGGCTTGCCGTGCCATATCTCATATGGCGTTTGGGTCAATGCACTGGTAGGCGCCAAATTCAACAACTTGGCTGCCGTTTCTAATGCATAACCCCAAAACGATAAGGGCAATTTGGTAAAACTCATCATGGACCGAACCATGTCCAACAGGGTTCGGTTCCTCCTTTCAGAGACGCCATTTAACTGTGGTGTTCCGGGAGGTGTCCATTCCGATATTATACCATTTTCTTTTAGATAATCTAGGAATTCGGCACTAAGGTATTCACCGCCTCGGTCTGACCGTAGGACTTTAATTTTGCAGTTGGTCTGGTTCTCCACTTCAAGCCTGAATTCTTTAAACCTCTCAAGAGCTTCAGACTTGTACCTCATCAGGTAAACATAACCGTACCGTGAATGGTCATCAGTGAAGGTTATGAAGTAGGAGAACCCACCTCGGGCCTGCGTCCTTAGTGGTCCACATACGTCTGTATGGACCAAGTCCAACAGACCTGTGGCAAGCCTGCTTTGTCCTACAAAGGGCTTCTTGGTCATTTTCCCTCTTAGACAAGACTCACAAGTTGGTAGATCACTCAAGTCCCCAACCTCTAGGTTCTTTGAGTCTACCAACCTTTTCATCCTATCTTGGGATATGTGACCTAGCCTAGCGTGCCACAGACGTGCGTTCCCGTTATTATCTAATTTTCGTTTGTGTTGAGCGTTAAGAACGAAATTTGTTTGTTGCAAGATATAGAGCCCGTTGTGCAATGTACCAAGTAGATGAGCAATTCCACACCTCATCAAATAAAAGCAATTTTTATTGATTCTGAACTCATAACCACTATTGTCCAACAATGGAATGGAAATGATGTTCTTAATCATACTAGGTACAAAATAAACCTGCTCTAATTCTATGCTAATGGTATCACTAATTACTAAAGTAGCGGATCCTACTGCTTCTGCCGAGATGGCCTTGCCATTTCTGAGCTTCAGGATCATGTCCCCGCTACTTAGTTTTCTGCTTCTTTTCAGCACCTGCAAATCATTGCAAATGTGAGCTCCACAGCCGGTATCCAATACCCAAGAGGCAGAATTAGTGACCATGTTAACCTCAATCACAAATATACCTTGGTTTGAGAAGAGTTTGGGGCACTCTCTCTTCCAATGCCCTTTCTCACGGCAGTTGATACATATGTCATATGCCTTTGACTGTTGCTTGGAGACAACCTTTCCCTTTCCTTTGCCTTTCCCCTCTTTGGCAATGGGAACACTCTGAGTGTTCGTAGCTGCTATGACGGCTTTTCCCTTCCCCTTCTTCTTTTTCCAACGTCCGGCACCCTTGCCTTTCGTCTTGGAAGTTGAAGCACCTCCAAACAATACCGAAGGCGTGGACTTCTTAGTCGTTGCCTCGTATTGCACCAACATATTGATCAACTCATGAATGCCCTTCTCAAGTGTATTCATGTTATAGTTGACGATAAATTGGTCGAAGGAGGGTGGGAGTGACTGAAGGATCACATCTATGTACGTTTCGTTATCGAGACCTGCCTTTAGGTCCTCGAGCTTTTCCACTAGGGTAAGCATTTTAACCCCATGCTCTTGTACAGAGGATCCTTCTGTCATTTTAGTTCCAAAGAACGCCTTGGTCGCGACATACCTAGTATGCCGGTCCGGGACTGCATAGCAATCCTTAAGGCGAGCCATAATGGAAGGGACATCGTCTAGCCTTTCATATTGCTTCTGAATCTCATTGGTCATCGAAGCAAGTATGACGCTACGGACCTTCCGGTTATCCTTATGCCAAGTCTCGAACGTCTCACGTTCTTCTGGCGTGGATCCTTCGGTAAGGTCCTAGGGAGAGGCTCGTCCATGACGTAGCCTTGGTTCTCGTAATCTAGGACTATCCTGAGATTGCGCAACCAGTCGTTGTAATTTGTTCCATTGAATTTGTTTGTCTCAAGAATGGTTGATAGTGGGTTCTTAGACATTTTAAAATCTACATTTAGAAAACAACGCGCGATCAGCAGAAAATAAAGACGGTGGTTTGATGAAATAATTAAATGCTTGGTCTTTAGTCATTTAATCCTCCCACTATTTATACGAAAACACGGTACTCTCAAACGTGATTTTCGGGAAATCCTTTCCTAGTGGGCTTGGGATCCACAACGATTTTTTCCCATACCCCGCTTTTACGATTCGCATGGAAAAGATCCTGTGGGAGGTATTCCATACCATTCTCGTTCCACGAGATTCCCAAGATTATTGCCTCACCCTTTCGCATGATCCCGAGGACTCCAAGCGAATCATGCTAATTGGGCGTTAGACCCGACCCAATCGACCGAGCCATGGACCCACTAGTACCCCCACGACTCGTGAGACAGGTAACAGCAGCCCATTTTTCGTTCATGACACAGTGCAGCTTCTTTTAAGTACAATAACGTGCCACGACTCGTGAGACCACGCTATTGACCTAAAACAGCTTCCTCACTGTGCCATGGATTGGAAGGCATGGACAAACTCCTAGAGTTCATGTCCACTTTATCTAGGGTCTAATATTTCAACATTGGTGTGAGAGTAGTGAATGACCGAGATCTCATAATATATCCATACATTCATCCATAATGCATAAATAAAATCCATCCATAGCAGTTATATGATAAATAAAAGCCATTCATCCATCATAATAACCACATGCAAAATTAAAGCCTAGCATGCCCCTGTTGGATGATCACGAGCCCGAATCCTATGCGATCCACTGAGCCCGCAGTGGATCTATGGTCAATCTAGGGTTGGTCCTATACTATTACAATAATAGTAACCCAATCATCATGCTGATGGGCCTTGGTCTCTTTTCTCTTTCTTCACTTCATGGAAAACTCCAAGGGACCTCCGGTCTGGGCTTTCCATGTGGTCCTTCCTTCTTCTCCACCAATTACAAAAAAATGGAAACCTCACTCCTAGTCTACTCTCATTACATATTAAAAAATAGAAACCCCAGCGAAAACCCGGGGGGAGTACATAAGGAGGGAGGTAGAATGCCTTATTATTCCAAGGCAACTAGAAAGAGAGAAGGAGAAAGCAGTTAAAGAGGCACACAGGCCCAACAGAAAATTAAACCATACATCCGGTCTAGGGCTCGTGATCATCCATTTCCATCCAACACACATAATCACATGATCCAATCACATAATTACAATATACCAATAATTCATGATTTCCAATCATAATAATCCAAAACAGAAATAAATGATCATGTGCGCAACGTGTGAAAAATAAAACACAAATATTGGTAATAATATTTTTCTCGTTTTAGGAAAACCTTTCCTCATTATTTTAAGTAAAATAACCCCGGGATTCCAAATCCAATTTATTTTACTCCTAAAATAATGTCTTTAGGAATTTAGGCAAAATTGAACCCAAAAACGAATTTTCAGAATTAATTCAAAATTAAAACTGAAAAGTAAATAAAAAATAAAAATAATAATACTAGGGTTTCAAAAACCCTAGCTGCAGCAGCCGCCGCCAACGGCAGCAGCCGGCCGGCCGTGCGCGCAGGGCAGCAGGCCCAGCCTGCCGCCCCTGCGCGCGCGCAGGCACTGCTTGGCCGGGCGCGCGCGCGCAGGCCCCTTGCCTGCGTGCGCGCGCGCCTGGCCGGCAGCGCGCGCTGCGCGGCCTGGTGTTCCGGCAGGCCGTCGCGCGCGCAGGCTCCTCTGCTCGCGCGCGCCGGCCTGCTGGTCGCCAGCCGCGCGCCTGCGCTGTGCGCGCGCGCCTGGCAGCGCGCCTGGTGCCGTCCGCGCGCGGGCTCTCCGCCCGACAGCCTTGCGCGCGCGCGCGCGCATGAGCGCGCCTACCTGCCGCGCGCGCGCAGACACCCTCGTCTGCTCGCGCGCGCGCCTGGAGGCGCCCCCTTGCGCGCGCGCTGCCCCTGCGCGACCGGCTGGGCGGGCGCGCGCAGGCTACCCTTGCCTGCGCGCGTCTGCCCTGCCGGCAGCGCTCGGCTGCGCGCGGCCAGCCTTCCCGGCTGGCCGGCTGTGGCGTTTCTCGTTTTCAGTTCAAATTTTCCCCCCGTTTCCCAAGAAAAAACAGAAAAATACCAACATTCAGAATTTCACATGAATTAAAAGCAATAAGACAACATGCTTTAATAATCAAGAAAATCAAGATTCAATTAAAACATGCTCAAAACACGTTTCATGCTTAAAACGCACATAAACCCTAGGCCTATACACCGAACCGGGCTCTGATACCACTGAAAGGAATTGTGGATTGTCCCGGGAAAAGCGCGAATGCGGAAGCGCGGTATAATTAAAAATAAATGCGGAATTTAAACATGCTTTAAATTAAAGAACACGTTTCAAAGGGTGTGCCTTTGAAATTCCCGGGTGTTCGGTGTATCTCATGAATAATAAAACATAAAAGAATCATGGAGGCCATAGGGTAGAAAATTAAAAGGGACGAAAATCATAAACGAGACCTACCCGTTGTCGTTTTCGTCTTTAACGGCTACACGCGTTGTTCCCCGTTTTGCACCAAGATCTCGTTCTTGAGACCCTCCAAATCGTGACACACGATCCACCCACGTATCTTGCACGTCGTGCTAGCAACGAACAAGTTTATATTTTGGAGTGGATGAATCAACAACACGTTATGAATTAACGGTATTGATTCATCAAGTTCTAATGTTCCAAGAACAAGAGAACAAAGAAACAATTTCTTGGAGTGTGAGAGAGAGAGAGGGCGGACGAGATGGAGGGAGAGAGAGCCGAGTGTGTGTGTGTGTTGTGTGTGTGTGTGTTGGAGATTCATCATCCTTCAACTTGTAGGATGCTAGGGGTTTATATAGAAGAGGAGTCTAATCCTCTTCAAACTCCTCTTTCAAGAACTCTATTTTGACTAGGATTTTGACCTAGTCAAAGTCCTAGTCAAAGTAGTGTTTTGACCTAGTCAAAACAATCCTAGCCATCCCATCTCTCCCATTCATCTCACCGTTGATTTAATTTAATTTAATGGAATATTTAAAACCTATTTAAATATTTCCAAGAGGCTAAAATAAATATAAATATTATTTAAGCCCATTAAATAAATCCCTTTGATAAATCTAATTTATCAATTTAATTCCTTATATCTAATAGAAGGAATTATTTCTCCAAGAAAAATAAAGGACCCGATTAAATCCAATTTAATCATTCCTTCACTCCAATATTTAATTCCTAATTAAAATATCTAAATGTGTGTGGATAGTGTGTGACTCTTTAGGTTCACCTTTCAGCTAGACTTGGTCGGATTCCTAGAATCCTTCCGTTACCATGGGTGGCCATCTAGCAACGGTCCATGGCACTAGAGACTAGGTGAAATATTCAGGGATGAACATTTAGGCTCTAACAGTACACTTGTCCTTCTGTCTTCGGTCTCATCACTTAGAGTCTAGGGCACGGATAATGCAGGTACCCATTTTGGACCTAAGTGTCGGTCTGTCCTCACTAAACGCCGCAAAGGGAATCCTTCCCTTCTGTTCAGTCACTGTGGCCACAGTTTTAGGGACAAGACCTAGAGTATACATGAGACTCAACTGCCAAACCTATTGACAGGAGACAGATCCTTTCTTGGAAACTACCGTCACTTTGCACACACCAGAACTGCACTAGACATGGCTTATGACTAACAAAGACAATTCTGGCAATCTCTCACCATATCTAAGATACAGCCCTGATGTACAGGTAAACTCAGCAATTCCTCAAGTCAGAGGACTTGACCTGTACCGTTGGAACCGGGAATACACGTCATACCTTGCTGACCATACTCAAGGTCCTCCGTAAGACGGTTCCCGCGAGTCACCTCAGTCAGCTGCGTCCTAGCATGCTAACCCACTAACACTGCTTAGACGACCCTCGTCACCCGTCAATGAAATACGACAGCAGGTGCTTAGTGCAAGTCTCAAATGGAATCCCGGTACCCATTTTCGGGATTCCTTGACTTGGAGATTTCCGGACTGATTCGGGAAGACTGATTCCATGGACCTACCTCCAAGCGTAGTCCCAGTCCCCGAAATTGATTCTCAGTCCATGGGCTTTGTTTGCGTAGTGAACATATATGGAAAACAAATATAAGTGAACACAAACAAAGTGATGCCAAATGAAATTCACTTCTTTATTCATTAATGATTTATCAAACACCTATAATTGTCTAGACATAGGTTACATATACCCGCCAAAATTGGCTTACATGGTCACCTATTCTAACAGTTGTGGGGTGTCCAGTTTGTATGGAGGACACACAGACATTCTATTTACAGCACGATTAGAAGGGATGCTATTTTGACTGTCATAGGCAGTTCCTTCCACCGGACCATCCTTATCGCAAGAATAAGAAAGCCATTACTAAAAATTGAATGGGAAGGAAGGTTGCACATCCAAGGCTGACTGGAGAGCAGATCTAAACCCGTGTCAATGCATTTAGTGTTGCAGTCGAAGAACTGCTGAGTGAACCAGAAGGCCATGGTGTCGACCATAAGTGGACGAAGAAAAGCATCTTTTGGGAGCTTGAATACTGGGGGGACACATCTGATACGACACAATCTTGATATTATGCACATTGAGAAGAATGTGCTCGATAATATATTCAATACTGTGATGGACATAAAGGGCAAAACAAAGGACAATCTCAATGCACGAAAAGATCTATAGATATTCGTAACTGGCCGGAGCTTGAGGTGGATGAAAGGAGACCGAACATGATGCCCAAAGTTGTATATCCACTGAAGAAGGATCAGAAGAAGAGGATTTATGAGTGGATTCGTTGTCTTAGGTTTCCTGATGCGTACGCATCTAACTTGCCCATTGCGTCGACATGAAGGAGCTAAGGATGCACGGCATGAAGAGCCATGATTGTCATGTATTCATACAGAAGTTGATTACGGTTACCTTCGGTGAAATGCTTACTGAGCCGTGTGGGGGGCCTTGATGGAGGTGAGCCTTCTATTCCACATCCTATACTCAACCGCGCTGGATATCAACAAGGTTAAAGAATTTGAAGATAACATAGCCGTCATCATGTGCAACCTCAAGAAAATATTTCCTCCTTTTTTTTTGACTCAATGGAGCACCTAATTGTTCACCTTCCATATGCGCCGGGCGTTGGGGGGCCCGTGCAATATAGGTGTATGTACCCATTTGAGAGGTAATTACACTAGAAAATTTACAATTTTATATATATATATATATATAATATTTTTCTATCATTCGCATTTTAATAAATATCCGTACGAATAGATTCCTCCGCGATTTGAAGAAGAAGGTGAAAAACAAAGCACACGTCGAGGCGTCAATTGTAGAGGCATACATTGTTGAAGAATAGGGTTTTTCTCTTCCCACTACTTCAAACAGCACATTCTTTGCAAGCGAAATAGACCCGGCCGAAATGATGATCTCATGAGCAACGACGATCGATTGGTACGGTCCATTTTAAATCACCCGGGCCGAGTAAGTGGAGCCTCGAATTGTACGAGCAACACCATTCGAAGGACCCATTACTTGATCAACTAGTGGCAACTCAATTCCAGGATTGGTTCAAGCGTCGTGTAAGTGTCACTTTCTTATAAATTACGACAATCTGCTCAATTCTTATAAATTTTTTCAATTGCTATGTGAATTGCAGGGGAAACCCGAATTGAATCACAACAACAATAAATTGTTGGGTCCCTAGAGAAGAAGTGACGACGTTCCCGTCTTACTTCGTGAATGGCTTCAATTTCCACGTCACAAAGTCGGGAAGTCAACAATGAATTGTGGTGTGTTTGTATCAAAAGCTCATCATATACAGATATGGATTCTGACTTCTATGGGATACTGGAAGAGATAATTCAGTTAGATTACCCCCTTATTCCGGACATGCACATTGTATTGTTCAATTGTTGTTGGGTTGATCCAGTTAGAGGCATGAAGATACACCCTCGTTAGCACATCATTGATGTCAATTTTAAAAAGCTCTACCAAAAGCATAAACCTTTCATACTGGCCCAACAAGCAGTACAAGTCTACTAGATGGATTACCCGAGCATGAAGAGAGACAAAGTCAACTAGAAAGCTGTTTGCAAACTCAAAGTTTGAAGTAATCGATGACTCGCGATGGACTGAGGTCGCCTATCAGATGGATGAAGTCGTACCTACTCCATATGTTAGTACAGGCAATCAAACGTACGAACTTCATGATCCAGCTGGTATACAGTTTGTCATTGAGCTATCCATGTCACAAGATGGAATAGGTACATCCCGCTCGCCAAATGGTGATTCCAATGATCAAAATGACGAGGATAGTTTTGATGAGGCTAAAATCGAGAAAGAGACTTATTGAGCGTTCAGTGCTTAGTTATCTTTTAAATGTATAACAAAAAAACCTTAATTTAAATATTGTATTAATTATTATTTTTGTATAAAATAATAAACTTTAGAACGGTGTATTAATTTTTTATATACCTTAGTGTAAACATTGTATTAATTTTGTTATAAAATAATATAACAAAATAAAATTAAAAATTTGAACGGTCAATATATATCACGATCGTCCAATCTCAGTTACAAGTTTTCACTTAGGTGGCCAATTAAAAAATAAATGGAAAATTTAAACTTGGAACGGTCCTATCATTTGAATGACCGTTCCTATCACAGTTACAAGTTTTCAATTAGGCAGCCAATGAAAAAATAGGTCGGAAATTTAAACTTGGAACTGTCCCATCATTTCAATGACCGTTCCAATTATAGGTCCAAATTTTAGATTTGGTGTCTTTTGAAAAATGGGTGGAAAAAACACATTTTGGAGCGGTTACTTTATATTACGACCGTTCCTAACTTAACTTTGAACAGATCATTCCTATATGTAACCACGAACTGTTCCTACTTTAATATTCTAATAAACCGTTCCTAAGTTTAGAGAAAACCTCCAAATTGTGTTACTGGAATGTGTATTTTACCTAATTGTGACGATATCTCAACATCCGTGAGCCGGATTGACACTATTTTTAAACACATACAAGATTACGAATAAGATTTCTTATCTAACAGTCTGATTTTCATACAGATGGCCAGATTGAAGGATGCAATGGTTCTCATGACGATTAATACTGATCGGAAACGATATCTCGATATCCGCACACCCAAAAATTTCAAAACTATATATAATGTATTCTTTTCTTGTGTGTGAAATCATATCAAACAGTCTGATTGGAATTTTGACGGTCTGATTAGGCGATGCAATACAACAATACAAGACGCTAGTTGAATTCGTGAAATACTAACAAAATTAAATATAAAAATATACTTCATATTGTGAACATGTGTCTAATTTTTTAAAATTATTTTATATTTTCAAAATCTTTAAACGGCCTGTATACCTTTCTTCGCTCATACACGTGTTCAGAATGTTTTTTCTTAATTTTTATTTATTATTTAGGAAGATAAAATATTATTTGCAATACAAATAGGAACACTCTATGATGGAAATAGGAACAATCACCACTTACAGTACACCAAACGACGCCATTTTTGTATTTAGGAACGATACTAGTAACAGTTTAACTATTAAATGACCGTTCCTATAAGTTTCATTATCAGTACAAGATACTAAAGCGATATCATTTTCAACTCAAAACGACATCATATGTTGACATTGGGACTGAGCATTGGAGCGATCGTAGAAAAATATGACCGTTCCAACATTCTAATATAAATTGGTCCCTTAGCAGATTTTACCTCACTTTTCCTAACTCTCTCTCTGACTCTCTCTCTCTCTCTCTAACCCTTCTGCCTCCGCCGCCTTTGCCATCGCCATCGCTATCGCTGCTACCATATGCCTCTGCCTCCTGCCTCCTGCCTCCGCTATCCGCCTCAGCCATCCGCCATTTGCTGCCGCTAGTGCCTCTGCCATCAGCCTTCGCCGTACACCTCCTCCATCTGCATCCGCTGCCGCCTCCGCCTCCACCCTCCACCACCGTCAATGCTCGTCACCTCCACCTCCACCACATTAGTACTCCATTTATTTCTCTAAAGAAAAATGTATAATTTTTGTAATTTTATTTTTTTTTTCCTGTAAATTTCTGAAAATGTATAATTAGTGTGTTGGAATTTCTGCAATTTCTGTAAGTTAGTGTGTTGGAATTCCTGTAATTTTCTTAATATGTTGGAATTTTGTTAATTTTGTTAATGAGTTGGAATTTCTCTAAATTTTGTTAGTGTTTCTGTAATTTCTGTAATTAAATGTAAATGTAATATTAATAAGAATGTTTCGGCTTAGGCAAGCCATCTCTTAATTTCAAGTACGTTTACCAGGTTATCTAGGAATAACAATGTATTGCTAAAGTTTATATTGATTAAGCTAAATAAAGCACAACGGTACAATATTTAATTGGTGAGCATTAAGAAAAGTGTGCATATGTGTGCTTATATCGTGTATCAGCTCCCAAATCGATAAGAACAAATATATCAAATGAAAAAAAAAATGTTTATATGTTCTTTGTATGTAGCTTCAGGCCTACATAATCAATTCTCAACAATATTTATGCAAGTTTCAAGCGAGCAAATAGTGTTAAAGAGTTTATTTATAACAAAACCTAAAAATTCACATAACCTATACTTATACAAGCTTAGAGGAGGAAGGGATGTCTCATTTACTTTCAATTGAAAATGGTGAAATAGAGGTAATATATTGAATCCCATATTGGTTCAAGACTAATTTTGCAACATATTAATAAGGAAAAAAACAACAACATCTGTATGCCGAGCTCAGTTGCGAGAGCTTTATAACCCAAGGGGGGCATCAAAGTGGTTGAACATTGAGCTGACCCAACTAGCTGGGCCACTGGTTGCTAAATGATGGCTTTCCCGTTCAAATCGAGGAGCTTGGGCCATGTTGTCGACACGAAGGTATGGACTAATTGGCTCCTAAATTGGAGGGCACCGCATTAGGCTGGCTTCACAAAGCAGCGAAAATCCCCCCTCTTTGTAGTGGAAGAATAACCAATCAGTGCTCCTTGGTCCACTAAAGCTAGATGGGTGGGTCCTAATTGAACAATCACTTTTTCTCCTTATTTTTTGTTCACACTGTGGATTAGTTGAATCTTTTAATAATGAATTATTAATTTAATCAAAACACCTAGTTGGTTTGTGAGCTAATAAAAAGGTAGAAGACAATATATAATAGGTTTAGTTGGTCTTTTCTTATTTTTTGATGCATCTTGAAGAAGTTTCTTTGCTATATCTTAAAATCTATTTGAAAATTCCTTCGTTTTTTTTGGCATTTGTTTATTTTACTATAAAAGTCCTTATGGTTCTTGGAACTATTGTGATACATTTAATTTCTGTATATAATTCAATTTTTTGCAGTAATTAAGACTTTTCATGTGTAATAATAAGAGGATCGGATATACTTGTAATTATATAAGAAATTTTATCCTACAAAAAAAACAGATGATAATGGTGAATACGAATAAGTGTTTTTCCCCACCACGTGTTTGATCAAGATTTTGCCTAACTTAATATAATAATCTAATTATGTAAACTTTTTTTGACATTTTATTAGGTGAAATAAGGCACTTTCAAATTTATACTTCATACTTTTGCAGTCATTTATGCTTTTTTAATATTTACTTAGCAAAATTACTTTTCTTTAGACATTCACTTAATTAAGTATCTCAAAAAGTGAAATAGATAAAGAACTTGTGAAATAAAAATTTTGATTTCTTCTATATTTCTGTATTGATTATACACGAAAATCCGAAAAACAAAATTCTTAAAAAATAGTTAAATACAGTTTCATCAATATCCTGAAATCTAAATTACTTGATTTACAATCTTTTCCAAAGATATTTTCAATATAAATAAGTTAAACACAATATGTTATCACATAAAGTTAATAATTTAATTTTAAATGTAATACGCCATCCCTCATGGATCATAAATTGATAAAACAAGTAACACATAAGTTGTGGCAGAGAAGTCGAGTCTGTCCATTAGCGGCCATTTCCAAGGTGTTGTTCATAGCCGAATTTTAGATTGGACTTTGTGGGTTTGGTACAGATTATCTCATCAACCGGACTTGTTGCCATGGAGCATGAGAAATAATATTAGATCTAATTTTCAAGTAGAACCGAGAAATTTGTGGGAGAAAGTGCTGCATGTCTCGAGCTACTTCTTGAATCTTTAGGAGCCACCTCTAGGATCTCCATGCCTGGCGACCGATTATGGGTTATATCATGCTGCAACGAGTACGTCGCATTCGGAAGAAGGATGATTGTACTACCTCATCTTATGCAGTTTACAAACTGATAATGTAAGTAACATATAAGATTTTGCAAAAGACCTCAAGATCATCCAATGTATCCCTTGTGGTTGAGTTGTTCATACCCGAATTTCAGGATGCAGTCAATGGGTTTGAAGGATATTCTTGCATCCAATACTATTAATATTCTTTGGTTAAAAAAAACCACTTTATGTAAGATAATCCCTAAAGAATTTTTCGCCATTGTGGTAGCATGAACCTAAAATATTTCCTGGTGATATACATTTGGATAAATATTATATATTGAAAGAAAAAATATCTCACCATAAGAAATTTTGGCCAACATATTAAGTTCTTGTATTTCAATGCACTATGCCTTCTTAGTATATGACACATTATAGAAACGAATTAGTTAATTATTTCTCAAACTAATTTAATTATCATTTGAAACCTAAATTTTACAGAAGACATTGTGGAAGCCACTGGAGTTAACACATGTTTATATGAGAAAGAGTTGAGAATAATATTCACCAATATTTGAGCTACAAAATGCAAATTTTAACTTCGGGTTTCAAATAATTGAAAATCACTGGGTACAACATGATCTATAAATTGTACCTCCATAACATTTCTATCCCTGCCCAATGTTTAGAAATTAGGAATAAACCAATCTTAGCAACTGCATGTCTATCTTTTCATTCTATCAAATTTCAATCAACAACTAGTATTAATAAGAATGTTTCGGCTTAGGCAAGCCATGTCTTTATTTGAATTACGTTTATCAGGTTATCTGGGAATAATAATGAATTGCTAAATTTCATATTCATTAAGCTAAATAAAGCACAATATTAAGAAAAGTGTGTATATGCGTGCTTATATCTTGTATCAGCTCCCAAATTGATACGAACAAATATATCGAATGAAGAAAAAAGAGATTGTTATATGTTTTTTGTATGTAGCTTCAGGCCTATAAAATCAATTCTTAAAAATATTTATGCATGTTACATGCAAGCAAATAATGTTAAAGAGTTGATGTATAACAAAACCTACAAATTTATATAACGTATACTTATATTTCAAGCTTTGAAGAGGAAGGAATGTCTCATTAACTTTCAATTGAAAGTGGTGAAATAAAGGTAATATATGGAATCCCACATTGGTTAAATACTAATCTTGCAACTTACTAATAAGGAAAAAATAAACAAAATCTATATGTCGAGTTCGGTTGCATGAGCTTATAACCTAGTGGGGCATCAAAGTGGTTGAACATTGAGCTGACCCAACTAGCTGGGCCACTGGTTGTTAAATGCTGGCTTGCTTGTTCAAGCGAGGAGCTTGGGCCATGCAGTCCGCACGAAGGTATGGACTACTTGGCTCCTAAAGTGGAGGGCACCATGTCAGGCTGGCTTCACAGAGTAGCGAAAACCTACCCCTCTTTGTAGTGGAAGGATAACAGATCAGTGCTTCCTTGGTTTACTAAAGCTAGATGGGTGGGTCCTAATTGAACAATCACTTTTTCTCCTTATTTTTTGTTCAGAATATGGATTAATTAAATCTTTTAATAATGCATTATTAATTTAATCAATCACCTAATTGGATTGTGAGCTAATCAAAATTTAGAAGTCAAAATATATAATATATTTAGTTGAATCATTCCTTAATTTTACGTATCTTGTTGAAGTAGTTTCTTTGTTATATCTTAATATCTATTTGAAAATTCCTTCATTGGTTTTTTTGGCATTTGTCTATTATGCTATACAAGTTTATATGGTTCTTGGTGAAGGACAAGCGGATCCGCCCGGGAGCGCGAGCGGAAGCGAGAAAGCGAGGAAATAGTGCGTAAATTTAAATCTAATTTAAATAAATGAATCCCAAGGGGTGTACCCTTGGGTGCTCAACCGGGCGTTCAATGTAAAATGTGTAAATATTGGAAACATATATTTAAACACATAGGGCATACATGTATATTAAATCAATCAAAGCGTATAAACTGTTACCTTTGATTGTTTTAGCGTATGCTCCCGGCTACTAGCGTTGTTCCTTCTCCGGAATGCTCACGAAATCCAAACGTATGGATTCTCCAAAGGTGATCCACACCATACTGGAAGAAACACACGTTCTTCTTGCTAGAAAAGAACGGGTTTACGAAGGAATCGATTTAAGAGAAGAACACTATGAATTAGTGCTCTCTTAAACTTACTTTGTTCTTCTTCTTGATTAAAAATCAAGTGAAGAACACAAGTGTGAGAGAGGGAGAGAGGCCGAGAGTTGAGAGAGAGGAGAGGGATTTTTGTCTTCTCTTTTTCCTAGAAAAAGATGAATAATGAATCACTTATACTTGGTGTTGTATATTCTAATATATATACATAATTAATGTGATTATTGGAATGTGTCTAGGTTTATCCAAGGATGTCTAGATTCATTCCAATGAATCACCATCATTTCTTCAATCAAGCCTACAAAAATTTATGGTATGATCAAATCATACCAAAATGGAAGAGCTTGATTGGAGTTGATTTGTCTCTTTCTGAAAGAGATAAGTCAACATACCACCTAGCATGAAAGATAGCTGGTTTTGCTTCCTCCAAGGGAGCATGTCGGCAATGTTTAATTAAGGGAAGAAGTCCAACTTCTTCCTATTCCAAAATAGGAATTATTTCTCCTCTCAAGTAAATTTAACGGACCGGGTTTTATCGTAATCCAATTAGGAGCGTGAGCGGAAGCGAGAAAGCGAGGAAATAGTGCGTAAATTTAAATCTAATTTAAATAAACGAATCCCAAGGGGTGTACCCTTGGGTGCTCAACCGGGTGTTCGATGTAGAATGTGTAAATATTGGAAACATATATTTAAACACATAGGGCATAGACGTATATTAAATCAATCAAAGCGTAGTAAAACCGTTACCTTTGATTGTTTAGCGTATGCTCCCGGCTACTAGTGTTATTCCCTCCCGAATACTCACGAAATCCAAACCTATGGATTTTCCAAAGGTGATCCACACCACATCGGAAGAAACACACGTTCTTCTTGCTAGAAAAGAACGGGTTTAAGAAGGAATCGGTTTAAGAGAAGAACACTATGAATTAGTGCTCTCTTAAACTTACTTTGTTCTTCTTGTTAATTCAAAATCAAGTGAAGAACACAAGTGTGAGAGAGGGAGAGAGGCCGAGAGTTGAGAGAGAGGAGAGAGATTTTTGTCTTCTCTTTTTCCTAGAAAAAGATGAATAATGAATAACTTATGTTTTGGTGTTGTATATTCTAATATATGTACATAATTAATGTGATTATTGGAATGTGTCTAGGTTCATCCAAGGATGTCTAGATTTATTCCAATCAATCACCATCAATTCTTCAATCAAGCCTACCAAAATTTATGGTATGATCAAATCATACCAAAAGGGAAGAGCTTGATTGGAGTTGATTTGTCTTTTTCAAAAGAGATAAGTCAACATACCACCTTGCTTGAAACATAGCTGATTTTGCTTCCTCCAAGGGAGCATGTCGGCCATGTTTAATTAAGGGAAGAAGTCCAACTTCTTCCTATTCCAAAATAGGAATTATTTCCCTCTCGAGTAAATTATTCTCGTTGATCTTTTAATTCAATTAAAAGATCCAACGTCTCAACTTTCCAAATTTAATCGAAAATCCAATTTATCGATTAAATGCAAGCCCGATACAATATCGGCCCGTCCATCCAATGGACTTTCCCTTAAGTAATCCAATTACTTATTTATCCTTCAAGATTGACTCCAAGTCGATCTCTCAACCTCCTCGGTGATTTCTGTGTGACCCTTTAGGTTCACCCTCAGCTAGACTTGGGCCCGTGTCCTACAAGGGCCCGTTACCATGGGTGGCCATCTAGCAATGGTCCATGGCACTAGAGACTAAGTGAATTGGCGTGAACATTAAGGCGCCGATTTCGTACGGGTACGATCCTTCCGTCTACCATCTCCCGGCCTTAGTCTAATACTCGAGACCACGTATGCTTCATTGCGTCGACACAGGAAACCATTCCCTGTTCGACCAACCACTGTGGCCACAGCTTCAAACAACATGAACGTGTCTCCAAGTGCATAGGAGATACCTCTGTCACATACTGACAGGGGACGGATCCTCTTCTTGGAATCCACCGTCCTCGCTACACATTCCGACTGCACTGGACAAGGCTTACGATAATCATCTTACAGAATGATTACCTCTCGCCAGATCCAAGATACAAACCGTCCGGTGCACGCCACTGCCATGATTCCTCAAGTCTGAGGATTACTCCCGTACTATCGGAACCGGGGAAAATCAATCATACCGACCAAGCCTCCAAGGCTTCCATATGATGATCCCCGCGAGTCAGTCCAGTCGGCTCGACCCCAGTCGACCAACCCATCAAGATCGTGTAGGCGTCCCACGCCTGTCGCCGATGAAACACGGCACTCATCCAATGAACACGACTCTTGACGCAAGTCTCAATAGGACTCTCGATGCCCTGTCTCGAGGTCCTCGACTTGGAACGTTTCAGACCCAACTCTTAATTAGTTGGTTTCATGACCACCATCCAATGCGTGGCCCAACTGCACGAGTTATGAACCATGGTCTATGGGCTTTGTTGCGATAATAAGTTAAACACCGTTTTAACAAATGTGAAATGAGCGCAACAAAGTAAACACCAGAATTGATAAATACTCATTTTTTTCATCACATAATAATATTACATTTACATCGAGTTGTATAATAGGTTACAAATCGCGAAACCTATTAGCTTTCTAGTCACCTATTCTAATACTTGGAACTGTTGTGATACATTTAATTTCTGTATATAATTCAATTTGCAGCAATTAAGACTTTTCATGTGTAATAATCAGTAGATCAGATGTACTTGTAATTACATAAGAAATTTTATCCTACAAAAAAAAGGTGATAATGGTGAATACTAATAAGTCTTTTTCCCCACCACGTGTTTGATCAAGATTTATCCTAACTTAATATAATAATCTAATTACGTAAATTTTTTTGACATTTTATTAGGTTAAATAAAGCACTTTCAAATTTATATTTCATCCTTTTGGAGTCATTTATGCTTTTTTAATATCTAATTAGAAAAAATAATTTTCTTTAGACATTCACTTAATTATGTATCTCAAAAAGTGAAATAGATAAAGGACTTGTAAAACTAAAATTTTGATTTCTTCTATATTTTTCTATTGATTACACATGAATCCGTAAAACAAAACTTAAATTCTTAAAAAATAGAGAAATACAGTTTCATGAGTACCCTGAAATCTAAATTACTTGATTTAAAATTCTTTTCCAAGCATATGTTTAATATAAATAAGTTAAACACAATATGTTATCACATAAAGTTAATAATTTAATTTTAAATGTAATACCCCATCCCTCATGGATCATAAATTGATAAAATAAGTAACACATAAGTTGTGGCAGAGAACTCGAGTCTGTCGATTGGCATCCATTTCCACGGTGTTGTTCATAGTCGAATTTTAGATTGGACTCTGTGGGTATGGTATAGATTCTCGCATCAAACCGGACTTGTTTCCATGGAGCATGAGAAATAGTATTAGATCTAATTTCAAAGTAGAACCGAGAACTTTGTGGGAGAAAGTGCTACATGTATCTAGCTACTTCTTGAATCTTTAGGAGCCACTTCTAGGATCTCCATGCCTGGCTACTGATCATGGGTTATATCATGCTGCAACGAGTACATCGCATTCTGAAGGAGGGACGATTGTACTAGCTCATCCTATCCAGTTTACAAACTGATAATATAAGTAACATATAAGTTTTTTCAAATAACTCAAGTGCATCCAATACTATTAATATTATTTGGTTAAAAAACCACTTTATGTAAGATGATACCTAAAGCATTTTTCGCCATTGTGGTAGCATGAACCTAAAATATTTTCTGGCAATATACATTTGGATAATATTTATATATTGAATGAGAAAATGTCTCACCATAAGAAATTTTGGCCAACATATTAATTCTTGTATTTAAATGCACTATGTGTTGTTAGAATATGAGACATTGTGAAAATGAATTAGTTAATTGTTTCTCAAACTAATTTAATTGTCATTTGAAACCTAAATTTAACAGAAGACATTGTGGAAGCTACTGGAGTTAACACATTTTTATTTGAGAAAGAGTTGTGAATCATTTTCACCAATATTAGAGGTACAGAATGCAAATTTTAACTTCGGGTTTCAAAATAATTTAAAATCATTGTCTACAACATGATCTATAAATTGTACCCCGATAACATTTTTAAGCTAAAGTGTATTGCTAAAGTTCATATTCATTAAGCTAATAGAGCACAGTGGTGCAATATTTAATTGGTGAGCATTAAGAAAAGTGCGTACATGTGTGCTTATATCTTGTATAAACTTCCAAATCGATAAGAAGAAATATATCGAATGAAAAAACAAAGATTGTTATATGCTTCAGGCCTACAAAATCAATTCTCAAAAATATTTATGCAAGTTTGAGGCAAGCAAATAATGTTAAAAGAGTTCATGTATATCAAAACCTACGAATTCATATAACATATACTTATATTTCAAGCTTAGAGGAGGAAGGGATGTCTCATTTACTTTCAATTGAATTGGTGAAATAAAGGTAATATATTGAATCCCACATTGATTAAATACTTATTTTGCAACTTATTAATAAGGGGAAAAACAACCAAATTTGTATGCCAAGCTCGGTTGCGAGAGCTAATAACCTAGTGGGCCATCAAAGTGGTTGAACATTGAGCTGACCAAACTAGCTGGGCCACTGGTTGCTAAATGCTGGCTTGCCCGTTCCAAGGGAGGAGCTTAGGTCATGCAGTCCGCACGAAGGTTTGGACTACTTGGCTCCTAAAAGTGGAGGGCACTACGTCAGGCTGGCATCACAGAGCAGCGAAAACCTCCCGCTCGTTGTAGTGGAATGATAACAGAACAGTGCTTCCTTGGTTCACTAAAGCTAGATGGGTGGCTCCTAGTTGAACAATCACTTTTTCTCCTTATTATTTGTTCAGACTGTGGATTGATTGAATCTTTTAATAATGAATTATTAATTTAATCAAACAACTAATTGGATTGTGAGCTAATCAAAATGTAGAGTCAATATATAATAGGTTTAGTTGGTCTTTTCTTAATATTATGTATCTTGTTGAAGCAGTTTCTTTGTTATATCTTAATATCTATTTGAAAATTCCTTCATTGTTTTTTTTCGGCATTGTGTATTTTGCTGTAAAAGTTTATATGGTTCTTGGAACTGTTGTGATACATTTAATTTCTTTATGTAATTCACTTTTGCAGCAATTAAGACTTTTCATGTGTAATAATCAGTGGACCCGATATACGTGAAATTATATAACAAAATTTTATCCTACAAAAAAAAAAAAGATATTAACGATGAATACTAATAAGTCTTTTTCCCCACCACGTGTTTGATCAAGATTTATCCCAACTTAATATAATAATCTAATTACGCAAACTTTTTTTGACATTTTATTAGGTGAAATAAAGCACTTTCAAATTTATATTTCATCATTTTGCAGTCATTTATGCTTTTTTAATATTTAATTAGCAAAATTATTTTTCTTTTTAGACATTCACATAATTAAGTGTTTTCAAAAGTGAAATAGATAAAGGACTTGTAAAATAAAAGTTTTAATTTCTTCTATATTTTTGTATTGATTATACATGAAAATCTGAAAAACAAAACTTAAATTCTTGAAAAAATAGTGAAATACAGTTTGATGAATATCCTGAAATCTAAATTACGTGATTTACAATTCTTTTCCAAACATATTTTCAATATAAATAAGTTAAACACAATATGTTATCACAAAAAGTCCATAATTTAATTTTAAATGTAATACCCCATGCCTAATGGATCATAACTTTATAAAATAAGTAACACATAAGTTGTGGCAGAGAACTGAGTCCGTCCATTGGCGTCCATTTCCAGGGTGTTGTTCATAGCCAAATTTTAGATTGGACTTTGTGGGTTTTGTATAGATGCTCGCATCAACCGGACTTGTTGCCATGGAACAGGAAAAACAGTATTAGATCTAATTTCCAAGTAGAACCGAGAACTTTGTGTTGGAATAGGTGACCAGAAAGCCAATAGGTTTGGCGATTTGTAACCTATTATACAACTCGATGTAAATGTAATATTATTATGTGATGAATAAAATGAGTATTTATCACTTCTGGTGCTTACTTTGTTGCGCTCATTTCACATTTGTTAAAACGGTGTTTAACTTATATCGCAACAAAGCCCACAGACCTTGGATAACAACTCGTGCAGTTGGGCCACGCATTGGATGCTGGTCATGAAACCAACTGATTAAGAGTTGGGTCTGAAACGTTCCATGTCGAGGACCTCGAGACAGGGCATCGAGAGTCCTATTGAGACTTGCGTCAAGAGTCGTGTTCATTGGATGAGTGTCGTGTTTCATCGGCGACAGGCGTGCGACGCCTACATGATCTTGATGGGTTGGTCGACTGGGGTCGAGCCGACTGGACTGACTCGCGGGGATCATCATATGGAAGCCTTGGAGGCTTGGTCGGTATGATTGGTTTTCCCCGGTTCCGATAGTACGGGAGTAATTCTCAGACTTGAGGAATCATGGCACTGGCGTGCACCGGACGGTTGTATCTTGGATCTGGCGAGAGGTAATCATTCTGTAAGATGATTATCGTAAGCCTTGTCCAGTGCAGTCGGAATGTGTAGCGAGGACGGTGGATTCCAAGAAGAGGATCCGTCCCCTGTCAGTATGTGGCAGAGGTATCTCCTATGCACTTGGAGACACGTTCATGTTGTTTGAAGTTGTGGCCACAGTGGTTGGTCGAACAGGGAATGGTTTCCTGTGTCGACGCAATGAAGCATACGTGGTCTCGAGTATTAGACTAAGGCCAGGAGATGGGTAGACGGAAGGATCGTACCCGTACGAAATCGGCGGCTAAATGTTCACGCCAATTCACTTAGTCTCTAGTGCCATGGACCTTTGCTAGACGGCCACCCATGGTAACGGCCCCTTGTAGGACACGGGCCCAAGTCTAGCTGAGGGTGAACCTAAAGGGTCACACACAAATCACTGAGGAGGTTGAGAGATCGACTTGGAGTCAATCTCAAAGGATAAATAAGTAATTGGATTACTTAAGGGAAAGTCCATTGGATGGACGGGCCGATATTGTATCGGGCTTGCATTTAATCGATAAATTGGATTTTCGATTAAATATGGAAAGTTGAGACGTTGGATCTTTTAATTGGATTAAAAGATCAACATGAATAATTTAAAAATGGACATTAAATTGGGTTTAATGTTGGATTCGTCGTAATTGGATTACGATAAAACCCGGTCCGTTAAATTATAGCCGAGAGGAGAAATAATTCCTATTTTGGAATAGGAAGAAGTTGGACTTCTTCCCTTAATTAACATGGCCGACATGCTCCCTTGGAGGAAGCAAAATCAGCCATGTTTCATGCTAGGTGGTATGTTGACTTATCTCTTTTGGAAAGAGACAAATCAACTCCAATCAAGCTCTTCCCTTTTGGTATGATTTGATCATACCATAAATTTTGGTAGGCTTGATTGAAGAATTGATGGTGATTGATTGGAATGAATCTAGACATCCTTGGATGAACCTAGACACATTCCAATAATCACATTAATTATGTATATATATTAGAATATACAACACCAAGCATAAGTGATTCATTATTCATCTTTTTCTAGGAAAAAGAGAAGACAAAAATCCTCTCCTCTCTCTCAAACGCTCGGCCTCTCTCCCTCTCTTACACTTGTGTTCTTCACTTGATTTTGAATCATGAAGAAGAACAAAGTAAGTTTAAGAGAGCACTAATTCATAGTGTTCTTCTCCTAAACCGATTCCTTCTTAAACCCGTTCTTTTCTAGCAAGAAGAACGTGTGTTTCTTCCGATGTGGTGTGGATCACCTTTGGAGAATCCATACGTTTGGACTTCGTGAATATTCGGGAGAAGGAACAACGCAAGTAGCCGGGAGCATACGCTAAACAATCAAAGGTAACGGTTTATTACGCTTTGATTGATTATATATATATATATATTTATCTCTGCCCTATGTGTTTAATATTCATTTTCAATATTTACACATCCTATATCGAACGCCCGGTTTTGCACCCAAGGGCACAACCCTTGGGATTCGTATTTTTAAATTACATTTGATTTAATTTACACACTTTTCTCGCTTTCTCGCTTCCGCTCGCGCTCCCGGGCGGATCCGCTTGTCCTTCAAGTGGTATCAGAGCCCGGTTCGATGTAAGGGGCATAGATCTGTGTTTGGCATAATCTACTTGCTTTTAAATGGCTTTATTGGCATGTTAGATTACATAAATATATGAATAATATGATGATTCAATTGTTTGGATTTAATGGACTTTTGGCATGCTTAATTTTGTTAGATTGGATCTAAAATTGCATGCTTATTTTCAGAATAATATTACTGTTATTGTGCTGAAACATTTTTGAAAAACAAAAAAAAAAAAAAATTGATCGGGCCGGCAGTGGCCGTGCGCAGGCGGGTCCCTGCGCGCGTGCTGTGCGCAGCCGGCCGCTGCTGGCCGAGGCCAGCGTGCGGCACAGCGCGCGCGAGCGCAGGCTTGCTGCCTGCGCGCGCGCGCTGCCCTGTGCGCGCGGCCGGCCGGCAAGCACAGCGGCTGGGCCGTTTTTGTGCCGTTTTTTGACTTTTTCCGAAAAATTTGATTTTCTGTATTTTTCTGCACAATATTCTGAAAATATGTTAATTTTGCATTTTTGATTTTGGAATAATTAGATTATTCCTTGAATTAAATTTGCTTAATTAATTTGGGATTTATACATGCATTGGATGCATTGTTTAAAATGTCCATTAAATTTGAAATTTGAATTTTGCATATTATTTGTATGTTTATACTTTTGTGATGTTGGACATCACTTGGGTATTTGGAATATTCATTGGTATTTGTGCATGATTATTTGGAATAATTGTGTTATGTGAGTTGATGGAATCAACATGGGATGATCACAAGAGCCCTACACCTTATGTATGGATGAATTTATGATCATTTATTTTCTGTTGGGTGGGGCTTGCGTGCCTCTTGTTTTTGGGACTATCATCTCCCGTATTTTCAGTCTCATGATGTTAAGGCTTGTTTTTTTTATTACCAATGTATTACTTTCAGTTGTAATGAGAGTAGATAGGATTGGTGAGGTTTTAATTTTAACAAGCAATTGGAGTTGGAGACCCTAAGGAGAAGCATCAAGGAGTGAAACAAGAAGCACTTCAAGGTCCATTGGAATGACAATGGGTTCATTATTGTTGTAATAATTTAGGACCACCCTAGACAGACCATAGACTCACTGCGGGCTCAGTGGGTTGCATAGGTTGGGCTTTCTGATTGTTAGAATAGGTGACCAGAAAGCCAATAGGTTTGGCGATTTGTAACCTATCTGACAACTTGATGAAAATGTAATATTATAATGTGATGAATAAGATGAGTGTTCGTCATCAATGGTACCTTTTTTGTTGCACTCATCTTACATTTGTTAAAACGGTGTTTAACTTATATCGCAACAAAGCCAACAGACCATGGATAACAACTCGTGCAGTTGGGCCACGCATTGGATGGTGGTCGTGAAACAACCTGATTAAGAGTTGGGTCTGAAACGTTCCAAGTCGAGGACCTCGAGACAGGGCATCGAGAGTCCTATTGAGACTTGCGTCAAGAGTCGTGTTCATTGGATCAGTGCCATGTTTCATCGGCGACAGGCGTGGAACGCCTACACGATCTTAATGGGTTGGTCGACTGGGGTCGAGCCGACTGGACTGACTCGCAGGGATCATCATATGGAAGCCTTGGAGGCTTGGTCGGTACGATTGGATTTCCCCGGTTCAGACTTGAGGGATCATGGCAGTCGCGTGCACAGGACGGCTGTATCTTGGATCTGGCGAGAGGTAATCATTCTGTAAGATAATTATCATAAGCCTTGTCCAGTGTAGTGGGAATGTGTTGCGAGAAGAGGATCCGTCCCCTGTCAGTATGTGACAGAGGTATCTCCTATGCACTCGGAGACACGTTCATGCTGTTTGAAGCTGTGGCCACAGTGGTTTGTCGAACAGGGAATGGTTTCCTATGTCGACGCAATGAAGCATACGTGGTCTCGAGTATTAAGCATAGATGCCTAGTCAAGGATGGGAACCGACGCCCAATTCCATACCCTAGACTAAGGCCGGGAGACAGTAGACGGAAGGATCGTACCCGTACGGAATCGGCGCCTAAATTGTTCACGCCAATTCACCTAGTCTCTAGTGCCATGGACCGTTGCTAGATGGCCACCCATGGTAACGGGCCCTTGTGGGACACGGGCCCAAGTCTAGCTGAGGGTGAACCTAAAGGGTCACACACAAATCACCGAGGAGGTTGAGAGATCGACTTGGAGTCAATCTCGAAGGATAAAATAAGTAATTGGATTACTTAAGGAAAAGTCCATTGGGTGGATGGGTCGATATTGTATCGGGCTTCCGTTTAATCGATAAATTGGATTTTCGATTAAATATGGAAAGTTGAGACGTTGAGACGTTGGATCTTTTAATTGGATTAAAAGATCAACATGAATAATTTAAATGGATATTAAATTGGATTTAATGTTGGGTTTGTCGTAATTAGATTACGATAAAACCCGGTCCGTTAAATTATACCCGAGAGGAGAAATAATTCCTATTTTGGAATAGGAAGAAGTTGGACTTCTTCCTTAATTAAACATGGCCGACATGCTCCCTTGGAGGAAGCAAAATCAGCCATGTTTCATGCTAGGTGGTATGTTGACTTATCTCTTTTAGAAAGAGACAAATCAACTCCAATCAAGCTCTTCCCTTTTGGTATGATTTGATCATACCATAAATTTTGGTAGGATTGATTGAAAAATTGATGGTGATTGATTGGAATGAATCTAGACATCCTTGGATGAACCTAGACACATTCCAATAATCACATTAATTATGTATATATATTAGAATATACAACACCAAGCATAAGTGATTCATTATTCATCTTTTTGTAGGAAAAAGAGAAAACAAAAATCCCTCTCCTCTCTCTCAAATTTCGTGCTCTCTCCCTCTCTCACACTTGTGTTCTTCACTTGATTTTGAATGAAGAAGAAGAATAAACTAAGTTTAAGAGAACGCTAATTCATAGTGTTCTTCTCTTAAACCAATTCCTTCTTAAACCCGTTCTTTTCTAGCAAGAAGAACGTGTGTTTCTTCCGGTGTGGTGTGGATCACCTTTGGAGGATCCATACGTTTGGATTTCGTGAGCATTCCGGAGAAGGAACAACGCAAGTAGCCGGGAGCATACGCTAAACAATCAAAGGTAACGGTTTATTATGCTTTGATTGATTTCATTTATATATCTATGCCCTATGTGCTTAAATATATGTTTTAATATTTACACATCCTACATCGAACGCCGGTTGAGCACCCAAGGGTACACCCCTTGGGATTCGCGTATTTTGAATTTGATTTAAATTTACGCACAATTTCTCGCTTTCTCGCTTCCGCTCGCGCTCACGGATCCGCTTGTCCTTCAGTGATCATCCTAACAGGGGTATTCTATGTTTTATGCATGCGGCGTTTTTATTTATCGCTTTAAAATATTGGATATTTATGCATGCTAAAACACCATAATGTGATGAGGTCTCGGTCACACTCAAAACTCTCATTTGGTTGGACCAAATTAAATATTAGGCCCAGAACGGACTTGGATCAAAATGGTATTTTTGATCTGTCCGAGCCTTCCATCCACGGCAATGTGGTGAGGAAGCTACCACTACCCGAGTGTGGTCTCACGAGTCGTGGCACACTTGGACTAAGGGAAAGCTGCACTATTGTTGTGAACAAAAAAGACTGCGCTCGCTGTTTCCCTGTCTCACGAGTCGTGGGGGGCGACAATTTGAGGCATGATTTGGTTGATGGGTCGGGCCCAACACTGAGTAACATGGTTCACTTGGAGTTCTCGGAACAATGCGAATAGGTGAGGCAAAATATCTTGGGAATCTCTTTTGATGAGAATGATATTGGATATCTCCCACGAGGTCTTCTTCATGTGAATCGTAAAAGCAGGGCATGGAGATTACGCTTGTGGATCCCAATCCCACTAGGAAATGGTTTCCCGAAACTCCGCTTGAGAGTGGCGGACTTTCTATAAATAGTGGGAGGGTTAAAGACTAAAAGACCAAGTCTTCAACTTGAACAATAATATTACCATCATCTGCTAATTTCTGCTTTACATTTTCATTAATGGAGATATGTCTAAGAACCTATTAACCATGATTCTCGAGACTAACAAATTCAACGGAACGAACTACTCGGACTGGCTGAGAAACCTGAGGATTGTCCTCGGTTTTGAGAACCAAGGCTACGTCTTGGACGAGCCGCCCGAGCGACTTACCGGAGGGGTCCACGCCTGAAGAACGTTTGACGTTCCAGAAATGGCATGAGGACAACTGAAAAGTACGCAGTATCATACTGGCTTCGATGTCTAACGACATCCAAAAGCAGTATGAGAGGCTGGACAACGTCTACGCCATAATGCTCCACATGAGCGAGGTTTATGCGGTTTCGGATAGGCATATTAGATATGCCGCCACAAAAGCATTCTTTGGCACCAAGCTCGCTGAAGGAGCGTCTGTACAGAGTCATGGGGTCAAGATGCTCTCCCTAGTAGAGAAACTCGAGGTCCTTAAAGCTGGGCTTAACAATGACACGTACATTGACGTGATCCTCCAGTCGCTTCCTCCATCCTATGACCCGTTTGTTGTAAACTACAACATGAACGGACTTGAGAAGTCTATTCATGAGTTTGATCAAACATGCTGGTCCAATACGAGGCAACGACCCACAAGTCGGCGCCGGCGCTATTGATTAGGGCGAATGGCAAGAGGGCCGGACGCTGGAAGAGGAAGAAGGGCAAAGGGAAGACGGTTGCGGCCCCTGCTCGCGCTCCGGGCATCCTGTTGCTCCGGTTGGACCGAGCAAAGGGAAAGGGAAGGCCCGTGGTTCTCAGCGGTCCAAGGCAAATGATGTCTGCATGCATTGCCAAGGGAAAGGGCATTGGAAGAGGGAGTGCCCACAACTCCGCTCCAACCTAGGTATGTTTGTGGTTGAAGTAAATATCATTACTAATTCTGCTTCATGGGTATTGGATACTGGGTGTGGTGCTCACATCTGCAATGATTTGTAGGCACTGCAAAGAAGCAGAAGGCTAACCAGGGATGAGATGATCCTGAGGCTAGGCGATGGCAAGGCCGTTGCTGCGGAGGCCGTAGGATCATTAGAGTTAGCCATTAGTAATCATGTTAGGATTGTACTGAACGACTGTTTCTATGTACCTAGCATGATTAAAAACATTATTTCCATCCCGGTCCTTGATAAGGAGGGATATGAATTTACCATCAATAAAAATGCTTTTTTCATTATCAAAGATGGTATTTCTCACCTGCTTGGTACATTGGTCAACGGTCTGTACATACTTCAATAGTCTAATTGGATTATGACTGCAGAACACAAACAAAAACGTGATGATCATAATAACGCACAGATACGGCATGCGAGGTTAGGTCATATCTCTAAAGATAGAATAAGAAGATTGGTAGATTCAAAGAGTCTAGAAATAGACGATTTGGACAACCTAACGACCTGCGAATCCTGTCTAAAGGGAAAGATGACCAAGAAACCCTTTGTTGGACAAAGTACGCTAGCCAGTGGTTTGTTGGATTTGATCCATACAGATGTTTGTGGTCCACTAAATACTCAGGCTAGAGGTGGGTACTCGTACTTCATAACCTTTACCGATGATCACTCACGGTATGGTTATGTTTACCTGATGAGGTACAAGTCTGAAGCCTTTGGAAGGTTTAAGGAATACAGACTTGAAGTAGAGAACCATACCGGTCGAAAGATCAAAGCCCTTCGATCGGACCGAGGTGGAGAGTATTTGAGTGGTGAGTTTACTGATTATCTAAAAGAGAATGGGATTCTCTCTCAGTGTACCCCTCCTGGAACACCGCAGCTTAATGGGGTGTCTGAAAGGAGGAATCGGACCTTGTTGGACATGGTCCGATCGATGATGAGTTTTACCGAACTCCCCCTTTTCTTCTGGGGTTACGCTCTTGAGATGGCGGCCAAAGTTTTGAACTTGGCGCCATCTAAAAAGGTATCCCAGACGCCATATGAGATATGGCATGGCAAGCCTGCCTCCTAGAAATACTTGAAAGTGTGGGGTTGCCCCGCATATGTGAAGAGATTAGTGGGAGATAAACTGGACTCAAGGTCTAGTTTATGTAGGTTCATCGGCTATCCAAAAGAAACTGTGGGGTATTATTTCTATGATCCCTTTCAGCAAAAGGTTTTGGTCTGGCAAACCGCAATGTTCTTGGAAAAAGGTTTTCCATTGGATAGTCGACGCAATGAGGTACTCCTTGAGGAACCAAGTGAGGTACCCCATGAGGCGGTAGTGACATCTGAGCCAGTGGTTCCCACTGATATTGTTCTAGTCCTCCGTAGGTCGGCCAGAGTATCCCATGCACCTGATAGGTATGGATTTCTGGGCTTGACCGGTCTGTTGGATAATGATCCAAAACTTACGTAGAAGTGATGTCTGACATCGATTCGGACAAGTGGCTTGAGGCCTTGAAATCCGAGATGGACTCGATGGGTACAAACAAGGTTTGGACACTAGTAGTATCCACCCAAAGGGCTTAAACCCATAGGGTGTAAATGGGTCTACAAACGTAAGCTTGGAGCTGACGGGGAGGTTACAACCTTCAAAGCCAAGCTTGTGGCGAAAGGTTACACTCAGCGACCCGGGGTCGATTTTGAGGAAACCTACTCGCCCGTAGCAATGGCCAAGTCCATTCGGATACTGCTTGCCATAGCAGCATGGTGTATGAAATATGGCAGATGGACGTGAAAACGGCCTTCCTCAACGGTTTCGTAGAGGAAGAGATCTATATGGATCAGCCGGAAGGTTTCATAATTGTTGGAGAAGAGCAGAAGGTCTGCCGTCTCCAAAGGTCCATCTATGGCCTCAAACAAGCTTCTCGAAGCTGGAACATACGTTTTGATGAAGTCATACGGGGATATGATTTCATCAAGAAGGAGTCTGATCCTTGTGTATACAAGAAGATCAGTGGGAGCAGTTGCGTTTCTGGTGCTTTACGTGGATGACATCTTGCTCATTGGGAATGATGCTAAGATGTTGGGTACCACTAAAGCTTGGTTGTCAACGCAATTCTCCATGAAGGATATTGGCGAGGCATCCTACATCCTTGGCATCAAGATCTACAGGGATAGATCTAAAAGGATGTTAGGAATGGCCCAGTCCTCGTACATTGAGAAAGTCTTGAAGAGATTCAAGATGGAGAACTCAAAACGAGGATTCCTTCCTATGAGGCATGTAATTATGCTATCCAAGAAGCAGTCTCCTAAGACTGATGAGGAGCTTAAAAAGATGTTGGACATACAGTATACTGTTCAGTGCACTAGATCTGATGTGGCTTTCGCTTTGAGCGTAACTAGCCGATATCAGTCGTGTGGCGGGAGGCACACTGAAGTGCAGTCAAGACTATCCTAAAGTACCTGAAAAGGACTAAGGACATGTTCTTGATCTACGGCGGTGGAGAGTTGATACTGGAAGGCTATAGCGACGCTAGCTTCCAGTCGGATGACGATGATGCCAAGTCTCAGTATGGTTTTGTATTTAGAGTAAATGGTGGCGTGGTTACTTGGAAGAGTTCCAAGTAGGCTACCACGGCAGACTCCATCATAGAGTTTTGAATACATAGCGGCTTTGGAAACTGCTAAGGAGTGGTTTGGTTGATGAGCTACATCCAAGGGTTGGATGTAGTACCTAGCATTGCTAAGCCTGTAATTATCTTTTATTAAAAACAAACAGGACGATAGCGCTAGCAAAGGAACCGAGATCTCATCACGATCCAAGCATATTCTTAGATGCTACCATCTGCTTAGAGAGATGGATAGCAGGAGTGACGTTCGGTTGGGACCCAGTCAGCTTCGCAGAAAACATAGCAGATCCCTTGCTAAGCCCATGTCGCAAGTTGCCCACACTCACCATCTGAATAAGAGGTTTGAGGTCAATGGGTGATTGGCTTTAGGTCAAGTGGGAGATTGTTGGAATAGGTGACCAGAAGCCAATATGTTTGGCGATTTGTAACCTATTATACAACTCGATGTAAATGTAATATTATTATGTGATGAATAAAATGAGTATTTATCACTTCAGGTGCTTACTTTGTTGCGCTCATTTCACATTTGTTAAAATGGTGTTTAACTTATATCGCAACAAAGCCCACAGACCATGGATAACAACTAGTGCAGCTGGGCCACGCATTGGATGGTGGTCGTGAAACCAACTGATTAAGAGTTGGGTCTGAAACGTTTGAAGTCGAGGACCTCGAGACAGGGCATCGAGAGTCCTATTGAGACTTGCGTCAAGAGTCGTGTTCATTGGATGAGTGTCGTGTTTCATCGGCGACAGGCGTGGGATGCCTACACGATCTTGATGGGTTGGTCGAATGGGGTCGAACCGACTGGACTGACTCGCGGGGATCATCATATGGAAGCCTTGGAGGCTTGGTCGGTATGATTGGTTTTCCCCGGTTTCGATAGTACGGGAGTAATCCTCAGACTTGAGGAATCATGGCAGTCACGTGCACAGGACGACTGTATCTTGGATCTGGCGAGAGGTAATCATTCTGTAAGATGATTATCATAAGCCTTGTCCAGTGCAGTCAGAATGCGTAGCGAGGACGGTAGATTCCAAGAAGAGGATCTGTCCCCTGTCAGTATGTGACAGAGGTATCTCCTATGCACTCGGAGACACGTTCATGCTGTTTAAAGCTGTGGCCACAGTGGTTGGTCGAACAAGGAATGGTTTCCTGTGTCGACGCAATGAAGCATACGTGGTCTCGAGTATTAAGCATAGATGCCTAGTCAAGGAAGGGAACCGACGCCCAATTCCATACCCTAGACTAAGGCCGGGAGACGGTAGACGGAAGGATCGTACCCGTACGGAATTGGCACCTAAAATGTTCACGCCAATTCACTAGTCTCTAGTGCCATGGACCGTTGCTAGACGGCCACCCATGGTAACGGGCCGTTGTGGGACACGGGCCCAAGTCTAGCTGAGGGTGAACCTAAAGGGTCACACACAAATCACCGAGGAGGTTGAGAGATCGACTTGGAGTCAATCTCGAAGGATAAAATAAGTAATTGGATTACTTTAAGGGAAAGTCCATTGGATGGATGGGTCGATATTGTATCGGGCTTCCGTTTAATCGATAAATTGAATTTTCGATTAAATATGGAAAGTTGAGACGTTGAGACGTTGGATCTTTTAATTGGATTAAAAGATCAACATGAATAATTTAAATGGACATTAAATTGGATTTAATGTTGGGTTTGTCGTAATTAGATTACGATAAAACCCGGTCCGTTAAATTATACCCGAGAGGAGAAATAATTCCTATTTTTGGAATAGGAAGAAGTTGGACTTCTTCCCTTAATTAAACATGGCCGACATGCTCCCTTGGAGGAAGCAAAATCAGCCATGTTTCATGCTAGGTGGTATGTTGACTTATCTCTTTTGGAAAGAGACAAATCAACTCCAATCAAGCTCTTCCCTTTTGGTATGATTTGATCATACCATAAATTTAGTAGGCTTGATTGAAGAATTGATGGTGATTGATCGGAATGAATCTAGACATCCTTGGATGAACCTAGACACATTCCAATAATCACATTAATTATGTATATATATTAGAATATACAACACCAAGTATAAGTGATTCATTATTCATCTTTTTCTAGGAAAAAGAGAAGACAAAAATCCTCTCCTCTCTCTCAAACTCTCGGCCTCTCTCCCCTCTCTTACACTTGTGTTCTTCACTTGATTTTGAATCAAAAAGAAGAACAAAGTAAGTTTAAGAGAGCACTAATTCATAGTGTTCTTCTCTTAAACCGATTCCTTCTTAAACCCGCTCTTTTCTAGCAAGAAGAACGTGTGTTTCTTCCGATGTGGTGTGGATCACCTTCGGAGAATCCATACGTTTGGATTTCGTGAGCATTCCGGAGAAGGAACAACGCAAGTAGCCGGGAGCATACGCTAAAACAATCAAAGGTAACGGTTTATTACGCTTTGATTGATTATATATATATTTATCTATGCCCTATGTGTTTAATATTCATTTCCAATATTTACACATCCTACATCGAACGCCCGGTTGAGCACCCAAGGGCACAACCCTTGGGATTCGTATTTTAAATTACATTTGATTTAATTTACGCACTATTTCCTCGCTTTCTCGCTTCCGCTTGCGCTCCCGGGCGGATCCGCTTGTCCTTCACTTTGTGGGGGAAAGTGTGGCATGTGTCGAGCTACTTGTTGAATCTTTAGGACCCACCTCTAGGATCTCCATGTCTGTCGACCGATCATGGGTTATATCATGCTGCAACGAGTACGTCGCATTCTAATGGAGGGACGATTGTACTATCTAATCTTATCCAGTTTACAAACTTATAATATAAGTGACATATAAGTTTTTGCAAAGAACTAGTGCATCCATTGTATCCCTTGTTGTTGAGTTGTTCATACCCAAATTTCGCGATGTTGTCAATGGGTCTGAAGGATATTCTTGCATCCAATACTATTAATATTCTTTGGTTAAAAAAACCACTTTATGTAAGATGATACCTGAAGCATTTTTTGCCATTGTGGTAGCGTGAACCTAAAATATTTTCTGTTGATATACATTTTGATAAATATTATATATTGAAAGAAAAAATGTCTAACCATAAGAAATTTGGGCCAACATATAAAGTTCTTGTATTTCAATGCACTATGCCTTGTTAGTATATGACACATTGTGGAAACGAATTAGTTAATTGTTTCTCAAACTAATTTAATTGTCATTTGAAACCTAAAGTTTACAGAAGACATTGTGGAAGCCACTGGAGTTAACACATTTTTATTTCGGAAAGAGTTGCGAATCATCTTCACCAATATTAGAGCTACAGAATGCAAGTTTTAACTTCGGGTTTCAAATAATTTAAAATCATTGTCCACAACATGATCTATAAATTGTACCTCGATAACATTTCTATCGCTACCCAAAGTTTAGAAATTAGGAATAAAACAATCTTAGCAGCTGTATATCTATCTTTTCATTCTATCGAATTTCAATCAACAACTAATATATTAATAAGAATGTTTTCGCTTAGGCAAGCCATGTCTTTATTTCAATTACATTTACCAAGTTATCTGGGAATAACTGAGCATTGCTAGAGTTCATATTCATTAAGCTAAATAAAGCACAGTGGTGCAATATTTAATCGGTGAGCATTAAGAAAAGTGCGTAAATGCGTGCTTACATCTTGTATCAATTCCTAAATCGATAAGAACAAATATAAGGAACATAAAAACAAAGATTGTTATATGTTTTGTGTATGTAGCTTCAAGCCTACTAAATCAATTCTAAAAAATATTTATGCAAGTTCCAAGCAAGCAAATAATGTTAAGGAGTTGATGTATAACAAAACCTACGAATTTATATAACCTATACTTATATTTCAAGCTTAGAGGAGGAAGGGATGTCTCATTTACTTTCAATTGAAAGTGGTGAAATAAAGGGAATATATTGAATCCCACATTTGTTAAATACTAATTTTGCTACTTATTAATAAGGAAAAAAACAACAAAATCTGTATGCCGAGCTCGGTTGCGTGAGATTATAACCCAAGTGGGGCATCAAAGTGGTTGAACATTGAGCTGTCCCAACTAGCTGGGCCACTGGTTGCTAAATGCTGGCTTGCTCGTTCCAAGCGAGGAGCTTGGGCCATGCAGTCCAAGCAAAGGTATGGACTACTTGGCTCCTAAAGTGGAGGACACCGCATCAGGCTGGCTTCACAGAGCAGCAAAAACCTCCCGCTCGTTGTAGTGGAAGGATAACAGATCAGTGCTTCTGTGGTTCACTAAAGCTAGATGGGAGGGTCCTAATTGAACAATCACTTTTTCTCCTTATTTTTTGTTCAAACTGTGGATTAATTTAATCTTTTAATAATGAATTATTAATTTAATCAATCAACTAATTGGATTCTGAGCTAATCAAAATGTAGAAGTCAATATATAATGAGTTTAGTTGGTTTTTTCTTAAGTTTATGTATCTTTTTGAATCAGTTTCTTCATTATATCTTAATATCTATTTTGAAAATTTCTTCAATGTTTTGTTTCGCATTTGTCTATTTTGCTATAAAAGTTCATATGTAACAGATCAGTGCTTCCTTGGTTCACTAAAGCTAGATGGGTGGCTCCTAATTGAACAATCACTTTTTCTCCTTATCTTTTGTTTAGACTGTGGATTAATTGAATCTTTTAATAATGAATTATTAATTTAATTAAATACCTAATTGGAATGTGAGCTAATCAAAAAATGTAGAAGTCAATTTATAATAGGTTTAGTTGGTCTTTTCATAATTTTATGTATCTTGTTGAAGCAGTTGATTTGTTATATCTTAATATCTATTTGAAAACTCCTTCATTGTTTTCTTTCGGCATTTGTGTATTTCGCTATAAAAGTTTATATGGTTCTTGAAACTGTTGTGATACATTTAATTTCTATATGTAATTCACTTTGCAGCAGTTAAGACTTTTCATGTGTAATAATCAGTGGATCCGATATACGTGAAATTATATAACAAAATTTTATCCTACAAAAAAAAAAAAAGGTGTTAATGGTGAATACTGATAAGTCTTTTTGCCCACCACGTGTTTGATCAAGATTTATCCCAACTTAATATAATAATCTAATTACGTAAACTTTTTTTGACATTTTATTAGGTGGAATAAAGCACATTCAAATTTATATTTCATCCTTTTGCAGTCATTTATGCTTTTTTAATATTTAATTAGCAAAATTACTTTTCTTTAGACATTCACTTAATTAAGTATCTTCAAAAGTGAAATAGATAAAGGACTTGTAAAATAAAATTTTTTATTTCTTCTATAGTTTTGTATTAATTATACATGAAAATCTGAAAAACAAAACTTAAATTCTTAAAAAATAGTGTAATACAATTTGATGAATATCCTGAAATCTAAATTACGTGATTTACAATTCTTTTCCAAACATATTTTATAAGTTAAACACAATATGTTATCATAGAAAGTCAATAATTTAATATTAAATGTAATACCCCATCCCTCATGGATCATAAATTTATAAAATAAGTAACACATAAGTTGTGGTACAGAACTCGAGTCTGTCCATTGGCGTCCATTTCCAGGGTGTTCTTCATAGCCAAATTTTAGAATGGACTTTGTGGGTTTGGTATAGATGCTAGCATCAACCGGACTTGTTGCCATGAAGCATGAGAAGCAGTATTAGATCTAATTTTCAAGTAGAACCGAGAACTTTGTGGGAGAAAGTTTGGCATGTGTCGAGCTACTTCTTGAATGTTTAGGAGCCACCTCTAGGATCTCCATGTCTGGCGACCGATCATGGGTTATATCATGCTGCAACGAGTACGTCGCATTCTAAAGGAGAGACGATTGTACTATCTCATCCTATCCAGTTTACAAACTGATAATATAAGTGACATATAAGTTTTTGCAAAAAACTAGATCATCCATTGTAGCCCTTTTTGTTGAGTTGTTCATACCCGATTTCACAATGCAGTCAATGCATCCAATACTATTAATATTCTTTGGTTAAAAAAAAACCACTTTATGTAAGATGATACTAAAGCATTTTTCACAATTGTGGTAGCATGAACCTAACATATTTTCTGGCGGTATACATTTGGATAAATATTATATATTGAAAGAAAAAATGTCTAACCATAAAGAAATTTTGACCAACATATTAAGTTCTTGTATTTCAATGCACTATGCGTTGTTAGGATATGAGACGTTGTGGAAATGAATTAGTTAATTGTTTCTCAAACTAAATTAATTATCATTTGAAACCTAAATTTTACAGAAGACGTTGTGGAAGCCACTGGAGTTAACACATTTTTATTTGAGAAAGAGTTGTGAATCATATTCACCAATATTAGAGCTACAGAATGCAAATTTTAACTTCGGGTTTCAAATAATTTAAAATCATTGTCTACAACATGATCTATGAATTTTACCTCGATAACATTTTTATCGCTACCTAATCTTTAGAAATTAGGAATAAACCAATCTGAGCAACTGTATGTCTGTCTTTTCATTCTATCGAATTTCAATCAACAACTAATATATTAATAAGAATGTTTCGGCTTAGGCAAGCCATGTCTTTATTTTAATTACGTTCACCAGGTTATCTTTGAATAACAGTGTATTGCTAAAGTTCATATTCATTAAGCTAAATAAAGCACAGTGGTACAATATTTAATTTTTGAGCATTAACAAAAGTGCGTATATGTGTGCTTATATCTTGTATCAACTCCCAAATCGATAAGAACAAATATAACGAATGTAAAAACAAAGATTGTTATATGTTTTCTGAATGTAGCTTCAGGCCTACAAAATCAATTCTAAAAAATATATATGCAAGTTCCAAGCAAGCAAATAATGTTAAAGAGTTGATGTATAACAAAACCTATGAATTCATTGAAGGACAAGCGGATCCGCCCGGGAGCGCGAGCGGAAGCGAGAAAGGCGAGATAAGTGCGTAAATTTAAATAAAATTCAAATACGCGAATCCCAAGGGGTGTACCCTTGGGTGCTCAACCGGGCGTTCGATGTAGGATGTGTAAATATTAAAACATATATTTAAACACATAGGGCATAGATATATAAATGGAATCAATCAAAGCGTAATAAACCGTTACCTTTGATTGTTTAGCGTATGCTCCCGGCTACTAGCGTTGTTCCTTCTCCGGAATGCTCACGAAATCCAAACGTATGGATTCTCCAAAGGTGATCCACACCACACCGGAAGAAACACACGTTCTTCTTGCTAGAAAAGAACGGGTTTAGGAAGGAATCGGTTTAAGAGAAGAACACTATGAATTAGTGTTCTCTTAAACTTACTTTGTTCTTCTTCTTGATTCAAAATCAAGTGAAGAACACAAGTGTAAGAGAGGGAGGGAGCACGAAAATTGAGAGAGAGGAGAGGATTTTTGTCTTCTCTTTTTCCTAGAAAAAGATGAATAATGAATCACTTTTGCTAGGTGTTGTATATTCTAATATATATACATAATTAATGTGATTATTGGAATGTGTCTAGGTTCATCCAAGGATGTCTAGATTCATTCCAATCAATCACCATTAATTCTTCAATCAAGCCTACCAAAATTTATGGTATGATCAAATCATACCAAAAGGGAAGAGCTTGATTGGAGTTGATTTGTCTCTTTCCAAAAGAGACAAGTCAACATACCACCTAGCATGAAACATGGCTGATTTTGCTTCCTCCAAGGGAGCATGTCGGCTATGTTTAATTAAGGGAAGAAGTCCAACTTCTTCCTATTCCAAATTAGGAATTATTTCTCCTCTCGGGTATAATTTAATGGACCGGGTTTATCGTAATCCAATTACGACGAACCCAATATTAAATCCAATTTAATGTCCACTTAAATCATTCCCGTTGATCTTTTAATCCAATTAAAAGATCCAACGTTTCAACATCTCAACTTTCCATATTTAATCGAAAATCCAATTTACCGATTAAATGAAAGCCGATACAATATCGGCCTGTCCATCCAATGGACTTTCCCTTAAGTAATCCAATTACTTATTTTATCCTTCGAGATTGACTCCAAGTTGATCTCTCAACCTCCTCGGTGATTTGTGTGTGACCCTTTAGGTTCACCCTCAGCTAGACTTGGGCCCGTGTCCCACAAGGGCCCGTTACCATGGGTGGCCGTCTAGCAACGGTCCATGGCACTAGAGACTAGGTGAATTGGCGTGAACATTTAGGCGCCGATTCCGTACGGGTACGATCCTTCCGTCTACCGTCTCCCGGCCTTAGTCTAGGGTATGGAATTAGGCGTCGGTTCCCATCCTTGACTAGGCATCTATGCTTAATACTCGAGACCACGTATGCTTCATTGCGTCGACACAGGAAACCATTCCCTGTTCGACCAACCACTGTGGCCACAGCTTCAAACAGCATGAACGTGTCTCCGAGTGCATAGGAGATACCTCTGTCACATACTGACAGGGGGACGAATCCTCTTCTTGGAATCCACCGTCCTCGCTACACATTCCGACTGCACTGGACAAGGCTTATAATGATCATCTTACAGATGATCACCTCTCGCCAGATCCAAGATACAGCCGTCCTGTGCACGTGACTGCCATGATTCCTCAAGTCTGAGGATTACTCCCGTACTATCGGAACCGGGGAATCCAATCATACCGACCAAGCCTCCATGCCTTCCATATGATGATCCCCGCGAGTCAGTCCAGTCGGCTCGACCCCAGTCGACCAACCCATCAAGACCGTGTAGGCGTCCCACGCCTGTCGCCGATGAAACACGGCACTCATCCAATGAACACGACTCTTGATGCAAGTCTCAATAGGACTCTCGATGCCCTGTCTCGAGGTCCTCGACTTGGAACGTTTCAGACCCAACTCTTAATCAGTTGGTTTCATGACCACCATCCAATGCGTGGCCCAACTCCACGAGTTGTTATCCATGGTCTGTGGGCTTTGTTGCGATATAAGTTAAACACCGTTTTAACAAATGTAAAGTGAGCACAACAAAGTAGGTACCAATAGTGACGAACACTCATCTTATTCATCACATAATAATATTACATTCACATCAAGTTGTCAGATAGGTTACAAATCGCCAAACCTATTGGCTTTCTGGTCACCTATTCTAACAATCTCCCACTTGACCTAAAAGCCAATCACCCATTGGCCTCAAACCTCTTATTCAGATGGTGAGTATGGGCAACTTGCGACATGCGCTTAGCAAGTGATCTGCTATGTTTTCTGCGGAGCTGACTCGGCCCAACCGAACGTCAGTCCTGCTATCCATCTCTCTAAGCAGATGGTAGCGTCTAAGAATATGCTTGGATCGTGATGAGATCTCGGTTCCTTTGCTAGCGCTATCGCCCCGTTGTTATCATGAAAGATAATTACAGGCTTAGCAATGCTAGGTACTACATCCAACCCTTGCATGTAGCTCATCATCCAAACCGCCTCCTTAGCAGCTTCCGAAGCTGCTATGTATTCAGACTCTGTGGTGGAGTCCGCCGTGGTAGCCTGCTTGGAACTCTTCCAAGCAACCACGCCACCATTAAGTTTGAATACATAACCAGACTGAGACTTGGCATCATCGTCATCCGACTGGAAGCTAGCGTCGCTATAGCCTTCCAGTATCAACTCTCCACTGCCGTAGATCAAGAACATGTCCTTAGTCCTTTTCAGGTACTTCAAGATAGTCTTGACTGCACTCCAGTGTGCCTCCCCGGCATACGACTGATATCGACTTGTTACATTCAAAGCGAAAGCCACATCAGGTCTAGTGCATTGAACATCATACTGTATGCTACCTACGGCTGAAGCATAGGGGATGTCCAACATCCGTTTAAGCTCCTCATCAGTCCTAGGAGACTGCTTCTTGGATAACTTAATTCCATGCCTCATTGGAAGGAATCCTCGTTTTGAGTTCTCCATCTTGAATCTCTTCAAGACTTTCTCAATGTACGAGGACTGGGCCATTCCTAACATCCTTTTAGATCTATCCTGTAGATCTTGATGCCAAGGATGTAGGATGCCTCGCCCATATCCTTCATGGAGAATTGCGTTGACAACCAAGCTTTAATGGTACCCAACATCTTAGCATCATTCCCAATGAGCAAGATGTCATCCACGTAAAGCACCAAAAACGCAACTGAGCTCCCACTGATCTTCTTGTATACACAAGGATCGGACTCATTCTTGATGAAATCATATCCCCGTATGACTTCATCGAAACGTATGTTTCCAGCTTCGGGAAGCTTGTTTGAGGCCATAGATGGACCTTTGGAGACGAACAGACCTTCTGCTCTTCTCCAACAGTTGTGAAACCTTCCGGTTGATCCATATAGATCTCTTTCCTCTACGAAACCGTTGAGGAAAGCCGTTTTCACGTCGTCATCTGCCATATTTCATAGTCATTACCATGCTGCTATGGCAAGCAGTATCCGAATGGACTTGGCCATTGCTACAGGCGAGTAGGTTTCCTCAAAATCGACCCCGGGTCGCTGAGTGTAACCTTTCGCCACAAGCCTGGCCTTGAAGGTTGTAACCTCCCCGTCAGCTCCAAGCTTACGTTTGTAGACCCATTTACACCCTACGGGTTTAACCCCTTTGGGTGGATCTACTAGGGTCCAAACCTTGTTTGTACCCATCGAGTCCATCTCGGATTTCATGGCCTCAAGCCAATTGTCCGAATCGATGTCCGACATCGCTTCTCCGTATGTCTTTGGATCATTATCCAACTGACCGGTCAGGCCCAGAAATCCATACCTATCAGTGTGCATGGGATACTTTTGGCCGACCTACGGAGGACTGGAACAATATCAGTGGGAACTACTGGCTCAGATGTCACTGCCGCCTCATGGGGTACCTCACTTGATTCCTCAAGGAGTACCTCATCGCGTCGACTATCCGATGGAAAACCTTTTCCAAGAACACTGCGTTTCGCGAGACAAAAACCTTTTGCTCGGAGGGATCATAGAAATAATACCCGCAGTTTCTTCCGGATAGCCGATAAACCTGCATAAACTAGACCTCGAGTCCAGTTTTATCTCCCACTAATCTCTTGACATATGCGGGGCAACCCCACACTTTCAAGTATTTGTAGGAGGCAGGCTTGCCATGCCACATCTCATATGGCGTCTGGGATACCCTTTTAGATGGCGCCAAGTTCAAAACTTTGGCCGCCGTCTCAAGAGCGTATCCCCAGAAGGAAAAGGGTAGTTCGGTAAAACTCATCATGGATCGGACCATGTCCAACAAGGTCCGATTCCTCCTTTCAGACACACCGTTAAGCTGCGGTGTTCCAGGAGGGGTCCACTGAGAGAGAATCCTATTCTCTTTTAGATAATCAGTAAACTCACCACTCAAATACTCTCCACCTCGGTCCGACCGAAGGGCTTTGATCTTTCGACCGGTTTGGTTCTCTACTTCAAGTCTGTATTCTTTAAACCTTCCAAAGGCTTCAGACTTGTACCTCATCAGGTAAACATAACCATACGTGAGTGATCATCGATAAAGGTTATGAAGTACGAGTACCCACCTCTAGCCTGAGTATTTAGTGGACCACAGACATCTGTATGGATCAAATCCAACAGACCACTGGCTAGCGTACTTTGTCCAACAAAGGGTTTCTTGGTCATCTTCCCTTTAGAACAGGATTCGCAGGTCGGTAGGTTGTCCAAATCGTCTATTTCTAGACTTTTTGAGTCCACCAACCTTCTTATCCTATCTTTAGAGATATGACCTAACCTCGCATGCCATATCTGTGCGTTATTATGATCATCACGTTTTCGTTTGTGTTCTGCAGTCATAATCCAATTAGACTGTTGAAGTATGTACAGACCGTTGACCAATGTACCAAGCAAATAAGAAATACCATCTTTGATAATGAAAAAACCGTTTTATTGATGGTAAATTCATATCCCTCCTTATCAAGGACCGGGATGGAAACAATGTTTTTAATCATGCTAGGTACATAGAAACAATCATTCAGTACAATCCTAACATGACTACTAATGGCTAACTCTAGTGATCCTACGGCCTCCGCAGCAACGGCCTTGCCATCGCCTAGCCTCAGGATCATCTCATCCTTGGTTAGCCTTCTGCTTCTTTGCAGTGCCTGCAAATCATTGCAGATGTGAGCACCACACCCGGTATCCAATACCCATGAAGCAGAATTAGTAATCATATTAACTTCAACCACAAACACACCTGGGTTGGAGAGGAGTTGTGGGCACTCCCTCTTCCAATGCCTTTCCCTTGGCAATGCATGCAGACATCATTTGCCTTGGACCGCTGAGAACCACGGGCCTTTCCTTTCCTTTTGCTCGGTCCAACCGGAGCAACAGGGACGCCCGGAGCACGAGCAGGGGCCGCAACCGTCTTCCCTTTGCCCTTCTTCCTCTTCCAGCGTCTGGCCCTCTTGCCATTCACCTTGGAGGTCGAAGCCTCTCCTATCAATACTGCCGGCGCCGACTTGTGGGTCGTTGCCTCGTATTGGACTAGCATGTTGATCAACTCATGAATAGACTTCTCAAGTCCATTCATGTTGTAGTTTACAACAAACGGGTCATAGAATGGAGGGAAGCGACTGGAGGATTACGTCAATGTACGTGTCATTGTTAAGCCCAGCTTTAAGGTCCTCGAGTTTCTCCACTAGGGAGAGCATCTTGACCCCATGACTCTGTACAGACGCTCCTTCAGCGAGCTTGGTGCCAAAGAATGCTTTTGTGGCGGCATATCTAATATGCCTATCCGGAACCGCATAAACCTCGTTCATGCGGAGCATTATGGCGGAGACGTTGTCCAGCCTCTCATACTGCTTCTGGATGTCGTTAGACATCGAAACCAGTATGATACTGCGTACTTTCCGGTTGTCCTCATGCCATTTCTCGAACGTCAAACGTTCTTCAGGCATGGACCCCTCCGGTAAGTCGCTCGGTGGCGGCTCGTCCAAGACGTAGCCTTGGTTCTCGAAACCGAGACAATCCTCAGGTTTCTCAGCCAGTCCGAGTAGTTCGTTCCGTTGAATTTGTTAGTCTCAAGAATCAATGGTTAACGGGTTCTTAGACATATCTACATTAATGAAAATGTAAAGCAGAAATTAGCAGATGATGGTAAACATTATTGTTCAAGTTGAAGACTTGGTCTTTTAGTCTTAACCCTCCCACTATTTATACGAAAGTCTGCCACTCTCAAGCGGAGTTTCGGGAAAACCATTTCCTAGTGGCTTGGGATCCACAAGCGTAATCCCATGCCCCGCTTTTATGATTCACATGAAGAAGACCTCGTAGGAGATATCCAATATCATTTCTCATCCAATGAGATTTCCCAAGATATTTTGCCTCACCTATTCGCATGGTTCCGAGGACTCCAAGAGAACCATGTTACTCAGTGTTGGGCCCGACCCATCAACCAAATCATGCCTCAAACTGTCGCCCCCCACGACTCGTGAGACAGGGAAACAGCGAGCGCAGTCTTTTTGTTCACAACAATAGTGCAGCTTTCCCTTTAGTCCAAGTGTGCCACGACTCGTGAGACCACACTTGGTAGTGGTAGCTTCCTCACCACATTGCTGTGGATGGAAGGCTCGGACAGACCAAAATACCATTTTGATCCAAGTCCGTTCGGCCTAATATTTAATTTGGTCCAACCAAATGAGAGTTTGTGTATGACCGAGACCTCATCACATTATGGTGTTTTAGCATGCATAAATATCAATATTTAAAGCGATAAATAAATACGCCGCATGCAGAAAACATAGCATACCCCTGTTAGGATGATCACAAGCCCAACCTATGCGACCCACTGAGCCCGCAGTGAGTCTATGGTCTGTCTAGGGTGGTCCTAAATTATTACAATAGTAATATACCCATTGTCATTCCAATGGGCCTTGTAGTGCTCTTGTTTCACGCCTTGATGCTCCTCCTTGGGGTCTCCGACTCCAATTGCTTGTTAAAATTGAAACCTCACCAATCCTATCTACTCTCATTACAACTGAAAGTAATACATCGATAATAAAGAAAACAAGCCTTAACATCATGAGGCTGAAAATACGGGAGATGATAGTCCCAAGAACAAGAGGCACGCAGGCCCCACCCAACAGAAAATAAATAAACATTCATTCATCCATACACAAGGTCTAGGGCTTTGTGATCATCCATGTTGATTCCATCAACTCACATAAATAATTATTCCAAATAATCATGCATAAATAACCAATGGATATTCCAAATGTCCAAGTGATGTCCAACATCACAAAAGCATAAATATATATAAATAATATGCAAAATTCAAATTTTTAAATTTAATGCACATTTTACACAATGCATCCAATGCATGTATTAATCCCAAATTAATTAAACAAAATTTAATTCAAGGAATAATCCAATTATCCCAAAATCAAAAATGCAAAAATTAATATATTTTCAGAATATTGTGTAGAAAATACAGAAAATTGAATTTTCCGGAAAAGTCGAAAAACGGCACAAAACGGCCCAGCCGTTTGTGCTGGCCGGCCGCCCGCGCGCTGGCCCTCGGCCAGCAACGGCCGGCTGCGCACAGCGCCCGCCTGCGCGCGGCCACTGCCGGCGCGACCAAATTTTTTTTTTTTTTTTGTTTTCAAAACTGTTTCAGCAACAATAAAATTAATATTATTCTTGAAAATAAGCATGCAATTTTAGATCCAATCTAACAAAATTAAGCATGCCAAAAGTCCATTAAATCCAAACAATTGAATCATCATATTATTCACATATTTATGTAAACTAACATGCCAATAAAGCCATTTAAAAGCAAGTAGATCATGCCAAACACATAGATCTATGCCCCTTACATCGAACCGGGCTCTGATACCATTTGAAGGACAAGCGGATCCGCCCGGGAGCGCGAGCGGAAGCGAGAAAGGCGAGATAAGTGCGTAAATTTAAATAAAATTCAAAATACGCGAATCCCAAGGGTGTACCCTTGGGTGCTCAACCGGGCGTTCGATGTAGGATGTGTAAATATTAAAAAACATATATTTAAACACATAGGGCATAGATATATAAATGAATCAATCAAAGCGTAATAAACCGTTACCTTGATTGTTTAGCGTATGCTCCCGCTACTAGCGTTGTTCCTTCTCCGGAATGCTCACGAAATCCAAACGTATGGATTCTCCAAGGTGATCCACACCACACCGGAAGAAACACACGTTCTTCTTGCTAGAAAAGAACGGGTTTAGGAAGGAATCGGTTTAAGAGAAGAACACTATGAATTAGTGTTCTCTTAAACTTACTTTGTTCTTCTTCTTGATTCAAAATCAACTGAAGAACACAAGTGTAAGAGAGGGAGGAGCACGAAAATTGAGAGAGAGGAGAGATTTTGTCTTCTCTTTTTCCTAGAAAAAGATGAATAAATGAATCACTTTTGCTAGGTGTTGTATATTCTTAATATATATACATAATTAATGTTGATTATTGGAATGTGTCTAGGTTCATCCAAGGATGTCTAGATTCATTCCAATCAATCACCATCAATTCTTCAATCAAGCCTACCAAAATTTATGGTATGATCAAATCATACCAAAAGGGAAGAGCTTGATGGAGTTGATTTGTCTCTTTCCAAAAGAGACAAGTCAACATACCCACCTAGCATGAAACATGCTGATTTTGCTTCCTCCAAGGGAGCATGTGGCTTATGTTTAATTAAGGGAAGAAGTCCAACTTCTTCCTATTCCAAATTAGGAATTATTTCTCCTCTCGGGTATAATTTAACGGATCGGGTTTATCGTAATCCAATTACGACGAACCCAATATTAAATCCAATTTAATCTCCACTTAAATCATTCCCGTTGATCTTTTAATCCAATTAAAAGATCCAACGTTTCAACATCTCAACTTTCCATATTTAATCGAAAATCCAATTTACCGATTAAATGAAAGCCCGATACAATATCGGCCCGTCCATCCAATGGACTTTCCCTTAAGTAATCCAATTACTTATTTATCCTTCGAGATTGACTCCAAGTTTGATCTCTCAACCTCCTCGGTGATTTGTGTGTGACCCTTTAGGTTCACCCTCAGCTAGACTTGGGCCCGTGTCCCACAAGGGCCCGTTACCATGGGTGGCCGTCTAGCAACGGTCCATGGCACTAGAGACTAGGTGAATTGGCGTGAACATTTAGGCGCCGATTCCGTACGGGTACGATCCTTCCGTCTACCGTCTCCCGGCCTTTAGTCTTAGGGTATGGAATTAGGCGTCGGTTCCCATCCTTGACTAGGCATCTATGCTTAATACTCGAGACCACGTATGCTTCATTGCGTCGACACAGGAAACCATTCCCTATTCGACCAACCACTGTGGCCACAGCTTCAAACAGCATGAACGTGTCTCCGAGTGCATAGGAGATACCTCTGTCACATACTGACAGTGGGACGAATCCTCTTCTTGGAATCCACCGTCCTCGCTACACATTCCGACTGCACTGGACAAGGCTTATAATGATCATCTTACAGAATGATCACCTCTCGCCAGATCCAAGATACAGCCGTCCTGTGCACGACTGCCATGATTCTTCAAGTCTGAGGATTACTCCCGTACTATCGGAATCGGGGAATCCAATCATACCGACCAAGCCTCCAAGGCTTCCATTGATGATCCCCGCGAGTCAGTCCAGTCGGCTCGACCCAGTCGACCAACCCATCAAGACCGTGTAGGCATCCCACGCCTGTCGCCGATGAAACACGGCACTCATCCAATGAACACGACTCTTGATGCAAGTCTCAATAGGACTCTCGATGCCCTGTCTCGAGGTCCTCGACTTGGAACGTTTCAGACCCAACTCTTAATCAGTTGGTTTCATGACCACCATCCAATGCGTGGCCCAACTCCACGAGTTGTTATCCATGGTCTGTGGCTTTGTTGCGATATAAGTTAAACACCGTTTTTAACAAATGTAAAGTGAGCACAACAAAGTAGGTACCAATAGTGACGAACACTCATCTTATTCATCACATAATAATATTACATTCACATCAAGTTGTCAGATAGGTTACAAATCGCCAAACCTATTGGCTTTCTGGTCACCTATTCTAACATTCATATAACGTATACTTATATTTCAAGCTTAGAGGAGGAAGGGATGTCTCATTTACTCTCAATTGAAAGTGGTGAAATAAAGGAATATATTGAATCCCTCATTGGTTAAATACTAATTTTGCTACTTATTAATAAGGAAAAAAACAACAAAATTTGTATGCCGAGCTCGATTTGTGTGAGCTTATAAACCCAAGTGGGGGCATCAAAGTGGTTGAAAATTGAGCTGACCCTACTAGTTGGACCACTAGTTGCGAAATGCTGGCTTGCCCGTTCCAAGCGAGGAGCTTCGACCAATGCGGTCCACACGAAGGTATGGACTACTTGGCTCCTAAAGTGGAGGCACCGCGTCAAACTAAGCTTCACAGAGCAGCGACAACCTCCCACTCTTTGTAGTGCAAGGATAACAGATCAGTGCTTCCTTGGTTCACTAAAGCTAGATGGGTGGGTCCTAATTGAACAATCACTTTTTTTTTTCTTATTTTTTTGTCCAGACTGTGGATTAATTGCATCTTTTAATAATGAATTATTAATTTAATCAATCACCTAATTGGATTGTGAGCTAATCAAAATGTAGATGTTAATATATAATTGTCTTAGTTGGTCTTTTCTTATATTTATGTATCTTGTTGAAGCAATTTCTTTGTTATATCTTAATATCTATTGTAAAATTCTTTCAATTTTTTCCGCATTTGTCTATTTTGCTATAAAAGTTCACATGGTTCTTTGGAACTGTTATGATACATTTAATTTCTGTATATAATTCCATTTTTTATTGCAGCAATTAAGACTTGTCATGTGTAATAATCATCTAATATAGGTGAAATTATATAAGAAATTTTATCCTACCAAAAAAAGATCATAATGGTGAATATTAATAAGTCTTTTTTCCCACCACGTTGTTTGATCAAATTTTTTCCTAACTTAATATAATAATCTAATTGCGTAAACATTTTTTTTTTACATTTTATTAGGTGAAATTAGGCACTTTCAAATTTATATTTCATCATTTTGCAGTCATTTATGCTTTTTTAAATAGTTAAGCAGCAAAATTACTTTCCTTTAGACATTCATTTAATTTAGTATCTTGAAAAGTAAAATGGATTAAGTACTTGTAAAATAAAATTTATGATTTCTTATATATTTTTTAATTAATTATATATGAAAATCCAGAAAAAAAAAACTTAAATTCTTAAATTAATAGTGAAATATAGTGTCATGATAATTCTGAAAAAAAAATTACTTGATTTACAATTCTTACAAGACATATTTTCACTACAAATAAGTCAAACATAATATGGTATCAACTAAAGTTAAAAAAGCCCTATTTATATGTTTTGGGGGCAGCAAATGCTGCCCCTAATTCTATGTTACACGAGCAGCAAAATTGTTGCTCCTATTGCAGGCTGTTTCTCTACAACAGGAGCAGCAAATTTGCTGCCCCTGCACCTGTTACAGAGAAACAGGGGCAGCAAAATTGCTGCTCCTGTTTCAGACTGTTCAGGAGCAGGAGCAGCAAATTTGCTGCCCCTTATTATAGAGAAACAGGGGTAGCAAAATTGCTTGGCCCTGCTACAGAGAAACAGGGGCAGCAAAATTGCTGCTCCTATTGCAGAGAAACAGCCCGTTTCTCTACAATAGGAGTAGCAATTTTGCTGCTCCCTAACAGAAAATTGATGCCCCTGAAACAGATAAATATTAAAATGAGCAACATCAATTTGAAACAAAATTTCCCATCATGTTAAATAAACAACAATCACAAAAAGGTCAACGTTTTCAACAACATGCCCAATTATATTTAGTAGTACTTAGACATATTAATCAAGCAATATCAATTGAAAAAATTCCCCCATCATGTTAAATCAAGAACAATCACAAAAAGATCAACATATTCATCAACATACCCCAACTACATTAAATATTTTTTTCAAGGAGAAATTCTTACTAGTGAATATATTCGGAGGAATGCCAGGAAGCTTTTGCAGAAATTGTTGCATTTGCGCCATTTGACTTTGTAAGATATCTATCTTTTCTGAATATGTCCTATTTTGCTCCTTACAGGCATCCATCTCCTTCTTCTGTTCCTTCTAATGTCATTCTCTGCTCCTCATATGCTTCAGTAAGGTTGAGAATCTTATCATTGACTCGGTCCAACTCTAATAATTTTTCTTTGAGTTCAGCATTACCAACTACACTTGGACAGGATTGTCGGTTTTTAACCACCTCGACTCCATGCCCCATTCCCTTTACATACCCTGACCTATGACCTAATGCAGACCTCATAATTACATCCTCAGAAGGTTGGTCTTCATTTCCATCAATGAGTTCACTTTGCATAGCAACCATGTTCTCCTATAATGCATATGTAAAATATTTCGTCAAACATATAAATAAATTTATTTTCATAAATAAAATTAGAGCTTAACTTACATGTGTTGATTGGGCAATAGAATTCATCAACATGAATTCCCTTTGTCTAATCCCATTATAAGTGTTCTCATCAAGAACCTCAGGTTTCAAAGCTTCTCTAGCTAATGTACTCGACATATATTCACTACCTTCAACAACTTGTGAAACTCCATTTGACTGAAATTGCTGTAATGGATTCATCACATGAGCTTGAGTGTCATCATAATCATCTTCTACATCCAACTCCGGAAGATCCCATAGATGTCTGTGTTGTATTCTTTGGACTAATTGCCAATTTTTACCCAACTTTGTGTCAGCTATGTAGAATACTTGTTGCACTTGAATTGGCAAAACAAAAGGATCATTCTTATACCACCGTGTTCTGATATCAATACTTGTGAAATGTTTGTCTACTTGCATAGTTTTCTTACTCCCTGAGTCAAACCATTCACATTGAAATAATATTGTTTTGCGATCACCAAGATATGTCAACTCAACAACTCTACTTAAAAACCCAAAAAATATCCCAAATAATTGAAAAGGCAAAGTTCATGAAAACAAAATCCACAACCAAGACAGATAAAACTTTTGCACTATAACCATCATCCAACAATGCATGTTCAAACATAAGTATAGATTGAATAATATACTTAATGGAATAAGCAAATTAATCAAACTAAAAGCATATATTAAAACATAAATAACTCAATGTAAAAACGAGAGTTAGCATATAAGATTTTGATAAGGAAAATGCAACTTACGTTAATAGGGAAATTGCTGCACTTTTTGAATTGTACTCGTAACTTCTAATTGCGTTTTTTCCTGTAAAGAATAACAGAGAATTTTTTGGTTAATTCCAGCAGAATTGTAGCTATTTTACATTTGATCATTCTATATTTTCTGATTTGGAAGAGGCGAAATGTACAGGGGCGGATTTCGCCTGTAACAGAGGCGAAATTCCCCCCTTGTTACAGGCGAAATTCGCCCCTGTACAGGGGGGAATTTCGCCCTGTTACAGGGGTGAAATCCGCCTCTGTTACAGGGGCGGAATCCGCCCCTATTTCGCCCCTGTTACAGTGGCGATTTGCCTCTGTAACAGGGCGGATTTCCGCCCCTGTTAGTGGCGGAATTTCGCCATACAGGGGCGAAGATTCGTCTCCTACGGCTATAGAAAAATGCTTAGATTTTAACAAAATTTTCTTTCAAACAGTAATATGAGAGAAGAACTAAATACCTTTTTGATTGGTAAGAGTGATGATGGATTGCTGATGATGGATTGTTGGTGAAAGTAAGAGAAGAATTTGAGGAAGAAGAAAAGCAGCTGTGTTGAGTTGAAAGAAAGAAGAAAGAGAGTTTTGATGGTTTAGAAGTATATTTTTTTCTATTTTTTTAATAAAATTAATTGTATATTTTTTTTTATTAAGAAGTTTATTTATTTAATTTAAGATGAGATTTTGGAATTGATATGTAGAAAAAACTTTTATACTTTGAAATATACTTAAAAAGAAAAAGATGAGACAACAAAATATTATTTTATTAAGTATAAAATCTAATTGCAAATAAAAAATAAATTTATCACATAAATAGTTTTAAAAAAATAAGAGAAAATACTAAACAAAAGAGAATATTAATTTTGGGGGGAAAGACAATTATTTATAGGAGGGAAATATTTTCTCACTCATACATATAGTTGTTTGTGAGATTTTTTCTTTTTTGTCACAATATACTAATTAATTGTGAAGAAATAATTTTTCTTTTATCATGAAATTTTAATTCGTTATAAAAAAATGGATGCAATTACAAGGAATAAAAATTCGTCACATTATGTGATACTAATGTGAGGATAAATAATTTTATCATAATATATGATATTTAATGTGATGACATATAATTTCATCACAATAATGATATGAAATAGTGAGAACAAAGTATTTTTAATCCTTTGTTTATGTATTGTGGGGAATCTTTTTTATCATATTACATCAATTTTTTTTGTGAGGAATTAAATATTTATTGTGATAAAAAGATAATTCCTCACAATTGGTCCATGCTTTTGTGAGGCAACTAGAACTCCTCATAATATGAAAAGCCTAATGTGAGGAAACAAGATTTCCTCATATTAACATTTCTTATATGACAATATTTAATTTCCTCACATAACATTGGTCACAAAAAAAGACATTTTTTGTAGTGATGGATCAAAAATTGCTAAAATAAGTAACATATAAGTTGTGGCAGAGAACTCAAGTTATCTATCGGCATCCCTTTCCGGAAGTTCTTCATGGACTGGGGACCCTCCCCCCAACTTCGGGAAGGACGTGGGACCCACCCCGCCCAGTAGAAAATCCACTGGAGCGGGTCTAACCCAATAAACCCGGTTTTTTTTATTTGTTCCACAAATATATATATATATAATGTATAAAATCTACATATCAATTACCAATAAAATTGTTCAACAAATACTTAGTTGGGTTTTTGCTTTTAGGCTCCACTATAATTTGGGGGGAGATAAAATTTAAAAAATCTTATTGCATATGGACAATAAAAAAATAAAATATATATACATATATTATATCCCGGGCGGGTCCTAAGTTTTAGGACCCATTACCCGCCCCATCTCCAAATATTTGTACCCGAACCTCCCCATTAGGGGCCTGTCCGGCCGGGTTTGGGTTTTTTGCCACCCCCATTCTCGCATTAACCGGGTTTGTTGACCTGGAGCTTGACAAATAGTATTAGATTTAATCATCAAGTAGAACCGAGAACTTTTTGAGAGAAAGTGCTACATGTGCGAAGTTACTTGTTGAATCTTTAGGAGCCAACTCGAGAATCTCGATGACTGGCGATCGATCATGGGTTATATCACGCCGCAACAAGTACGTCGCATTGTGAAGGAGGGATGATTCTAATAACTCATCTTATCCAATTTAGAAACGGGTAATATAAGTAGCATATTAGATTTTGCAAAGAACATAAGTGCATCCATTGTATGTCTTGTCGTTGAGTTGTTCATACCCGAATTTAAGGACGCACACAATGGATTTGGAGGATGCTCTTGCATCAATACTATTAATATTTGTTGATTCAACAAAAACCACTTTATGTAAGTTGATACCTAAAATATTTTTTGCCGATATACTTTTGGATAAAATATTATGTATTTAAAGCAAAAATGTCTCACCATAAGAAATTTTTGCCAAGATACTAAGTTCTTGTATTTCAATGTACTATGCCCTGTTAATATACGAAATTATGGATAAACAAATTAGTTAATCTTTTCTCAAACCTAATTTAATTGTCATTCGAAATCTTAATTTTACTGAAGACATTGTGAAAGCCACTGGAGTTAGCACATTTTCATTTGAAGACGAGTTCTCAATCATATTCATCAATATTAGAGCTACAAAATGCAAACTTTAACTCCAGGTTTTGAATAATTTAAAGAAAAAATTGCATAATACCCCCTGTGTTACAGGAAATTTGTTAAAAATTTACCTGTGTTATTTAAATACCCAAAAAAGACCCTCTGAAATCATAAACCTTGAAAAAAAAATCCTGTCCGTCAAAGAAAACAACGAGTTACTAGCACGCACTGTAAAAGGCAAGTGGAATAGCTTTTTGACCAACTTTTACCCTTTGACTTATTCGAATTGACAAAATTGCCCTTGTATCTTTCATTATTCCTTTTCTTTTATTTTTTATTAATTCTTTACCTTTTAATACCGAATAAAATATGACAAATACTAAAAAAATAATATTCATCAATATTTATATGTAAAAAGTATTATTACATAAAGTTAAATTATTATACATATTTTACGTATGAAATATCAAAGTTTTATCATTATTTTAGTATCATTTATAAGTTTTAAAATCAAAATAAATTATTTTATTTCTAAATATTATTAGTTAATTCGATTATAATTTTGTGTATTTTGAATTTGTATATTTATATAGATTTCAAAATTTTAATATAATTATATTTAAATATTAAAAAATAAATAATTGAAGTAAATGTTTATCTTCCCCGAAGCACCACCCTCCATCCACCTTCAGCCATTCGCCAGCCATCGCCACGCCCCTGAAACTTGCCATTCGCCGGCCACCCCCCACGCCTCTGAAACTTGCCCATCGTCGCAGTGTCCTATTCCCCTCCCCCGGTCCGCCCACACCCCCACCATCCGCCATTTTTTCTTCCATCACCCGAAAATTTCCTTTCTCCGCGACGACCGCCGTAACCATCCCAGATCTGGCCAGCGATGTCATCGTCGTTGCCACCTGCAATGGTGCGTGACGACGACATCACCGCCCAGATCTAGGTCGTGTAGGTGGTGACGATGATCGCCCACCCAGATCTGGGTTGGCAACATCGTCGTAGCGTACCATCACGTAGGTGACGACAACTGTCGTCGCCAACCGAAATCTGGGCGATGGCGATCATCGTTTCCACCCGCGTGACCCAGATTTGGCCAACGATATTGTCATCGCGCACCATATGAGGTGGCGACGATCGCCAACCCAGATCTGGGCGACAACATCGTCGTCGCCCACGGTAGGCGACATACGTTGGCTCCCAAACAGGTGCGCAGTCGGTGGAGGTGGATCTAAGTGGTGGCTCTGCACCGACAATTTCCCATATGTATATACAATATATGAGATATATATATATATATATATTAGACAAAAATGTAAATATGATAAAGTATTTTCTGTTTTAAAGTATATTTGTATATATACAAACATATAAGTATAATATATATTTAAAATACATAAAATCTGGACCATTCATTTTTAACTATTGAAGATCAATGACTATAAAAAATTGATTAGATCCAACAGTCACTGTAATGAAAATAACTTATTATATGTAAGGGCATAACGGGTAATAATTTAAAAATTAACGGTGTTAAACAAAATGAACGGAGAGAGGAGCGTATGCTTGATTTTATAAAACACGGGAGATTTTTTGCATATTTTTTAAAACAGAGGATTTTTAGCTGAATTTCCAAAACACAAAGGAATTTTATGCAATTTTTCCTAATTTAAAATCATTGTCTACAGCATGATCTATAAATTGTACCTGGATAATATACACAAAACATAACAACTGTCTATCTTTTCATTCTATCAAATTTCAATCAACAACTAATATTAATAAGAGTGTTTCGTCTTAGGCAAGCCATGTCTTTGTTTTAAATACGTTTATCTGGTTCTTTGGGAATAACAAAATATTGCAAAAGTTCATAATTTATTAAGCTAAATAAAGAAAAAAAAATTTATATATTCCGCACTAAGAAAGGTGTGCATATGTGTGCTTGTATCTTGTATTAGCCGATGATATCAATTATGGTACAATTGGATTGAGGAACCGTTTGATCGAGGAGATAGCCCAGGAACTCCTTCGACCCTAGACCAAAGAGGAAATCACCCATTCCCTTTTTTCAGATTGCCTCGTTGAAATCTCTTGGTCCATATGATATGCCCCCTTTCTTCTATCATAAATTTTTGCGCATAGTTAAATCTGATGTTATTAATTATGTTCTACACATTCTGAATACCCGCACACTATTGCCAGAAATCCCCCTTTTCTTCTACCATTAATTTTTGCACATAGTTAAATCTGATGTTATTAATTGTGTTCTACACATTCTGAATACCCGCACACTATTGCCAGAAATCAATAAAATGCATATTGTCTTAATTCCCTAGTGTTCACACCCTAAGTTCCTATCCATTTTTCACCTCCTAAGCCTACACAACTTTATAATAAGTTTTTTTTTGGGGGAAACTTTATAATAGTTAGTTTGCTTCTAAGACTATTGTTAACTATCTGAAACTTATGATTGATCAAATCATTTATGCTAATCAATCAACATTCAACCCCAGACGTCTTATAATTGATAATATTCTCATCACCTCTGAGATTAATCACTTCCTTAAGCACAAGTGGAAAGGGCAAAAAGATCACATTACTCTGAAATCAGATGTTAGTAAGACTTTTAATAAAGTGGAGTGGTCTTTTCTTATAGAGGTTCTAGTTAAACTAGGTTTCCATTACTGAGCTTATTATGATGTTTGTCTCAGTTAACACTGCACCTCAGTTAAAAAGTGTAAATTTGCTTTTTGTAGCTCTAGTATTGATGAATGTGATAGAAAACTTTATTTCACGATTAATCTAAGAATTTTATTTTTTCAATTTCCTTATATAGTAAATTGTAACATAAGGAAGAAATCAAAATTTATAATTTACAAGTCCATCTATTTTCTATTTCACTTGTTCAAGATACTAATTTGACACTACAAAAAAAATGTGGCGTTTGGGGCAGTTTTAGGAACCCTTTTTTTTTTTTTTTGGAACGAGAAATTAATAGCTAAACACTGTTGGGCTGAAATTTGGAATGGTCATGGAATGGGTGACCTTCCGTCGTATTATACAGTGTGCCTAATTATTTTGAACATTTTGGACATACCATTCCGAAGTAGCAATGGCTTTTGTCCAACTTATTCGGACACTGTTCCTAAATACGCATGACTACCAAAAAATGTAACTCATTTTTTGGGAACACTTTTTTCTATTAGGAACAGTTTTATGTTTTACTTTGTTGTCATATTGTGGAATAGTATTTGTAACACTATCTACATACATTTTGTCACGGTATTGGTTGTGCCAGTTTTATATTTATGAACGGGCTTAGGCATGATATTTGATCCTTCATTTGGAGTATATTTTGGCATGGTTTGGTCTTTTGTTTGGAATATATATTAGAACGGTCTAGGACCATGTTGTAGAATGTGAATTGGAACGGTGTCTGCACCACCATTGCTAACAATGTTTAAGACACGCTGTGAAACGGTTACGTTTGTTCTTTTTATACATATAGGAACAATCTTGGAACTTGAATTGATTCTTAGTTTGGGGTACATATTGGAACGGCCGTGTCCATTTTGTAGAAAATATATTGGAACGGTATTTGCACCACCATTTCCCACTAGGTTTAATACGCCTATTGGACGGTTGTTCTGATCTTGTGGAATTAATTTTGGAATGGTATGTATTTTATTTGGACCTATTCACTTACTATATAAAAGCCTTCTCCTATATATATATATATATATATATATATGATAATTAATTATGGGATTTAGTAAAATTAATTAAAATTTCAAAATTTTGTTTTAATTTAATTAATTAAATAAATATTGAATTATGAAATGCAATTAACATTAAAAAATGAATAATTTGAAAAAAATACTATATTAATATAAAATTTGTAGGTCTACAAATTTTAAAAAAAACGAACCTAATCTACACCCCAGACACCTCGTTAGCATCGTCCATCTCCTCATTGTCCGGGGCACGGGGATCCGCCAGATGCTATGACAGGCCAACATTCAAGTTGCTAGGCTCTGACGGGACGACAGTCGAGGCGTTGGCCTGCATCGACCTAATCATGGTCATCATGTTGACCATCATCGTCTCCAACCTCGTTATGCGATCCTCCATGTCCTGGCGTAGTGGTGGTAGTGGTGACGGTGATGTGTACGTCTGGATAGAGGTGTGGGCCTCAAAACCAAAGTTGAATACACAACCCTTGTTCTTGCCCCCCGAGGCCTCGGATAAGGTGTGAGAATCCTGCCTATCGACCGAGGCTTGAGACCGGTGATCCTCCAGCAACTTTTGAAGTGTCTCCTGAAAAAAAAATATTAGTATTTATAAAGAATAAACCAAACAAAAGATTTTAAATATAGTTACTAACCACTACCTGCGCTGCTCTCGGACTGCTACAGCTGGCATCGACCTTCTTCTTGTAGCATCTGGAGAATAACTGTATCTGCTTTACAGCTCGGCCGACCTTTGCCTCTTGTACAAGAAAAGAACAATTAGTAAAATATTTAAAAATTATTAATAAATTTTTTTTAAAAAACGAAAATACTTACCATCTTTCTCTTGTGCATGCCGACAAAGGAAGATCCCCCGCGGTATACAGTAGCTCCCGCCTCGGGGTTGGCTGACCGGTTGACCTTGTTCTTCGCGGACTCATCCTTGAAGTCCATGTTGGCCTAGTACAACTGCATCTAGCGCCAGATTCTTGTTGGCCAACCACACTGGTTTGATCAATTTAGTGGCGAACAGCTTCCGAATGAACTTCCTTGCCCACAGTCTCATTGTCATAGTCTCACCAGTACGGATGAACTTCCAAAACATGGACTCATTGTCACAGTCTCATCAGTACGTCATCTTAAATAATAAAGAAAAAGAAAAAAAATTGTTGAAATATTAAAAAAAATATATTATGCAATAATATAAAATTAAAAAAAAAAAAAAGCGTTCACGCTCTCGAACTAGAGTTGCTGGTGCTCTGGCAGCACCTACTGCAAACATCCCTAGGGGTGGGGAAGTGCCCTCCCACCACCGCATTGATGCGCTCATGGAATTTGCGATCTGAGCTGAAATAACATGTTGACGTGTAATTTTAAAAAAAATCTCAAAATAACAGAAAAATCCTACCGCGCATCATCGAGGTTGATATATTGACGCTAATGGTGGGGGGACTATTGCTGCTACTGGTGGTGCAACCCTTGGATGGGCAGGATCTACCGCCGGTGCGGCAGTAGACGGTCCGACCTCATGTGCGGCCGGTGTAAGAGTTGACGAGTCAACCTCATCTAGAGCCGATGCGGTAGCTGAGGGGCCAATTGTTGGGGGGGGGGGGGTTGTACCTTGGAAGCAGAACCAACCGGTGTTGGAACCGGTAGGCTACAACAGCGACCACGTCCACGGGCGCAACCTCGTCCACGTCTTGGATGAAACAAGCTACCACTAGATATGATCTATAAACTTATAGAAAATATTAATTTTTGAATTTTTATAATTAATGTAATTAATAATTTTTTTATAATTATAATTTTTCCAATTTCATAGTTATTCTAATTATCTAAATATTCAAATAATTATTCAATTATTTCTTATAATTATGTATTTAATTTAATTATTGAATTTTTTAAAATATCCTAATGAATGTAATTTTCCTATATTTTTCTATATCCTTATAGTATGTATAAAATAAATTTATATTATAATAATTATTTACTGAAATGTATACCAAATCCCGAAATTTCCTAAATTTTCTATAATTACATGAAAATCTATATAAAATTCAAAAAATTTCAGAAAAATCTAGAAAAACTTACATAACTTTTTAAGAAAAATGCATAAAATTACATAATTTTCCGACGTTTACATAAAATTATATAATTTTCAGAAAATCCAACGTCGACATAAAATTACATAATCTTCAGAAGATCCTAAATTCAGAATTTTTTTTTTAAATTACAGAAAAATATGAGAAATACAGAAAATTTGTAAAAATTTTTAGACTTACGAAAATATTTACACAGAAATTTACAACAATATTTACAACAGACATTTACGACAATATTTACATCAATATTCCTACACTATTTACACAGAAAATTGGAACCGTATTTACCAAAATACACAATATTACAGCATCAACATAGACTTACAATTTCACACAGAAAATTCGCTGAAATTAAAAACAAGTGGGTTTAAAATTACATAATTTTCAGAAAATCCAACATCAACAAATAAACAAAATCATCCAAAATTTACATCATCAAGAACTTACATCAATAAAATTTCAAATTTACATCAATAAAAATTCCAACATATTATCAATAATTTCAACATCAACAAAATAAACCAAGTCATCCGAAATTTGACACCAACAAAACTAAAAAAAGAAAAACACACTAACCTATTTTGGGGAAGGGAAAGGCTTCCATGATGAACTCCAGTGATGGGGGCGCGCCATCGGCTTTTATCTCCGATAGGGGTCTCAAAACAAATAGCAGAAAGCAAAGACAATGGGGGGGGGGGGGGAGGGACTAACCGAAGACAAAAGGGTAGGGGAGAGGGTTTCAGGTGGGGCAACAGAGGGGCGGCAGAGGCAGCAATAGTAGGGAGGCACATGGTGGACAGGGAAAGGCGAATGGAGGCATATGGTGGATGAACGGCGGCGGCGGGTCGTAGAGGTAGAGGGAGAGAGAGAGAAAAGGAGTGTGAAAGGAGCAGGAGAAGGGGGAATGTGAACGAGTGTGAAAAAGATCTGCTAAGCATTATTCATTCTGTAAGAAAATAACTGAAAATTATTCCTAAGCCCATTCCTAAATATTAGCACATCATTCCTAATATTATGATTTCTATTCATAAACGACGTTGTATAAATATCTGTATGCAAAACCAATTCCTATTTCTTAACAAGCCGTTCATACAACAGTTCCAAATAATTATTCATTTTTCAAGAAGGGTGAAATGCAGACATCCCCCCTCCCCCAATGTATGGGGTCATTTGCACTTTGCCCCTTAACATTTTTTTTTACACTTTCCCGCCGAATCTTTTGATTGTTGCACTTTGCACTTTGCACTTTTCAGGAATAATAACAGAATATTCCATTCGCGCGTGTTCACAGACTGGGGGTGATTTTTGGTTGGGTAAATCATAAGGGTTAAATTCATTCACCTCCAACGTATGGGGTCCATTACACTTTGCCTCCCAGAATTTTTGTTTAAAAAAATTAAAATATATTAAAAAGAAAGGGGAAAATGGAGGAAATTCCAGAAGAAAAGGAGGAAAAGTTCCAAAAAATTCAATGCCTCATCTACAGATAAATAATTTCAGATTACAAGATAAAATGTAATGTTAGAGTTGACAGAAATACATGGATTTTCACAGATGGTGGCATTGAAAGAAATACACACAATTTTTCTTTTCTTTTTTGGGTTTGATTTTTCCTCTGTTTATATAAGAGGGGTATATTTGGTATTGTTGTGAAGCTACATTGTTTCGTGATTCTTTTGTCTGAGTTGTTGGAGTTCAATTTCTTCATCTGGGACGGTGAGTTTTCTTGTTTTATCATCTTTTTTTTTCCCTATCTTCTTATGTTATATTGATTTTGAGGTTGTGTTGGAGTTTGTTGTTTGTGATTTTCAGGTTAAGGTTCTTTTGTTTAGGTTCCACACACATGATATTGCAGAAAGTTAATTGCTTTTTGGTTTGATTTTGACTTTTAATGTGAAGTTGTTTATCTATAGATCAGGCATTGAATTTTCTAAAATTTTTTATATATTTTTTTAATTATTTTGATTTTATTTTAAAAGGTTGGGGTAAAGTGAAAATGACATCATATGGGGGGGGGGGGGGTGCTTGCATTTAACCCTACATTACCCTACCTAAAAATTGCCCTCAAGCGCATGAACACAAGCAGACGGAATATTCCAATATTATTCCCCGGAATGCGAAGTGCAACAAAATCAAAAGGTTGGGTGTGGAAGTATAAAAAGAAAAAGGTTGGGGAGCAAAGTGCATTTGAACCCATATGTTGGAGGGTGTCTGCATTTTACCCTTTCAAGAAAATAAACAAAAAATAAAAAAAATCCGTACCGAACACGTTAATGAGTGAACAAAAGTATACAAAGTATCGATTAAGACAATTGAATCATAAAATATTTTTTATGATATTGATATATGTTCACAATATTAAGTATATTTGTATATAAAAATTTGGTAGTATTACACATATATAACTAGCATCTTATATTATTGTACTACATCTCCTAATCAGACCATTAAATATGATTCAACAGCCTAAAGAATACATTCGATTTGGTAGATGGATATCGAGATATTGTATCTGGTCCGTAATGAGCGAGATTCAAAAATGGTGCAACCTTGAACAGGCCATGTGATTTTAAATAAAACCGTTAGATATAATCAAATAGACAGAATCATATACGTGTTTAAGTTTAGTATTAATCCAACTCATGAATGTTGAGATGTCGTAATCGGAACGTACATTTTTGGAACTAGATTTGGAACAGCTATATGTTAAATTTGGGATCGTTTAGAAACTTTAGCCATTGGAACGGTAGTTGAATACAATTAAGAACGCTTACTTAAAAATAAAACTAGGAATGGTTTAATAAAAATTAACCACTCCTAGATTTAAATAACCCACCTATGTTTCAGAATGCGTCATACTAAATGTTTTGGAACTGGGATTGGAACGGGCAAATTGAACGTAGTCGTTCCAAATTTTAAATTTCCCACCTATTTTTCAGAAGGCGCCATACTAAATTAAAATTGGAATTGGGTTTGGGACAGTCAAATTGAAATAACCGTTCTAATCCTTGAATTTCCCACTATTTTTTTCAGGAGGCGCCATATCTAATTTACATTAGAATGGTTGCTGGAATGTCGAAATTTAAAAGAACCGTTCCTATTGCAAATTTCTCAAAAATACCGTTCAAAATTATTTTAGTTTTTAAAAATATATAATTAATACAATGTATAAACTTAATTTTTTCATTACAAATTGGAAAAGATAACTAAACACTAGACACTCAATCAGATTCACCAATTGCTGAGTGGGATGTACCTGCTCCCTGTTGTTATGCCAGAGAAAGATCAAAGACTGATTCTATACCATTTGGATCATGCAGGTAGTACAAGTGATTTTCTATAGCAACTTCTGGAGTAGGTATGACTTCCTCCATCTAATAATGAATGTCTCCATTGACGCCTCGGTGTGTGCTTTGTTCTTCACCTTTTTGTTCAAATCGTGGAGGAATCTATTCGTACGAATATTCATTAAAATAAGGATGACACTAAAACTATAAAAGAAACTACATTTTCTCGTAGACTTACCTCTCAAATGGTTATATCCACTTGAATTGCACGGGCCCTCCAACGCATGCCTCATATGGCAGGTGAACAATTAGTGCTCCATTAAGTCGAAGAGAGCTGGAGGAAATACATTCTCGAGGTTGCAGAAGATGACGATAAGACTACATTCCAATTCTTGTAGCATGGTGATATCTAGCGTGGTCGAGCATATAATTTGGAATAGAAGGCTCACCTCTGTCAACGCGTTTCACACATGCTAAGGAAGCATCTCACATAAGGGAACTAGGATCAACTTCTGGATGAATACATGACAATCATGGCTCTTCATGCCTGGCATCTTCAGCTCCTTTATGTCGACACAGTGGGCCAGGTTAGATGCGTACCCATCATGAATGTAAGACAACGAATTCAATCGCATATCCTCTTCTTCAGGCCCTTCGTCACGGTATATACAGCTTTGGGCATCACGTTCAGTCTCCTTTCGTCCAACTCAAGCTCTGGCAAGTTACATATGATCTTTAGTTCCTTCTATGCATTCAGATTGTTCTTCATTTTTCCCTTTATGTCCATCACGGTATCGAATATTTTGTCAAACACATTCTTCTCAATGTGCATGACATCAAGATTGTGCCGTATCAGATGCGTCCCTTAGTATTCAAGCTCTCAAAAGATGTTTTTTTTCGTTCACTTGTGCTCGCTATTGTAGCCTACTGGGACAGTCAACGGTTCTTCGACCGCAATACTAAACGCATTGACACGGGCTCGAATTTGCTCTCCAGTCAGCCTCGGACATGCAATCTTCCTTTCCACTTAACTTTTAGTAAAGGCTTTCTTGTTCTTGCGGTACGGATGGTCCTAGGGGAGAAACTGTCTGTGGCAATCAAAGTAGCATGCCTTCCTAATGTGCTGCAAATGGATTGTCCATGTGTCATCCATACAAACTAGACACCCTATAACACCAGCGATACTTCATCTAGACGACATCCCATAAGCAGGTAGGTCGTTCACAATCCACATCAATGGTTGCGCATCATGAATGCCTGGTTTTTTGGCATTGTCATGCGGCCCTACACAAACATGCCATAAATTATGCAAGTTGTCGATCAACAGCTCCAGGTACACATCGATTAGACGCTTGGGATTGGAAAGACCAGGGATCACCATTGTCAGGAACATATACTCATATTTCATGCACATTCTGGGTGGGAGATTGTATGGAGTAAGTATAACGGGCCAATATGAGTAAGTACGACCATACTGCCCGTACGGTGCGAACCCATCCGTGCACAGCCCCGGTCTAACGCTATAGGGCTCTACTGCAAAATCAGAATATGTCCGATCGAAATGCCTCCACGTCATATGCTTGACAGTCGCTTTGGAAGCATATAATCTCTACAGCCGAGGGTTAAGCAGCAAGTACTTACGAATGACATACGCGGTCTTCTCATGGTTAGGATTTCGCTCCCTGCTCAGCTTGTACCTAGGTTCTCCATAAAATTTGCAGTAATCCATATCACTATCATGCTTCCAGTACAACATGCAATCATTCTTACACACATCAATCTTCTCAACAGGTAAATCCAAGTTTCTTATCAACCTCTTCGTACTGTAGTAATCGAAGGGCACAGTCTGTCATGGGGGAATATATTATTAGCCTACTGGGAAAATTTGTCATATGTTCGCTCGGAAAAATTGCCCTCGGCCTTGATATTCACCAAGCCAGCAACCATAGCCAACTGAGACTAGGTGCAACCGTTCCACTATGGCTGGTCAGTACTACATAAAAATAAAACGATCTGACAATCCAGATACATAAACCATAGGGCACCCTGCCGCAATATGCACTAGGCCCGACATCAGTAGGATAAGGCCTCGTACCATCATAAGGCACACCCTCTTGGTTATAAGAAGACCAGAAAGCCAGCCCAACAACATCGAAACCATCCTCTTCGCCTAATCCATCTGCGCCGCATCACCCCAGTGCGTACTACCTCCTCTCGAGCAGCTGCAGTTTGCTCCTGTTGCATAGGGGGAACGGTCACGGCATCAAAGTACTCCTGGACCCTTTCCTTGTCATGGGAAGTCCAATTATAATACTCCTCCATAAACTATTTCATACACAATTCAAAATTTATTTCTTCTGGTGTTTTGAACCTTTTGTTTTTGCAATCCAACACGTGCACTTAATCTTCTCATCATCCATATATGCATGCTGAGATTTGACCCATTCTAGAAATATAGTAACGCTATCCTCAAACTCACCCAGCAGGTCCCTATCATACATCCATCCCTGCAACTGTCTTAAAATGATGAGTCCTACACATACATATACATATATATTATTACAGGCGTGCACTTTAATTGACAAATAAAAGTAGAACAAATATATATAACAAATTAACTGCGTGCATTTTGATCAACCAAAAAGGGTTTTTAAGTTGTTACCTGATCAAAATAACTTCAAAGATCAACAAAAATTAGAAAGATATTGATGAAATATAATGCAAGAGAGAGTGAGAAGAAATAAAATGAAAGCAACACATATATATAAGATGTTTTGGAACGAGGCATTGAAATGGTAATTGGAACTCCACAAATAGCCATTAGAGTATAGCTGTTGCACCACATTTAGGAATGGGTACTAGAGCGGGATTTGGAACACAAAAATAGTCATTGTAGTGTATTTGAAACGTGTCTTGTAATACAATATTTTCTATCTATTAAAGTCATGCCAAAATATAACACAAGTTGTAACGGCAACTGGAATATAAAAATAACCGCTGAGACCCGTTGTAGTGTATTTAGAACGGATCTTGTAGTACAATATTTACTATCTATTAAAGACGTGGCAAATTGTAACTCTCGTTGAACAGTACTTGGAACACAAAGTACATCAAACAAGTACAATACTTAGGAATGGATATGGTAATACAAAATTTTATAAGGACACAAACTGCTTCAATTTGTACCTCGTTTTGGAAAGGCTTTTTCCATGTTCCCATATTTCAATGGGCATTGTGACGACATTTAGAACTATACACATTTGTTATATACATGCCATCCAACTACTACAAAAGTGTTCCAAACTGTGTTACAATTTACCATTTCCTTTTTTGGCAAGGTTATAGGACCACAACTTCTAACATCACCGTTGGAACGATCATCGTAATGGTCACGCCATTCCAAAAATGACGAATTGGATATAAGAGGAGTGTGATGTCAGCGATGTGTTTTTTTTCCTCAGTAGTTCCAATGTCTCTTCCTAATTGGAAAAGTCATGTAATCCGCTCTAAATCCCGTATTTTTTTATAGTACGAGTGATATCTAAACGAAAAAGTAATTTTGCTAAATGATTATTTTAAATAGTGTCAATGAGCTCAACAAGATGAACTATAAATTTAAAATTATCTGATTTCATCTAAAATAGATTAAAAAAAAGTACATCTAATTACATTATTATATTTGGTTAGGGCTAGTAATGTGCGAGCGCAAGGCGTGTCGGCAATTAATATTTATTTTACTTTTTGATGCGTATCTGGGTTCTGAGGTACGACAAATTTTGAAGGACTTGCATTCAAATCCTAAGATTTGGAGGACTAACCTTCAAGGAAGCATTAGCACTCCCATGCTTAAGTCAGTAAAGTATAAAAAATAAAAAGGAACTTGAAATAAAATGACAATAATGGTGATTTGTGTGAAAATGTGGAAGAGTGATTCGTGTGAGTAATGGAATCCATGTGTAGGCGAGCTAAACTAGCTTGCAAATAATAAAAATGAGTGGGAATGTTATAGAATTGCCACATGAGAGTATTGAAAGTGATGTTACTGAACTTGACTCCTAAAGACTGCACAAGTGGTAAATTTATAACCATGGTTGGAGCCAAAATCAGAGTTCGATTGCTGAGTGTTTCACGTATTTGGAAAGCACTTTGACTTAGCTTTAACCCAGAATAATCCATTCTAGATTTGGATGATTATACGAGAGATATGCCTATTTGACGAAGTCGTGCCAGTTTCTCCTATTTTTCCGAAAAACTGTTGCTAGAGATATGATCAGCTTGATCTCTTAGCCTATTTGTACGACTATAACCATCACCTCACAGTATGACGTGTCTTGATGAGTTGGCAAGTCAGAAAAATGTGTATGTACAGTTGTATGGTGACGTGCCCCGCTAGATGGGCCATTGCTTGTGCCTACCAGTTCAGTGAAATTAGCGGGTAAAATTGTGGGCTTTTTACCTTTTCCACTGGTGGGCTGCCCTACGATGATTGGTTGGGTTGCTACTCCTGTAGGCCTTTTGGGCTTGGGGATGCATGAATTATTTTGGAGGCATCATCACCCCCCTCCCTCCACTCTAGGAGTTCAGGTAGTAGAGTTGAAGTGCTAGAGTAGGTAATGCCTGCCAAGAAACAGAAGAAATCTTTCCCTCTCGTGTATCAGCAGGGCGAGTCCTGCTGCTTTAAGCTACTTCCTTTATGGTAGAGTCCTTACTATTGAAGGAACCTGCTCGCGCATTTTAATAAATTTGAAAAATTAGGCAGAAAAAAGCAGCTAAACAATGATTGGCGGACGGCGGCCAACTAGGCACCAGAGTCTTCGGTTGGCAGGGGTGTTTGTCTGGTTAGTATATAGGCCATGTCCCCCTTTCTTTGGCTCACTTCACGCAATTAGGTAAGGCTCGTCCCCTCACATTTTCCTCTTCCCTAAAAAATATAGTTTTCTAACTCGACCTCTGAAAATTCTTGCAGGAATTCCTTCAATCGAAGGTTAGATCTGCCAAAAAATCCTTGCTATGTTTTGGTCCTTCTACTCTTAGGTAAGCATCCTCATTCCTTTCCCCTGTTTAACTTGCTTTTAGTCATGTCGGACGAGGTTAGATGAGAGGATGATAGATGAATTTGTGATTGATCTTGAGGAAATGTTTGGTGGTGAGGATGAAGAGAGAGTTGCGTCCTCCTATTCTAACCCATAGGAGGGCAGCGAAGAGGAAAAAGTAAGTAGTGATAAGAGGAGATCCACTAGGGCGGAGGTAGAGCAGAGGAAGATGGAGGATAGGCTAGTTGTAGCAGGCACTGATTCTTTTAAGGTTCTCCATTCTTGTATGAGGGAGAAAGACATAGGTGATCTCCGATCTAAGTATGGGATACCGGATGACTAGGTGAATCAGGTCTGTGCTTCGGCAGATCGTCTCCAATCCCCTCCTGCCGGGTATTGTTGCTTTTATGTGGCCCAGCCAGAGGCGGGTCTGCGATTTCCCATCCCTTCCTTCTTTGCAAGTCAGTTAGTGCCTCAATCCTTTAGCATCCTAGCAGGCTTTTTAATTTTAGTCAAGAATTTAAGGGAGGTCCTTTCTGCTGCACAGTTCCACTCTTCATGTTGAAGAAAGCCAGTGCGGGGCTATTTTATTTTACCTCCAAGGGGGATGCCCAATTCCTCTTGTCTGATTCGAAAGTTAAGGAGCATAAACGTCATTATTTCTTTGTTGTCTCTCCTATTCCTTGGTGTTTCCCTACTGCGTGGATATCCCTTGCTCCTGAGCTACCTAGATATTCCATTCGCAACCGCCCCTTTCCCTTCCAACTCATATTAGAGCATTTGAATGTGTCCCAGTATGACCCTTGTGAGCTAGTTCATCCAGCCCTCATTTCCCATTATAGGCTGAGTACCAAAGAGGTCGCTTGGGACCAGGCTGCTGGTATATACTTTTGCTATTTCCCCCGTTCTAATGCTCCAGTCCTGTGAAAAATTGTTATAAATAACCTATCATTTTATACCTGCGTGCAGACGATATGTTCAACCAACTGTTGCAGGACAAGCACTTGGTCGAGGGCAAGTCTCCGGGAACGGGTTCCTCTGTTAAGCGAACTGCTATGAAGAGTCCGCCCTCCATACTGGCCAACTCGGCCTCCACAGGAGATCCAAAAGGGAAAGGTCAGGCTGATCCCCCGCCTACCCCCACCAAACGTGCTAAGGGGCTGACTACACTTTGGCTTCTCCTGCTCCTAAACCTACGGTTCGAGCTGGTACGCATTGACTTGTCAAGGCAAAAATAAAGAAGACCAAACAATGGACCAGCGGGGGCTACTCCTTGCTAGAAGAGGAAGGAGAGCGCAGTAGGGCGGCTAATTTTCTAAAGGGGATTCCCTCCCCTCTGGACCAAAGATATATTGACGCCCTGCCTAGTCCTCAAGCTCTAAATTTGTTGGCCTTGTATATCAGCAAGGTAAGCGAAATTCTAAAAATATAGTATATAGGAAATAAATATGTATGTGACCTGCTCGTTGATATGTAGGCAATCCTATTGAGTTAGCTGGAGGAATGGGGGCCAGCAGTAGAGGAGGCTAGGAGAGGGCTGAAGGAGCAGGAGAAAGCAAGCAAGGAAGGAAGCACAACTAGGAGGCCAGCCTGGTCCATCTAAGATCTGAAGTTCACAGCCTTCATGCTCGTTTAGAGAGGCCTCCCTAAAGCTACAGGAGTATCCATTACTAAGGAGGGCAAGAAAGTTCTTGAGGAGATGTGGTCCAGTAGGATGGAGGCGTTCCAGAAATCTCGCAAGTTTCAGGATCTACTTGTTGAGATAGCTCTGAAGTACTACTATCACAACTTTAGTACTTGTGTCTACCAGTTCGTGGAGGATGGCTATCCTCCGAAGCTCGAACCTTCCACTTTCTTGAATATCAAGGTGGGACTTGCGAATGCTCTTGAGCCCGACAAAGAGGTTCCTTGCGAGTTACGAGAGATGCTGGAGCGGTTAACTACGGGGAAGAGGCCCCAAAAGCTCCCTGTGACCTGGTGACGGAAACCTACCCCCTTAGGAGAATTCCCCCGACTAAATATACTGCTAGTGCTCTCCCTTCTGCCAAGTGACAATGCCCATTTCTAAATAATTCCCTATTCTGCTACCTCTTGCGCGAGGGTTGAAATGCCCGAGTGTGGGATTCTGAATAATTTGTGGATGGCCAATAGTGCCTTTGGATTCTATTTCATTTGCTTTCTTCTTTGGATAATTTTGGATGCTTTTCCCTTTCGCTTATACAAGTATGTTTGCCTTTTTACTTTCAGCTTGCTTCCTTATGATTCCTGCAGGTCAATATGAATGCTTTGCTAGGCGGACACCCAGTCCCTAAGTAGAAAAGGTCTTTTGTGCATGTTTAGAACAATACAAGAGATAAGAAAAGCGCTTTCGTCCTTTCCTGAAGGGCTATGCCCTTCGATAGTAAAGTGATACACTATGATGTAGGTTTAGGCAAAAAGGCTAATAGGCATATAAGTTGGATCTCAAGCTGAAAGGAAGGAAGCATGCCTTGAGAACCTATTGCAGACTAAGGGATATGGCCTGACTAGCACTTTCTTGGCCTGTGGGTGTTCGGGCTAACTGTTCTTGCCGTTATCAAGGAAACACAACTACATTAGTAAGGGGTGCATGTTCCCTCAGTGAACAGGTAACGCCAGGCTTCGAGTGATAACTTGGCCTAAGTAGGCCCTATTGATCCTTCCTGAAGTAGACAGAGTGCTAGCAAGTGGCTTAAGTAATAGCGTGCCCCAACAGGCAGCTTATGTATAAGTGTGAGCGAGCAGGCAACTTTATCTATGAGTATGCGCAACAGGCGGCTTTTGTGATAGCGTACGGCAGCAGGTATCTTTATGTAATCACGTGCAGCAGTAGCGACTCAAGTTAATAGCGTGCACCAACAGGTGGCTTATGGGGGTCAACCCGGAGCTGGAAAACTTGTTCAGTTTCATAGCCTAAGAGGGAGGGAAAAAATTGCATTTATTGTTGTGAGATAATATTTGTTTTCAAAAATAACTCATAAGCAGGAAGTAAGAGTTTCTAAGGATAGAACTTCCTGAGGTTGTAGGCATTCCATTGGCGGAAAATTCTTCTTCTATCTACGTCTTCTATCTCACATGCCTAACTTGAGGACCCTGGTTATCTTGTAAGGCCACTCCTAATTGGGGGCTAGCTTTTTGACTGGTTTTAGGGTGCTTGCTCGCCTAAGCACAAGGTCTCCCACCTGGAACTCCCTCTTTGTCACCCTTTTGTTGTAGGCATTAACCACCTTCTGCTTTTACCTTCCCATACGCGTGCGGGCGTCCTCTCGGACCTTGTCTAATAGATCCATGTTAGTGTGCAGTAGGGTGTCGTTATTTCCTGCTGATAATGCTGAATCGTAAAGGTTGTTAATCCTGGTTCATTGGGGATTGTAGCTTCTGAGCCGTACAGCAAGTTGAAGGGTATCTATCCTGTGGGGGACCTAGGGGTAGTTCTGTAAGACCATAGCATGCCGGGCAGGGCCTCGATCCGTTGTTTTCCTACCTGTTCCAGCTTGGTCTTGATGCCTTGCACCAGGATTCAGTTTGTAACTTTTACCTACCTATTGTCTTGGGGGTAGGCTACGGAGGTGAAGTGTTGCTGGATACCCAGCTTGACACACCAATGTTGGATTTTCCAACCATGAAACTGATGGCCATTGTCAGAAATAAGATCACGGGGTAAAACATACCTGTAGATTATATTCCTCCAAAGGAATCTGAGCATTTCGTTTTCTGTGATCTTGGCTAGGGCTCTACTTCGACCCATTTCCTGAACTAGTCCACGGCTACCAATAGGAGTTTCCATTGGCCTTAAGCAGGGGGGAAAGGACCCACTATGTCCATTCCCCATTGAGAATAAGGGCAGGGTGCTGAGATGGCCTTAAATAGTTCCGCTAGTATATGGATGAGGGGGGCATGCTTTTGGCAACTCCCACACCTTCGGACCTACTGTAAGGAATCCTTCTTGAGGGTAGGCCATAGGTATCCGGCTCTTAAAATCTTACCTGCACGGGCCATACCACCTGGTGACATCCACAGAATCCTTCGTATACTTCTCTCAATATTGGTTGAACCTCCTCAAGGGATAAAGAACAAAGGTAAGGCTGGGAAAAACTACGCTTTTAAAGGATCCCCTCTAATAGGTCGAATCTAGCTACCCTACTGCGTAGGCGAGCGGCCTCCTATTCATCAATAGGAAGGGTGCCTCCTCGAGATAGTCTAGGAGGGGTTTCCTCCAATCCTAGTTAACCTGCATGACATTAATGTTATTGCTAATAGATTTTTTAGTGAGACTTTTTATAGTGATGGTACGACAATTGCAATAGGAGAGGGAGCTGGCTAATCGAGCAAAGTAGACTTGGTATTCTTAGTGCGATGGATTTGATGGAGCTGGAAACTCTTCAGCTAAATTCTGAGCTCGCCCATATCCTGAAAAGTATTCTCATCCTATCCTCTTTGACCTCATATGTGCCTCCCACCTAGTTTGGTTACCAGTTGGGAGTCGGTGTAGGCGGTCAGATTTCTTGCCCCGACGTCAAGTGCCATATTCATTCCTGCTACAAGGGCCTCATACTCGACCTCATTATCCGAAGCCTTAAAATCAAATCTTAGGGCGTATTCCAATTCATCTCCTTTTGGGCTGGTGAGGACAACCCTAGCCCTGCTGTCTGCTATTGTGGAGGAGACATTAACGTGCAGGAACCTTCTTCCTTCATCCATTTCAGTAGGAGTGACCTCGCTCATGAACTCCGCTAAGGCCTATGGTTTGATAGCCGTTCTGGGTTGATAAAAATTTTGTAGTCGCTGAGTTCAACTGCTAATTTAACCATCCTACCCAAGGTTTATCTATCCCTAAGGTAGCTCGCAGGGGGGTGTTAGTGCGCCTAGTAATGGAATACGATAAAAAACTAATTTTGTATAGACTAAAGCGAAAGCTAATTTTTCTACCTCAAGGTACCGCTGCTTAGCCTCGTGCACTACCTTACTTACGTAGTAGATGGGCTTCTGCGTCCCGTTCTCCTCTTTGATGAGCATGGAGCTTACGATATGTTGTCCTACTGCTAAGTACAGGAACAAATGCTCACCTAGTGATAGCTTTGTGAGCAAACGTAGTTCGGCCAAGTAGGTTTTTAAATCTTGGAAGCCATTAAGTGAATTAACAGGTTTGGCCAACGTAGTCTGGCCCAGGGGGCGCACCACCTCTTCTGCAAAGCCATAAAGCGAAGTATCTACTAGTTCTAGCAGTATGTCACTTAGTTCCATCGGTTGGTAAACCTTATAAAAGAGGACATCTGTAGAAATGCCAAAATCTACATAGATATGTTGTGCAATATAATTGGCCGAAGTGGCTGAAATGACAAGGGCATCATTATGAGGTAAATCTACTCCCTGTATATCAGCAGGGCCAAAATGGATCATGGGCTCCTCAGCGAGAGCTTTATGGTTAACCTCCATAATGGTTTTTGTAGTCCTGGCGTGAGCTCACCTGGCTCGTCCGGAGTCCCCAGTAGTGGGTCCTTCCCAGATCATGTGAACTACTCCTTTAGCTGGAGTGTTCTCAGGGCTCTGCTATTCAACGAAAAGCTTATCTTTCTTACGCTCCCTCCTAAGTGGTTTTTCTGCCTACTCCCCGCTCCTTCGGGAGCTTTGATGGTGTGGGCGTTCTTCCTTATGTTCTTGCTTCCTGTCCTTGTCTAAGTAATCTTTCAAATAGACCACTTTTATAAGCCTTTCGGTTTCTTGTCTTAATTGGTGGCATCAATTAGTGTCGTGCCGGTGCTCTCAATGATACTTGCAAAAATACTTGGATTTGGGAGTTTGAGGTCCTTCCTCTAAACCTTTAGGCCACTGCAGAGCGGAGAGTTTGTCTATGGCTATTAACATTCTAGTCGGGCTGGTAATGAGGGGGGGTGTACTATTCATTCTTAAGATCGAGGGGGTTGAAGCGTCCTCGGGGTTCCCCCTTGCTCCTGTGGGCTGGGGGCAAGTCATTCCTCTGGTCCCCGTTAGCTTTCTTCAATAACCAAATGTCCTCCAGGTTTATGTACTTATCCGCACGGGCTAGCACCTCTCAAAAATCTGCGGCAGGCTTCTTGACTAGGGACTCAAAAAGAGGGCCTCCTCATAGGCCTTGAGTGAGGGTGGGTATTGGGACCTCCAAGATGGCTGCATTGAAACAGTGCAGATAGGCCCTTAGAGTCTCCTTCTCCTCCTACTTTATGTTAGAATAGGTGACCATGTAAGCCAATTTTGGCAGGAATATGTAACCTATGTCTGGACAATTTTTTGGTATTTGATAAAAATATTTATGAATAAAGAAGTGAAAATTCATATGGCAATACTTTGTTTACGTTCACTTATATCTGCATTACATTTCTATTCACTACGCAAACAAAGCCCACGGACTGAGAAACGATTTCGGGGACTGGGACTACGCTTGGAGGTAGGTCCATGTTGGAATAGGTGACCAAAAAGCCAATAGGTTTGGCAATTTATAACCTATCCGACAACTTGATGTGAATGTAATATTATTATGTGATGAATAAGATGAGTGTTCGTCACCAATGGTACCTTCTTTGTTGCGCTCATCTTATATTTGTTAAAACGGTGTTTAACTTATATCGCAACAAAGCCCACAGACCATGGATAACAACTCGTGCAGTTGGGCCACGCATTGGATGGTGGTCATGAAACCAACTGATTAAGAGTTGGGTCTGAAACGTTCCAAGTCGAGGACCTCGAGACAGGGCATCGAGAGTCCTATTGAGACTTGCGTTAAGAGTCGTGTTCATTGGATGAGTGCCGTGTTTCATCGGCGACAAGCGTGGGACGCCTACACGATATTGATGGGTTGGTCTACTGGGGTCGAGCCGACTGGACTGACTCGCGGGGATCATCATATGGAAGCCTTGGAGGCTTGGTCGGTATGATTGGTTTTCCCCGGTTCCGATAGTACGGGAGTAATCCTCAGACTTGAGGAATCATGGCAGTCGCGTGCACAGGACGGTTGTATCTTGGATCTGGCGAGAGGTAATCATTTTGTCAGATGATTATCATAAGCCTTGTCCAGTGCAGTCAGAATGTGTAGCGAGGACGGTGGATTCCAAGAAGAGGATCCGTCCCCTGTCAGTATGTGACAGAGGTATCTCCTATGCACTCGGAGACACGTTCATGCTGTTTGAAGCTGTGGCCACAGTGGTTGGTCGAACAGGGAATGGTTTCCTGTGTCGACGCAATGAAGCATACGTGGTCTCGAGTATTAAGCATAGATGCCTAGTCAAGGATGGGAACCGACACCCAATTCCATACCCTAGACTAAGGCCGGAGACGGTAGACGGAAGGATCGTACCCGTACGGAATCGGCGCCTAAATGTTCACGCCAATTCACCTAGTCTCTAGTGCCATGGACCGTTGCTAGACGGCCACCCATGGTAACGGGCCCTTGTGGGACACGGGCCCAAGTCTAGCTGAGGGTGAACCTAAAGGGTCACACACAAATCACCGAGGAGGTTGAGAGATCGACATGGAGTCAATCTCAAAGGATGAAATAAGTAATTGGATTACTTAAGGGAAAGTCCATTGGATGGACCGGCCGATATTGTATCGGGCTTTCATTTAATCGGTAAATTGGATTTTCGATTAAATATGGAAAGTTGAGATGTTGAGACGTTGGATCTTTTAATTGGATTAAAAGATCAACGGGAATAATTTAAGTGGACATTAAATTGGATTTAATATTGGGTTCGTCGTAATTGGATTACGATAAAACCCGGTCCGTTAAATTATACCCGAGAGGAGCAATAATTCCTAATTTGGAATGGGAATAAGTTGGACTTCTTTCCTTAATTAAACATGGCCGACACACTCCCTTGGAGGAAGCAAAATCAGCCATGTTTCATGTTAGGTGGTATGTTGACTTATCTCTTTCGGAAAGAGACAAATCAACTCCAATCAAGTTCTTCCCTTTTGGTATGATTTGATCATACCATAAATTTTGGTAGGCTTGATTGAAGAATTGATGGTGATTGATTGGAATGAATCTAGACATCCTTGGATGAACCTAGACACATTCCAATAATCACATTAATTATGTATATATATTAGAATATACAACACCAAGCTTATGTGATTCATTATTCATCTTTTTCTAGGAAAAAGAGAAGACAAAAATCCTCTCCTCTCTCTCAAAATTTCGTGCTCCCTCCCTCTCTTACACTTGTGTTCTTCACTTGATTTTGAATCAAGAAGAAGAACAAAGTAAGTTTAAGAGAACACTAATTCATAGTGTTCTTCTCTTAAACCAATTCCTTCCTAAACCCATTCTTTTCTAGCAAGAAGAACGTGTGTTTCTTCTGGTGTGGTGTGGATCACCTTTGGAGAATCCATACGTTTGGATTTCGTGAGCATTCCGGAGAAGGAACAACGCTAGTAGTCGGGAGCATACGCTAAACAATCAAAGGTAACGGTTTATTACGCTTTGATTGATTTCATTTGTATATCTATGCCCTATGTGTTTAAATATATGTTTTAATATTTACACATCCTACATCGAACGCCCGGTTGAGCACCCAAGGGTACACCCCTTGGGATTCGCGTATTTTGAATTTGATTTAAATTTACGCACAATTTCTCGCTTTTCTCGCTTCCGCTCGTGCTCCTGGGCGGATCTGCTTGTCCTTCAAGTGGTATCAGAGCCCGGTACGATGCGCGCGCGCGCGCCCTGTGCGCAGCCGGCCGCTGCTGGCCGAGGGCCAGCGCGCGGCACAGCGCGCGGCCGGCCGGCCAGCACAACGGCACAAAATTAAATTTTCTGTATTTTCTGCACAATATTCTGAAAATATATTAATTTTGCATTTTTGATTTTGGAATAATTGGATTATTACTTGGATTAATTTTGCTTAATTAATTTGGGATTAATACATGCATTGGATGCATTGTGTAAAATGTCCATTAAATTTAAAATTTGAATTTTGCATATTATTTATATGTTTATGCTTTTGTGATGTTGGACATCACTTGGAGATTCGGAATATCCTTTGGTTTTATTGCATGATTATTTGGAATAATTATGTTATATGTGAGTTGATGGAATCAACATGGGATGATCACAAGAGCCCTAGACCTTATGTATGGATGAATGTATGATCATTTATTTTCTGTTGGGTGGGGCCTGCATGCCTCTTGTTTTTGGGACTATCATCTCCCGTATTTTCAGCCTCATGATGTTAAGGCTTGTTTTCTTCTTACCAATATATTACTTTCAGTTGTAATGAGAGTAGATAGGATTGGTGAAGTTTTACTTTTAACAAGCAATTGGAGTCGGAGACCCCAAGGAGGAGCATCAAGGCGTGAAACAAGAAGCACTTCAAGGCCCATTGGAATGACAATGGATTTTATTATTATTGTAATAATTTAGGACCACCCTAGACAGACCATAGACTCACTGCGGGCTCAGTGGGTCGCATAGGTTGGGCTTGTGATCATCCTAACAGGGGTATGCTATGTTTTCTGCATGCGGCGTATTTATTTATCGTTTTAAATATTGGATATTTATGCATGCTAAAACACCATAATGTGATGAGGTCTTGGTCACACTTAAACTCTCATTTGATTGGACCAAATTAAATATTAGGCCCAGAACGGACTTGGATCAAAATGGTATTTTGGTCTGTGCGAGCCTTCCATCCACAGCAATGTGGTGAGGAAGCTACCACTACCCAAGTGTGGTCTCACGAGTCGTGGCACACTTGGACTAGGGGAAAGCTGCACTATTGTTGTGAACAAAAAGACTGCGCTCGCTGTTTCCCTGTCTCACGAGTCGTGGGGGGCGACTGTTTGAGGCATGATTTGGTTGATGGGTCGGGCCCAACACTGAGTAACATGGTTCACTTGGAGTCCTCGGGACCATGTGAATAGGTGAGGCAAAATATCTTGGGAATCTCATTGGATGAGAATGATATTGGAGATCTCCCACAAGGTCTTCTTCATGTGAATCGTTAAAGCGGGGCATGGAGATTACGCTTGTGGATCCCAAGCCTACTAGGAAATGGGACGCCTACACGATCTTGATGGGTTGGTCGACTGGGGTCGAGCCGACTGGACTGACTCGCGGGGATCATCATATGGAAGCCTTGGAGGCTTGGTCGGTATGATTGGTTTTCCCCGGTTCCGATAGTACGGGAGTAATCCTCAGACTTGAGGAATCATGGCAGTCGCGTGCACAGGACGGTTGTATCTTGGATCTGGCGAGAGGTAATCATTCTGTAAGATGATTATCATAAGCCTTGTCCAGTGCAGTCAGAATGTGTAGCGACGACGGTGGATTCCAAGAAGAGGATCCGTCCCCTGTCAGTATGTGACAGAGGTATCTCCTATGCACTCGGACACACGTTCATGTTGTTTGAAGCTGTGGCCACAGTGGTTGGTCGAACAGGGAATGGTTTCCTGTGTCGACGCAATGAAGCATACGTGGTCTCGAGTATTAAGCATAGATGCCTAGTCAAGGATGGGAAGCGACGCCCAATTCCATACCCTAGACTAAGGCCGGGAGACGGTAGACGGAAGGATCGTACCCGTACGGAATCGGCGCCTAAATGTTCACGCCAATTCACCTAGTCTCTAGTGCCATGGACCGTTGCTAGACGGCCACCCATGGTAACGGGCCCTTGTGGGACACGGGCCCAAGTCTAGCTGAGGGTGAACCTAAAGGGTCACACACAAATCACCGAGGAGGTTGAGAGATCGACTTGGAGTCAATCTCGAAGGATGAAATAAGTAATTGGATTACTTAAGGGAAAGTCCATTGGATGGACCGGCCGATATTGTATCGGGCTTTCATTTAATCGGTAAATTGAATTTTCGATTAAATATGGAAAGTTGAGATGTTGAGACATTGGATCTTTTAATTGGATTAAAAGATCAACGGGAATAATTTAAGTGGACATTAAATTGGATTTAATATTGGGTTCGTCGTAATTGGATTACGATAAAACTCGGTCCGTTAAATTATACCCGAGAGGAGCAATAATTCCTAATTTGGAAAGGGAAGAAGTTGGACTTCTTTCCTTAATTAAACATGGCCGACACACTCCCTTGGAGGAAGCAAAATCAGCCATGTTTCATGTTAGGTGGTATGTTGACTTATCTCTTTTGGAAAGAGACAAATCAACTCCAATCAAGTTCTTCCATTTTGGTATGATTTGATCATACCATAAATTTTGGTAGGCTTGATTGAAGAATTGATGGTGATTGATTGGAATGAATCTAGACATCCTTGGATGAACCTAGACACATTCCAATAATCACATTAATTATGTATATATATTAGAATATACAACACCAAGCATATGTGATTCATTATTCATCTTTTTCTAGGAAAAAGAGAAGACAAAAATCCTCTCCTCTCTCTCAAAATTTCGTGCTCCCTCCCTCTCTTACACTTGTGTTCTTCACTTGATTTTGAATCAAGAAGAAGAACAAAGTAAGTTTAAGAGAACACTAATTCATAGTGTTCTTCTCTTAAACCGATTCCTTCCTAAACCCGTTCTTTTCTAGCAAGAAGAACGTGTGTTTCTTCCGGTGTGGTGTGGATCACCTTTGGAGAATCCATACGTTTGGATTTCGTGAGCATTCCGGAGAAGGAACAACGCTAGTAGCCGGGAGCATACGCTAAACAATCAAAGGTAACGGTTTATTACGCTTTGATTGATTTCATTTGTATATCTATGCCCTATGTGTTTAAATATATGTTTTAATATTTACACATCCTACATCGAACGCCCGGTTGAGCACCCAAGGGTACACCCCTTGGGATTCGCGTATTTTGAATTTGATTTAAATTTACGCACAATTTCTCGCTTTTCTCGCTTCCGCTCGCGCTCCCGGGCGGATCCGCTTGTCCTTCAGTCCATGAAATCAGTCTTACCGAATCAGTTCGGAAATCTCCAAGTCAAGGAATCCCGAAAATGGGTACCGGGATTCCCTTTGAGACTTGCACGAAGCATCTGCTGTCGTATTTCATCGACGGGTGACGAAGGTCGTCTAAGCAGTGTTAGTGGGTCAGCATGCTCGGAAGCAGCTGACTGAGGTGACTCGCGGGAACCGTCTTACGGAGGGCCTTGAGTATGGTCAGCAAGGTATGACGTGTATTCCCGGTTCCAACGGTACAGGCCAAGTCCTTTGACTTGAGGAACTGCTGAGTTTACCTGTGCATCAGGTCTGTATCTTAGATATGGTGAGAGATTGCCAAAATACTCTTGAGTAGTCATAAGCCAAGTCTAGTGCAGCTCGGATGCACAAAGTGACAGTAGTTTCCAAGAAAGGATCTGTCTCCTGTCAAAAGGCATTGACAGTTGAGTCTCATGTATGCTCTGTGTCTTGTCCCTAAAATCTGTGGCCACAGTAACTGAACAGAAGGGAAGGTTTCCCTTGCAGCGTTTAGTAAGGACAGACCGACACTTAGGTCCAAAATGGGTACCTGCATTTTCCGTGCCCTAGACCCTAAGTGATGAGACCGAAGACAGAAGGACAAGTGTACTGTTAGAACCTAAATGTTCATCCCCAATTATTTCACCTAGTCTCTAGTGCCATGGACCGTTGCTAGATGGCCACCCATGGTAACGGGCGGATTCTAGGAATCCGACCAAGTCTAGCTGAATGGTGAACCTAAAGAGTCATACACTATCCACACACACTTAATATTTAATTTGGGATTAAATATTGGAGCAAAGGAATGATTAAATTAGATTTAATCGGGTCCTATATTTTCTTGGAGAAATTAATTCCTTCTATTTGATAAAGGGAATTAAATTAATAAATAGGATTTATTAAAGGGTTGATTTAATGGGCTTAGAATAAATATTAATATTTATTTATTATATTATATTTATTCTTTTAGCCTTTTGGAATATTTAAATGGGATTTAAATATTCCATTAAATTAAAATCAACGGTTGAGATGGAAAGGGGAGATGGAAGGCTAGGATTCGTTTGACTAGGTCAAACACTAGTTTGACTAGGAATTTAACTAGGTCAAAATCCTAGTCAAATTAGAGTTCTTAGAGTTGGAGTTTAAAGAGGATTAAACTCCTCCTCTATATAAACCTCTAGCCTCCAACAATTGAAGGATGATGATTCTTGAAATCACACACACAACACACACTCATCCCCCCCTTCCTCACCTCTCGTCCGCCCCCTCTCTCTCTACGAGAAAATATTTTTCTTAGTTCTTTTGTTCTTGGAACATTAGAACTTAGATGAATCAATACCGTTAATTGATAACGTGTTGTTCATTCATTCACTCCAAAAATATACACTTGTTCGTTGCTAGCACGACGTGCAAGATACGTGGGTGGATCGTGTGTCACGATTTGGAGGGTCTCAAGATTGAGATCTCGGTGCAAAACGGGGAACAACGCGAGTAGCCGTTGAAGACGAAAACGACAACGGGTAGGTCTCGTTTTACTTTTTCGTCCCTCTTTAATTTTCAACTCTATTGCCTCCATGATTTCTTTACACGTTATATGATCATGAGATACACCGAACGCCCGGGAACCTCAAGGGCACACCCCTTGAGCGTGTACTTTTAAATTTAAAGCATGCTTTAATTTTTGTATGTTTATTTTTATCGCGCTTCTGCATTCGCACAATTCCCGGGACGATCCACCTATTTCTTTCACTTTATCCATAGGCTGACAGCCAACTTTTGTTACTCCCGGTTGCTAGCAAACTGATGCACAAAGAGATTGCTAAATTCTGCAAAAGATCCTACTGATCCAACTGGAAGCTGTCAAACTATTATTGGGCAGAATTTGTGAGTGTAGTAAGAAATACACGACATTTAATACCATCACTATACCTGTGCAGTACTGCTGCATTTTCCAACATGCGAACATGCTCCACCAAATCAGTTGTGCCATCATAGGAGGAAGGTGGCATTGCGCGAAAAAAATGAAAAGGGAGCTCTTCAGTCATGATCATCTCACTAAAAGAGATGTTGCGTCCTGCTTGTAGGAGGTCCTTGGTCATCTGCTGGCGAATTTCTGGCACTTCCCTCCTCAAAGCGTGCCACTTTTAGGGAGGCTGAAAAGGTACTGCCTCCTTATTGGTGAAATTGGTAGGAAGAGATTTGTCTTTCGGCTGGTTGGCCTAGGCCTACTTGTCCACAGCTCTGCTTCCTAGCATTCCTCCTCAATCATGTGGGGAAGAGGTGTTAGAATAGGTGACGAGAAAGCCAATGGTATTGCTATTCGAGAACCATTCGTCAATCTGTGAACAAGTAATATTATGTTAATAAATGTAGTAGGATTCATAGGCATGAGTTTGTTGTAGTTACTGCTTGTCACAACAAATGCCCAAAGACTAAAATAACATTTCGGGAAATTGGAACTAAGCTTGGAGGTGGGTTCATGAAATCAGTTTCGCCGAATCGGTCTGAAATACTCCAAGTCAAAGGAATCTCGAGACAGGGCATCGAGAATCCCCTTGAGACTTGCAGTAAGCATCTGCTGTCGTGTTTCATCGACTGATGACGAGGATCGTCTAAGCAGTGTTAGTGGGTCGGCCTGCTGGGGAGCGGCCGACTGAGGTGACTCGTGGGAATCATCATATGGAAGCCACTCGGGCTTGGTCGGTATGAATCATATTCCCGGTTCCGATAGTACGGGATTAGTCCTCGGACTTGAGGATCACGAAAGTCCCCTACATACTATGGTTGTATCTTGGATCTAGTGAAATTTGATCGGTTTATATTACATGGTCATCATAAGCCTCGTCCAGTGCAGTTGGAGTATGTAAGAACGTGTATTCCAAGATAGGATCTGTCCCCTGTCAAAGGATATGACAGCGAGATCTCCTATGCGCTCGGAGATGGTTTAGACTCAAAAAGTTTATGGCCGTAGCACTTGATGTAGTGGGAAGGGATTTCCTACGTCGAGGTAAACCTATCTCGAGCATTATGCATAGTTGCCTAGTCAAGGATGGGAACCGACGCCCAATTCCATGCCCTAGACTAAAGGCCGGGAGACAGGCGACAGTAGGACCGTATCCGGACGTATTGAGCGACGGTAGTACCGTACCTGCATGCAACTCGGAACCTAAATGTTCACACCACATATTCACCTAGTCTCTAGTGCCATGGACCGTTGCTAGATGGCCACCCATGGTAACGGACTACTTTGGTTATGGAATAACAAGAAGTAGGCCCAAGTCTAGCTGAATGGTGAACCTAAAGAGTCACACCCGCTGCACCATATGAAAGGGAATTAATTTGCAATTAATTCTGGGAGAAGATTTAATTTAATGGAATTAAATTATACTTCTTGGAGATTCAAGCCTCGATAGATTATTTGGAATAATTGGGCTTGAGTTCATAAATTAGATTTTTGAATTTTATAAAGCATGGGCTTCCCTTTTAATTTGATTAAAAGGGTGAATTAATTAATGGACTTGGTATATTAAATAGGATTTAATATAAAGTTCATGGGACTATTTAATTGGAAATTAAATGAAGTCCATTACATTAATTAATTAATGGGCTTAGTATATTAAATAGGATTTATTATAAAGTCCATGGGATTATTTAATTTAGAATTAAATAAAGCCCATTCCATAAAACCCATCAAAATGGATGGACAAGATTTGATCAAGGGATGGATGAGATGAAGGGCCACGATTAATTTGACTTAATCAAAGCCTAGTTTGACTAGGATTTGACTAGGTCAAAATCATAGTCAAAGTGTGTCTCTTTAGAAGAGTTTGAGAAGGAATAGGAAATTCCATATTCTATAAATACTCAAAACACACACACCTACTAATCTCTACAAATTTCATCTCATAATTCTCTCAAGAATTTCGTCCACCCCCTCTTCTTGTTTCCAAGATTTCTTCTTTTTTCTTCTTGATTTATTCAAGTTAGAACATAAGAGACGTCGATTGCGTTAATTGATAGCGTGTCTCGATGTCTCTTCTCCCCAAATAATTTCTTGCTAGCACAATGATTCTTTGCTTTCCGTTGTAGCGAGTGTCATGATTTAGAGGTTCTCTTCTATGAGATCTTGGTGCAAAACGGGGAACAATGCATGTAGCCGAACGAAGACAAAACTACAACCGGGTAGGTTGTTTAATTACGATTTGCGGTTTCCATTCTATGGTCTCCATGTTGTGTTTTATTGAACATGAGATACACCGAACGCCTGGGAGAATCAAGGGCACACCCCTTGATTCGTTTATATATGTTATGCATGATTTAAATTCCGTTTGATTATGCTTTGCAATTTTACTATGCAATCTTTCACGCTTTCGCTATTCGCGTTCATCTCCCAGGACGATCCACATAACCTTTCAGTGGTATCAGAGCCCGGTTCGGTGTTTAGGCCTAGAATTCTATGTTCTATGTGCGTTTAAGCATGATAAACGTGTTTTAATTTACGTTTATAGCATGTTTAGCGTAGATATTGATTGGCGTTTAATTTTGCATCGGATTTTAGATCTTGGTTTTCTTGAATGTGTTTTTACATGTTCTTGGGTTGAATTTATCTTGTGGTTCAGAAAAATAGAATGAAAAGTCGAAAAGGAGTGAAAAACGGCGAACCGACAGTAGCAGCACGCTGTCCGCGCGTGCAAGCAGGGGCTTGCGTGCGCCCGGCCAGCGCGCCCAGCGTGCGCGGACAGCGCGCGCGATGTGCTTGCAGCGAGCGCAGGCAAGGGCGCTTGCGCGCGCGCCTGGCCGGCCGACTGTGCCGTTTTTTTGTTTCTCTCCCGTTTTTGGCTCGTTTTTCAAAACTGTTTTTACTGAATTATTTTTATGATATTTTCTGCATTATTCTAAACCCGTTCACTTAGAATATTTATTTTTTGAGATTTGGAATTTCTTAAAATAAATGTTGCTTTGTTGATGAGGAATAGGTTTCCTAATAAGATTTAATTCTTGTAATTGTTGCACCAATTACCAAGATTTAAAAGTAAAATTTCGCTATAATTTCTGCGTTTTATGATGTGAAAGAAATCCGGTGGATCGTCCCGGGAATTGCGCGAATGCGGAAGCGCGGTTAAAATAAACATATTAAAATAAAAGGCATGCTTTTAATTTAAAGAACACGCTCAAGGGGTGTGCCCTTGAGGTTCCCGGGCGTTCGGTGTATCTCATGATCATAAAACAAATAAAGAAATCATGGAGGCCATAGTGTTGAAAATTAAAGAGGGATGAAAATCTTAAAATGAGACCTACCCGTTGTCGTTTTCGTCTTCAACTGCTACTCGCGTTGTTCCCCGTTTTGCACCAAGACCTCGTTCTTGAGATCCTCCAAATCGTGACACACGATCCACCCACGTATTCTTGCACGTCGTGCTAGCAACGAACTAGTATTATTTTGGAGAGGATAGATCAACCACGCGTTATGATTTAACGGGATCGATCTTCCTTAGTTCAATTGTTCCAAGAACAAAAGAACAAGAAAATACTTTCTTGGTGAGAGAGAGAGAGAGAGGGGCGGACGAGAGAGGAGAGGAGAGAGTGTGTGTTGTGTGTGTGTTTTTTCAAGAATCATCAATCTCATAAATGTTGGAAGCTAGAGGTTTATATAGAGGAAGAGTTTAATCCTCTTTAAACTCAAACTCTAAGTAACCTAATTTGACTAGGATTTTGACCTAGTCAATGTCCTAGTCAAACTAGTGTTTGACCTAGTCAAACGAATCCTAGCCTTCCATCTCCCCTTTCCATCTCAACCGTTGATTTTAATTTAATGGAATATTTAAATCCTATTAAATATTCCAAAAGGCTAAAAGAATAAATATAATATAATAAATTAATATTATAATTTATTCTAAGCCCATTAAATCAACCCTTTTAATAAATCCTATTTATTAATTTAATTCCTTTTATCAAATAGAAGGAATTAATTTCTCCAAGAAAATATAGGACCCGATTAAATCTAATTTAATCATTCCTTTACTCCAATATTTAATTCCAAATTAAATACTAAGTGTGTGTGGATAGTGTGTGACTCTTTAGGTTCACCATTCAGCTAGACTTGGTCGGATTCCTGGAATCCGTCCGTTACCATGGGTGGCCATCTAGCAACGGTCCATGGCACTAGAGACTAGGTAAAATATTCGGGGATGAACATTTAGGCTCTAACAGTACACTTGTCCTTCTGTTTTCGGTCTCATCACTTAGAGTCTAGGGCACGAAAAAAGCAGGTACCCATTTTGGACCTAAGTGTCGGTCTGTCCTTACTAAACGCCGCAAGGGAAACCTTTCCCTTCTGTTCAGTTACTGTGGCCGCAGATTTTAGGGACAAGACACAGAGCATACATGAGACTCAACTGTCAATACCTTTTGACAGGAGACAGATCCTTTCTTGGAAAGTACTGTCACTCTGTACACCCGAGCTGCACTAGACATGGCTTATGACTACTCATGAGTATTTTGGCAATCTCTCACCATATCTAAGATGCAGACCTGATGCACAGGTAAACTCAGCAGTTCCTCAAGTCAAAGGACTTGGCCTGTACCGTTGGAACCGGGAATACACGTCATACCTTGCTGACCATACTCAAGGTCCTCCGTAAGACGGTTCCCGCGAGTCACCTCAGTCAGCTGCTTCCTAGCATGCTGACCCACTAACACTGCTCAGACGACCTTCGTCACCCGTCGATGAAATACGACAGCAGATGCTTAGTGCAAGTCTCAAAGGGAATCCCGGTACCCATTTTCGGGATTCCTTGACTTGGAGATTTCCGGACTGATTTGGTGAGACTGATTTCATGGACCTGCCTCCAAGCGTAGTCCCAATCCCCGAAAACGTTACTCAGTCCGTGGGCTTTGTTTGCGTAGTGAACAGAAACGTAAATGCAAATAAGTGAACGTAAACAAAGTATTGCCATATGAATTTTCACTTCTTTATTCATAAATGTTTTTATCAAATACCAAAGAATTGTCTAAACATAGGTTACATATTCCTGCCAAAATTGGCTTACATGGTCACCTATTCTAACAATCTTCCACTTGACCTTTAAAGCCAATTGCCCATATGCTTAATCCCCATCTTCTCAAGATGTTGCGTATGAGCGCTCTGCGACATAGGCTTTGTCAGCGGGTCTGCTGTGTTGTCTGCCGAGTTGACTCGGTCCATCCGGACGTCACCTCTTCCTACCATTTCTCTAAGAAGATGGTAGCGTCTAAGAATATGTTTGGAACGGTGATGAGATCTCGGTTCCTTTGCTTGCGCTATAGCGCCGTTGTTATCACAGAAGATGACAACGGGCTCGGCGATGCTAGGCACCACACCCAACTCTTGGATGTAGTTTCTCATCCAAACCGCTTCCTTAGCAGCTTCTGAAGCTGCTATGTATTCAGCCTCTGTGGTGGACTCAGCAATGGTTGCTTGCTTGGAACTTTTCCAAGCTACTACTCCTCCATTGAGTTTGAATAAGTACCCCGATTGAGACTTGGCATCATCGTCACCAGACTGGAAGCTAGCGTCGCTAAAGCCTTCCAGAATTAGTTCTCCATTGCCATAGACTAGGAACATTTCCTTAGTCCTTCTTAGGTACTTAAGGATGCTCTTAACAGCATTCCAATGTGCCTCTCCTGCGCAGGACTGATACCTGCTTGTCACGCTCAAAGCGTACGCAAAGTCAGGCCTAGTGCAGTGGACCGCATATTGTATGCTACCTACGGCGGAGGCATAGGGGATGACTTTCATCTTTTCAAGTTCCTCATCAGTCTGTGGGGACTGTTTCTTGGATAACTTGATCCCATGCCTCATTGGAAGGAATCCTCGTTTGGAGTTGTCCATTCGATATCTCTTTAGGACTTTCTCCATATACGAGTTTTGGGTGAGTCCTAACATCCTTTTAGATCTGTCTCTGACAATCTGGATGCCTAGGATGTAGGAGGCTTCACCCAAGTCCTTCATGGAAAACTGGGTTGACAACCATGCTTTTGTGTTTCCTAACATTCTAACGTCATTACCAATGAGCAGAATGTCATCCACATAAAGCACTAGGAACACTATTGAGCTCCCACTGACCTTCTTGTATACACATGGGTCGGATTCATTTTTTATGAAGTCATAACCCCGTATTACTTCATCAAAGCGAATGTTCCAACTTCGGGAGGCTTGTTTGAGGCCATAGATGGACTTCTGGAGACGACAGACTTTCTGTTCTTCTCCAGTGACCGTGAAACCCTGCGGCTGATCCATATAGATCTCTTCTTCAACAAAACCGTTGAGGAAGGCCGTTTTCACGTCCATCTGCCATATCTCATAGTCATACCATGCTGCTATGGCGAGCAGAATCCGAATGGATTTAGCCATGGCTACTGGCGAGTAGGTATCCTCAAAATCGACCCCGGGTCGTTGAGTGTATCCCTTAGCTACAAGCCTAGCCTTGAAGGTTGTGACTTCTCCATCAACGCCAAGTTTGCGCTTGTAAACCCACTTACAGCCCACTGGCTTAACACCTTTCGGTGGATCTACGAGACTCCAAACTTAGTTCTCGCTCATGGAGTCCATTTCGGCTTTCATGGCCTCAAGCCATTTCCCGGAGTCGATGTCAGACATCGCTTCTCCATAAGTCTTAGGATCGTTATCCAAAAGGTCGGTCGTACCTAGAAAGCCATATCTCACTGGAGGCCTGGACTCTCTAGTGGACCTACGGAGAACGGGAACGTCAGTGGTGACTGTGGGCGTTGACTGTATCGGAGCCGGTGGTTCAGGAACCGGGGCTGGGTGTTCCTTAGGCTGTCCTTCATGCCTAGCATGTTGGACTTCTCGAGGCTGGTCAGCCCTTCGGCTATCTATCCTGAATCCTCTAAGTGAGGGTTCCACGGCCTCCTCTGATGGCTGGATTCCATCACACTTGATTCTTCAAGGATCAGCTCATCAGGTTGGATATCCTCCGGGAAGCCTTGCTCCAAGAATACTACATTTCTTGAAACAAACACCTTTTGTTCCAAGGGGTCATAAAAGTAATAACCCGCAATTTCTTTAGGGTATCCAATGAACCTGCATAAGCTATATCTAGATTCTAACTTATCTCCCACTAACCTCTTGACGTATGCGGGGCTACCCCACACTTTGAAGTAGTTGTAGGATGCAGGCTTGCCGTGCCATATCTCATATGGCGTTTGGGTCAATGTACTAGTAGGCGCTAAATTCAATAATTTGGCCGCTGTCTCTAGTGCATAGCCCCAAAACTAAGGGCAATTTGGTAAAACTCATCATGGACCGAACCATGTCCAACAGGGTTTGATTCCTCCTTTCAGAGACACCATTTAACTGTGGTGTTCCTGGAGGTGTCCATTCTGATATTATAACATTTTCTTTTAGATAATCTAGGAACTCCGTACTAAGGTATTCACCGCCTCGGTCCGACCGTAGGATTTTAATTTTGCAGTTGGTTTGGTTCTCCACTTCAAGTCTGAATTCTTTAAACCTCTCAAGAGCTTCACACTTGTACCTCATCAGGTAAATATAACCATACCGTGAATGATCATCGGTGAAGGTTATGAAGTAGGAGAACCCACCTCGGGCCTGCCTCCTTAGTGGTCCACATACGTCTGTATGGACCAAGTCCAACAGACCTGTGGCAAGCCTGCTTTGTCCTACAAAGGGCTTCTTGGTCATTTTCCCTCTTAGACAGGATTCACAAGTTGGTAGATCGCTCAAGTCCCCAACCTCTAGGTTCTTTGAGTCTACCAACCTTTTCATCCTATCTTGGGATATGTGACCTAGCCTAGCGTGCCACAGACGTGCGTTCCCGTTATTATCTATTTTCGTTTGTGTTGTGTATTGAGGACGAAATTCGTTTGTTGCAAGATATAGAGTCCGTTATGCAATGTACCAAGTAGATGAGCAATTCCACACCTCATCAAATAAAAGCAGATTTTATTGATTCTAAACTCATAACCACTATTGTCCAACAATGGAATGGAAATGATGTTTTTAATCATACTGGGTACAAAATAAACTTGCTCTAAATCTATGCTAATACTATCACTAATCACTAGAGCGGCGGATCCTACTGCTTCTGCCGAGATGGCCTTGCCATTCCCAAGCTTCAGGATCATGTCCCCGCCACCCAGTTTTCGCTTCTTTTCAACACCTGCAAGTCATTGCAAATGTGAGCTCCACAGCCGGTATCTAATACCCAAGAGGCAGAACTAGTGACCATATTAACCTCAATCACATATATACCTTGGTTCGAGAAGAGTTTGGGGCACTCTCTCTTCCAATGCTCTTTCTCACGGCAGTTGATACATATGTCATATGCCTTCGACTGTTGCTTGGAGACAACCTTTCCCTTTCCTTTGCCTTTCCCCTCCTTGGCAATGGGAACACTCTTAGTGTTCGTAGCTACTTTGACGACTTTTTCCTTCCCTTTCTTCTTCTTCCAACGTCCGGCACCCTTGCCCTTCGTATTAGAAGTCGAAGCACCTCCAAACAATACCGAAGGCGTGGACTTCTTAGTCGTTTCCTCGTATTGCACCAACATATTAATCAACTCATGAATGCCCTTCTCAAGTGCGTTCATGTTGTAGTTGACGATAAATTGGTCAAAGGAGGGTGGGAGTGACTGAAGGATCACATCTATGTACGTTTCATTATCGAGACCTGCCTTTAGGTCCTCGAGCTTTTCCACCAGGGTAAGCATTTTAACCCCGTGCTCTTGTACAGAGGATCCTTCTGTCATTTTCGTTCCAAAGAACGCCTTGGTCGCGACATACCTAGTATGCCGGTCCGGGACTGCATAGCAATCTTTAAGGCGAGCCATGATGGAAGGGACATCGTCTAGCCTTTCATATTGCTTCTGAATCTCATTTTCATCGAAGCAAGTATGATGCTACGGACCTTCCGGTTATCCTTATGCCAAGTCTCGAACGTCTCACGTTCTTTTGGCGTGGATCCTTCCGGTAAGGTCCTAGGGAGAGGCTCGTCCATGACGTAGCCTTGGTTCTCGTAATCTAGGACTATCCTGAGATTGCGCAACCAGTCGTTGTAGTTTGTTCCATTAAATTTGTTTGTCTCAAGAATGGTGGAAAGTGGGTTCTTAGACATTTTAAAATCTACATTTTAGAAAACAGCGCGCGATCAGCAGAAAATAAAAGACGTTGGTTTGATAAAAAATAATTAAATGCATGGACTTTAGTCATTTAATCCTCCCACTATTTGTACGAAAACACGGTACTCTCAAACGTGGTTTTCGGGAAATCCTTTCCAAGTGGGCTTGGGATCCACAGCGATTTTTCCCATACCCCGCTTTTACGATTCGCATGGAAAAGATCCTGTGGGAGGTATTCCATACCATTCTCGTTCCACGAGATTCCCAAGATTATTGCCTCACCCTTTCACATGATCCCGAGGACTCCAAGCGAATCATGTTAATTGGGCGTTAGACCTAACCCAATCGACCGAGCCACGAACCCACTGGTACCCCGACGACTCGTGAGACAGGTAGCAACAACCCGCTTTTCGTTCATGACATAATGCAGCTTCCTTTAAGTACAATGACGTGCCACGACTCGTGAGACCACGCTATTGACCTAAAGCAGCTTCCTCACTATGCCATGGATTGGAAGGCATGGACAAACTCCTAGAGTTCATGTCCACTTTGTCTAGGGTCTAATATTTTGACATTGGTCCAACCAATGTGAGAGTAAGTAATGATCGAGATCCCAAATAAATAAATATCTACACATACATCCATAATGCGTAAATAAACCATCCATAGCAGTTATACGATAAATAAACAACCCATTCATTCATCATCATAACCACATGCAAAATTAAAGCCTAGCACGCCCCTGTTGGATGATCACGAGCCCGAATCCTATGCGACCCACTAAGCCCGCAGTGGATCTATGGTCAATCTAGGGTTGGTCCTATACTATTACATTAATAGTAACCCAATCATCATGCTGATGGGCCTTGGTCTCTTTTTCTCTTCCTTCACTTCATGGAAAACTCCAAGGGACCTCCCGTCTGGGCTCTCCATGTGGTCCTTCCTTCTTCTCCACCAATTACAAAAAGGAAACCTCACTCCTAGTCTACTCTCATTACATATTAAAAAAATAGAAACCCCAGCGAAAACCCGGGGGGAGTACATAAGGAGGGAGGTAGAATGCCTTATTATTCTAAGGCAACTAGAAAGAGAGAAGGAGAAAGCAGTAAAAGAGGCACACAGGCCGAACAGAAAATAAACCATACATTCGGTCTAGGGCTCGCGATCATCCATTTCCATCCAACACACATAATCACATGATCCAATCATATAATTACATAATACCAACAACATATGATTTCCAATCATAAATATCCAAAATAATAAATAAATATGTGCACAACGTGTGAAAAAATACAACACAAATATTGGTAATAATATTTTCTCGTTTTAGGAAAACATTTCCTCATTATTTTACGTAAAATAACCCCGGGACTCCAAATCCAATTTATTTTACTCCTAAAATAATGTCTTTTAGAAAATAGGCATAATTGAACCAAAAAACCGATTTTTCAGAATTAATTCAAAATTAAAACTGAAAATAATTAGAAAATTAAGAGAAAAATACTGCTAGGGTTTTGAAACCCTAGCAGCAGCAGCAGCCGCCGCCGCCGGCACGCGCACAGGGCAGCAGGCTCAGCCTGCCGCCCTTGCGCGCGTGCAGGCGCTGCCTGGCCGGGCGCGCGCGCAGGCCCCTTGCCTGCGTGCGCGCACGCCTGGCCGGCAGCGCACTGCGCGGCCTGGCAATCCGGCAGGCCGCCGCGCGCGCAGGCTCCCCTGCCTTGCGCGCGCGCTGGCCTGCTGGCTGCCGGCCGTGCCGTGCGCAGTGCGCGCGCAGACGCGCACTGGGCGCGCCTGCCGGGCGCGCGCGCGCAGACTCCTCCGTCTGCGTGCGCGCGCGCCTGGCGGCGCTGCCCAGAGCACGTCCGCGCGCGGACTCGCAGGCGCGCGGCCTTGCGCGCGCGCACGCGCAGACACCCTTGTCTGCGTGCGCGCGCGCCTTCGCGGAGCCTTCCTGGCTGCGCGCTGCCCCCGCGCGACCGGCTGGGCGGGCGCGCGCAGGCCTCCCTTGCCTGCGCGCGTCTGCCCTGCCGGCAGCGTGTGGCTGCGCGCGGCCAGCCCTCCCGGCTGGCCGGCTGCGTCGTTTCTCGTTTTCCGTTCAATTTTCCACCCCCGTTTCCCAAGAAAAACAGAAAATTACCATCATTCATAAATTCACACGAATTAAAAGCAATAAAATCGACATGCTTAAAATCAAGAACGATCAAGATTTAATATAAAACATGCCAATATCACGTTTCATGCTTATAACGCACATAAACCCTAGGCCTATACACCGAACCGGGCTCTGATACCACTGAAAGAAATCCGGTGGATCGTCCCGGGAAATGCGCGAATGCGGAAGCGCGGTAAAAATAAACAAATTAAAATAAAAGGCATGCTTTTAATTTAAAGAACACGCTCAAGGGGTGTGCCCTTGAGGTTCCCGGGCGTTCGGTGTATCTCATGATCATAAAACAAATAAAGAAATCATGGAGGCCATAGAGTTGAAAATTAAAGAGGGACGAAAATCTTAAAACGAGACCTACCCGTTGTCGTTTTCGTCTTCAACTGCTACTCGCGTTGTTCCCCGTTTTGCACCAAGACCTCGTTCTTGAGATCCTCCAAATTGTGACACACGATCCACCCACGTATTCTTGCACGTCGTGCTTGCAACGAACAAGTATTATTTTGGAGAGGATAGATCAACCACGCGTTATGATTTAACAGGATCGATCTTCCTTAGTTCAATTGTTCCAAGAACAAAAGAACAAGAAAATACTTTCTTGGTGAGAGAGAGAGAGAGGGGCGGACGAGAGAGGAGAGGAGAGATTGTGTGTTGCGTGTGTGTTTTTTCAAGAATCATCAATCTCATAAATGTTGGAAGCTAGAGGTTTATATAGAGGAAGAGTTTAATCCTCTTTAAACTCAAATTCTAAGTAACCTAATTTGACTAGGATTTTGACCTAGTCAATGTCCTAGTTAAACTAGTGTTTGACCTAGTCAAACGAATCCTAGCCTTCCATCTCCCCTTTCCATCTCAACCGTTGATTTTAATTTAATGGAATATTTAAATCCTATTAAATATTCCAAAAGGCTAAAAGAATAAATATAATATAATAAATTAATATTATAATTTATTCTAAGCCCATTAAATCAACCCTTTTAATAAATCCTATTTATTAATTTAATTCCTTTTATCAAATAGAAGGAATTAATTTCTCCAAGAAAATATAGGACCCAATTAAATCTAATTTAATAATTCCTTTACTCCAATATTTAATTCCAAATTAAATACTAAGTATGTGTGGATAGTGTGTGACTCTTTAGGTTCACCATTCAGCTAGACTTGGTCGGATTCCTAGAATCCGTCCGTTACCATGGGTGGCCATCTAGCAACGGTCCATGGCACTAGAGACTAGGTGAAATATTCGGGGATGAACATTTAGGCTCTAACAGTACACTTGTCCTTCTGTCTTCGGTCTCATCACTTAGAGTCCAGGGCACGGAAAAAGCAGGTACCCATTTTGGACCTAAGTGTCGGTCTGTCCTTACTAAACGCCGCAAGGGAAACCTTTCCCTTCTGTTCAGTTACTGTGGCCACAGATTTTAGGGACAAGACACAGAGCATACATGAGACTCAACTGTCAATACCTTTTGAAAGGAGACAGATCCTTTCTTGGAAACTACTATCACTCTGTACACCCAAGCTGCACTAGACATGGCTTATGACTACTCAAGAGTATTTTGGCAATCTCTCACCATATCTAAGATACAAACCTGATGCACAGGTAAACTCAGCAGTTCCTCAAGTCAAAGGACTTGGCCTGTACCGTTGGAACCGGGAATACACGTCATACCTTGCTGACCATACTCAAGGTCCTCCGTAAGACGGTTCCCGCGAGTCACCTCAGTCAGCTGCTTCCTAGCATGCTGACCCACTAACACTGCTCAGACGACCTTCGTCACTCGTCGATGAAATACGACAGCAGATGCTTAGTGCAAGTCTCAAAGGGAATCCCGGTACCCATTTTCGGGATTCCTTGACTTGGAGATTTTCGGACTGATTCGGTGAGACTGATTTCATGGACCTACCTCCAAGCGTAGTCCCAGTCCCCGAAAACGTTACTCAGTCCGTGGGGCTTTGTTTGCGTAATAAACAGAAATGTAAATGCAGATAAGTGAACGTAAACAAAGTATTGCCATATGAATTTTCATTTCTTTATTCATAAATGTTTTTATCAAATACCAAAGAATTGTCTAGACATAGGTTACATATTCCTACCAAAATTGGCTTACATGGTCACCTATTCTAACATGATGTTGGACATCATGGTTATTTTATGGCTTGAGCATGATTAGATCTTGACATGTATTAATATTGCACAAATGTTGGATTTTGGAATTCTTGAATATATGGGCATATTCTTGAATTGTTGGTTTTTGTGTTTCAGAAAATTAATTGCAAGAAAATATTGAAACATGAAAAACGGTGGTGGTCGGCAAGGAGGCTGCATGGCAGGCAGCAGACGCGCGCAGGCGTGTGCACTGCAATGCGTGCGTGCGCTGCTACGCAGCAGCTGCGCGAGGACAGCACCTGCGCGCGCGGGTGAGGGCCTCGTGTGCGCACAGGCGCGCGTCCTGTGTAGGCTGCACGCCTAGCCGACCGTTGTTTTCGTGCGCTTTCAGAAAATCTGATTTTTCTGTATAATTTTGGGAATTCTCTGAATTAATTAACTTGGGGCATTTTAATTTTGGTTGAGATTTTATATTTCATAGAATTAATATTGCCTTTTTCATTATAGAAAAGGATTTTCCAACAAAAATCGTTGTGCATAGGTTGTATAGCATATTTTACGTGAGATATGTAATTTGTGCTATTTGTGTTAATTGGATTGATGAAGGATGATCACAAAGCCCCTAGACCGTATGTATGGTTTATTTATATTTATTTGTTGGGTTGTGGCCTTTGTGCCTCTTTGTTTTCCTCTCTCTCTCTCTTCTAGTTGCCTTGGAATAATAAGGCTTGCTCTCTCCCTCCTAATGTACTCCCCCCAAATGTTTAATTGGGGTTTCTTATTTTATGATGTAGTGAGAGTAGAATAGTGGTGAGGTTTTATTTTTGTAAATAAAAGCTGCAACAGAAGACAAGCCCAAGGTGTTGGAGGCCCATCAGATGGCCCATGGAGGATCCATGGAGAAGGAGCGCGGTGTAAGCCCAAGATGGAGAGCCCAAAAAGAGAAAGAGGACTTACAAGGCCCATTGCATGTAATGGGTTATTAAATCTTGTAATAGCATAGGGCCTACCCTTAGATTGACCATAGATCCACTGCGGGCTCAGTGGGTCGCATATGTTTGAGCTTGTGATCATCCTACAGGGGTGTGCTCGGCTTTATTTTGCATGCGATGTGTTTTATATGCTTATAATTATAATATATGCTTTATGTATGGTTGTATTTATGCTTAGAATATTTCTGCTATAACACATGCAATGCACTTAATATGTGATGAGGTCTCGTTCTATCAAAACTCTCACTTGGTTGGGCCAAGTTAAATATAGACTCTTAATAAATGGACTAGGACTCTGAGAGTCTGTCCAACCCTTTTATTCATGGAAAAAGTGAGGAAGATCTTTTAGGTCGATAGCGTGGTCTCACGAGTCGTGGCACGACTATCGTGCTTAAAAGAAGCTGCACTTTGTCATGAACAAGGAGTAGACTGCTGTTACCTGTCTCACGAGTCGTGGAGGTAGCAGTGGGTCTATGAATCGGTTGATGGGTCGGGTCTAACGCCCAAACAACGTGATTCGCTTGGAGTCCTGGGGATCACGTGAAAGGGTGAGGCAATTATCTTGGGAATCTCATGGAACGAGAATGGTATGGAATACCTCCCACGGGTTCTTTTCCCATGCGAATTGTATGGGGGAGATCGCTGTGGATCCCGAGCCCACTAGGAAAGGATTTCTCGAAACAACGTTTGAGAGTGCCGTGTTTTTGTAGAAATAGTGGGAGAGGTTAAGGACTAAAGACCGAGACTTAACCTTAATATTACTTCATTATGCTTATTATTTCTGCTTTATATATTTGTGAATGTCTAAGTATCCACCAAACACATCACTAAGAGGCTTATTAAAAGGGAACCAATTACACGAATTGACTACGAAATCTTAAGATGGTCTTAGATTTCCAGAACCTTAACTCACATAACCGGATGAGTGAAGGACAAGCGGATTCGCCCAGGAGCGTGAGCGGAAGCGAGGAAGCGAGTAAAGTGCGTAAATTTAAATCAAATTCAAAATACGCAAATTCCAAGGGGTGTACCCTTGGGTGCTCAACCGGGCGTTCGATGTAGGATGTGTAAATATTGAAAACATATATTTAAACACATAGGGCATAGATATATAAATGAAATCAATCAAAGCGTGATAAACCGTTACCTTTGATTGTTTAGCGTATGCTCCCGGCTACTTGCGTTGTTCCTTCTCCGGAATGCTCACGAAATCCAAACATATGGATTCTCCAAAGGTGATCCACACCACACCGGAAGAAACACACGTTCTTCTTGCTAGAAAAGAACGGGTTTAGAAGGAATCGGTTTAAGAGAAGAACACTATGAATTAGTGTTCTCTTAAACTTACTTTGTTCTTCTTCTTGATTCAAAAATCAAGTGAAGAACACAAGTGTAAGAGAGGGAGAGAGCACGAAAATTGAGAGAGAGGAGAGGATTTTTGTCTTCTCTTTTTCCTAGAAAAAGATGAATAATGAATCACATATGTTTGGTGTTGTATATACTCCTATATATATACATAATTAATGTGATTATTGAAATGTGTCTAGGTTCATCCAAGGATGTCTAGATTCATTCCAATCAATCACCATCAATTCTTCAATCAAGCCTACCAAAATTTATGGTATGATCAAATCATACCAAAAAGGAAGAGCTTGATTGGAGTTGATTTGTCTCTTTCCAAAAGAGACAAGTCAACATATCACCTAGCATGAAACATGGTTGATTTTGCTTCCTCCAAGGGAGCATGTCGACCATGTTTAATTAAGGGAAGAAGTCCAACTTCTTCCTATTCCAAATTAGGAATTATTTCTCCTCTCGGGTATAATTTAACGGACCGGGTTTTATCGTAATCCAATTACGACGAACCCAACATTAAATCCAATTCAATGTCCATTTAAATTATTCCCGTAGATCTTTTAATCCAATTAAAAGATCCAACGTCTCAACGTCTCAACTTTCCATATTTAATCGAAAATCCAATTTACCGATTAAATAAAAGCCCGATACAATATCGGCCCGTCCATCCAATGGAGTTTCCCTTATGTAATCCAATTACTTATTTTATCCTTCTAGATTGACTCCAAGTCGATCTCTCAACCTCCTCGGTGATTTGTGTGTGACCCTTTAGGTTCATCCTCACCATGGGTGGCCGCCTAGCAACGGTCCATGGCACTAGAGACTAGGTGAATTGGTGTGAAAATTTAGGCGCCGATTTCGTACGGGTACGATCCTTCCGTCTACCGTCTCCCGGCCTTAGTCTAGGGTATGGAATTGGGCGTCGGTTCCCATCCTTGACTAGGCATCTATGCTTAATACTCGAGACCACGTACGCTTCATTGCGTCGACACAGGAAACCATTCCCTGTTCGACCAACCACTGTGGCCACAGCTTTAAACAACATGAACGTGTCTCCGAGTGCATAGGAGATACCTCTGTCACATATTGACAGGGGACGGATCCTCTTCTTGAAATCCACCGTCCTCGCTACACATTCCAACTGCACTGGACAAGGCTTATAATAATCATCTTACAGAATGATTACCTCTCGCCAGATCCAAGATACAGCCGTCCTGTGCACGCGACTGCCATGATTCCTCAAGTCTGAGGATTACTCCCGTACTATCGGAACCGGGGAAAACCAATCATACTGACCAAGCCTCCAAGGCTTCCATATGATGATCCCCGCGAGTCAGTCCAGTCGGCTCGACCCCAGTCGACCAACCCATCAAGATCGTGTAGGCATCCCACGCCTGTCGCCGATGAAACACGGCACTCATCTAATGAACACGACTCTTGACGCAAGTCTCAATAGGACTCTCGATGCCCTGTCTTGAGGTCCTCGACTTGGAACGTTTCAGACCCAACTCTTAATCAGTTGGTTTCATGACCACCATCCAATGCGTGGCCCAACTGCACGAGTTGTTATCCATGGTCTGTGGGCTTTGTTGCGATATAAGTTAAACACCATTTTAACAAATGTAAGATGAGCGCAACAAAGAAGGTACCATTGGTGACGAATACTCATCTTATTCATCACATAATAATATTACATTTACATCAAGTTGTCAGATAGGTTACAAATCGCCAAACCTATTGGCTTTCTGGTCACCTATTCTAATAATGAGGACGTTCCTCAGCCCTTTCCGGAGGGGTCGGCAACTAAGGCAACGCTTGGCGTTCAAAAGTTGAAGGATGATCACCGGCAAGTAGGATATAATGATGTTGGTTCAAACTATGCTTCATTTGCATCATGTCTATATGGTCCCGGACCAGCATGTGGGGTAAAATGCAACGTAGGCATTTTTGGAGCTAAGATGATGGAAGGGATGTCTGTACAAAGAACATGGAGTGATGATGCAATCCCTAGTGGAGAAGCTCAAAAGACCTCCACGTCAGCCTTGAAATAGAGACGTACATTGATATGATCCTTCAGTCTCTTCCTTCCTCCTCCGAACCATTAATTATCAGCATGAATGAGCTTAGAAAAGATCTTCATAGGTTGGTAATTATGTTGGTCTACTACGATTTCCAAAATTTGCACCGTTGGTACTAGTAGGAGAGGCTTCAACCTCCATAGCGAAAAGCAAGGGTGGCAGACGCCAAAAGAGGAAGAAGGGTAAGGTGACATCAACTATTAAGCACTTCAAGTGCTGTTCCTTTACAACACAAGGTGGAGGTAAAGGAAAGAGCAAAAGGTTCAAGCAGTCAAGTTCATAGATTTCTAAGAACGTAAGCATTCACTGTCGTAAAGAGGGCCATTGGAAAGGGGAGTATCCTCAACCTCTCTCCAATATAGGTAAAATTTGATAATGAGTATTGACATGATCACCTTTTGGTATTTGATACGGTTCCTATCACTAATCTGCGGGTGGTTTGCAGAAAATGAATAAGGACTTAAAAGCCAAGAACAGTTCTAGGATTCAACAATGGCAAGGTCCATTACTGAAAAGGACTAGAGACTTGTTAGGCCCATAATCGTGATCATGTTAGGAATTACGTAAGCTAGCATGATCAAAAGTATGTCTCTTTGTTGGACAAAGGTTTTATTTCATACATATTTGATCAACAAAATTATTGAATATTTATTCATGTTTGCTAGTAGTTACACGTAAATTCCTAGAATACCATCCCATAAAAGGTTTATGGATACTCAAAATTCAATTTATCTAAATGGATTAATCAAGACTAACTTACAGATTTGGCATCTGCAACAGATAGGAAGTTTCCTCTTATTAAAAGATAAGTAAATTGGAAAGTTCGATGAACCTAGAAGTAGATGATTCGAATCGACTAAATTTACAAGTCTTTTATAAAGAAGAAAGTCCCAAAGTTCTTTGTTGGACAAAGAAGGTTTGCCAAATAGTCTATTGGAAGGGAGCCAATAAGACAACTGTAGGTTACTAATACACAAGACCATAAGAGTTCAAAAGTCTAAAGGTCCCATAGGAGGTTTGGGAATTAGACTTAAGGAGGTGAACCATAAATGGTTGCAAAATTAAACCTAATTCGATAGGATCGAAAAGGCCATGTATTTAGTGGGAGCTCTTGAGCATCCAAGTTGAGAATGGAATTCTCAATGAAACGTTTCCTGTGAAGGCCAAGTATGACGGTCTTTGATAAAGGGAACGATCGAACCTCGTTGGATGGTGGTCGATCGAAGTTCCACCAAATTACCTTAGCCCATGTAGACGTAGACTCGAAAATTGCCAACGTAAGGAACGTAGCACTTTGCTAGGAGTCACGCACAAGGAGCCATGGTTTGGCAAGCCTGTGTCCGACAAAGTCCTTGAGCATGTAGAAGGATCCTACATGCGTCAAGGGACTAGTGGGAGACAAATTAGACTCGGTGTCTGGTTTTTATAGGTTTACGATAGAATAATGCTAAACGTTAATCAGATTTCTTACTTAATTGATCATATTCCAATCCCCTTAAGAACGAACCCGAATATCGTAAAAGGTACGAGTAATCGGGATATGTTCGGTCAAATTTGGATAGTGATCCAAATGACCTGCGGAACGTGATGTTGGACATCGGAGTAGGATTTATGGAGAGGAGCCATAGAATCTGCTAGGAAATTCAAACAAGGTTTGAAATATCGCATAACTAGAATCTTCGTTTAGACGAGCTCATACGGAGCATGACTCGGTCTTAAACGACGTAGGTGATCAGTGGGAGTAGAAATGGTGTTCCATGTGTTTAAGTGTGTAATGTCTTGATTCATAGATGAATTCAAGATATTAGGAATCACTAAAAACACAACTGTAACTCATGAAAATTCTCCATGACATTTTACGGTTCCCATATACATATCATGAATTCAGCTTTTCAAAAACTCAGTCATGGTAGACTGATGAGAAAACACAGATATGTAGAGGGACAAGTTGTTCGAGACTCAGTCATAGTAAGACTGATGAGAAAACTTAGATACTATGAATAAAGCGTCAAGTCATTCAAGACTTAGTCACAGTGGACTAATGAGAAGGCTTGGATGTTGAGTCCCTACGTCTTAACCCTAGGCAAACATACGATATGTTTACTCGGTGCATAGGAATCGATGTTGAGAGTGCTTCTTGCATGGCTCAATAGAGATCGGTAATGCACTGAGGGGTTGAAGACAACAATCAAGAACGATCCTTAGTACTTGAATAAGGGCTAAAGATGGGTTCATGATGCACCGTCTGTTGAGAGTTGCTCTGGAAGGCTAAAGCGATACTAGCTTCTAGAGAATAAGTGAAAACCAGTTAGTCTCAAAGGTATACACAGTCAGGCCCAATGACGAGTGCATTGGATAGTGGTCACTGATGAAGACCGCTTCCATAGGATGGACGTGGCGCCTAGCACGACCTAGCCATGTTCGCCTATATGGCAGGCAACTTGGCTATGGGAGTATTGGCACGAGATCTCATCACAAGATCCATGAAAATATTCTTAGACAACCACCATCTCTAGCAGGCAATGGTGGATAGAGGTAACACGGTTAGACCGTATTGCTTCACAAGGAAATATAAGCGGACTCACAATACCTTAGTCAGTATCGTAGATTACTCATACTCAGAGGATTCTGAAAAAAAGGGGGTAATTGACTTAATGGTCAAGTGGGAGATTGTTAGAATAGGTGACCAGAAAGTCAATGGTATTAGCTATTCTGAGAACCATTCATCAATTTGTGAACAAGTAATATTATGTTAATGAATGTAGTAAGGATTCATAGGCATGAGTTTGTTGTACTTAATGCTTGTCACAATAAACGCCCACAGACTGGAATAACATTTCGGGAAATTAGAACTACGCTTGGAGGTAGGTTCATGAAATTTGTTTCGCCGAATCGGTCTGAAATACTCCAAGTCAAAGGAATCTCGAGACAGGGCATCGAGAATCCCCTTGAGACTTGCACTAAGCATCTGCTGTCGTGTTTCACCGACTGATGATGAGGATCGTCTAAGCAGTGTTAGAGGATCGGCCTACTGGGGAGCGGCCGACTGAGGTGACTCGCGGGAATCGTCATATGAAAGTCACTCGAGCTTGGTCGGTATGACTCGTATTCCCGGTTCCAATAGTATGGGATTAGTCCTCGAACTTGAGGATCACGGCAGTCCCCTACACAGTAAGGTTGTATCTTGGATCTGGTGAAATTTGACCAGCTATATTACATGGTCATCATAAGCCTTGTCCAGTATAGTCGGAGTATGTAAGAACGGTGTATTTAAAGATAGAATCTGTTCCCTGTCAAAGGATATGACAGCGAGATCTCCTATGCGCTCGGAGATGGTTTAGACTCACAAAGTCTATGGTCGTAGCACTTGATATAGTGGGAATTGATTTCCTACGTCGAGTTAAACCTATCTCGAGCATTATGCATAGTTTCCTAGTCAAGGATGGGAACCGACGCCCAATTCCATGCCCTAGACTAAAGGCCGACAGACAGGCGACAGTAGGACCGTACCTATACGTATCGAGCGACTGTAGGACCTTACCTGCATGTAACTCGGAGCCTAAATGTTCACACCACATATTCACCTACTCTCTAGTGCCATGGACCGTTGCTAGATGGCCACCCATGGTAACAGACTATTTTGGTTATGAAATAACAAGAAGTAGGCCCAAGTCTAGCTGAAAGGTGAACCTAAAGAGTCACACCCGCTACACCATATGAAAGGGAATTAATTTAGAATTAATTCCGGGAGAAGGTTTAATTTAATCGAATTATACTTCTTGGAGATTCAAGCCTCGATGGATTATTTGGAATAATTGGGCTTGAGTTCATAAATTAGATTTATGGATTTTATAAAGCATGGGCTTCCCTTTTAATTAGATTAAAAGGGTGAATTAATTAATGGGCTTGGTATATTAAATAGGATTTAATATAAAGTTCATGGGACTATTTAATTGGGAATTAAATGAAGTCCATTATATTAATTAATTAATGGGCTTAGTATATTAAATAGGATTTAATATGAAGTCCATGGGATTATTTAATTTAGAATTAAATAAAGCCCATTCCATAAAACCCATCAAAATGGATGGACAAGATTTGATCAAGGGATTGATGAGATGAACGGCCATGATTAATTTGACTTAAAGCCTAGTTTGACTAGGATTTGACTAGGTGTGTCTCTTTAGAAGAGTTTGAGAAGGAATAGGAAATTCCATATTCTATAAATACTCAAAACACACACACACACACCCCTACTAATCTCTACAACTTTCATCTCATAATTCTCTCAAGAATTTCGTCCACCCCCTCTTCTTCTCTCCAAGATTTCTACTTTGTTCTTCTTGATTTATTCAAGTTAGAACATAAGAGACGTCAATTGCGTTAATTGATAGCGTGTCTCGATGTCTCTTCTCCCCAAATAATTTCTTACTAGCACAAGGATTCTTTGCTTTCCGTTGTAGCGAGTGTCATGATTTAGAGGGTCTCTTCTATGAGATCTTGGTGCAAAACGGGGAACATTGCATGTAACCGAACGAAGACAAAACTACAACCGGGTAGGTTGTTTAATTACGATTTTCGATTTCCATTCTATGGCCTCCATGTTATGTTTTATTGAACATGAGATACACCAAACGCCCGGGAGAATCAAAGGCAAACCCCTTGATTCGTTTATGTATGTTATGCATGATTTAAATTCCGTTTAATTATGATTTGTAATTTTATTATGCAATATTTAACGCTTCCGCTATTCGCGTTCATCTCCCGGGACGATCCACATAACTTTTCAAGAGGGTCTTGCCCCACTAGCTTGGGAGCCATGGAAGGTCGAGTAGATGGTGTCCAATATGAATTGGCAAAGTTACTCGTACAGGACCGGGTCCACAATAGCAGGAATGACTATTGGATTGGCGTGGAAGAGCAGGCATCCCTACCTAGAGCTGAGAGAGTACCAGTAGGTGCAGGGATGGCTCCTGCTGGAGTAGGGAAAGCACCGGCTGGAGGGCGACCATCAATAGCTGGGACTGAAAGGTCATCAACAGAAGCGGGGGCGTTAGTGACGCCTAAGGTCTGATCCGGAGGTTGGAATGACAGATCCCACTACAGCGCGGGGGGGGGGGGGGGGGGGTTAGGGGGAGGCATCTCCCTCGAAAGATTTGGTGTTGCTTGGATTGGGCATTTCTCACGTCTTGAACTCAAGTTCCCACAGACGTGAGAAATGTAAAACATAAAAAGCAACTTGCATGCAAATGCTAAGATTTGGGGGACTAACCTACAAGGAAGCATTAGCACTCCGTTGCTTACTTCAGTAAAATGTAAAACATAAAGAGCAACTTGAAATAAAATGAGAATAATGGTGATTTCTGTGAAAATGAGGAGCAGTGATTGATGTGAGTGATGGAATCTGAGTGTAGGTGAACTAAACTAGCTTGCAAAATATAAAACCGAGTGGAATCTTATAGATTTACCATAAGAGAGTATCGAAAGTGATATTACCGAACTTGACCCATAAAGACTGCAGAAGGGGTCAATTTATGATTATTGTTGGAGATAAAATCAGAGTTGAATAGCTGAGTGTTGTACGTCTCTGGAAAGCTCTTTGACTTAACTTTAATGCAGAAGAATCCGTTCTAGATTTGGACGATTATCAAGAGAGATATGCCTATTTGACCATGTCCTGCCATTTTCTCCTATTTTTTCGGAAAGCTGCTGCTAGAGATATGGTTAGCTGGACTTCTTAGTCTAATCATACGACTATAACCTTCACCTTAGAGTATGACGTGTCTTGATGAGTTGGCAAGTCAGAAAATGTCTATGTCTAGCTGTGCGATGATGTGTCCCACTGGGACGGGCTCGTTGCTTGGACCTGCAAGTTCAGTGAAGTTTCAACAGACGACCGAAACAACTACTTAAATACATGTAAAATTTAAAAAAAACTTTGGACTTTTTAAACTTTGCAGTGTTTGTATTTTGAGAATTACTTGCATGATTAAAAAATGTATTTTGAACTATAATATAATAAAATAATAAAATATTATGAAAAATTCTACCACCATGTTTGGCCTCAGTTTCGGCCCATCTCCGAGATGGGTCGAAACAGAATGTTTGTTTGGGTTAAGTGTAAAACACCATGACTTGGTGTTTTAACTTATTTCAGCCCATTTCCCCATATGACATTTACATTATAGGCCCATCATCCCCATTTCCCCAATTTTCGATTGAGTCACCCACCCCCGAAACCCTAGCGCGATTTCCAGAGGACCGCCGGCGCCGTCGTTGGTTCGTCCTCTGATCAACGTCCTTGAACGCCACCGACGAGGCGGTGAAGGCTACGGATCGGAAGACCGATCGATGGCCGATAGTTGTGTATTTTTTACAGGGTAAATGAGAAGATGAGTCCCAGGCGGTTTACCGTGGCCGATGCATCCATTCGCCGTGCTGCGCGTGACGTTCGCACCGCTGCTATTCGTGACGCCGCCATTCCCGAAGCGGTGTTGTCTATGTTGGCGAGGCCACTGTTACGAGGTGAAACAAGTGTATGTTCGAGGTTGCGACCGTTCGCGACTTCGCCGTTCGCGAAAGATGTTGTCTGTTGGCGATGCCACCGTTGCGAGGCGGTGCTGTCTGTTTGCGGCCACCGCGGTTCGCGAGAGGTGTGCCGATCCCCTTTTGTCGCCGCTTTTGGTACTCTGTATTTGCAATGTAGCGAGTGTCATGATTTAGAGGGTCTCTTCTATGAGATCTTGGTGCAAAACGGGGAACATTGCATGTAGCCGAACGAAGACAAAACTACAACCGGGTAGGTTGTTTAATTACGATTTTCGATTTCCATTCTATGGCCTCCATGTTATGTTTTATTGAACATGAGATACACCGAACGCCCGGGAGAATCAAAGGCAAACCCCTTGATTCGTTTATGTATGTTATGCATGATTTAAATTCCGTTTAATTATGATTTGTAATTTTATTATGCAATCTTTAACGCTTCCGCTATTCGCGTTCATCTCCCGGGACGATCCACATAACTTTTCAAGAGGGTCTTGCCCCACTAGCTTGGGAGCCATGGAAGGTCGAGTAGATGGTGTCCAATATGAATTGGCAAAGTTACTCGTATAGGACCGGGTCCACAATAGCAGGAATGACTATTGGATTGGCGTGGAAGAGCAGGCATCCCTACCTAGAGCTGAGAGAGTACCAGTAGGTGCAGGGATGGCTCCTGCTGGAGTAGGGAAAGCACCGGCTGGAGGGCGACAATCAATAGCTGGGACTGAAAGGTCATCAACAGAAGCGGGGGCATTAGTGACGCCTAAGGTCTGATCCGGAGGTGGGATGACAGATCCCACTACAGCGGGGGGGGGGGGGGGGGTTAGGGGGAGGCATCTCCCTCGAAAGATTTGGTGTTGCTTGGATTGGGCATTTCTCACGTCTTGAACTCAAGTTCCCACAGACGTGAGAAATGTAAAACATAAAAAGCAACTTGCATGCAAATGCTAAGATTTGGGGGACTAACCTACAAGGAAGCATTAGCACTCCGTTGCTTACTTCAGTAAAATGTAAAACATAAAGAGCAACTTGAAATAAAATGAGAATAATGGTGATTTCTGTGAAAATGAGGAGCAGTGATTCATGTGAGTGATGGAATCTGAGTGTAGGTGAACTAAACTAGCTTGCAAAACATAAAACCGAGTGGAATCTTATAGATTTACCATAAGAGAGTATCGAAAGTGATATTACCGAACTTGACCCATAAAGACTGCAGAAGGGGTCAATTTATGATTATTGTTGGAGATAAAATCAGAGTTGAATAGCTGAGTGTTGTACGTCTCTGGAAAGCTCTTTGACTTAACTTTAATGCAGAAGAATCCGTTCTAGATTTGGACGATTATCAAGAGAGATATGCCTATTTGACCATGTCCTGCCATTTTCTCCTATTTTTTCGGAAAGCTGCTGCTAGAGATATGGTTAGCTGGACTTCTTAGTCTAATCATACGACTATAACCTTCACCTTAGAGTATGACGTGTCTTGATGAGTTGGCAAGTCAGAAAATGTCTATGTCTAGCTGTGCGATGATGTGTCCCACTGGGACGGGCTCGTTGCTTGGACCTGCAAGTTCAGTGAAGTTTCAACAGACGACCGAAACAACTACTTAAATACATGTAAAATTTAAAAAAAACTTTGGACTTTTTAAACTTTGCAGTGTTTGTATTTTGAGAATTACTTGCATGATTAAAAAATGTATTTTGAACTATAATATAATAAAATAATAAAATATTATGAAAAATTCTACCACCATGTTTGGCCTCAGTTTCGGCCCATCTCCGAGATGGGTCGAAACAGAATGTTTGTTTGGGTTAAGTGTAAAACACCATGACTTGGTGTTTTAACTTATTTCAGCCCATTTCCCCATATGACATTTACATTATAGGCCCATCATCCCCATTTCCCCAATTTTCGATTGAGTCACCCACCCCCCGAAACCCTAGCGCGATTTCCAGAGGACCGCCGGCGCCGTCGTTGGTTCGTCCTCTGATCAACGTCCTTGAACGCCACCGACGAGGCGGTGAAGGCTACGGATCGGAAGACCGATCGATGGCCGATAGTTGTGTATTTTTTACAGGGTAAATGAGAAGATGAGTCCCAGGCGGTTTACCGTGGCCGATGCATCCATTCGCCGTGCTGCGCGTGACGTTCGCGCCGCTGCTATTCGTGACGCCGCCATTCCCGAAGCGGTGTTGTCTATGTTGGCGAGGCCACTGTTACGAGGTGAAACAAGTGTATGTTCGAGGTTGCGACCGTTCGCGACTTTGCCGTTCGCGAAAGATGTTGTCTGTTGGCGATGCCACCGTTGCGAGGCGGTGCTGTCTGTTTGCGGCCACCGCGGTTCGCGAGAGGTGTGCCGATCCCCTTTTGTCGCCGCTTTTGGTACTCTGTATTTGCAATGTAGCGAGTGTCATGATTTAGAGGGTCTCTTCTATGAGATCTTGGTGCAAAACGGGGAACATTGCATGTAGCCGAACGAAGACAAAACTACAACCGGGTAGGTTGTTTAATTACGATTTTCGATTTCCATTCTATGGCCTCCATGTTATGTTTTATTGAACATGAGATACACCGAACGCCCGGGAGAATCAAAGGCAAACCCCTTGATTCGTTTATGTATGTTATGCATGATTTAATTCCGTTTAATTATGATTTGTAATTTTATTATGCAATCTTTAACGCTTCCGCTATTCGTTCATCTCCCGGGACGATCCACATAACTTTTCAAGAGGGTCTTGCCCCACTAGCTTGGGAGCCATGGAAGGTCGAGTAGATGGTGTCCAATATGAATTGGCAAAGTTACTCGTATAGGACCGGGTCCACAATAGCAGGAATGACTATTGGATTGGCGTGGAAGAGCAGGCATCCCTACCTAGAGCTGAGAGAGTACCAGTAGGTGCAGGGATGGCTCCTGCTGGAGTAGGGAAAGCACCGGCTGGAGGGCGACAATCAATAGCTGGGACTGAAAGGTCATCAACAGAAGCGGGGGCATTAGTGACGCCTAAGGTCTGATCCGGAGGTGGGATGACAGATCCCACTACAGCGGGGGGGGGGGGGGGGGTTAGGGGAGGCATCTCCCTCGAAAGATTTGGTGTTGCTTGGATTGGGCATTTCTCACGTCTTGAACTCAAGTTCCCACAGACGTGAGAAATGTAAAACATAAAAAGCAACTTGCATGCAAATGCTAAGATTTGGGGGACTAACCTACAAGGAAGCATTAGCACTCCGTTGCTTACTTCAGTAAAATGTAAAACATAAAGAGCAACTTGAAATAAAATGAGAATAATGGTGATTTCTGTGAAAATGAGGAGCAGTGATTCATGTGAGTGATGGAATCTGAGTGTAGGTGAACTAAACTAGCTTGCAAAACATAAAACCGAGTGGAATCTTATAGATTTACCATAAGAGAGTATCGAAAGTGATATTACCGAACTTGACCCATAAAGACTGCAGAAGGGGTCAATTTATGATTATTGTTGGAGATAAAATCAGAGTTGAATAGCTGAGTGTTGTACGTCTCTGGAAAGCTCTTTGACTTAACTTTAATGCAGAAGAATCCGTTCTAGATTTGGACGATTATCAAGAGAGATATGCCTATTTGACCATGTCCTGCCATTTTCTCCTATTTTTTCGGAAAGCTGCTGCTAGAGATATGGTTAGCTGGACTTCTTAGTCTAATCATACGACTATAACCTTCACCTTAGAGTATGACGTGTCTTGATGAGTTGGCAAGTCAGAAAATGTCTATGTCTAGCTGTGCGATGATGTGTCCCACTGGGACGGGCTCGTTGCTTGGACCTGCAAGTTCAGTGAAGTTTCAACAGACGACCGAAACAACTACTTAAATACATGTAAAATTTAAAAAAAACTTTGGACTTTTTAAACTTTGCAGTGTTTGTATTTTGAGAATTACTTGCATGATTAAAAAATGTATTTTGAACTATAATATAATAAAATAATAAAATATTATGAAAAATTGTACCACCATGTTTGGCCTCAGTTTCGGCCCATCTCCGAGATGGGTCAAAACAGAATGTTTGTTTGGGTTAAGTGTAAAACACCATGACTTGGTGTTTTAACTTATTTCAGCCCATTTCCCCATATGACATTTACATTTTAGGCCCATCATCCCCATTTCCCCAATTTTCGATTGAGTCACCCACCCCCGAAACCCTAGCGCGATTTCCAGAGGACTTCCGGCGCCGTCGTTGGTTCGTCCTACGATCAACGTCCTTGAACGCCACCGACGAGGCGGTCAAGGCTACGGATCGGAAGACCGATCGATGGCCGATAGTTGTGTATTTTTTACAGGGTAAACGAGAAGATGAGTCCCAGGCGGTTTACCGTGGCCGATGCATCCATTCGCCGTGCTGCGCGTGACGTTCGCGCCGCTGCTGTTCGTGACGCCGCCATTCCCGAAGCGGTGTTGTCTATGTTGGCGAGGCCACTGTTACGAGGTGAAACAAGTGTATGTTCGAGGTTGCGACCGTTCGCAACTTCGCCGTTCGCGAAAGATGTTGTCTGTTGGCGATGCCACCGTTGCGAGGCGGTGCTGTCTGTTTGCGGCCACCGCGGTTCGCGAGAGGTGTGCTGATCCCCTTTTGTCGCCGCTTTTGGTACTCTGTATTTGCGATCGGGCAATCTTAAGCACTGCGGAGGTGTGGGTAGCCACTGGGAACAAAGCCGTTCGATCTCCACCGGTGCCGATCATGACAGCGTAAAAATCTTTTATAATTTGCAGTTTAGTCCCTTTACTTTTAAATACTTTAAATTAAGTGTGGTTCAAATTATTGTAGAGCACATTTTTTTCTATCAACTATTGTGTATCACTGTTGGATATTGATGGCACTAGTTGCCTAATATTTTGTCAGTCCTCTTTTTTTCCCTTGACACATTGTATCAGTAGGCTATATTGGTTAACGTGTGCAGCCTTTTTCTGAAAAGGCTGGTTACTTCTACTGTTAGCCATTAAGCCATTATGGAACACACTGTTCTAGTTACTGTTTGTCATGTGAATTGAGTAGGATATTTCGTACTGATGGTGCTATATATATGTGTGTGTTCTCCTTTGTTTTATCATCCACTATATTTTCATCAGCTAAGAACATTGTGAGGCTAAGAGAGGTTGGTTGTCTGCGAGTGCGGGCATTTTATTGCAATTTTATCTAATTAGACTGCATTCAGTTCCATTACATTCGCGGCGTTCACATTTTCAGCGCACTAATTTTGTTTTGATACGGTACTATTCATGCCGGTTTTATCAATGTTTGTAGTAGTGTCTGTCTTTTGTTTGTAGTGTTGGTTTTGTTTTATGTTATGTGTTGTTTTTGTGTTTTTGTATGGTAGCATGTATCTGTTTGTAGTGGTGGTTTCGTCTTTTCTAGTACCTTGACAGATTTTTTGTGACTCTCTTCTCATTATAGCATTTTATAGGCTCTGTTTTATTGTTTGCCTGTAGTTTATCTCCCGTCTTTGTTTGGTTCTGTTGAATTCTGAAGTTAACATGTAAAAATTAAAGTTGCATACCTATGATGGGTCTTTCTTTAGATTAAGTACTATAAGCTTGTAAATTTTTGAAACCATGTAAGTGTATTCATATATTTCGTGATTGGAATGAGAGATGCTATTTTGCTATTTTGAGTAGATAAAGCAACTATCAGAACACATTATGTGTATTACTTGTTAGAGAACATTGGATGTTGAACACAATCTGTTAGTTACTTTATGTGTATTACTTGTTAGAGAACATTGTTAGTTGCTTTATGTGTATTACTTGCAAATACATTGTTGGTTGCTTTATGTGTATTACTTGTTAGAGAACATTGGACTTGAACACTATCTGTTAGTTACTTTTCGTGTATTACTTGTTAGAAAACATTGTGAACATATTGTTAGTTGAACACTATCATAACACATTGTTAGCATCTGATTGTTTTTGTGTATTACTTTTGGGTAGTTGCTTATTATAGTTAAGGGCTCTTGTAGTCGGTGATGCAAATTCTATTTATTGAGTAACATCATATCATCTGAAGTTTTTCTATCACTAATTATGTAGTGGAGCATCGTTCGCAATCTTTTGTTGGCATCTTTATCTGTTTTCTGTATTATTATGTTGGCATCGTTCACAATTTTTTGTATTATTAGCATATTTTATAATTATATAAAATATACATAGTCATATACTTAATATGTTTTAATAATTATTTAATATATAGTCATATATTTAATATTTTCTAATATATTAACTATTTTCGATTAATTATTTAAAAGTTTCTAATAATTATTTAATATACATATATAGTCATACATATAATATTTTTTAATGAATTTAATATTTTCCAATAATTATTTAACATTTATAGCCATATGTTTATAATTATATCGAATGTATACAGTCATATGTTTACTATTTAATATTTTATAAATAGTATCTAATACATGTGCTTATGTTTTCTAATATATATAGTCAAACACTTACTTATATATATACATATATATATATATATATCAAAGGTACAATTTTGGGACAATCCGAGATATTTTAAATAATTTATGTTAACAATTATATAATGAATTACAATCTTGTTTGTATCTACCTAAAATTACAAAAAGATGGACCCAGTATGGAGTAACGTAGGTTCAGCGCATGGCACTCGTCCAGACAAGGTTGTCTGGAAGCCGTATATGGAGCATAGGTTCATCGAGTTCATGCACGAGGAGTTTATCAGCCACCGACTTCAATCATCGACGTTTTCACACTCTGTATGGGCTCGTATATGTGAGAAGATGAACTCAGCCATGTCTCCTTCGTATGTGTTTACAACGGACCAATTGAAGGGGAAACTAAACATATTGCGTAGGGTTTGGCGTCTCATGAACGATATTTTAAATAGGGGTACTGGATGGGGTTGGGACTCAGAACGTAATACTATAAGAGATGATGTGGGGCGGTTGGAGGACATTTACCGGGCACAACATGGTTTTACCTTATCGTACTTTGTTAACCCTTGTTTTCACTCGATGGTCATTAACCTCTCAATCTCTCATGAGTTTATGCTCCATGCATATTCTCGTTTGTAGGAAAATTAGGAATATAAGAAAATAGCAGTCTGCCGCACTTTGACCTTTGCACGCAGATGTTTGCTCGAAACAACGCATCAGGTGGACTTGCGGGCTCTAGTACAAATCCACCCCGTGCATTCCATACCATAAACGTCGGAGGTGATGAACAAATAACCGGGACAAGCTCAGGCGGCAGCCGTTCACAGGATGATTACGAGGACACAACTGTCTCTCAGTCATCTCAGATTGGTATGCCGCCAACAAACAGGCAGTTTGCAGCATATGGTAGCAAGCGTCAAGCACGGCTCGGAGCACGTGTTTTGCAGACGAAGAAGTGTGAGACCATGAACAAATTGAACGAGTCACTCCAGGGAAAGATGGATCGGGCTAGTCCTAAAGCGACGGATGCTATAGAGCACTATGTCAATAAGTTAACAAAGTTTAAGGATCTACCGGATGTAATCTTCACCACGGCCCAAGAACGTTTCCACAGTCACAACACTCGTACGATATTCCTCCGCCTAGATGACGAGAACAAATTGCATTGGTTATATTCACTTCAAAGGTGAATATTGTGTTTTACCTATTCAGTGTGTGTAGACATAAACGATGACCGTGCGATAACTCATCGGTGATTCTCGTTTCGGTGTTGTGTTTGTATAAGCAAATTAGTCGCATATTTTCAAATGCATTTCTTCTTATTATCAATTGGATCAAGTATACATTGACTACTTTTCTTCCTCCTAGCTTGTTTAGCTATGGCCAGCACAAGCAAAGGAGCTTTCCATGACAATGACTCGGCAAGCGGAACCCCTGGCACCCCCGGGTCACCAGGTAGTAATGAATCGGACGTGCCAGAGGAATTTTACTATTTCAAGGACCTCGTTTGCCCGGAGTTGTTTCGGGAAAATGTACCCCGAAATACATCCATTTTACAAGGAGAGGGCTGGGTTGCAGAAATTATGTCAACCCCTTACGCGGGTAGGTTCTATGACAACATTTGAAGGACCTAACTGCGCTTCTATGCATTAGTCGATACATTGACGTCCAGGGGCTTCGTACAACAGGGATGGACTGCACGGGTTATCTCTATCGAGGAGGTTGCAATCTTCATGCAGATAGTGGGCATGCACAAAAGACACCGCGATAGTATGGAGTGATTCCAGCACTCACTTGAGACTATCCACCACAGGTTCACTCGAGTACTTTCTGCTTTGTGCGCCTTAGCTTCGGAACTGATCACCTGGCCAAATTGGATGAACACGCACCCCAATATTGCGAACAACCTATACTTTAAGGTAAATTCGATCGCATCGCAATACAAATATTTGATTACTTATTTTACATCCCATCAAACTTTGACCCCATGAATTACAATCTAGGACTGCATCGGAGCGATGGACGGAACCTTAGTACCTGGATGGGACCCAAAAGTAGACAAAAATAGGTATCGATCGCGTAAAGGCCGTCTCGCGCAGAATGTTTAGTGCCGCTAATGCCCGTGTACCGGACCATGCTGTTTCACAGGACCCGACATTTCCTTTCCCCCCGCCGGGTGGGAAGGTAGTACCGGGCAGTCGCGGCCACCAAGGGGATCGCAGTCGGGCTAGAACGACAGGTTGTAGGTATCATTGTTTAACTTGAATTTGACGTATTCGATTGTGTGTCTATTAATAAATTGAACAGTCGAGAGCATAAAGTATATAATCTTATACAAATATTGAATGGTTCATCTTACAGTTTAGTGGTTTATCTACAACTGCATCTATTTCTATTAATGCATGTATTTTAACAAATTATACAAAGGTTACGGTACATGTCCGAATCAATAATATGAAATTGTCGAATTGCATGAAAAATTCTGACTTCAAAAGCTGTTGCAGAGAAGCATCAAATTTATTATTAAAGTGATCTATGTTTACTTTACCAATCCCCTTTAATTTTGCAAAGAATAATAACTAATGTACATAATATTATTTTAGCACAACGTTATTATTATTATTCATGAAAATAAAAAAAATACACAATGTGCATACTAATTATTATTCATGAAAAAGAAAAATAATGAAAAACAAAAAATAAAATTTAATAATATATTAAATTAGTCAACCCACCTAACAACAAATAAAAATTAATATATACATATATACATTTAAAATACAAACAAAAAGAAATGATGTGACAATGATTAGTGTATTTTATCCCCCAAATATACAACACAATACAAACAACATATACTTTACACTATTTTAAACTATCTCAAAAAACAAACCTAAATATACACCGTTTTCTAACACACACTTATTTATCTCTATCTTTCTCTCTCTATCTCCAAAATTCAAAACAAAACATACTAAAAATGAAACCAAACATGGGGGTACTTCTTTGTTTTTTGAAATTTTAAAAAATATTTGAGTTTTAAGTAATTAGTAAATTGAATAAGTATTCTGAAACTCTACTTCATATAAATATAATAAAAAGGAAATATTCACAAATTTATTTTATATTAAGCAGTTGTATTTCAATAAATAATTTAGAGGTTAATCATTCATAAGGTACAATAGAAAAATGTAAATAGCTTAAAAGATGATACCCTTAATAGCCTTTTTACATTTAATCAAACTTTATAATGCCTTCAACCAAACACAATATTATACTATCACATAGGATGTCCTGCATATAATACTTTAAACCAAACAAAATATAATGTAAGATAGGATTAATTATCATTCAATTTTCTATCACGTTTTGTTTGTGTGATCATAGGATAAGGCGTACACAAGTTCACCTTAATCTTGAATTTCCTGGAAGGGCAAAAATCACTTTTAGTCCCTCAACTATGCCATTATTCTAGATTTGGTCGCTCATGTTTCCCCCGTCATTAAGCTTAATCCCTCAAATTTTAAGATTTCATCAACTTTAGTCTCTACCAATAAATATAGCTTGGTTTTAACAGATTTGTAAAAACAAAGAGTAGAGACATAAATAGGCCTCAAAGGGGTTTGAACAAATGACCTTGTGTTAAAGAATTAGTGGTCTCACCACTCCATAAGTACATTTCTTGGTTTTTACTAACCAAAAATTTCATTAAACTCTAATAAACAAGAACTACCTTATCAATCAACCAAATCTTCAGCAACAATCAAATGGGAGATTACTTTTTCATAAACCCTAGAACTGACGCGAATTGAGCAGGGCCATGACGCGAACATCAGGGCGACAAGTGGAAGTGGAACATGTTTTGAGATCTCTTCTAACATGTGTTTTTATTTTGTTGCTATTTTTAATTAACATTTCATTTAGTGAAAAAATGAAGCGATGTACTTGGTGGAGTGGTGAGGTCAGTAACTTTTAGAACAAGAAAGTTTATATATTTTATTTTTATTTATAATATATTTTAAAATAGGAAAGATTATTTATTAAATGCATGCAATTATGACGCGCGATGATGGCTACTAATTTCACTAAGCGATCTTTAGTCACTGGAACAACACGCATGGGATGTTAATGTACCAGCCAAAAATTTCAATTTTTGAGAGAAAGCAAGCTTTAGGCTGTACGGTGATAAAAATGGGATGACTTTAACGCAGTACAAAATAATGCGGGAAATGTACCGGGCTTAGGCACGGTATTTTTAATTTGGAACGGGGAATTATTCGTTGAACATAATTGGACCGGCCGTTGGAACGGGAGGCTTTTCGTCGTAATTGACGGTGTTCCTAATATTTAGGAACGGCTGTGAAGGGACTTTCCTAATTAGGAGCAGTTTTTGACTGACATGGTAAAAAACGTTCCTAATTATATTTCTCTATGTAAATATATAATTTGTGTATTTGGAACACATTTTTATTATTTGGAAAGGTTCGATTCTTTATTATTTGACATGATTTGAAATGGTCTTTAAATGTACCCAAGACGCATCTTGCAATTTTTATTGGTGTACATTTTGGAATCATTTGTTTATGTCTTTGTGATAGTTATTGGAACGGCATATGGAACTCTAGTTGAAGCTCACGTTGGAATGTATTTAGGAACGATGTTGTCCTATATTTGGAATACATGATTGGCATGGTTTTAGGAATAGGTTGTTGAGCGACATCAATAATATTTGGTCATTAACTTTGGAATATAATTAAGCATGGTTTTGGCCCGTATATGGAATCCAATGTTGGAACGGTCAATAGGAACTTTTTTTGGAACGGGGTAACCTTGATATTTGGTAATTAATTTGGAACGACATTTATTTTTGTTTCAGTATGTTGGATCGGTATTTGTGGCATAAGTTGAACCTCTAGTTGGACTAGTCTTTGGAACGGATCACTTCTTTGTGGAATCCATGTTTGAAACGGTTTACTCGATATTTATGCAATCCGTAACCGTTCAAACGATCAATCTATATTATTTATTTTTATTTTTTTAGTTTTGAAAAAATAATTTATAATTATAATTAATTAGTAACACTAATTATTTGTTTTAATTTGATTAATTAATTAAATATTGAATAATTGAATGCAATTAATAAAAAAAAGAATAATTACGGTAAAAAATATATTAAGATGAAAATATCCGTTTAATTACAAATATTAAGTAAAAAAACAACCTAATCTACAACTCGACCCCCTCATCATCATGGTCCATCTCGTCATAGTCTAGGGCATGGGGTCTGTCGGAGGGTGTGACGGGCTGGCAGTGGAGGAGTTGGTCTGCATGGCCTTCATCATGGCCATCATGTCGACCATGATTATCTCAAGTCGGGCCATCCGATCCTCCTTGTTCGGGTGTGGCGGTGGCGGTGGCGGTGGCGGTGGCGTGGTGATGTGTAGGTCTGGCTAATGCAGTGGGCCTTACAACCAAGGTCCAATACATGATCCTTGTTCTTGCCCCGACCATTGCCAGCCATAGGTTCTGCTCGGTTATCGCAACCAAGCCCTCGATTCGGCGGGAGTATCCTAGCCTGATGTCGTGGCCTGAGGCTGGTGATCATCCAACAGCTTCTGGAACGTCTCCTGTAAAACAAACCAAATTATTATTATTGTTATTATTATTAAAAATTTAAAGAAAAAATATTGAAATGTTAATTACTTACCGCCATCTCCGCTGCCCTCGAGCCGCTCTAGCCATTGTTGGCTTTCTTTATGTAACATCTGGAGAATAACTCTATCTACTTCACAGGCCAACCTATTGTGCCTCCTGTACAAGAAAAGAACAATTAACCAAATATTTATTAAATATTGATAAAAAATTTTAAAAAATAAAATAACTTACCATCTTCCTCTTGTGCATGTCGACTGAGGAAGATCCCCCGCGGTAGACAGTACATGATGCTGCGAGGTTAGCGGATTGGTTGGCCTTATTATTGGCCGAATAATTCTTGAACTCCTTGTTGGCCTAATACAGCTGGAGCTGGTGCCAGACTCGTTCGCCAGCTACATTGGCTTCACCAAAGACTGTCTGGTGACGGTGAAGCACTTGCAAATGAACTTGCCAACGAACATGCGAAATACCCGGAACATGGACTCGTTGTCATAGTTCACCACTACGTCATCTGCAATGTCACAAAAAAAGAAAGAAATTGTTAAAATATTTTAAATAAAATAATTTATATGGTAAAATAAAAATAAAAAAATCAAATACCTTCATGCTCTCGAACAAGAAGTATTGGTGTTCTCGAACTTGACGGAAACATCCCCAGGGGTGGGGATAATATCCTCACACCATCGTATTAATGCGCGCGTGTATCTTACGCTCAAACCTAAAATAAAATATTAATTAGTGTTTGAGATAAAAAAAAATCCAATAAATAACAAAAAGAAAAAAAATTAGTACCTCGTGTCGGCCAGGGTGATCTACTGATGGTGAAGGGACTAGTGCTGCAGGTGGTGGTGCTGGCGGTAGTGCAACCCATGGACCGGCTGGATCTACCGTCGGTGCGGGAGTTGACGGTTCGGCCTCTTGTGCAGCCGGTGCCGGAGTAAACGGGTCTACATCCGATCTGCTGTTGGTGGTGATGGGGGTGGTCGAAACGCTACTTCCGTAACCTAGAAACCAGTACCTGCCAGTGGTGGAACCGACGGGCCACATTTGGGCCTCGTCGACATCCTGGGGCAGGTACACTAACACTAGACATGATATATAAATTTATAGAAAATGTTAGTTTTTTAATTTGATAATTATTCTAATTTTTCTAAATGTTGTGAACAATCTAATTATTATGTACATAATATAATTATTCAAAACATTATCCTAATTTTAAATTATTCTAATTAATATGTAAATAATCTAATTCTTGAAAAACTTATCCTAATTTTGTAATTATTCTAATTGTTATGCAAATAATGTAATTATTGAAAATGTGTAGTAATTTTGTAATTATCCTAATTATAATGTAAAAAATCTAATTATTCAAAATATTATCCTATTTTGTAAATGTCTACTAAGTTTTCAAGTATTCTAATTATTCAATAATTTGCACAATAAATTAGTTTTTAAAAAAATCAATACAAAATGCATATTTAAATAAACAAAAATCAGAAAATTGCAAAAGAAATTCAAAAATAATTTTAGAAACTTCGCAATAATTTCGTACGTTACACAATAATTTCTGAAAAATTGAAATAATTTAAGAAATTACACAATAATTACAGAATTTACACAATAATTTTAAAAATTACATAATAATTTCATAAATTACATAATAGTTTCGGAAAGATTGCAATTTCGGAAAAATTGCAATAATCTGGGTAGTGGTGGTAGGAGGCGAGGGTAGATTGTGGGGCCAGGCGAAGACGGTGAGAGGTGGTTGTGGTGGGAGGTGGGGGCAGATAGTGGGAGGCGATTGTGGTGGGAGGAGGTGGAAGCGGCAGACGCGAGAGAGAGAGAGAGAGAGAGAGAGAGAGAGAGAGAGAGAGAGAGAGAGAGTGAGAGTGAGAGAGAGAGTCTCCTAAGGGGCAGATTTATATTACAATTTTTGAACGGTCATATTTAATTATGACCGTTCAATGATAGAAAAACAACATCGTCTTGTCTGTAAAACGACGATCTTTTACTATTTGATTTATATTACAACAAATAGAACGGTCATTTATTTATTACGTGTACCAATGACCGTTCCTATGACAAAAAAAGGACGTCGTTATGTTGTAACCGTTTCTAATGTGTTGATGAACCGCTCCTAATGATGTGGCAAATAATAGTTCATTTTCCAAGAAAATAAATAAAAAATAAAAAGAACCCGTTCTGAACACGTAAAAGAGCGAATAAAAGTATACAATGTGTAGATTAAGACAATTTGAAACACAAAATATTTTTCATGAGATTTCTATATGTTCACAATATGGAGTATCTTTGTACATTCAAATTTTTTAGTATTACACAGATGTAAATAACATCTTATATTGGTGTATTGCATCGCCTAATCAGACCGTCAAAATTTTGGTCTGACCGTTAGATATGTCTAAGTACACAAAAGATTACATTCGATGAAGTTTTAGACCATTTTGTTAAACGGATATCAAGAGATCGTATTTGATATGCAATGAGCGAGATTCAAAATGGTGCAACCTTCAATCAAACCATGTGATTGACAATCACACCGTTAGATATGAAAGCTTGTACATAATCTTATAGGTGTTTAAATTTGATGTTAATCTGGCTCACGGATGTTGAGATATGGTCATAGGAACGTAAAATAGACATTTCCGTAACAGTATTTGGAACGATTGGTTAATAACTTTGGCACGGTTCGTGATAATGTTAATGTAGGAATGGGTATTGAATACAATTAGGAACAATTCCTTGAAAATAAATCTTGGAATAGTTTAATACGATTTATTCATTACAAAATTTAATTTTTCCACCAATTTTTCAGAAGGCGCCAAAACTAAAAGTTGAAACCGTATTTGGAACGGTCAAGTTTAGTTACACCATTCCATGTTTTAAATTTCCCACCTAATTTTTCAAAAGGTGCCAAATTGAAAAGATTTTGGAACTTTTTTCGGAACGATCAGCTTGAAAATACCATCCCTATTTTTTTTATTTTCTATCTTTTCTTTCTTACAATTAGGAACGGTAATTGTAATGCCAATCTTCATAAAACCGTTCCTACTGGGAGATTCTTAAAAGTACCGTTTATGTTGAATGATTTTTGTAATACTGTTGTTTACATAGTTACCAGTTCCAAAATGATTTTATTTTAAAAAAATATAATCAATACAATGTTTAAACATAAGTTTTTCATTACATATTCGAAAGATAAACTAACACTAGATACTCAATAACCATCTTCTTCCGTCTCATAGTTCTCAAAGCTATCTTCGTCATCTTCATCATCAGATTCACCATTTGGCGAGCGGGATATACATGCTCCCTGTTGTTGTGAAACAAAAAGATCAACTACAAATTGTATATCATCTGGATCATGCAGGTCATACATTTGATTGTTTGTATTAACTTCTGGAGTAAGTATGACTTCCTCCATCTGATAAGCGACTTTGGTCCATCGCGAGTCATCAATTACTCTTCTGCCTCAATTTTGTAAACAACTTTCTAGTCAGCTTTGTCTCTCTTCATGCTCGGGTAATCTCTGTAGTAGACTTGTACTGCTTGTTGCGCCAGTATGAATGGTTCATCCTTCTAGTACAACATTTTGAAATTTACATCAACAAGGTGATAACGTGCGTGCATCTTCGTACCTTTTCCCGGATCGATCCAACGACACTTGAACAAAATAATGTGTATGTCCGGAATAAGTGGGTAATCCAGTTGAATTATCTCTTCGAGTATCCCAAGAAGTCACAATTTGTATCTATATATGATGAGCTTTTCACACACACCCCACAATTCATAGTTGACTTGCTAACATTGTGACGTTTAGTGTGGAAATTGTAACCATTCACGCAGTAACACGGGAACGTCATCACTTCTGCCCTAGGACCCCAATAATGCAACTTCAACAATTCATTATCCATGTAGTTCAATTCGCATTTCACCTGCAATTCACATAGCAGAGACAAATTACGGATGACCTTGGAAAAGTTATGAAATAATTTATAAGAAATTGACACTTATACAACGTTTGAACCAATCCTTGAATTCAGTTGCCACTAGTTGATCAACGATTGGGGTCCTTCAAATGGTGTTGCTCGTAGAGCTCATTCAAGAACGACCTGATTCAGAAATAATGATAATTATAAATATAGATGTTCAAACTCTCATGATCATTAGACTATATATATGTATACTACACTTACTCGTAGTATCGCATAACTACTTCACAATTACACAATACGTACGTCTCGATTATGTGAAGTTATTCATCGCTCAGCCACCTCATCTTTGAGGATCTATTTGCTTGGCCAGGGTGGTTGAAAATGGACGTTGGATTCGATTGTTGTTGCTCATGAGATCATCGTTTCAACCGGATCCACTTCACTTGCAAAGAATGTGTGGCTCGAAGTAGTGGCAAGTGAATATCCCGATTTCTTCGATAATGTAAGCCTCCAATTGACGCCTCGACAGGGGCTTTGTTTTTCACCTTCTTCTTTAAATCGCGGAAGATTTTATTCATACGAATAAATTTATTAAAATACGGATGCAACCAAAATAATATATATGAAAAAACACAATTTTCTCGTGTACTTACCTCTCAAATAGGTACATCCACCTGTATTGCACGAGCCCCCAACACGCACCTCATATGGCAGGTGTACAATTGGGTGCTCCATTGAGTCGAAAAAAGAAGGAGGAAATATTTTCTCGAGGTTTCACATGATGACGGCTACAATATCTTCCAATTCTGATACTTTGGTGGCATCTAGCGTGGTCGAGCATAGGATCTAGAATAGAAGGCTCACCTCCGTCAATGAGCTCCGCACATGCTCAGGAAGTATTTCACGAAAGGCAATTGGGATCAACTTCTGCATGAATACATGACAATCATGGCTCTTGATGCTGTGCATCCTAGCTCCTTCATATTAACGCAACGGGATACGTTAGATGCATACCCATCAGGAAATCTAAGACAATGAATCCACTCACATATCCTATTCTTCTGCTCCTTCAGCAGTCTATATACGACTTTAGGCATCACGTTCATCTCCTTTTGTCCACCTCAAACTCTGGCCAATTAAATATGATCTCCAAGTCCTTCTGTGCATTTAGATTGTCCTTCGTTTTCCCCTTTATGTCCATCAGGGTGTTGAATATATTATCAAAAACATTCTTCTCAACGTGCATGACATCAAGATTGTACCGTATCAGTTGCATCCCTCAGTATTCAAGCTCTTAAAAGATGCTTTTTTTTCATCCACTTTTGCTCGATACTATAGCCTTATGGTAAAGTCAACGCTTGTTCAACTGCAACACTAAATGCATTGACACGGGATTGGCTCTGCTCTCCAGTTAGCCTCGGACGTGCTACCTTCCTTTCAACTAATTTTTAGTAAAAGCTTTCTTGTTCCTATGGTACGGATGGTCTGGGGTGAGAAACTATCTATGGTAGTCAAAATAGCACGCCTTCCTACTGTGCTGCAAATGGAATGCCCGTATATCGTCCATATAAACTGGATAACCCATAGCACCTGCAGTACTCCATCCGGAAGCCATCCCACAAGCGGGTAGGTCGTTCATTGGCCACATTAAGGCGGCGTGCATCATCAATGCCTGCTTAATGGCACTAAAGTGCGTCCACGCACTAACATGCTATAAATTATGCAACTCCTCGATCAATGGCTCCAGGTACACATCGATCAAATGCATAGGATTCGAAGGGCCAAGTATCACAATCGTCAGGAACATATACTAAAACTTTATTTACATTTTCAGTAAGAGATTGTACAGTGTAAGTATAATGGGCCAACATGAGTAAGTACGACCATACTGCCCGTGCAGTGCAGACCTATCCGTGCACAACCCCAGTCTAACATTACAGGGCTCAGCTGCAAAAACGGGATATGTCTAGTCGAAATATTTCCAAGCCTCTGCATCAAACGGATGATACATGATTCCTCCTCCATCTGATGGTGGGCATGCCACGTAATGTGCTCGACAATCGCTTCCGAAGCACACAACCTCTGCAACCATAGGGTAAGCGGCAGGTACCTAAGAACAGCATACGGGGCCTTCTTGAGGTTAGGATTTCTCTCCCTGGTCGGCTTGTACCTAGCTTCTCCACCAAACTTGAAGTACCAGATCAATGTTGTCCTTTCAGTATAGCATGCATCTGTTTTTACACCCATTAATCTTCTCAATATGTAAACGCAAGTCTCTTATCAATTTTTTCGTATTGTAGTAAGTAGGGGGAAAGTGTGATCGTGGGGCATTATTTGATTAGTTCACTGGCATAGTCGATCATATGTTCACCCCTCGACTTTGACATCAACCAAAGTAGCAATCGAACCCAACTGAAACGTAGTGCTGTCGTTCCACAATGGTTGGTCGACAGCCTACACTACATCAAAAAAATATGATCTGACAACCTATACACATAATCATATCCCCCCTCCGCCCCAATGCCGTTATGAACTAGGCCCAGAATCAGAAGGACAAGAGCTCGTACAATCATCATGCACACCTCTCTGATTATAAGAAGATGAGAAAGTTGTGCCTAATCCATCTGTGCCGCATCACCCAGTGCATACTACCCTCCTCCTCAACTATTGGGATTTGCTGCTGCTGCTGCACAGGGGACGCGGTCAAAGCATCAAAGTACTCCGACACCCTCTCATCACCATGGGAAGTTCAATTATAATATTCCAGTAGAAATCCTTTCACACACAAGTCGAAAATTACCTCATCCGGTATTTTGAACCTTTTATTTTTGTACTTCCGACACGAACACTTAATCTTCTCGCCTTCCATATATGCATGCTGAGACTTCGTCCATTCATGAAATGCAGTAACACCATCCTCAAATCCGGCATCACATCCAACAGGTCCCTATCATACATCCATCTTCTCAACTGTCTTTACATGCTGAGTTGTACACAACCATATATATATTATGACACACATAATATTGACAAAAGTAACTAAGCAGAAAATAATATATATAGAACCAATAACATAAGTGCATTTTATATTGACCATAAACAGTTTCACATTGTTACCTGAACAAAACAACTTCAAAGATCAATGAAAATTAAATAGAGATTGGTGATATTTTCATTTATATGTATAAGAATGAAAGACAGAGTGAGAAGAAATGAAATGAAGGGAACATATGTATAAGAAATTTTGAAACTGACATTGGAATGGTAATTGGAACTCCGTAACTAGCCATTGCACCAACATTAGGAATGGCTCTAGGAGCAGCAACAGAAACGCGGATATAGCCATTGAAATTTAGCCGTTATAGTGTATTTGGAATGGGTAATGTAATACAGAATCTCATACCTACATACACTGTTCCAAATCGTAACATCAGTTGGAACGCCCACTGGGATACAAAAATAACCGTTGTAACCTAACCGTTGTGTTGCTATTCGAACGGTTATTGTAATACAAAGTTTCCTATCTATGGTGTTCGTGGCAAATTGGTACTTACTTAGGAACGATTCTTGCAACAAAAAATAAATTCGACAAGTACCATAATTAGGAACGGTAATTATATTACAATGTTTCATTAGGACACAAACTGTCTCATTTTGTACTTCTTTTTTGAACGGTCTTTTCCATGTTCCCTTTTGTACCGATTGTTAGGCCGCGGTATGAGAACTGTTTGCGTTTTACATCCACAAGCCGTTCCAACCAACATAGATGTGTTCCAAATTATGATACAAATTGTTTTGGTTCTCGGTTTGGAATGGTTGTTGGACTACTAGTTGGAATACAACTTTTAACTCGATGGTTGTAACGGTTATGCCGTTCCTATACGTTCTAATTTATCACAACACAAATGTGACGTGAGCAATGGGTTCTTGTTCCTCAAGAGTACCTGTGACCATTCCAAATTGGCCTGGGATTTGGAATGGTCGTATCTATCCGCATCAATTCCCGTATTTTTTTGTAGTGATGGAAAAAGTAACTCTCCTAATAAAAACAATATACGGTTAAGTTCACCATACCACCCGAACAATTTCGCAAAAATCACCTGTTGACCTAAAACTGCCTGAAGAAACAAAATATCATACATAATGTCATACCTCAAAATGCTAAAATAAACAAATTAAAAAATAATCAAATGCTATAGAAAGTGTACGTAATGTTTGCATTTCGTTTACGCATGCATTAGAAGTAAACGTGGAACATGAAGGCCTTTGAATGCCATTACTCGAACTTAATGAGTAACATTATGGATAAAGTTACTTGTTGATAAATATATATATATATATATAATATTGAATAAATCCACCATGGCTTCTTGCAGTATTTCCGAACAACAACTTCCTCAGTTGAACGACAAAACACCAACATCCAAAACAAGAACCACGTATCTTTTTTTTTTCTTTTTCAAGTAATCCTCTCGGACCAACTAACTATTTCGTTGGCGCCCCATGCCATACACGTCCTCACCCACAACCACTTCAATAACAGTCGATCAATATCTAAACAGCCAGAGACATAGCATAGCTCCAAGTATGGTATTATACAACAAACTAAAGTGATTGCAGAGCGAAACAAAATTAGATAGAGAATACCTTAGCTCTCCTAATTAGGGTCTGAATTCCGAAATGCTACTCTCCGCAAGCAAAGATATATCTACAATGAACGGGTTTAATTGAATTATTAGCATTAACAAAGTCAACAATGTGCGTGCATACCAATTCGACATGCATACTGATCCACACAACAAAAAATCGATCTACTCGCATTGTAGCCCAAGCATGCCCAAACCAGCGAACCATGATAACATTTCTCCACAAATTCGTCGATCGCGCGACACTCTACTTTCGTGCTCGTGCAGAGCTACCACATAATAAGACCCCCAAATGGTACACATAAACAAACACAACATCTATGTAGGAGTCTTCTAACCCTATCTCCTGTTCATCATACTGAAAAGAGATGTCTTTGCTTCGTCTATCACTGATTTTCATTTCAAAAGTTTAATGCTAGCCAGACGTGCAGTACATCCATACATCAACTGACTAACGATTGTTTACGTCATCGTCCACTGGGAACATGAATCAGCCACGTAAATTTCAAGATACCTCTAAATGACCAATCAATGACAAGCACCCTACCTAAAAATTGAACATAGCAACACCATTTGTCTTGGTGAGCATTAAGAAAAGTGTGTATATACGTGTTTATATCTTTTATCAACTACAAAATCGATAAGAACAAATATAACGAATCTAAAAACAAAGATTGTTATATGTTTTCTATAGGTAGCTTCAGGCCTACAAAATCAATTCTAAAAAATATTTATGCAAGTTCCATGCTAGCAAATAATGTTGAAGAGTTGATGTATAACAAAACCTACGAATTCATATAACGTATACTTATATTTCAAGCTTAGAGGAGGAAGGGATGTCTCATTTACTTTCAACTGAAAGTGGTGAAATAAAGGGAATATATTGAATCCCACATTGGTTAAATACTAATTTTGCTACTTATTAATAAGGAAAAAAACAACACAATCTGTATGCCGAGCTCGGTTGCGTGAGCTTATAACCCAAGTGGGGGCATCAAAGTGGTTGAAAATTGAGCTGACCCAACTAGCTGGGCCACTGGTTGCTAAATGCTGGCTTGCCCATTCCAAGCGAGGAGCTTGGGCCATGCAGTCCACACGAAGGTATGGACTACTTGGCTCCTAAAGTGGAGAGCACTGCGCTAGGCTGGCTTCACAGAGCAGCGAAAACCTCCCGCTCTTCGTAGTGGAAGGATAACAGATCAGTGCTTCCGTGGTTCACTAAAGCTAGATGGGTGGGTCCTAATTGAACAATCACTTTTTCTCCTTATTTTTTGTTCAAACTGTGGATTAATTGAATCTTTTAATGATGAATTATTAATTTAATCAAACAACTAATTGGATTCTGAGCTAATCAAAATGTAGAAGTCAATATATAATTGGTTTAGTTGGTCTTTTCTTAATTTTATGTATCTTATTGAAGCAGTTTCTTCGTTATATCTTAATATCTATTTGAAAATTTCTTCAATGTTTTGTTTCGCATTTGTCTATTTGCTATAAAAGTTCATATGTAACAGATCAGTGCTTCTTTGGTTCACTAAAGCTAGATGGGTGGCTCCTAATTGAACAATCACTTTTTCTCCTTATTTTTTGTTCAGACTATGGATTAATTGAATCTATTAATAATGAATTATTAATTTAATCAAACATCTAATTGGAGTGTGAGCTAATAAAAATGTAGAAGTCAATATATAATAGGTTTAGTTGGTCTTTTCTTAATTTTATGTATCTTGTCGAAGCAATTTATTTGTTATATCTTAATATCTATTTGAAAATTCCTTCATTGTTTTTTTTCGGCATTTGTGTATTTTGCTGTAAAAGTTCATATGGTTCTTGGAACTATTGTGATACATTTAATTTCTATATGTAATTCACTTTGCAGCAATTAAGACTTTTCATGTGTAATAATCAGTGGATCCGATATATGTGAAATTATATAACAAAATTTTATCCTACAAAAAAAAAGATGTTAATGATGAATACTAATAAGTCTTTTTCTCACCACGTGTTTGATCAAGATTTATCCCAACTTAATATAATAATCTAATTACACAAACTTTTTTTGACATTTTATTAGGTGAAATAAAGCACTTCCAAATTTATATTTCATCCTGTTGCAGTCATTTATGCTTTTTTAATATTTAATTAGAAAAATTATTTTTCTTTAGACATTCACTTAATTAAGTATCTTCAAAAATGAAACAGATAAAGGACTTGTAAAATAAAATTTTTGATTTCTTCTTTATTTTTGTATTGATTATACATGAAAATCTGAAAAACAAAACTTAAATTCTTAAAAAATCGTGAAATAGAGTCTGATGAATATCCTGAAATCTAAATTACGTGATTTACAATTCTTTTCCAAACATATTTTCAATATAAATAATTTAAACACAACATGTTATCACAAAAAGTTAATAATTTAATTTTAAATGTAATATCCCATCCCTCATGAATCATAAATTGATAAAATAAGTAACACATAAGTTGTGGCAGAGAACTCGAGTCTGTCCATTAGCATCCATTTTAAATGTTGTTCATAGCCAAATTTTAGATTGGACTTTGTGTGTTTTGTATAGATGCTCGCATCAACCAGACTTGTTGCCATGGAGCATGAGAAACAGTATTAGATCTAATTTTCAAGTAGAACCGAGAACTTTGTGGGCGAAAGTGGTGCATGTGTTGAGCTACTTGTTGAATCTTGAGAAGCCACCTCTAGGATCTCCAGGTCTGGCGATCGATAATGGGTTATATCATGCTGCAACGAGTATGCCGCATTCTGAAGGAGGCACGATTGTACTGTCTAATCCTATCCAGTTTACAAACTGATAATATAAGTGACATATAAGTTTTTGCAAAGAACTAGTGCATCCATTATATCATTTGTTGTTGAATTGTTCATACCCGAATTTTAGTATGCAGTCAATAGGTCTGAAGGACATTCTTGCATCTAATACTATAAATATTCTTTGGTTAAAAAAAACCACTTTATGTAAGATGATACCTAAAGCATTTTTCGCCATTGTGGTAGCACGAACCTAAAATATTTTCTGGCGATATTGTTAGAATAAGTGACCAGAAAGTCAATTGGATTGGTTGTTCTGGAAACTATTCGTCGATCTTTATCAAAGTAATATTATACTGATGGATAAAGTAAGTATTCATCATTGGAAAAATGTGTTTGTTGTGAAAGATTAAGTGGATCGTCCCGGGAAAAGCGCGAATGCGGAAGCGCGGTATAATTAAAAAATAAAACGGAATTTAAACATGCTTTTAAATTAAAAACACGTTTCAAAGGGTGTGCCTTTGAAATTTTCCCGGGCATTCGGTGTATCTCATGAACATATAACATAAAGCAAATCATGGAGGCCATAGGGTTGGAAATTAAAAGGGGCGAAAATTTAAAACGAGACCTACCCGTTGCCGTTTTCGTCTTCAACGGCTACACGCGTTGTTCCCCGTTTTGCACCAAGATCCCGTCCTTGAGACCCTCTAATTCGTGACACACGATCCACTCACGTATCTTGCACGTCGTGCTAGCAACGAACAAGTGTATAATTTTGGAGTGGATGAATCAATAACACATTATCAATTAATGGTATTGATTCATCAAGATTCTAATGTTCCAAGAACAAAAGAATCAAGAAAAACTATTTTCTTGAGAGAGAGAGGGGCGGACGAGAGAGATGGGAGAGAGAGAGAAACCGTGTGTGTGTGTTGTGTGTGTGTGTTGGAGTTTCATCATCATGTAAATTGTAGGATGCTAGGGGTTTATATAGAAGAGGAGTTTAATCCTCTTTAAACTCCTCTTTCAAGAACTCTAGTTTAAATAGGATTTTGACCAAGTCAAAGTCCTAGTCAAAGTAGTGTTTTGACCTAGTCAAAACGATCCTAGCCATCCATCTCTCCCATTGATCTCAACCGTTGATTTAATTTAATTTAATGGAATATTTAAAACCTATTTAAATATTTCCAAGAGGCTAAAATAAATATAAATATTATTTAAGCCCATTAAATAAATTCCTTTGATAAATCCAATTTATCAATTTAATTCCTTCTATCAAATAGAAAGAATTATTTCTCCAAGAAAAATAAAGGTCCCGATTAAATCTAATTTAATCATTCCTTCACTCCAATATTTAATTCCAAATTAAATATTTAATTGTGTGTGGATAGTGTGTGACTCTTTAGGTTCACCATTCAGCTAGACTTGGTCGGATTCCTAGAATCCGTCCGTTACCATGGGTGGCCATCTAGCAACGGTCCATGGCACTAGAGACTAGGTGAAATATTCAGGGATGAACATTTAGGCTCTAACAGTACGCTTGTCCTTCTGTCTTCGGTCTCATCACTTAGTGTCTAGGGCACGGATAACGCAGGCACCCATCTTGGACCTAAGTGTCGGTCTGTCCTCACTAAACGCCGCAAGGGAAACCTTCCCTTCTGTTCAGTCACTGTGGCCACAGTTTTAGGGACAAGACCTAGAGCATACATGAGACTCAACTGTCAAAACCTATTGACAGGAGACAGATCCTTTCTTGGAAACTACTGTCACTTTGCACACCAGGACTGCCACTAGACATGGCTTATGACTACCAAAGAGAATTCTGGCAATCTCTCACCATATCTAAGATACAGTTCTGATGTACAGGTAAACTCAGTAATTCCTCAAGTCAAAGGACTTGACCTGTACCGTTGGAACCGGGAATACTCGTCATACCTTGCAGACCATACTCAAGGTCCTCCGTAAGACGGTTCCCACGAGTCACCTCAGTCAGCTGCGTCCTAGCAGGCTAACCCACTAACACTGCTTAGACGATCCTCGTCACCCGTCGATGAAACACGACAGCAGATGCTTAGTGCAAGTCTCAAATGGAATCCCGGTACCCATTTTCGGGATTCCTTGACTTGGAGATTTCCGGACTGATTCGGGAAGACTGATTTCATGGACCTACCTCCAAGCGTAGTCCCAGTCCCCGAAATCGAATCTCAGTCCGTGGGCTCTGTTTGCGTAGTGAACAGATATGGAAAAATAGGTGCAAGTGAACACAAACAAAGTAATGCCAAATGAAAATTCACTTCTTTATTCATTAATGATTTATCAAAACACCTATAATTGTCTAGACATAGGTTACATATACCCGCCAAAATTGGCTTACATGGTCACCTATTCTAACAATCTCCCACTTGACCTTTAAAGCCAATTACCCATATGCCTAATCCCCATCTTCTCAAGATGTTGCGTATGAGCACTTTGCGACATAGGCTTTGTCAGCGGGTCTGCTGTGTTGTCTGCTGAGTTGACTCGGTCCATCCGAACGTCACCTCTTCCTACCATTTCTCTAAGAAGATGGTAGCGTCTAAGAATGTGTTTGGAACGGTGGTGAGATCTCGGTTCCTTCGCTTGCGCTATTGCACCGTTGTTATCACAGAAGATGACAACGGGCTCGGCGATGCTAGGCACCACACCCAACTCTTGGATGTAGTTTCTCATCCAAACCGCTTCCTTGGCAGCTTCTGAAGCTGCTATGTATTCAGCCTCAGTGGTGGAGTCAGCAGTGGTTGCTTGCTTGGAACTTTTCCAAGCCACTACTCCTCCGTTGAGCTTGAATACATACCCCGATTGAGACTTGGCATCATCGTCATCAGACTGGAAGCTGGCGTCGCTAAAGCCTTCCAGAATTAGTTTTCCATTGCCATAGACTAAGAACATTTCCTTAGTCCTCCTTAGGTACTTAAGGATGCCCTTAACTGCATTCCAATGTGCCTCTCCTGCACAGGACTGATATCTGCTAGTCACGCTCAAAGCGTATGCAATGTCAGGCCTGGTGCAGTGGACCGCATATTGGATGCTACCTACGGCAGAAGCATAGGGGATGACTTTCATCTTTTCAAGTTCCTCATCAGTCTGCGGGGACTGTTTCTTGGACAACTTGATCCCATGCCTCATAGGAAGGAACCCTCGTTTGGAGTTGTCCATTCGATATCTCTTTAGGACTTTCTCCATATACGAGTTTTGGGTGAGCCCTAACATCCTTTTAGATTTGTCCCTGACAATCTGGATGCCTAGGATGTAGGATGCTTCACCCAAGTCCTTCATGGAAAACTTGGTTGACAGCCATGCTTTCGTGTTTCCTAACATTCTGACGTCATTTCCAATGAGCAGAATGTCATCCACGTAAAGCACTAGGAACACTATGGAGCTCCCACTGACCTTCTTGTATACACAAGGGTCGGATTCGTTTTTGATGAAGTCATAACCCCGTATTACCTCATCAAATCGAATGTTCCAACTCCGGGAAGCTTGTTTGAGGCCATAGATGGACTTCTGGAGACGACAGACCTTCTGTTCTTCTCCAGCGACCGTGAAACCCTCCGGCTGATCCATATAGATCTCTTCTTCAACGAAGCCGTTGAGGAAGGCCGTTTTCACGTCCATCTGCCATATTTCATAGTCATACCATGCTGCTATGGCAAGCAGGATCCGAATGGATTTAGCCATGGCTACTGGCGAGTAGGTATCCTCAAAATCGACCCCGGGTCGTTGAGTGTATCCCTTAGCTACAAGCCTAGCCTTGAAGGTAGTGACCTCTCCATCAACGCCGAGTTTGCGCTTGTAGACCCACTTACAGCCCACTGGCTTAACACCTTTCGGTGGGTCTACAAGTCTCCAAACTTGGTTCTCGCTCATGGAGTCCATTTCGGTTTTCATGGCCTCAAGCCATTTCCCAGAGTCGATGTCTGACATCGCTTCCCCGTATGTCTTAGGATCGTTATCCAGAAGATCGGTCGCACCTAGAAATCCATATCTCACTGGAGGTCTGGATTCTCTAGTGGACCTTCGGAGAACGGGAACGTTAGTGGTAACTGTGGGCGCTGACTGTATCGGAGCCGGCGGTTCAGGGGCCGGGGCTGGCCTGCCTTGAGGTTGTCCTTCATGCCTAGCATGTTGGACTTCTCTAGGTAGGTCAGTCCTCCTAGTGTCTATCCTGAATCCTCTAGGTGAGGTTTCCGCGACTGTTTCTGATGACTGAGTTCCATCACTTGATTCCTCAAGGATCAGCTCATCAGGTTGGATATCCTCTGGGAAGCCTTGCTCCAAGAATACTGCATTCCTTGAAACAAATACCTTTTGTTCCAAAGGGTCATAAAAGTAATAACCCGCAGTTTCTTTAGGGTATCCAACGAACCTGCATAGGCTAGACCTGGATTCTAGCTTATCTCCCACTAACCTCTTGACGTATGCGGGGCTACCCCATACTTTCAAGTAGTTGTAGGATGCAGGCTTGCCGTGCCATATCTCATATGGCGTTTGGGTCACTACACTAGTAGGCGCCAAATTCAATAACTTGGCTGCCGTTTCTAATGCATAACCCCAAAACGATAGGGGCAATTTGGTAAAACTCATCATGGAACGAACCATGTCCAACAGGGTTCGGTTCCTCCTTTCAGAGACGCCATTTAACTGTGGTGTTCCGGGAGGTGTCCATTCTGATATTATACCATGTTCCTTTAGATAATCTAGGAATTCGGCACTAAGGTATTCACCGCCTCGGTCTGACCGTAGGACTTTAATTTTGCAGTTGGTTTGATTCTCCACTTCAAGTCTGAATTCTTTAAACCTCTCAAGAGCTTCAGACTTGTACCTCATCAGGTAAACATAACCATACCGTGAATGATCATCGGTGAAGGTTATGAAGTAGGAGAACCCACCTCGGGCCTGCGTCCTTAGTGGTCCACACACGTCTGTATGGACCAAGTCCAACAGACCTGTGGCAAGCCTGCTTTGTCCTACAAAGGGCTTCTTGGTCATTTTCCCTCTTAGACAAGATTCACAAGTTGGTAGATCACTCAAGTCCCCAACCTCTAGGTTCTTTGAGTCTACCAACCTTTTCATCCTATCTTGGGATATGTGACCTAGCCTAGCGTGCCACAGACGTGCGTTCCCGTTATTATCTAATTTCCGTTTGTGTTGAGCGTTAAGAACGAAATTCGTTTGTTGCAAGATATAGAGCCCATTATGTAATGTACCAAGTAGATGAGCAATTCCACACCTCATCAAATAAAAGCAATTTTTATTGATTTTGAACTCATAACCATTATTGTCTAACAATGGAATGGAAATGATGTTTTTAATCATACTGGGTACAAAATAAACTTGCTCTAATTCTATGCTAATGGTATCACTAATAACTAAAGTGGCGGATCCTACTGCTTCTGCCGAGATGGCCTTGCCATTTCCGAGCTTCAGGATCATGTCCCCGCTACTTAGTTTTCTGCTTCTTTTCAACACCTGCAAATCATTGCAAATGTGAGCTCCACAGCCGGTATCCAATACCCAAGAGGCAGAATTAGTGACCATGTTAACCTCAATCACAAATATACCTTGGTTTGAGAAGAATTTGGGGCACTCTCTCTTCCAATGCCCTTTCTCACGGCAGTTGATACATATGTCATATGCCTTCGACTGTTGTTTGGAGACAACCTTTCCCTTTCCTTTGCCTTTCCCCTCTTTGGCAATGGGAACACTCTGAGTGTTCGTAGCTGCTATGACTGCCTTTCCCTTCCCTTTCTTCCTTTTCCAACGTCCGGCACCCTTGCCTTTCGTCTTGGAAGTAGAAGCACCTCCAAACAATACCGAAGGCGTGGACTTCTTAGTCGTTGCCTCGTATTGCACCAACATATTGATCAACTCATGAATACCCTTCTCAAGTGCATTCATGTTGTAGTTGACAATAAATTGATCAAAGGAGAGTGGGAGTGACTGAAGGATCACATCTATGTACGTTTCGTTATCGAGACCTGCCTTTAGGTCCTCGAGCTTTTCCACTAGGGTAAGCATTTTAACCCCATGCTCTTGTACAGAGGATCCTTCTGTCATTTTAGTTCCAAAGAACGCCTTGGTCGCGACATACCTAGTATGCCGGTCCGGGACTGCATAGCAATCCTTAAGGCGAGCCATTATGGAAGGGACATCGTCTAGCCTTTCATATTGCTTCTGAATCTCATTGGTCATCGAAGCAAGTATGATGCTACGAACCTTCCGGTTATCCTTATGCCAAGTCTCGAACGTCTCACGTTCCTCTGGCGTGGATCCTTCCGGTAAGGTCCTAGGGAGAGGCTCGTCCATGACGTAGCCTTGGTTCTCATAATCCAGGACTATCCTGAGATTGCGCAACCAGTCGTTGTAGTTGGTTCCATTAAATTTGTTTGTCTCAAGAATGGTTGAAAGTGGGTTCTTAGACATTTTAAAATCTACATGTAGAAAAAACAACGCGCGATCAGCAGAAAGTAAAGACGGTGGTTTGATAAAAAATAATTAAATGCTTGGTCTTTAGTCATTTAATCCTCCCACTATTTATACGAAAACACGGTACTCTCAAACGTAGTTTTTGGGAAATCCTTTCCTAGTGGGCTTGGGATCCACAGCGATTTTTCCCATACCCCGCTTTTACGATTCGCATGGAAAAGATCCTGTGGGAGGTATTCCATACCATTCTCGTTCCACGAGATTCCCAAGATTATTGCCTCACCCTTTTGCATGATCCCGAGGACTCCAAGCGAATCATGCTAATTAGGCGTTAGACCCGACCCAATCGACCGAGCCATGGACCCACTAGTACCCCCACGACTCGTGAGACAGGTAGCAGCAGCCCATTTTTCGTTCATGACATAGTGCAGCTTCTTTTAAGTACAATAACGTGCCACGACTCGTGAGACCACGCTATTGACCTAAAACAGCTTCCTCACTATGCCACGGATTGGAAGGCATGGACGAACTCCTAGAGTTCAAGTCCACTTTATCTAGGGTCTAATATTTTAACATTGGTCCAACCAATGTGAGAGTAATAATGACCGAGATCTCATACTATATCCATACATTCATCCAAAAATGCATAAAATGAAATTCATCCATAGCAGTTATACATGATAAATAAAACCCATTCATCCATCACAATAACCACATGCAAAATTAAAGCCTAGCACGCCCCTGTTGGATGATCACAAGCCCGAATCCTATGCGATCCACTGAGCCCGCAGTGGATCTAAGGTCAATCTAGGGTTGGTCCTATACTATTACAATAATAGTAACCCAATCATCATTCTGATGGGCCTTGGTCTCTTTTTCTCTTTCTTCACTTCATGGAAAACGCCAAGGGACCTCCGGTCTGTGCTCTCCATGTGGTCCTTCCTTCTTCTCCACCAATTACAAAAATGGAAACCTCACTCCTAGTCTACTCTCATTACATATTAAAAAATTAGAAACCCCAGCGAAAACCCGGGGGGAGTACATAAGGAGGGAGGTAGAAAGCCTTATTATTCCAAGGCACTAGAAAGAGAGAAGGAGAAAGCAGTTTAAAGAGGCACACAGGCCCAACAGTAAATTAAACCATACATTCGGTCTAGGGCTCGTGATCATCCATTTCCATCCAACACACATAATTACATGATCCAATCACATAATCATAATATTCCAACAACACATGATTTCCAATCACATCAATCCAAGACGAAAATAAATGAACATGTGCGTAACGTGTGAAAATAAAATATAAATATTGGCAATGTAAATTTTTTTTTTTTAAGGAAAACCTTTCCTCATTATTTTTAAGTAAAATAACCCCGGGATTCCAAATCCATTTATTTTACTCCTAAAATAATGTCTTTAGGAATTTAGGAAAAATTGAACCCAAAAAACGAATTTTTCAGAATTAATTCAAAATTAAAAAACTGTACACTAGGGTTTGCCCCTGCGCCTGCAGCAGTTTTTTCACGATTAATTCCCATCCCGATTACAAAGAAAAACAGAAAATACCAATATTCATTTGTTGTTGCAATTCACACGAATTAAAAGCAATAAAATAACATGCTTCAAGAATCAAGAAATTCAAGATTTAATTACAACATGCTATTTTCACGTTTCATGCTTAAAAACGCACATAAACCCTAGGCCTATACACCGAACCGGGCTCTGATACCACTGAAAGATTATGTGGATCGTCCCGGAAAAGCGCGAATGCGGAAGCGCGGTATAATTAAAAAATAAAACGGAATTTAAACATGCTTTTAAATTAAAAACACGTTTCAAAGGGTGTGCCTTTGAAATTTTCCCGGGCATTCGGTGTATCTCATGAACATATAACATAAAGCAAATCATGGAGGCCATAGGGTTGGAAATTAAAAGGGGCGAAAATTTAAAACGAGACCTACCCGTTGTCGTTTTCGTCTTCAACGGCTACACGCGTTGTTCCCCGTTTTGCACCAAGATCCCGTCCTTGAGACCCTCTAATTCGTGACACACGATCCACTCACGTATCTTGCACGTCGTGCTAGCAACGAACAAGTGTATAATTTTGGAGTGGATGAATCAATAACACATTATCAATTAATGGTATTGATTCATCAAGATTCTAATGTTCCAAGAACAAAAGAATCAAGAAAAACTATTTTCTTGAGAGAGAGAGGGGCGGACGAGAGAGATGGGAGAGAGAGAGAAACCGTGTGTGTGTGTTGTGTGTGTGTGTTGGAGTTTCATCATCATGTAAATTGTAGGATGCTAGGGGTTTATATAGAAGAGGAGTTTAATCCTCTTTAAACTCCTCTTTCAAGAACTCTAGTTTAAATAGGATTTTGACCAAGTCAAAGTCCTAGTCAAAGTAGTGTTTTGACCTAGTCAAAACGATCCTAGCCATCCATCTCTCCCATTGATCTCAACCGTTGATTTAATTTAATTTAATGGAATATTTAAAACCTATTTAAATATTTCCAAGAGGCTAAAATAAATATAAATATTATTTAAGCCCATTAAATAAATCCCTTTGATAAATCCAATTTATCAATTTAATTCCTTCTATCAAATAGAAAGAATTATTTCTCCAAGAAAAATAAAGGTCCCGATTAAATCTAATTTAATCATTCCTTCACTCCAATATTTAATTCCAAATTAAATATTTAATTGTGTGTGGATAGTGTGTGACTCTTTAGGTTCACCATTCAGCTAGACTTGGTCGGATTCCTAGAATCTGTCCGTTACCATGGGTGGCCATCTAGCAACGGTCCATGGCACTAGAGACTAGGTGAAATATTCAGGGATGAACATTTAGGCTCTAACAGTACGCTTGTCCTTCTGTCTTCGGTCTCATCACTTAGTGTCTAGGGCACGGATAACGCAGGCACCCATCTTGGACCTAAGTGTCGGTCTGTCCTCACTAAACGCCGCAAGGGAAACCTTCCCTTCTGTTCAGTCACTGTGGCCACAGTTTTAGGGACAAGACCTAGAGCATACATGAGACTCAACTGTCAAAACCTATTGACAGGAGACAGATCCTTTCTTGGAAACTACTGTCACTTTGCACACCAGGACTGCACTAGACATGGCTTATGACTACCAAAGAGAATTCTGGCAATCTCTCACCATATCTAAGATACAGTTCTGATGTACAGGTAAACTCAGTAATTCCTCAAGTCAAAGGACTTGACCTGTACCGTTGGAACCGGGAATACTCGTCATACCTTGCAGACCATACTCAAGGTCCTCCGTAAGACGGTTCCCACGAGTCACCTCAGTCAGCTGCGTCCTAGCAGGCTAACCCACTAACACTGCTTAGACGATCCTCGTCACCCGTCGATGAAACACGACAGCAGATGCTTAGTGCAAGTCTCAAATGGAATCCCGGTACCCATTTTCGGGATTCCTTGACTTGGAGATTTCCGGACTGATTCGGGAAGACTGATTTCATGGACCTACCTCCAAGCGTAGTCCCAATCCCCGAAATCGAATCTCAGTCCGTGGGCTCTGTTTGCGTAGTGAACAGATATGGAAAAATAGGTGCAAGTGAACACAAACAAAGTAATGCCAAATGAAAATTCACTTCTTTATTCATTAATGATTTATCAAAACACCTATAATTGTCTAGACATAGGTTACATATACCCGCCAAAATTGGCTTACATGGTCACCTATTCTAACATGTTGTGCTTACTACTTACATTTGAATGGTGTTTCAATGTCACAACAAATGCCCACAGACTGATTGGTAAAATCCATTGAGTTGAGCTGCGCATAGGTTGGCGGCTATGAAACCAACTCCTTGAGGGTCGGTCTAAAACGTTCCAAGTCGAGGACCTCGAGACTGGGCCTCGAGTGTCCTATAGGGACTTGCACTAAGTATTGCATTCACTGGGTGAGTGCCAAGTTTCATCGGTGCCAGACGTGGGTCGTCTATGCAATTTTAGTGGGTTAGTTGGCAAAGTAGTCGACTGACTGAACTGACTCGCGAGAATCGTCATATGGAAGCCTTGGAGGCTTGGTCGGTATGACTGGAATTCTCGGTTCCGATAGTACGGGATTAGTCCTCGGACTTGAGGAATCATGGCAGTCGCTTGCATATGAAGGTTGTATCTTGGATTTGGCGAGAGGTGACCATGTCTTTGATATGGTCATTATAAGCCTTGTCCAGGGCAGTCGGAGTATGTAGTGAGGACGGTGGATTCCAAGATAGAATCTGTCCCCTTTCAGTATTTGACAGCTATGTCTCCTATGCGTTCTGAGATGGTTTCGACTCATTAAGTCTACGGCCGTAGCGATTGGTCGAGTAGGGAATGGTTCCCTAGGTCGACCAATAGAGTAAACGCGTCTCGAGTTTGTAGCATAGTTGCCTAGTCCAGGATGGGAACCGACACCCAATTCCATGCCCTAGACTAAGGCCGGGAGATGGTTGACAAAGGACTTTACCTGTATGGAATTCGGAGCCTAAATGTTCACGCCAACATTCACCTAGTCTCTAGTGCCATGGACCGTTGCTAGACGGCCACCCATGGTAACGGGCATTTCTGATTAATGGTAAATTAGAAATAATTAATTAAATTGGATTTAATTAATCAATTGTGTTGGACACAAGCCCAAGTCTAGCTGAGGGTGAACCTAAAGAGTCACACACAAATCACTATGGAAGTAGTGGAATTAATTCGGAATTAATTCTGGAAGAAGTGAATTAATTTAATTGAATTAAATTAATTCAAGGAGAATATAAATGATGGGATCATTTATTGAAAAAATCCATTGGATGGATGGCCCAAGAATTAATTAATTGGATTAATTAATTTTGGGCTCAATACCTTTAAATTAATTGGATTAATTTATTGGGTTTCATTTAGTTAATTGATTGGATCAATTAATTAGTGTTTGAGCTTATGTTTATTTAATTGGATTAAATGAACTTTTGGATTTCAATAAGGTTTAAAATTAATTGGATTAATTTAAAACCCATGGATCACTTGATTTAATTTGATTAAATCAAGACCGGTCAAAACCGGTCCATGACTTGAAATCAAAGCTCAAAGGTTTGATGCAAGTTTAAGAGGAGTTGAAAGTCCTCCATGTAAGCAATGATGTGGCTCCATGTAAGCAATGATGTGGCTGGCCATGATGGCTAGGTTGTCCACATATTGTGCTAACATGGTTGGAGGTTGAGCATAAGTCGTGCATTAGTGTGTAGGTGGTTTTGGAAACTACCTACAACTACACAACACATGTATACACTTTTCATCTTCCTAACTTGCACTCCCTAGCACACAAGCCATGAAAATTTCCAGCCTTTTCTCCTTCTTTTGAGTTCTCTTTGAATTGGATTCAAAATGAGAACATGAGAAATACTTATACACTAATCAATAGTGTAATACATTTTTCGTTTCTTCCTTGATCTAGCTTCTACCTAGCAGTAGATCTAGATTTACTTCCATTGCTGTGGTGTGGACAAATTAGAGGGGTTCTAATTTGAATCCTAAGGTGAACGGAAAAGGAACGAAAAGAGAATCAAAGCTTGTTGCCGTTGTACATGTGAAACAAAAAAGGTATGTTTCTATTTAAATTATTGTACCTTTTTGTTTCCTCCTCTAGCCACATGTTCAAGCATATTTTTATGTATGTTATTATGCTTTTGAATACACCGAACACGCGGGAATTCAAAGGGAACACCCCTTTGAAATCGTTTTAAATTTCTTTTATTTTACGCTTCCGCCGCGTTCCCGGGCCGTACCGATTCTTTCAGTGGTATCAGAGCCCCGGTTCGGTGTTGTGGCTTTAGGAATGACATGTTTTTATGTGATGAGCATGTTCAACATGTTTAATTTGCTTTTGGAAAGCATGTTTTATGGTTTTAAGCATGATTATATGTTTAGAAGAATATGTGTTAATTTTGCTTTTAATTATGGATATCCATGCATTTTTTGAAAATTGGATTTTCTGTAAATGCATGTTTTAGTTTCAGTTTTAATGCAGATATTTAAAAAAAAAAAATAAAAAGATTTGGGTTCAAAACAGTGCAGCCGGCAGCAGCTGCCGGCCGCACAGTGCCAGCGCGCGCGCGCGGCCGGCGGTGCTGCCAGCCGGCCGGTTTCGAACGGCTGGGCCGTTTTTGCTATTTTTACCCGGAAAATTGAATTTTCCACATTTCTGCATATTTTCTGAAATGATTACTTTTGGCTAATTTGAATTTTAGTTAAATTGGATTTTTCTAAAATTTAATTGTGCCTTAGATTAATTTGGAAATGGTTTCCAAACAAAAAAAAAATATATTTTTTGGTGCATTGGATGTATGATACTTGATATCCATTTTTTAATTGCATTATTAATATATATATTTCTGCATATAATTATGTTGTTGTTTATGATATTGGATATCATTTTTATAAATGCATTGGATGTATTTATTTAATGGGCATATTTATATTTGATATAAATGTGTATTAAATGTTTATTGGATAAACAATGGGGATGATCACAAAGCCCATGGCCCTTATGTATGGTTTAATTTTTGTTGGGTGAGGCCTGCGTGCCTCTTTGTTTTATTATTCTCTTTCTCTCTCTCGTTTTTAGCCTTGAAATAATAAGGCTTGCTTTCTTCCTCCTTTTGTACTCCCCCCAACTTCTGATTGGGGTTTCTTATTTAAGTTGTAATGAGCGTAGTTAGGTTGTTGAGGATTTATTTTTTGTAATAAATTGTAAGGAAGCATTTCCATGGTGATGGAGGCCCAAGAAGAGGCCCGTTGGACGGAGCCCACGATGGAGAGTCCAAAAGAATGAAGAGGCATTACAAGGCCCATTAGAATGATAATGGGTTATAATTTTGTAATAGTATAGGCCACCCTAGATTGACCACAGATCCACTGCGGGCTCAGTGGATCACATAGGATTGGGCTTGTGATCATCCAACAGGGGCGTGCTAGGCTTATTTTGCATGTGGTGTATGTTTTAATATTTGATGTATTATGTGTTTTGAATGCATCCTTTATATTCAATGTTAAAACTGGAACATGCAAAACTTTCTTAATGATGAGGTCTCGGTCACTAATAAACTTAACTCTCACTTGGATGGTCCAAGTAAATATTAGGCCCATTAATGGATTAAAAAGTCAAATGGTTTGATTTAAATCCAAGCCTTCCATCCATAGCAATGTAGTGAGGAAGCTACTTTCACCCATTCGTGGTCTCACGAGTCGTGGCACGTTTGGAATGGAAGAAAGCTGCGCTATTGTTATGAACAAAGGAATATGCTCCTATTTCCCTGTCTCACGAGTCGTGGGGGGCGATAGTTGAGATATTCATTTGGTTGATGGGTCGGGCCTAACGCTGAGTAACGTGATTCGCTTGGAGTCCTCGGGATCATGTGAAGAGGCGAGGCAAAATAACTTGGGGATCTCATTGGATGAGAATGGTATAGGTTACCTCCCATAAAGTTTTTTTTTTTTCGTGTGAATCGTAAAAACGGGGCATGGAGAATTGCGTTTGTGGACCTCAAGCCCACTAGGAAATGGTTTCCCGAAACCTCATTTGAGAGTGATGGGCTTTCGCAAAAATAGTGGGAGGGGTTAATGACTAAAGACCAAGTCTTAACTTGAACATAATATTACTATAATCTACTTAATGTTTTTTCTGTTTACATTTTGAATGTATATGTCTAAGAATCCACTAACGCCAATACTAGAGGCTAATATTTTTAATGGAACAAACTACAACGACTGGCTGTGAAATCTTAAGATAGTCTTAGATTTCGAGAACCAGACTTACATTCTGAATAAGGATCTTCCTCAGGCCTTGCCGGATGGGTTAATGTCTCAAGAACGCTTGGCGTTCGAGAATATGCATGTTGACCATCGGTAGGTCCGCAGCATCGTACTGGCCTCGATGACTAACGAGATCCAGTAGCAGTACGATAGGCTAGATGATGTTGGCTCGATTATGCTTCATTTGCAAGATATCTATGCGGTCTCGGACCAACAAGTTAGATACGCTGCAACGAAGGCATTCTTCGGAGCTAAGATGACAAAAGGGTCGTCTGTACGAGAGCATGGAGTGATGATGCTATCCCTTGTGGAAATGCTCAAAGACCTCCAAGCTAATCTTGAAAAAGAGACGTACATTGATGTGATCCTTCTGTCTCTTTCGACATCCTTCGACCAATTTATTGTCGACTTGATAAATATGTTGGTCCGGTACGAGGCAATGATTGAAAAATCTGCGCCGACGGTACTAGTGGGAGAGTCTTTGACCTCAAAAGCGAAAGGCAAGGGTGCCGGACGCTGGAAGAGGAAGAAAGCTAAGACAACATCAGCCGCTGCTAGCACTTCGAGTGATCCTGTTACACCGCTGGGCGGAGGTAAAGGATAGAGGAAGAGGGTTCGACAGTCAAAGTCATAGATTCCAAATGATGTGTGCATTAATTGTTGCGAAAAGGGACATTGGAAGAGGGAGTGTCCCAAGCTCCTCTCCAACGAAGGTACATTTGAATTGAGTACCAACATGGTTATTGTTCTACTCTTTGTTATTGGATACCAGTTAATCATAATCTGCGAATGGATTACAGATGGTTATGAGTAGAAAGCCTAGACAGGTCCTAAGGCTTAGCGATGGCAGGGCCATTGCTGCAAAGACTAGGGACTAGTTAGGCATAGCATAGCAGTGATCATGTTAGGATAGAGTTTGAAAGGAAATATGTAACCTAGCATGATTGAAGTATGTTTTTATATACTGTTCGACAGATTTTAATTACATACGTTTGATCAATAAAATTACTTTATTTGACAAAGAATGACTATTCTTGTCTGCTAGGTGGGATACATAATTATCCTTAAACATTATCCCATAATTGGATTATGAGTACTCAAATCAAATGATTAAAATGGATAATCAAGATAAACTTACGAATTTGGCATCCATAAGCTAGGATGGTTTTTTCTTTACTTAAGGACGAGGAAGTTGGAAGATTCAAAGAGTCTAGCGATAGACAATTTGAGTCGACTAGCTTACAAGTCCTCTCCGAGATGGAAAGACTGTAAGGCTTCTTTGTTGGACAAAGTGGGCTTGCCAAAAGTCTATCGGATTGGATCCATTTAGACATTCGTAGGTTACTGAGTACACAGCACCAGAAGAGGGTTCACAAGTCTAAGGACCTTGGATAGGTTTGGGGAATTAGACTTGGAGTGGTGAACCAAGTTGATTGCAAAATTAAACCTCTCGATTAGATCGAAGGGGCGTGTATTTAGTAGGAGTTCTTGAATATCCAGATGAGAATGGAATTCTCACTCAGTGGAATTCTTCCTGTAAGGACCATGGTTGAACGGTCTCTGATAAGGGAGAAATCGAACCTTGTTAGACTTGGTTCGATCGGGGTTTCACTGGATTACCTTAAACCTTCTAGACATGGGCTTGAAAGGTTGCTAGGTTGAGAAACATGGCATTTTCTAATAGTCATGATCTAGTTGCCATATAGGTTATGGTTTGGCAAGCCTGCATCCTACAAAGTTCTTGAGTACATGGGATGGTCCCACATACGTCAAGGGACTAGTGGGAGACAAATTAGACTAGGTGTCTGATTTGTGCAGATTTAATGCAGAATAATGCAAACATCATTTGTAATTATATTATTCCACTGACTATATTCCAGTCCTCCTAGGGAGAACCAGAATACCTTAGTTACTTGAGAGGTAAAGGTTTCTGGGCCTGTTCGGTCAATTGGATTATCATCCAAAAGATACAAGGAGAAGCGATGTTGGACATCGGGTTTGGATCAATGGCTTAGAGCTATTGGATCCATCATGGAAATTCAAACTGGGTTTGAAATTTTGTATAACTGGAGTATTCGTTTTGACGAGTTCATACGGAGTATGAATCGATCAGTAACAGGCTTTAGGGTTAGTGGGAGGATAGTTTTATTCTAAGTGTTTAGTGTGTAACGTCTTATTCATTTGGAATGAATTTAAGATGTTACAAAACACTAAAACACGAGCGTTGTTCACGCAATTCTCCATGATAGGAATTGGATTCCTTTATACAGGGTTAAGCTATTCAAGAATCAGTCACGCTAGACTGATGAGAAAGCTCAGATGTTAGACATCCCCTACGTCTTTGCTTTAGGCAGCATAAATGTTGTTCGTGCATTGGGCCTGATGTTGTGTATGCTTTGTGCATAACAATGGTTATTGGGCTTGTGCCGAGAAGGCAGTAGACAACTGTTGAGAATATCTTTAATACCTGAATAAGGATTAAAGAAGTGTTCTTGATGAACATTTTGTGGAGGGTTGATTCTAGAAGGCTATACCGATACTAGCTTCCAAAATCATGTGAATAATGTTTAGTCTCAATATGTATATACATTTGGACTTGATGGTGAGTGTGGTAGCTTGGAAAGGTTTCAAGCAGGATACCATGACATGTCATTATGAAAGTCGAGTGTATGGCGACTTTGGAAGTCGTTTCTGGAAAGTGGTTTGGATTGAAAACCGCATCGATAGGATGGATGTGGTGCCTAGCACGGCCGAGCCAGTAGTTGCCTTGGAGGCCAACAACTAGGCTTTGGCAAAAGCTTTTGGGCTCGAGATCTCATCACAGATCCACGGAAAATTCTTAGACAACCACCATTTGCAGGCAGCAATGGTAGGAGCGCTGACACGGTTGGACCGTGTCACTTCGGCAGAGAAATATAGTAGACCCACGAGACCGAGCCGGTATCGTAGATTGCTCATGCTCAGAAGGCTCTGAGCAACATGGGTAATTAGCTTTGTGGTCAAGTGGGAGATTGTTAGAATAAGTGACCAGAAAGTCAATTGGATTGGTTGTTCTGGAAACTATTCGTCGATCTTTATCAAAGTAATATTATACTGATGGATAAAGAAAGTATTCATCATTGGCAAAATGTGTTTGTTGTGCTTACTACTTACATTTGAATGGTGTTTCAATGTCACAACAAATGCCCACAGACTGATTGGTAAAACCCATTGAGTTGAGCTGCGCATAGGTTGGCGGCTATGAAACCAACTCCTTGAGGGTCGGTCTAAAACGTTCCAAGTCGAGGACCTCGAGACTGGGCCTCGAGTGTCCTATAGAGACTTGCACTAAGTATTGCATTCACTGGGTGAGTGCCGAGTTTCATCGGTGCCAGACGTGGGTCGTCTATGCAATTTTAGTGGGTTAGTTGGCAAAGTAGTCGACTGACTGAACTGACTCGCGAGAATCGTCATATGGAAGCCTTGGAGGCTTGGTCGGTATGACTGGAATTCTCGGTTCCGATAGTACGGGATTAGTCCTCGGACTTGAGGAATCATGGCAGTCGCTTGCATATGAAGGTTGTATCTTGGATTTGGCGAGAGGTGACCATGTCTTTGATATGGTCATTATAAGCCTTGTCCAGGGCAGTCGGAGTATGTAGTGAGGACGGTGGATTCCAAGATAGAATCTGCCCCCTTTCAGTATTTGACAGCTATGTCTCCTATGCGCTCTGAGATGGTTTCGACTCATTAAGTCTACGGCCGTAGCGATTGGTCGAGTAGGGAATGGTTCCCTAGGTCGATCAATAGAGTAAACGCGTCTCGAGTTTGTAGCATAGTTGCCTAGTCCAGGATGGGAACCGACACCCAATTCCATGCCCTAGACTAAGGCCGAGAGATGGTTGACAAAGGACTGTACCTGTATGGAATTCGGAGCCTAAATGTTCACGCCAACATTCACCTAGTCTCTAGTGCCATGGACCGTTGCTAGACGGCCACCCATGGTAACGGGCATTTCTGATTAATGGTAAATTAGAAATAATTAATTAAATTGGATTTAATTAATCAATTGTGTTGGACACAAGCCCAAGTCTAGCTGAGGGTGAACCTAAAGAGTCACACACAAATCACTATGGAAGTAGTGGAATTAATTTGGAATTAATTCTGGAAGAAGTGAATTAATTTAATTGGATTAAATTAATTCAAGGAGAATATAAATGATGGGATCATTTATTGGAAAAATCCATTGGATGGATGGCCCAAGAATTAATTAATTGGATTAATTAATTTTGGGCTCAATACCTTTAAATTAATTGGATTAATTTATTGGGTTTCATTTAATTAATTGATTGGATCAATTAATTAGTGTTTGAGCTTATGTTTATTTAATTGGATTAAATGAACTTTTGGATTTCAACAAGGTTTAAAATTAATTGGATTAATTTAAAACCCATGGATCACTTGATTTAATTTGATTAAATCAAGACCGGTCAAAACCGGTCCATGACTTGAAATCAAAGCTCAAAGGTTTGATGCAAGTTTAAGAGGAGTTGAAAGTCCTCCATGTAAGCAATGATGTGGCTCCATGTAAGCAATGATGTGGCTGGCCATGATGGCTAGGTGGTCCACATATTGTGCAAACATGGTTGGAGGTTGAGCATAAGTTGTGCATTAGTGTGTAGGTGGTTTTGGAAACTACCTACAACTACACAACACATGTATACACTTTTCATCTTCCTAACTTGCACTCCCTAGCACACAAGCCATGAAAATTTCCAGCCTTTTCTCCTTCTTTTGAGTTCTCTTTGAATTGGATTCAAAATGAGAACATGAGAAATACGTATACACTAATCAATTTTTTCATTTCTTCCTTGATCTAGCTTCTACCTAGCAGTAGATCTAGATTTACTTCCATTGCTGTGGTGTGGAAAAATTAGAGGGGTTCTAATTTGAATCCTAAGCTGAACGGAAAAGGAACGAAAAGAGAATCAAAGCTTGTTGCCGTTGTACATGTGAAACAAAAAAGGTATGTTTCTATTTAAATTATTGTACCTTTTTGTTTCCTCCTCTAGCCACATGTTCAAGCATATTTTTATGTATGTTATTATGCTTTTGAATACACCGAACGCCGGGAATTCAAAGGGAACACCCTTTTGAAATCGTTTTAAATTTCTTTTATTTTACGCTTCTGCCGCGTTCCCGGGCCGTACCGATTCTTTCAGATATACATTTGGATAAATATTATATATTGAAAGAAAAAATGTCTAACCATAAGAAATTTTGGCCAACATATAAAGTTCTTGTATTTCAATGCACTATGCCTTGTTAGTATATGACACATTGTGGAAACGAATTAGTTAATTGTTTCTCCAACTAATTTAATTGTCATTTGAAACCTAAAGTTTACAGAAGACATTGTGGAAGCAACTGGAGTTAACACATTTTTATTTGAGAAAGAGTTGCGAATCATATTCACCAATATTAGAGCTACAGAATGCAAGTTTTAACTTCGGGTTTCAAATAATTTAAAATCATTGTCTATAACGTGATCTATAAATTATACCTCGATAATATTTCTATCGCTACGCAATGTTTAGAAATTAGGAAGAAACCAATCTTAGCAACTGCATGTCTATCTTTTCATTCTATCGAATTTCAACCAACAACTAATATATTAATAAAAATATTTTGGCTTAGGCAAGCCATGTCTTTATTTCAATTACATTTACCAGGTTATCTGGGAATAACAGTGTATTGCTAAAGTTCATATTCATTAAGCTAAATAAAGCACACTGGAGTAATATTTAATCGGTGAGCATTAAGAAAAGTGCGTATATGCGTGCTTATATCTTGTATCAACTCCCAAATCCATAAGAACAAATATAACGAATGTAAAAACAAAGATTGTTATATGTTTTCTGTATGTAGCTTCAGGCCTACAAAATCAATTCTCAAAAATATTTATGCAAGTTCCAAGCAAGCAAATAATGTTAAAGAGTTGATGTATAACAAAACCTACGAATTCGTATAACGTATACTTATATTTCAAGCTTAGAGGAGGAAGGGATGTCTCATTTACTTTCAATTGAAAGTGGTGAAATAAAGGGAATATATTGAATCCCACATTGGTTAAATACTAATTTTGCTACTTATTAATAAGGAATAAAACAACAAAATCTGTATGCCGAGCTCGGTTGCGTGAGCTTATAACTCAAGTGGGGGCATCAAAGTGGTTGAACATTGAGCTGACCCAACTAGCTGGGCCACTGGTTGCTAAATGTTGGCTTGCCCGTTCCAAGCGAGGAGCTTGGGCCATGCAGTCCACACGAAGGTATGAACTACTTGGCTCCTATAGTGGAGGGCACCGCGTCAGGCTGGCTTCACAGAGCAGCGAAAACCTCCCGCTCTTTGTAGTGGAAGGATAACAGATCAGTGCTTCCATGGTTCACTAAAGCTAGATGGGTGGGTCCTAATTGAACAATCACTTTTTCTGCTTATTTTTTGTTCAAACTGTGTTAATTGAATCTTTTAATAATGAGTTATTAGTTTAATCGAACAACTAATTGGATTCTGAGCTAATCAAAATGTAGAAGTCAATATATAGTAGGTTTAGTTGGTCTTTTCTTAATCTTATGTATCTTGTTGAAACAGTTTTTTTGTTATATCTTAATATGTATTTGAAAATTCCTTCATTGTTTTGTTTGGCATTTGTCTATTTTGCTATGAAAGTTCATTTGTAATAGATCAGTGCTTCCTTGGTTCACTAAAGTTGGATGGGTGGCTCCTAATTGAACAATCACTTTTTCTTCTTATTTTTTGTTCAGACTGTGGATTAATTTAATCTTTTAATAATGAATTATTAATTTAATTAAACGCCTAATTGGAATGTGAGCTAATCAAAATGTAGAAGTCAATACATAATAGGTTTAGTTGGTCTTTTCTTAATTTTATGTATGTTGTTGAAGCAGTTTATTTATTATATCTTAATATCTATTTGAAAATTCCTTCATTTTTTTTTTCGGCATTTGTGTATTTTGCTATAAAACTTCATATGGTTCTTGGAACTGTTGTGATACATTTAATTTCTATATGTAATTCACTTTGCATCAGTTAAGACATTTCATGTGTAATAATTAGTGGATCCGATATATGTGAAATTATATAACAAAATTTTATCCTACAAAAAAAATGTTGTTAATGGGGAATACTAATAAGTCTTTTTCCCCACCACGTGTTTGATAAAAATTTATACCAACTTAATATAATAATCAAATTACGTAAACTATTTTTGATATTTTATTAGCTGAAATAAAGCACTTTCAAATTTATATTCCATCCTTTTGCAGTCATTTATGATTTTTAATATTTAATTAGCATAATTACTTTTCTTTAGACATTCACTTAATTAAGTATCTTTAAAAGTGAAATACATAAAGGACTTGTAAAATAAAAATTTTGATTTCTTCTATAGTTTTGTATTGATTATACGTGAAAATCTGAAAAACAAAACTTAAATTCTTAAAAAATAGTGAAATACAATTTGATGAATATCCTGAAATCTTAATTAAATTCTTAAAAAATAGTGAAATACAATTCTTTTCCAAATATATTTTCAATGTAAATAAGTTAAACACAATATGTTATCACAATAAGTCAATAATTTAATTTTAAATGTAATACCCCATCCCTCATGGATCATAAATTTATAAAATAAGTAACACATAAGTTGTGGCAGAGAACTCGAGTCTGTCCATTGGCGTCCACTTCCAGGGTGTTCTTCATAGCCAAATTTTAGATTGGACTTTGTGGGTTTGGTATAGATGCTCGCATCAACCGGACTTGTTGCCATAAAGCATGAGAAATAGTATTAGATCTAATTTCAAAGTACAACCGAGAACTTTGTGGGAGAAAGTGTGGCATGTGTCGAGCTACTTCTTGAATCTTTAGGAGCCACCTCTAGGAGCTCCATGTCTGGCGACCGATCATGGGTTATATCATGCTGCGACGAGTACGCTGCATTCTGTAGGAGGGACGATTGTACTATCGGATCCCATCCAGTTTACAAACTGATAATATAAGTGATATGTATAAATTTTTGCAAAGAACTAGTGCATCCATTGTATCCCTTGTTGTTGAGTTGTTCATACCCGAATTTCAGGATGCAGTCAATGGGTCTGAACGATATTCTTGCATCCAATACTATTAATATTCTTTGGTTAAAAAAAACCACTTTATGTAAGATGATACCCAAAACATTTTTTCGCCATTGTGGTAGCATGAACCTAAATGATTTTCTGGCGATATACATTTGGATAAATATTATATATTGAAAGAAAAAATGTCTAACCATAAGAAATTGTGGCCAACATATAAAGTTCTTGTATTTCAATGCAATATGCCTTGTCAGTATATGAAACATTGTGAAAACGAATTAGTTAATTGTTTCTCAAACTAATTAAATTGTCATTAGAAACCTAAAGTTTACAGAAGACATTGTGGAAGCTACTGGAATTAACACATTTTTATTTGGGAAAGAGTTGCGAATCATATTCACCAATATTAGAGCTACAGAATGCAAGTTTTAACTTTGGTTTCAAATAATTTAAAATCATTGTCCACAACATGATCTATAAATTGTACCTCGATAACATTTCTATTGCTACCCAATGTTTAGAAATTAGGAATAAACCAATCTTAGCAACTTCATGTCTATCTTTTCCTTCTATCGAATTTCAATCAACAAATAATATATTAATAAGAATGTTTTGGCTTAGGCAAGCCATGTCTTTATTACAATTACATTTACTAGGTTATCTGGATAATAGTGTATTGCTAAAGTTCATATTCATTAAGCTAAATAAAGCACAGTGGTGCAATATTTAATCGGTGAGCATTAAGAAAAGTGCGTATATGCGTGCTTATATCTTGTATCAATTCCCAAATCCATAAGAATAAATATAACGAACATCAAAACAAAGATTGTTATATGTTTTCTGTATGTAGCTTCGGGCCTAGAAAATCAATTCTCAAAAATATTTATGCAAGTTCCAAGCAAGCAAATAATGTTAAAGAGTTGATGTATAACAAAACCTACGAATTCATATAACGCATACTTATATTTCAAGCATAGAGGAGGAAGGGATGTCTCATTTACTTTCAATTGAAAGTGGTGAAATAAAGGAAATATATTGAATCCCACATTGGTTAAATACTAATTTTGCTACTTATTAATAAGGAAAAAAACAACAAAATCTGTATGCCGAGCTCGGTTGCGTGAGCTTATAACTCAAGTGGGGGCATCAAAGTGGTTGAACATTGAGCTGACCCAACTAGCTGGGCCATTGGTTGCTAAATGCTGGCTTGCCCGTTCCAAGCGAGGAGCTTGGGCCATGCAGTCCACACGAAGGTACGAACTACTTGGCTCCTAAAGTGGAGGGCACCGCGTCAGGCTGGCTTCACAGAGCAGCGAAAACCTCCCGCTCTTTGTAGTGGAAGGATAACAGATCAGTGCTTCCATGGTTCACTAAAGCTAGATGGGTGGGTCCTAAGTGAACAATCACTTTTTCTCCTTATTTTTTGTTCAAATTGTGTTAATTGAATCTTTTAATAATGAATTATTAATTTAATCGAACAACTAATAGGATTCTGAGCTAATCAAAATGTAGAAGTCAATATATAGTAGGTTTAGTTGGTCTTTTCTTAATCTTATGTATCTTGTTGAAACAGTTTCTTTGTTATATCTTAATATCTATTTGAAAATTCCTTCATTGTTTTGTTTGGCATTTGTCTATTTTGCTATAAAAGTTCATTTGTAACAGATCAGTGCTTCCTCGGTTCACTAAAGCTGGATGGGTGGCTCCTAATTGAACAATCACTTTTTCTCCTTATTTTTTGTTCAGACTGTGGATTAATTTAATCTTTTAATAATGAATTATTAATTTAATTAAACGCCTAATTAGAATGTGAGCTAATCAAAATGTAGAAGTCAATATATAATAGGTTTAGTTGGTCTTTTCTTAATTTTATGTATCTTTTTGAAGCAGTTTATTTATTATATCTTAATATCTATTTGAAATTCCTTCATTTTTTTTTTCGGCATTTGTGTATTTTGCTATAAAACTTCATATGGTTCTTGGAACTGTTGTGATACATTTGATTTCTATATGTAATTCACTTTGCATCAGTTAAGACTTTTCATGTGTAATAATCAGTGGATTCGATATATGTGAAATTATATATCAAAATTTTATCCTACAAAAAAAAAGTTGTTAATGGTGAATACTAATAAGTCTTTTCCCCCACCACGTGTTTGATCAAAATTTATCCCAACTTAATATAATAATCAAATTACGTAAACTTTTGTTAATATTTTATTAGCTGAAATAAAGCACTATCAAATTTATATTTCATCCTTTTGCAGTCATTTATGCTTTTTTAATATTTAATTAGAAAAATTACTTTTCTTTAGACATTCACTTAATTAAGTATCTTCTAAAGTGAAATAGATAAAGGACTTGTAAAATAAAAATTTTGATTTCTTCTATATTTTTGTATTGATTATACATGAAAATCTGAAAAAACAAAACTTAAATTCTTAAAAAATAGTGAAATACAGTTTGATGAATATCCTGAAATCTAAATTATGTGATTTACAATTCTTTTCCAAACATATTTTCAATATAAATAAGTTAAACACACTATGCTATCACAATAAGTCAATAATTTGATTTTAAATGTAATACCCCATCCCTCATGGATCATAAATTTATAAAATAAGTAACACATAAGTTGTGGCAGAGAACTCGAGTCTGTCCATTGGCGTCCACTTCCAGGGTGTTGTTCATAGCCAAATTTTAGATTGGACTTTGTGGGTTTGGTATAGATGCTCGCATCAACTGGACTTGTTGCCATGAAGCATGAGAAATAGTATTAGATCTATTTCAAAGTAGAACGGAGAACTTTGTGGGAGAAAGTGTGGCATGTGTCAAGCTACTTCTTGAATCTTTAGGAGCCACCTCTAGGAGCTCCATGTCTGGCGACCGATCATGGGTTATATCATGTTGCAACGAGTACGCCGCATTCTGAAGGACGGACGATTGTACTATCTGATCCCATCCAGTTTACAGAAGACTTTGTGGAAGCTACTGGAGTTAACACATTTTTATTTGGGAAAGAGTTGCGAATCATATTCACCAATATTAGAGCATACAGAATGCAAGTTTTAACTTTGGTTTCAAATAATTTAAAATCATTGTCCACAACATGATCTATAAATTGTACCTCGATAACATTTCTATTGCTACCCAATGTTTAGAAATTAGGAATAAACCAATCTTAGCAACTTCATGTCTATCTTTTCCTTCTATCGAATTTCAATCAACAAATAATATATCAATAAGAATGTTTCGGCTGAGGCAAGCCATGTCTTTATTTCAATTACATTTACTAGGTTATCTGGGAATAACAGTGTATTGCTAAAGTTCATATTCATTAAGCTAAATAAAGCACAGTGGTGCAATATTTAATCGGTGAGCATTAAGAAAAGTGCGTATATGCGTGCTTATATCTTGTATCAATTCCCAAATCCATAAGAATAAATATAATGAACATCAAAACAAAGATTGTTATATGTTTTCTGTATGTAGCTTCAGGCCTAGAAAATCAATTCTCAAAAATATTTATGCAAGTTCCAAGCAAGCAAATAATGTTAAAGAGTTGATGTATAACAAAACCTACGAATTCATATAACGTATACTTATATTTCAAGCATAGAGGAGGAAGGGATGTCTCATTTACTTTCAATTGAAAGTGGTGAAATAAAGGGAATATTGAATCCCACATTGGTTAAATACTAATTTTGCTACTTATTAATAAGGAAAAAAACAACAAAATCTGTATGCCGAGCTCGGTTGCGTGAGCTTATAACTCAAGTGGGGGCATCAAAGTGGTTGAACATTGAGCTGACCCAACTAGCTGGGCCATTGGTTGCTAAATGCTGGCTTGCCCGTTCCAAGCGAGGAGCTTGGGCCATGCAGTCCACACGAAGGTATGGACTACTTGGCTCCTAAAGTGGAGGGCACCGCGTCAGGCTGGCTTCACAGAGCAGCGAAAACCTCCCGCTCTTTGTAGTGGAAGGATAACAGATCAGTGCTTCCATGGTTCACTAAAGCTAGATGGGTGGGTCCTAATTGAACAATCACTTTTTCTCCTTATTTTTTGTTCAAACTGTGTTAATTGAATCTTTTAATAATGAATTATTAATTTAATCGGACAACTAATTGGATTCTGAGCTCATCAAAATGTAGAAGTCAATATATAGTAGGTTTAGTTGGTCTTTTCTTAATCTTATGTATCTTGTTGAAACAGTTTCTTTGTTATATCTTAATATCTATTTGAAAATTCCTTCATTGTTTTGTTTGGCATTTGTCTATTTTGCTATAAAAGTTCATTTGTAACAGATCAGTGCTTCCTTGGTTCACTAAAGCTGGATGGGTGGCTCCTAATTGAACAATCACTTTTTCTCCTTATTTTTTGTTCAGCCTGTGGATTAATTTAATCTTTTAATAATGAATTATTAATTTAATTAAACGCCTAATTGGAATGTGAGCTAATCAAAATGTAGAAGTCAATATATAATAGGTTTAGTTGGTCTTTTCTTAATTTTATGTATCTTTTTGAAGCAGTTTATTTATTATATCTTAATATCTATTTGAAAATTCCTTCATTTTTTTTTTCGGCATTTGTGTATTTTGCTATAAAACTTCATATGGTTTTTGGAACTGTTGTGATACATTTGATTTCTATATGTAATTCACTTTGCATCAGTTAAGACTTTTCATGTGTAATAATCCGTGGATTCGATATATGTGAAATTATATATCAAAATTTTATCCTACAAAAAAAAAGTTGTTAATGGTGAATACTAATAAGTCTTTTTCCCCACCACGTGTTTGATCAAAATTTATCCCAACTTAATATAATAATCAAATTACGTAAACTTTTTTTAATATTTTATTAGCTGAAATAAAGCACTATCAAATTTATATTTCATCCTTTTGCAGTCATTTATGCTTTTTTAATATTTAATTAGAAAAATTACTTTTCTTTAGACATTCACTTAATTAGGTATCTTCTAAAGTGAAATAGATAAAGGACTTGTACAATAAAAATTTTGATTTCTTCTATATTTTTGTATTGATTATACATGAAAATCTGAAAAACAAAACTTAAATTCTTAAAAAATAATGAAATACAGTTTGATGAATATCCTGAAATCTAAATTATGTGATTTACAATTCTTTTCCAAACATATTTTCAATATAAATAAGTTAAACACAATATGCTATCACAATAAGTCAATTATTTGATTTTAAATGTAATACCCCATCCCTCATGGATCATAAATTTATAAAATAAGTAACACATAAGTTGTGCCAGAGAACTCGAGTCTGTCCATTGGCGTCCATTTCCAGGGTGTTGTTCATAGCCAAATTTTAGATTGGACTTTGTGGGTTTGGTATAGATGCTCGCATCAACTGGACTTGTTGCCATGAAGCATGAGAAATAGTATTAGATCTATTTCAAAGTAGAACGGAGAACTTTGTGGGAGAAAGTGTGGCATGTGTCGAGCTACTTCTTGAATCTTTAGGAGCCACCTCTAGGAGCTCCATGTCTGGCGACCGATCATGGGTTATATGATGCTGCAATGAGTACGCCGCATTCTAAAGGACGGACGATTGTACTATCTGATCCCATCCAGTTTACAAACTGATAATATAAGTGATATATATAAATTTTTGCAAAGAACTAGTGCATCCATTCTATCCCTTGTTGTTGAGTTGTTCATACCCGAATTTCAGGATGTTGTCAATGGGTCTGAAGGATATTCTTGCATCCAATACTATTAATATTCTTTGGTTAAAAAAAACCACTTTATGTAAGATGATACCTAAATCATTTTTCGCCATTGTGGTAGCATGAACCTAAAAGATTTTCTGGCAATATACATTTGGATAAATATTATATATTGAAAGAAAAAATGTCTAACCATAAGAAATTATGGCCAACATATAAAGTTCTTGTATTTCAATGCACTATGCCTTGTCAGTATATGACACATTGTGAAAACGAATTAGTTAATTGTTTCTCAAACTAATTTAATTGTCATTTGAAACCTAAAGTTTACAGAAGACATTGTGGAAGCTACTGGAGTTAACACATTTTTATTTGGGAAAGAGTTGCGAATCATATTCACCAATATTAGAGTTACATAATGCAAGTTTTAACTTCGGGTTTCAAATAATGTAAAATCATTGTCCACAACATGATCTATAAATTGTACCTCGATAACATTTATATCGCTACCCAATGTTTAGAAATTAGGAATAAACCAATCTTAGCAACTTCATGTCTAGCTTTTCCTTCTATCGAATTTCAATCAACAAATAATATATTAATAAGAATGTTTCGGCTTAGGCAAGCCATGTCTTTATTTCAATTATATTTACTAGGTTATCTGGGAATAACAGTGTATTGCTAAAGTTCATATTCATTAAGCTAAATAAAGCACAGTGGTGCAATATTTAATCGGTGAGCATTAAGATAAGTGCGTATATGCGTGCTTATATCTTGTATCAATTCCCAAATCCATAAGAATAAATATAACGAACATCAAAACAAAGATTGTTATATGTTTTCTGTATGTAGCTTCAGGCCTAGAAAATCAATTCTCAAAAATATTTATGCAAGTTCCAAGCAAGCAAATAATGTTAAAGAGTTGATGTATAACAAAACCTACGAATTCATATAACGTATACTTATATTTCAAGCATAGAGGAGGAAGGGATGTCTCATTTACTTTCAATTGAAAGTGGTGAAATAAAGGGAATATATTGAATCCCACATTGGTTAAATACTAATTTTGCTACTTATTAATAAGGAAAAAAACAACAAAATCTGTATGCCGAGCTCGGTTGCGTGAGCTTATAACTCAAGTGGGGGCATCAAAGTGGTTGAACATTGAGCTGACCCAGCTAGCTGGGCCATTGGTTGCTAAATGCTGGCTTGCCCGTTCCAAGCGAGGAGCTTGGGCCATGCAGTCCACACGAAGGTATGGACTACTTGGCTCCTAAAGTGGAGGTTACCGCGTCAGGCTGGCTTCATAGAGCAGCGAAAACCTCCCGCTCTTTGTAGTGGAAGGATAACAGATCAGTGCTTCCATGGTTCACTAAACCTAGATGGGTGGGTCCTAATTGAACAATCACTTTTTCTCCTTATTTTTTGTTCAAACTGTGTTAATTGAATCTTTTAATAATGAATTATTAATTTAATCGAACAACTAATTGGATTCTGAGCTAATCAAAATGTAGAAGTCAATATATAGTAGGTTTACTTGGTCTTTTCTTAATCTTATGTATCTTGTTGAAACAGTTTCTTTGTTATATCTTAATATCTATTTGAAAATTCATTCATTGTTTTGTTTGGCATTTGTCTATTTTGCTATAAAAGTTCATTTGTAACAGATCAGTGCTTCCTTGGTTCACTAAAGCTGGATGGGTGGCTCCTAATTGAACAATCACTTTTTCTCCTTATTTTTTGTTCAGACTGTGGATTAATTTAATCTTTTAATAATGAATTATTAATTTAATTAAATGCCTAATTGGAATGTGAGCTAATCAAAATGTAGAAGTCAATATATAATAGGTTTAGTTGGTCTTTTCTTAATTTTATGTATCTTTTTGAAGCAGTTTATTTATTATATCTTAATATCTATTTGAAAATTCCTTCATTTTTTTTTTCGGCATTTGTGTATTTTGCTATAAAACTTCATATGGTTCTTGGAACTGTTGTGATACATTTGACTTCTATATGTAATTCACTTTGCATCAGTTAAGACTTTTCATGTGTAATAATCAGTGGATTCGATATATGTGAAATTATATATCAAAATTTTATCCTACAAAAAAAAAGTTGTTAATGGTGAATACTAATATGTCTTTTTCCCCACCACGTGTTTGATCAAAATTTATCCCAACTTAATATAATAATCAAATTACGTAAACTTTTGTTAATATTTTATTAGCTGAAATAAAGCACTATCAAATTTATATTTCATCCTTTTGCAGTCATTTATGCTTTTTAATATTTAATTAGAAAAATTACTTTTCTTTAGACATTCACTTAATTAAGTATCTTCTAAAGTGAAATAGATAAAGGACTTGTAAAATAAAAATTTTGATTTCTTCTATATTTTTGTATTGATTATACATGAAAATCTGAAAAACAAAACTTAAATTCTTAAAAAATAGTGAAATACAGTTTGATGAATATCCTGAAATCTAAATTATGTGATTTACAATTCTTTTCCAAACATATTTTCAATATAAATAAGTTAAACACACTACGCTATCACAATAAGTCAATAATTTGATTTTAAATGTAATACCCCATCCCTCATGGATCATAAATTTATAAAATAAGTAACACATAAGCTGTGGCAGAGAACTCGAGTCTGTCCATTGGCGTCCATTTCCAGGGTGTTGTTCATAGCCAAATTTTAGATTGGACTTTGTGGGTTTGGTATAGATGCTCGCATCAACTGGACTTGTTGCCATGAAGCATGAGAAATAGTATTAGATCTATCTCAAAGTAGAACGGAGAACTTTGTGGGAGAAAGTGTGGCATGTGTCGAGCTACTTCTTGAATCTTTAGGAGCCACCTCTAGGAGCTCCATGTCTGGCAACCGATCATAGGTTATATCATGCTGCAACGAGTACGCCGCATTCTGAAGGACGGACGATTGTACTATCTGATCCCATCCAGTTTACAAACTGTTAATATAAGTGATATATATAAATTTTTGCAAAGAACTAGTGCATCCATTGTATCCCTTGTTGTTGAGTTGTTCATACCCGAATTTCAGGATGCTGCCAATGGGTCTGAAGGATATTCTTGCATCCAATACTATTAATATTCTTTGGTTAAAAAAAACCACTTTATGTAAGATGATACCTAAATCATTTTTCGCCATTGTGGTAGCATGAACCTAAAAGATTTTCTGGCAATATACATTTGGATAAATATTATCTATTGAAAGAAAAAATGTCTAACCATAAGAAATTATGGCCAACATATAAAGTTCTTGTATTTCAATGCACTATGCCTTTACAGTATATGACACATTGTGAAAACGAATTAGTTAATTGTTTCTCAAACTAATTTAATTGTCATTTGAAACCTAAAGTTTACAGAAGACATTGTGGAAGCTACTGGAGTTAACACATTTTTATTTGGGAAAGAGTTGCGAATCATATTCACCAATATTAGAGTTACATAATGCAAGTTTTAACTTCGGGTTTCAAATAATGTAAAATCATTGTCCACAACATGATCTATAAATTGTACCTCGATAACATTTCTATCGCTACCCAATGTTTAGAAATTAGGAATAAACCAATCTTAGCAACTTCATGTCTAGCTTTTCCTTCTATCGAATTTCAATCAACAAATAATATATTAATAAGAATGTTTCGGCTTAGGCAAGCCATGTCTTTATTTCAATTATATTTACTAGGTTATCTGGGAATAACAGTGTATTGCTAAAGTTCATATTCATTAAGCTAAATAAAGCACAGTGGTGCAATATTTAATCGGTGAGCATTAAGATAAGTGCGTATATGCGTGCTTATATCTTGTATCAATTCCCAAATCCATAAGAATAAATATAACGAACATCAAAACAAAGATTGTTATATGTTTTCTGTATGTAGCTTCAGGCCTAGAAAATCAATTCTCAAAAATATTTATGCAAGTTCCAAGCAAGCAAATAATGTTAAAGAGTTGATGTATAACAAAACCTACGAATTCATATAACGTATACTTATATTTCAAGCATAGAGGAGGAAGGGATGTCTCATTTACTTTCAATTGAAAGTGGTGAAATAAAGGGAATATATTGAATCCCACATTGGTTAAATACTAATTTTGCTACTTATTAATAAGGAAAAAAACAACAAAATCTGTATGCCGAGCTCGGTTGCGTGAGCTTATAACTCAAGTGTGGGGCATCAAAGTGGTTGAACATTGAGCTGACCCAACTAGCTGGGCCATTGGTTGCTAAATGCTGGCTTGCCCGTTCCAAGCGAGGAGCTTGGGCCATGCAGTCCACACGAAGGTATGGACTACTTGGCTCCTAAAGTGGAGGGCACCGCGTCAGGCTGGCTTCACAGAGCAGCGAAAACCTCCCGCTCTTTGTAGTGGAAGGATAACAGATCAGTGCTTCCATGGTTCACTAAAGCTAGATGGGTGGGTCCTAATTGAACAATCACTTTTTCTCCTTATTTTTTGTTCAAACTGTGTTAATTGAATCTTTTAATAATGAATTATTAATTTAATCGAACAACTAATTGGATTCTGAGCTAATCAAAATGTAGAAGTCAATATATAGTAGGTTTAGTTGGTCTTTTCTTAATCTTATGTATCTTGTTGAAACAGTTTCTTTGTTATATCTTAATATCTATTTGAAAATTCATTCATTGTTTTGTTTGGCATTTGTCTATTTTGCTATAAAAGTTCATTTGTAACAGATCAGTGCTTCCTTGGTTCACTAAAGCTGGATGGGTGGCTCCTAATTGAACAATCACTTTTTCTCCTTATTTTTTGTTCAGACTGTGGATTAATTTAATCTTTTAATAATGAATTATTAATTTAATTAAATGCCTAATTGGAATGTGAGCTAATCAAAATGTAGAAGTCAATATATAATAGGTTTAGTTGGTCTTTTCTTAATTTTATGTATCTTTTTGAAGCAGTTTATTTATTATATCTTAATATCTATTTGAAAATTCCTTCATTTTTTTTTTCGGAATTTGTGTATTTTGCTATAAAACTTCATATGGTTCTTGGAACTGTTGTGATACATTTGACTTCTATATGTAATTCACTTTGCATCAGTTAAGACTTTTCATGTGTAATAATCAGTGGATTCGATATATGTGAAATTATATATCAAAATTTTATCCTACAAAAAAAAAGTTGTTAATGGTGAATACTAATAAGTCTTTTTCCCCACCACGTGTTTGATCAAAATTTATCCCAACTTAATATAATAATCAAATTACGTAAACTTTTGTTAATATTTTATTAGCTGAAATAAAGCACTATCAAATTTATATTTCATCCTTTTGCAGTCATTTATGCTTTTTTAATATTTAATTAGAAAAATTACTTTTCTTTAGACATTCACTTAATTAAGTATCTTCTAAAGTGAAATAGATAAAGGACTTGTAAAATAAAAATTTTGATTTCTTCTATATTTTTGTATTGATTATACATGAAAATCTGAAAAACAAAACTTAAATTCTTAAAAAATAGTGAAATACAGTTTGATGAATATCCTGAAATCTAAATTATGTGATTTACAATTCTTTTCCAAACATATTTTCAATATAAATAAGTTAAACACACTATGCTATCACAATAAGTCAATAATTTGATTTTAAATGTAATACCCCAACCCTCATGGATCATAAATTTATAAAATAAGTAACACATAAGCTGTGGCAGAGAACTCGAGTCTGTCCATTGGCGTCCATTTCCAGGGTGTTGTTCATAGCCAAATTTTAGATTGGACTTTGTGGGTTTGGTATAGATGCTCGCATCAACTGGACTTGTTGCCATGAAGCATGAGAAATAGTATTAGATCTATCTCAAAGTAGAACGGAGAACTTTGTGGGAGAAAGTGTGGCATGTGTCGAGCTACTTCTTGAATCTTTAGGAGCCACCTCTAGGAGCTCCATGTCTGGCAACCGATCATAGGTTATATCATGCTGCAACGAGTACGCCGCATTCTGAAGGACGGACGATTGTACTATCTGATCCCATCCAGTTTACAAACTGATAATATAAGTGATATATATAAATTTTTGCAAAGAACTAGTGCATCCATTGTATCCCTTGTTGTTGAGTTGTTCATACGCGAATTTCAGGATGCTGTCAATGGGTCTGAAGGATATTCTTGCATCCAATACTATTAATATTCTTTGGTTAAAAAAAACCACTTTATGAAAGATGATACCTAAATCATTTTTCGCCATTGTGGTAGCATGAACCTAAAAGATTTTCTGGCAATATACATTTGGATAAATATTATATATTGAAAGAAAAAATGTCTAACCATAAGAAATTATGGCCAACATATAAAGTTCTTGTATTTCAATGCACTATGCCTTGTCAGTATATGACACATTGTGAAAACGAATTAGTTAATTGTTTCTCAAACTAATTTAATTGTCATTTGAAACCTAAAGTTTACAGAAGACATTGTGGAAGCTACTGGAGTTAACACATTTTTATTTGGGAAAGAGTTGCGAATCATATTCACCAATATTAGAGCATACAGAATGCAAGTTTTAACTTCGGGTTTCAAATAATTTAAAATCATTGTCCACAACATGATCTATGAATTGTACCTCGATAACATTTCTATCGCTACCCAATGTTTAGAAATTAGGAATAAACCAATCTTAGCAACTTCATGTCTAGCTTTTCCTTCTATCGAATTTCAATCAACAAATAATATATTAATAAGAATGTTTCGGCTTAGGCAAGCCATGTCTTTATTTCAATTACATTTACTAGGTTATCTGGGAATAACAGTGTATTGCTAAAGTTCATATTCATTAAGCTAAATAAAGCACAGTGGTGCAATATTTAATCGGTGAGCATTAAGAAAAGTGCGTATATGCGTGCTTATATCTTGTATCAATTCCCAAATCCATAAGAATAAATATAACGAACATCAAAACAAAGATTGTTATATGTTTTCTGTATGTAGCTTCAGGCCTAGAAAATCAATTCTCAAAAATATTTATGCAAGTTCCAAGCAAGCAAATAATGTTAAAGAGTTGATGTATAACAAAACCTACGAATTCATATAACGTATACTTATATTTCAAGCATAGAGGAGGAAGGGATGTCTCATTTACTTTCAATTGAAAGTGGTGAAATAAAGGGAATATATTGAATCCCACATTGGTTAAATACTAATTTTGCTACTTATTAATAAGGAAAAAAACAACAAAATCTGTATGCCGAGCTCGGTTGCGTGAGCTTATAACTCAAATTGGGGCATCAAAGTGGTTGAACATTGAGCTGACCCAACTAGCTGGGCCATTGGTTGCTAAATGCTGGCTTGCCCGTTCCAAGCGAGGAGCTTGGGCCATGCAGTCCACACGAAGGTATGGACTTCTTGGCTCCTAAAGTGGAGGGCACCGCGTCAGGCTGGCTTCACAGAGCAGCGAAAACCTCCCGCTCTTTGTAGTGGAAGGATAACAGATCAGTGCTTCCATGGTTCCATGGTTCACTAAAGCTAGATGGGTGGGTCCTAATAGAACAATCACTTTTTCTCCTTATTTTTTGTTCAAACTGTGTTAATTGAATCTTTTAATAATGAATTCTTAATTTAATCGAACAACTAATTGGATTCTGAGCTAATCAAAATGTAGAAGTCAATATATAGTAGGTTTAGTTGGTCTTTTCTTAATCTTATGTATCTTGTTGAAACAGTTTCTTTGTTATATCTTAATATCTATTTGAAAATTCCTTCATTGTTTTGTTTGGCATTTGTCTATTTTGCTATAAAAGTTCATTTGTAACAGATCAGTGCTTCCTTGGTTCACTAAAGCTGGATGGGTGGCTCCTAATTGAACAATCACTTTTTCTCCTTATTTTTTGTTCAGCCTGTGGATTAATTTAATCTTTTAATAATGAATTATTAATTTAATTAAACGCCTAATTGGAATGTGAGCTAATCAAAATGTAGAAGTCAATATATAATAGGTTTAGTTGGTCTTTTCTTAATTTTATGTATCTTTTGGAAGCAGTTTATTTATTATATCTTAATATCTACTTGAAAATTCCTTCATTTTTTTTTTCGGCATTTGTGTATTTTGCTATAAAACTTCATATGGTTCTTGGAACTGTTGTGATACATTTGATTTCTATATGTAATTCACTTTGCATCAGTTAAGACTTTTCATGTGTAATAATCAGTGGATTCGATATATGTGAAATTATATATCAAAATTTTATCCTACAAAAAGAAAGTTGTTAATGGTGAATACTAATAAGTCTTTTTCCCCACCACGTGTTTGATCAAAATTTATCCCAACTTAATATAATAATCAAATTACGTAAACTTTTTTTAATATTTTATTAGCTGAAATAAAGCACTATCAAATTTATATTTCATCCTTTTGCAGTCATTTATGCTTTTTTAATATTTAATTAGAAAAATTACTTTTCTTTAGACATTCACTTAATTAAGTATCTTCTAAAGTGAAATAGATAAAGGACTTGTAAAATAAAAATTTTGATTTCTTCTATATTTTTGTATTGATTATACATGAAAATCTGAAAAACAAAACTTAAATTCTTAAAAAATAGTGAAATACAGTTTGATGAATATCCTGAAATCTAAATTATGTGATTTACAATTCTTTTCCAAACATATTTTCAATATAAATAAGTTAAACACAATATGCAATCACAATAAGTCAATTATTTGATTTTAAATATAATACACCATCCCTCATGGATCATAAATTTATAAAATAAGTAACACATAAGTTGTGGCAAAGAACTCGAGTCTGTCCATTGGCGTCCATTTCCAGGGTGTTGTTCATAGCCAAATTTTAGATTGGACTTTGTGGGTTTGGTATAGATGCTCGCATCAACTGGACTTGTTGCCATGAAGCATGAGAAATAGTATTAGATCTATTTCAAAGTAGAACGGAGAACTTTGTGGGAGAAAGTGTGGCATGTGTCGAGCTACTTCTTGAATCTTTAGGAGCCACCTCTAGGAGCTCCATGTCTGGCGACCGATCATGGGTTATATCATGCTGCAACGAGTACGCCGCATTCTGAAGGACGGACGATTGTACTATCTGATCCCATCCAGTTTACAAACTGATAATATAAGTGATATATATAAATTTTTGCAAAGAACTAGTGCATCCATTGTATCCCTTGTTGTTGAGTTGTTCATACCCGAATTTCAGGATGCTGTCAATGGGTCTGAAGGATATTCTTGCATCCAATACTATTAATATTCTTTGGTTAAAAAAAACCACTTTATGTAAGATGATACCTAAATCATTTTTCGCCATTGTGGTAGCATGAACCTAAAAGCTTTTCTGGCAATATACATTTGGATAAATATTATATATTGAAAGAAAAAATGTCTAACCATAAGAAATTATGGCAAACATATAAAGTTCTTGTATTTCAATGCACTATGCCTTGTCAGTATATGACACATTGTGAAAACGAATTAGTTAATTGTTTGTCAAACTAATTTAATTGTCATTTGAAACCTAAAGTTTACAGAAGACATTGTGGAAGCTACTGGAGTTAACACATTTTTATTTGGGAAAGAGTTGCGAATCATATTCACCAATATTAGAGTTACATAATGCAAGTTTTAACTTCGGGTTTCAGATAATGTAAAATCATTGTCCACAACATGATCTATAAATTGTACCTCGATAACATTTCTATCGCTACCCAATGTTTAGAAATTAGGAATAAACCAATCTTAGCAACTTCATGTCTAGCTTTTCCTTCTATCGAATTTCAATCAACAAATAATATATTAATAAGAATGTTTCGGCTTAGGCAAGCCATGTCTTTATTTCAATTACATTTACTAGGTTATCTGGGAATAACAGTGTATTGCTAAAGTTCATATTCATTAAGCTAAATAAAGCACAGTGGTGCAATATTTAATCGGTGAGCATTAAGAAAAGTGCGTATATGCGTGCTTATATCTTGTATCAATTCCCAAATCCATAAAAATAAATATAACGAACATCAAAACAAAGATTGTTATATGTTTTCTGTATGTAGCTTCAGGCCTAGAAAATCAATTCTCAAAAATATTTATGCAAGTTCCAAGCAAGCAAATAATGTTAAAGAGTTGATGTATAACAAAACCTACGTATTCATATAACGTATACTTATATTTCAAGCATAGAGGAGGAAGGGATGTCTCATTTACTGTCAATTGAAAGTGGTGAAATAAAGGGAATATATTGAATCCCACATTGGTTAAATACTAATTTTGCTACTTATTAATAAGGAAAAAAACAACAAAATCTGTATGCCGAGCTCGGTTGCGTGAGCTTATAACTCAAGTGGGGGCATCAAAGTGGTTGAACATTGAGCTGACCCAACTAGCTGGGCCATTGGTTGCTAAATGCTGGCTTGCCCGTTCCAAGCGAGGAGCTTGGGCCATGCAGTCCACACGAAGGTATGGACTACTTGGCTCCTAATGTGGAGGGCACCGCGTCAGGCTGGCTTCACAGAGCAGCGAAAACCTCCCGCTCTTTGTAGTGGAAGGATAACAGATCAGTGCTTCCATGGTTCACTAAAGCTAGATGGGTGGGTCCTAATTGAACAATCACTTTTTCTCCTTATTTTTTGTTCAAACTGTGTTAATTGAATCTTTTAATAATGAATTATTAATTTAATAGAACAACTAATTGGATTCTGAGCTAATCAAAATGTAGAAGTCAATATATAGTAGGTTTAGTTGGTCTTTTCTTAATCTTATGTATCTTGTTGAAACAGTTTCTTTGTTATATCTTAATATCTATTTGAAAATTCCTTCATTGTTTTGTTTGGCATTTGTCTATTTTGCTATAAAAGTTCATTTGTAGCAGATCTGTGCTTCCTTGGTTCACGAAAGCTGGATGGGTGGCTCCTAAATGAACAATCACTTTTTCTCCTTATTTTTTGTTCAGACTGTGGATTAATTTAATCTTTTAATAATGAATTATTAATTTAATTAAACGCCTAATTGGAATGTGAGCTAATCAAAATGTAGAAGTCAATATATAATAGGTTTAGTTGGTCTTTTCTTAATTTTATGTATCTTTTTGAAGCAGTTTATTTATTATATCTTAATATCTATTTGAAAATTCCTTCATTTTTTTTTTTCGGCATTTGTGTATTTTGCTATAAAACTTCATATGGTTCTTGGAACTGTTGTGATACATTTGATTTCTATATGTAATTCACTTTGCATCAGTTAAGACTTTTCATGTGTAATAATCAGTGGATTCGATATATGTGAAATTATATATCAAAATTTTATCCTACAAAAAAAAAGTTGTTAATGGTGAATACTAATAAGTCTTTTTCCCCACCACGTGTTTGATCAAAATTTATCCCAACTTAATATAATAATCAAATTACGTAAACTTTTTTTAATATTTTATTAGCTGAAATAAAGCACTATCAAATTTATATTTCATCCTTTTGCAGTCATTTATGCTTTTTTAATATTTAATTAGAAAAATTACTTTTCTTTAGACATTCACTTAATTAAGTATCTTCTAAAGTGAAATAGATAAAGGACTTGTAAAATAAAAATTTTGATTTCTTCTATATTTTTGTATTGATTATACATGAAAATCTGAAAAACAAAACTTAAATTCTTAAAAAATAGTGAAATACAGTTTGATGAATATCCTGAAATCTAAATTATGTGATTTACAATTCTTTTCCAAACATATTTTCAATATAAATAAGTTAAACACAATATGTTATCACAATAAGTCAATAATTTAATTTTAAATGTAATACCCCATCCCTCATCCCTCATGGATCATAAATTTATAAAATAAGTAACACATAAGTTGTGGCAGAGAACTCGAGTCTGTCCATTGGCGTCCATTTCCAGGGTGTTGTTCATAGCCAAATTTTTTATTGGACTTTGTGGGTTTGGTATAGACGCTCGCATCAACCGGACTTGTTGCCATGAAGCATGAGAAATAGTATTAGATCTAATTTCAAAGTAGAACGGAGAACTTTGTGGGAGAAAGTGTGGCATGTGTCGAGCTACTTCTTGAATCTTTAGGAGCCACCTTAGGAGCTCCATGTCTGGCGACCGATCATGGGTTATATAATGCTGCAACGAGTACGCCGCATTCTGAAGGAGGGACGATTGTATTATCTGACCCCATCCAGTTTACAAACTGATAATATAAGTCATATATATAAATTTTTGCAAAGAACTAGTGCATCCATTGTATCTCTTTTTGTTGAGTTGTTCATACCCGAATTTCAGGATGCAGTCAATGGGTCTGAAGGATATTCTTGCATCCAATACTATTAATATTCTTTGGTTAAAGAAAACCACTTTATGTAAGATGATACCTAAATCATTTTTCGCCATTGTGGTAGCATGAACCTAAAAGATTTTCTGGCGATATACATTTGGCTAAATATTATATATTGAAAGAAAAAATATTTAACCATAAGAAATTATGGCCAACATCTAAAGTTCTTGTATTTCAATGCACTATGCCTTGTCAGTATATGACACATTGTGAAAACGAATTAGTTAATTGTTTCTCAAACTAATTTTATTGTCATTTGAAACCTAAAGTTTACAGTAGATATTATGGAAGCTACTGGAGTTAACACATTTTTATTTGGGAAAGAGTTGCGAATCATATTCACCAATATTAGAGTTACATAATGCAAGTTTTAACTTCGGGTTTCAAATAATTTAAAATCATTGTCCACAACATGATCTATAAATTGTACCTCGATAACATTTCTATCGCTACCCAATGTTTAGAAATTAGGAATAAACCAATCTTAGCAACTTCATGTCTAGCTTTTCCTTCTATCGAATTTCAATCAACAAATAATATATTAATAAGAATGTTTCGCCTTAGGCAAGCCATGTCTTTATTTTAATTACATTTACTAGGTTATCTGGGAATAACAGTGTATTGCTAAAGTTCATATTCATTAAGCTAAATAAAGCATAGTGGTGCAATATTTAATCGGTGAGCATTAAGAAAAGTGCGTATATGCATGCTTATATCTTGTATCAATTCCCAAATCGATAAGAACAAATATAACGAACATCAAAACAAAGATTGTTATATATTTTCTGTATGTAGCTTCAGGCCTACAAAATCAATTCTCAAAAATATTTATGCAAGTTCCAAGCAAGCAAATAATGTTAAAGAGTTGATGTATAACAAAACCTACGAATTCATATAACGTATACTTATATTTCAAGCTTAGAGGAGGAAGGGATGTCTCATTTACTTTCAATTGAAAGTGGTGAAATGAAAGGAATATATTGAATCCCACATTGGTTAAATACTAATTTTGCTACTTATTAATAAGGAAAAAAACAACAAAATCTGTATGCCGAGCTCGGTTGCGTGAGCTTATAACCCAAGTGGGGGCATCAAAGTTGTTGAACATTGAGCTGACCCAACTAGCTGGGCCATTGGTTGTTAAATGCTGGCTCGCCCGTTCCATGCGAGGAGCTTGGGCCATGCAGTCCACACGAAGGTATGGACTACTTGGCTCCCAAAGTGGAGGGCACCACGTCAGGCTGGCTTCACAGAGCAGCGAAAACCTCCCGCTCTTTGTAGTGGAAGGATAACAGATCAGTGCTTCCATGGTTCACTAAAGCTAGATGGGTGGGTGCTAATTGAACAATCACTTTTTCTCCTTATTTTTTGTTCAAACTGTGTTAATTGAATCTTTTAATAATGAATTATTAATTTAATCGAACAACTAATTGGATTCTGAGCTAATCAAAATGTAGAAGTCAATATATAGTAGGTTTAGTTGGTCTTTTCTTAATTTATGTATCTTGTTGAAACAGTTTCTTTGTTATATCCTAATATCTATTTGAAAATTCCTTCATTGTTTTATTTGGCATTTGTCTATTTTGCTATAAAAGTTCATTTGTAATAGATCAGTGCTTCCTTGGTTCACTAAAGCTGGATGGGTGGCTCCTAATTGAACAATCACTTTTTCTCCTTGTTTTTTGTTCAGACTGTAGATTAATTTAATCTTTTAATAATGAATTATTAATTTAATTAAACGCCTAATTGGAACGTGAGCTAATCAAAATGTAGAAGTCAATATATAATAGGTTTAGTTGGTCTTTTCTTAATTTTATGTATCTTGTTGAAGCAGTTTATGTATTATATCTTAATAACTATTTTAAAATTACTTCATTGTTTTTGTTCGGCATTTGTGTATTTTACTATAAAACTTCATATGGTTCTTGGAACTGTTGTGATACATTTAATTTCTATATGTAATTCACTTTGCATCAGTTAAGACTTTTCATGTGTAATATTCAGTGGATCCGATATATGTGAAATTATATAACAAAATTTTATCCTACCAAAAAAAAAAGTTGTTAATGGTGAATACTAATAAATGTTTTTCCCCCCCCCACGTGTTTGATCAAAATTTATCCCAACTTAATATAATAATCAAATTACGTAAACTTTTTTTGATATTTTATTAGCTGAAATAAAGCACTTTCAAATTTATATTTCATCCTTTTGCAGTCATTTATGCTTTTTTAATATTTAATTGGCAAAATTACTTTTCTTTAGACATTCACTTAATTATGTATCTTCAAAAGTGAAATAGATAAAGGACTTGTAAAATAAAAATTTTGATTTCTTCTATATTTTTGTATTGATTATACATGAAAATCTGAAAAACAAAACTTAATTTCTTAAAAATAGTGAAATACAGTTTGATGAATATACTGGAATATAAATTATGTGATTTACAATTCTTTTCCAAACATATTTTCAATATAAATAAGTTAAACACAATATGTTATCACAACAAGTCAATAATTTAATTTTAAATGTAATACCCCATCCCTCATCCCTCATGGATCATAAATTTATAAAATAAGTAACACATAAGTTGTGGCAGAGAACTCGAGTCTGTCCATTGGCGTCCATTTCCAGGGTGTTGTTCGTAGCCAAATTTTAGATTGGACTTTGTCGGTTTGGTGTAGATGCTCGCATCAACCGGACTTGTTGACATGAAGCATGAGAAACAGTATTACATATAATTTCCAAGTAGAACCGAAAACTTTGTTGGAGAATGTGTGGCATGTGTCAAGCTACTTCTTGAATCTTTAGGAGCCACCTCTGGGATATCCATGTCTGGCAACCGATCATGGGTTATATCATGCTGCAACGGGTACGTCGCATTCTGAAGCAGGGACGAATGTACTATCTAATCCTATCCAATTTACAAACTGATAATATAAGTGACATATAAGTTTTTGCGTGCATCCATTGTATCCCTTGTTGTTGAGTTGTTCATACCTTAATTTCAGGATGCAATCAATGGGCCTGAAGGATATTCTTGCATCCAATACTATTAATATTCTTTGGTTAAAAAAAACCACTTTATGTAAGATGATACCTAAAGCATTTTTCGCCATTGTGGTAGCATGAACCTAAAATATTTTCTGGTGATATAGATTTGGATAAATATTATATATTGAAAGAAAAAAATGTCTAATCATAAGAAATTTTGACCAACATATTAAGTTCTTGTATTTCAATGACTGTGCGTTTTTAGTATATGAGACATTGTGGAAATAAATTAGTTAATTGTTTCTCAAACTAATTTAATTTTCATTTGAAACATAAATTTTACGGAAGACATTGTGGAAGCCACTGGAGATAACATATTTTTGTTTGAGAAAGAGTTGTGAATCATATTCACCAATATTAGAGCTACAGAATGCAAATTATAACTTGGGGTTTCAAATAATTTAAAATCATTGTCTACAACATGATCTATTAATTTTACCTCGATAACATTTTTATCGCTGCCCAATCTTTAGAAATTAGGAATAAACCAATCTTAGCAACTGCATGTCTATCTTTTCATTGTATCGAATTTCAATCAACAACTAATATATTAATAAGAATGTTTCGGCTTAGGCAAGCCATGTCTTTATTTCAATTACGTTTACTAGGTTATCTGGGAATAACAGTGTATTGCTAAAGTTCATATTCATTAAGCTAAATAAAGCATAGTGGTGCAATATTTCATTTGTGAGCATTAACAAAAGTGCGTATATGTGTGCTTATATCTTGTATCAACTCCCAAATCGATAAGAACAAATATAACGAATGTAAAAACAAAGATTGTTATTTGTTTTCTGTATGTAGCTTCAGGCCTATAAAATCAATTCTAAAAAATATATATGCAAGTTCCAAGCAAGCAAATAATATTAAAGAGTTTATGTATAACAAAACCTACGAATTCATATAACGTATCCTTATATTTCAAGCTTAGAGGAGGAAGGGATGTCTCATTTACTTTCAATTGAAAGTCGTGAAATAAAGGGAATATATTGAATCCTACATTGGTTAAATACTAATTTTGCTACTTATTAATAAGGAAAAAAACAACAAAATTTTTATGCCGAGCTCGGTTGTGTGAGCTTATAACCCAAGTGGGGGCATCAAAGTGGTTGAATATTGAGCTGACCCAACTAGCTAGGCCACTAGTTCCTAAATGATGGCTTGCCCGTTCCAGGCGAGGAGCTTCGGCCATGCAGTCCACACGAAGGTATGGACTACTTGGCTCCTAAAGTGGAGGGCACCGCGTCAGGCTGGCTTCACAGAGCACCGAAAACCTCCTACTCTTTGTAGTGGAAGGATAACAAATCAGTGCTTCCTTGGTTCACTAAAGCTAGATGGGTGGGTCCTAATTGAACAATCACTTTTTTCTTCTTATTTTTTGTTCAGACTGTGGATTAATTGCATCTTTTAATAATGAATTATTAATTTAATCAATCACCTAATTGGATTGTGAGCTAATCAAAATGAAGACATCAATATATAATTGACTTGGTTGGTCTTTTCTTATATTTATGTATCTTGTTGAAGGAGTTTCTTTGTTATATCTTAATATCTATTGTAAAATTCTTTCGATTTTTTTTGGCATTTGTCTATTTTGCTATAAAAGTTCACATGGTTCTTGGAACTATTATGATACATTTAATTTCTGTATATAATTCCATTTTTTATTGTAGCAATTAAGACTTGACATGTGTAATAATCATCGAATATAGGTGAAATTATATAAGAAATTTTATCCTACCAAAAAAAGATCATAATGGTGAATATTAATAAGTCTTTTTTCCCACCACGTGTTCGATCAAAATTTTTCCTAACTTAATATAATAATCTAATTGTGTAAACATTTTTTTTTACAGTTTATTAGGTGAAATTAGGCACTTTCAAATTTATATTTCATCATTTTGCAGTCATTTGTGCTTTTTTAAATAGTTAAGTAGCAAAATTACTTTCCTTTAGACATTCATTTAATTTAGTATCTTGAAAAGTAAAGTGGATTAAGTACTTGTAAAATAAAATTTATGATTTCTTATATATTTTTGAATTAATTATATATGAAAATCCAGAAAACAAAACTTAAATTCTTAAATTAATAGTGAAATATACTGTCATGATAATTCTGAAATAAAAATTACTTGATTTACAATTCTTTCCAAACATATTTTCACTATAAATAAGTCAAAAATAATATGGTATCAACTAAAGTTAATAATTTAATTTTAATTGTAATACCCCATTCCTCATGGATCAAAAATTGCTAAAATAAGTAACACGTAAGTTGTGGCAGAGAACTCAAGTTATCTATTGGCATCCCTTTCCGGAAGTTCTTCATGGCTGAATTTTAGAATGGACTGTGTGGGTTTGGCAAAGATTCTCGCACAGGGGTGGCAACGGGGCGAGTATGGGGTGGGTTTGGGTGGACCAGGGACCCTCCCCGCCAACTTCGGGAAGGACGTGGGACCCACCCCGCCCCAGTAGAAAATCCACCGGAGCCGGTCTAACCCAATAAACCCGATTTTTTTTTATTTGTTCCACAAATATATATATATATATGTATAAAATCTACATATCAATTACCAATAAAATTGTTCATCAAATACTTAGTTGGGTTTTTACTTTTAGGCTCCACTCTAATTTGGGGGAGATAAAATTTAAAAAATCTTATTTGCATATGGAGAATAAAAAAAAATAAAATATATATACATATATAATATCCCGGGCGGGTCCTAAGTGTTAGGACCCATTACCCGCCCCATCTCCAAATATTTGTACCCGAACCTCCCCCATTAGGGGCCTGTCCGGCCGGGTTCGGGTCTTTTTGCCACCCCCATTCTCGCATCAACCGGGTTTGTTGACCTGGAGCTTGACAAATAGTATTAGATTTAATCATCAAGTAGAACCGAGAACTTTTTGAGAGAAAGTGCTACATGTGCGAAGTTACTTGTTGAATCTTTAGGAGCCAACTCGAGAATCTCGATGACTGGCGATCAATCATGGGTTATGTCACGCCGCAACGAGTACGTCGCATTGTGAAGGAGGGATGATTCTACTACCTCATCCTATCCAATTTAGAAACGGGTAATATAAGTAGCATATTAGATTTTGCAAAGAACACAAGTACATCCATTGTATCTCTTGTCGTTGAGTTGTTCATGTTGGAATAGGTGACCAGAAAGCCAATAGGTTTGGCAATTTGTAACCTATCCGACAACTTGATGTGAATGTAATATTATTATGTGATGAATAAGATGAGTATTCGTCACCAATGGTACCTTCTTTGTTGCGCTCATCTTACATTTGTTAAAATGGTGTTTAACTTATATCGCAACAAAGCCCACAGACCATGGATAACAACTCGTGCAGTTGGGCCACACATTGGATGGTGGTCATGAAACCAACTGATTAAGAGTTGGGTCTGAAACGTTCCAAGTCAAGGACCTCGAGACAGGGCATCGAGAGTCCTATTGAGACTTGCGTCAAGAGTCGTGTTTATTGGATGAGTGCCGTGTTTCATCGGCGACAGGCGTGGGACGCCTACACGATCTTGATGGGTTGGTCGACTGGGGTCGAGCCGACTGGACTGACTTGCGGGGATCATCATATGGAAGCCTTGGAGGCTTGGTTGGTATGATTGGTTTTTCCCGGTTCCGATAGTACGGGAGTAATCCTCAGACTTGAGGGATCATGGCAGTCGCGTGCACAGGACGGCTGTATCTTGGATCTGGCGAGAGGTAATCATTCTGTAAGATGATTATCATAAGCCTTGTCCAGTGCAGTCGGAATGTGTAGCGAGGACGGTGGATTCCAAGAAGAAGATCCGTCCCCTGTCAGTATGTGACAGAGGTATCTCCTATGCACTCAGAGACACGTTCATGCTGTTTGAAGCTGTGGCCACAGTGGTTGGTCGAACAGGGAATGGTTTCCTGTGTCGACGCAATGAAGCATACGTAGTCTCGAGTATTAAGCATAGATGCCTAGTCAAGGATGGGAACCGACGCCCAATTCCATACCCTAGACTAAAGCCGGGAAACGCTAGACGGAAGGATCGTACCCGTATGGAATCGGCACCTAAATGTTCACGCCAATTCACCTAGTCTCTAGTGCCATGGACCGTTGCTAGACGGCCACCCATGGTAACGGGCCCTTGTGGGACACAGGCCCAAGTCTAGCTGAGGGTGAACCTAAAGGGTCACACGCAAATCACCGAGGAGGTTGAGAGATCGACTTGGAGTCAATCTCGAAGGATAAAATAAGTAATTGGATTACTTAAGGGAAAGTCCATTGGATGGACGGGCCGATATTGTATCGGGCTTTCATTTAATCGGTAAATTGAATTTTCGATTAAATATGGAAAGTTGAGATGTTGAGACGTTGGATCTTTTAATTGGATTAAAAGATCAACGGGAATAATTTAAGTGGACATTAAATTGGATTTAATATTGGGTTCGTCGTAATTGGATTACGATAAAATCCGGTCCGTTAAATTATACCTGAGAGGAGAAATAATTCATAATTTGGAATGGGAAGAAGTTGGACTTCTTTCCTTAATTAAACATGGCCGACACGCTCCCTTGGAGGAAGCAAAATCAACCATGTTTCATGCTAGGTGGTATGTTGACTTATCTCTTTTGGAAAGAGACAAATCAACTCCAATCAAGCTCTTCCCTTTTGGTATGATTTGATCACACCATAAATTTTGGTGGGCTTGATTGAAGAATTGATGGCGATTGATTGGAATGAATCTAGACATCCTTGGATGAACCTAGACACATTCCAATAATCACATTAATTATGCATATATATGAGAATATACAACACCAAGCATAAGTGATTCATTATTCATCTTTGTCTAGGAAAAAGAGAAGACAAAAATCCTCTCCTCTCTCTCAATTTTCGTGCTCTCTCCCTCTCTTACACTTGTGTTCTTCACTTAATTTTGAATCAAGAAGAAGAAAAAAGTAAGTTTAAGAGAACACTAATTCATACTGTTCTTCTCTTAAACCGATTCCTTCCTAAACCCGTTCTTTTCTAGCAAGAAGAACGTGTGTTTTTTCCGGTGTGGTGTGGATCACCTTTGGAGAATCCATACGTTTGGATTTCGTGAGCATTCCGGAGAAGGAACAACGCAAGTAGCCGGGAGCATACGCTAAACAATCAAAGGTAACGGTTTATTACGCTTTGATTGATTTCATTTATATATCTATGCCGTATGTACTTAAATATATGTTTTAATATTTACACATCCTACATCGAACGTCCGGTTGAGCACCCAAGGGTACACCCCTTGGGATCCGTTTATTTAAATCGGTTTTAAATTTACGCACCATTTCTCGCTTTCTCGCTTCCGCTCGCGCTCCCGGGCGGATCCGCTTGTCCTTCAGTTCATACCCGAATTTAAGGACACACACAATGGATTTGGAGGATGCTCTTGCATCAAAACTATTAATATTTGTTGATTCAACAAAAACCACTTTATGTAAGTTGATACCTAAAATATTTTTTGCCGATATACTTTTGGATAAAATATTATCTATTTAAAGCAAAAATGTCTCACCATAAGAAATTTTTTCCAAGATACTAAGTTCTTGTATTTCAATGTACTATGCCCTGTTAATATACGACATTGTGGATAAACAAATTAGTTAATCTTTTCTCAAACCTAATTTAATTGTCATTCGAAATCTTAATTTTACTGAAGACATTGTGCAAGCCACTGGAGTTAGCACATTTTCATTTGAAGACGAGATCTCAATCATATTCACCAATATTAGAGCTACAAAATGCAAACTTTAACTCCAGGTTTGAATAATTTAAAGAAAAAATTGCATAATACCCCCTGTGTTTCAGGAAATTTGTTAAAAACTTACCTGTGTTATTTAAATACCCAAAAAAAACCCTCTGAAATCATAAACCTTGAAAAAAAACCCTGTCCGTCAAAGAAAACAACGAGTTACTAGCACAGACTACAAAAGGCAAGTGGAATAGCTTTTTAACCAACTTTTACCCTTTGACTTATTCGAATTGACAAAATTGCCCTTGTATCTTCCATTATTCCTTTTCTTTTATTTTTGATTAATTCTTTACCTTTTTAATACCAAATAAAATATGAAAAATACTAAAAAAGTAATATTCATCAATATTTATATGTAAAAAGTATTATTACATAAAGTTAAATGATTATACATATTTTACGTATGAAATATCAAAGTTTTATCATTATTTTAGTATCATTTATAAGTTTTAAAATCAAAATAAATTATTTTATTTCGAAATATTATTAGTTAATTCAATTATAATTTTGTGTATTTTGAATTTGTATATTTATATAGATTTCAAAATTTTAATATAATTATATTTAGATATTAAAAATAAATAATTGAAGTAAATGTTTATCTTCCCCGAAGCACCACCCTCCATCCACCTTCAGCCATTCGCCAGCCATCGCCACGCCCCTGAAACTTGCCATTCGCCAGCCACCCCCCACGCCTCTGAAACTTGCCCGTCGCCGCAGTGTCCTATTCCCCTCCCCCCGGTCCGCCCACACCCCCACCATCCGCCATTTTTTCTTCCATCCACCCAAAAATTTCCTTTCTCCACGACGACGGCCGTAGCCATCCCAAATCTGGCCAGCGATGTCGTCGTCGTTGCCACCTGCGATGGTGCGTGACGACGACATCACCGCCCAGATCTGGGTCGTGTAGGTGGTGACGATGGTCGCCCACCCAGATCTGGGTTGGCAACGTCGTCGTAGCGTACCATCGCGCAGGTGACGACAACTGTCGTCGCCAACCCAAATTTGGGCGATGGCGATCATCATTTCCACCTGCGTGACCCAGATTTGGGCAACGATATTGTCATCGCGCACCATATGAGGTGGCGACGATCGGCAACCCATATCTGAGCGACAACATCGTCGTCGCCCACAGTAGGCGACAGACGTTGGCTCCCAAACAGGTGCGCAACCGGTGGAGGTGGATCTGAGTGGCAGCTCTGCACCGACAATTTTCCATATGTATATACAATATATGAGATATATATATATATATATTAGACAAAAATGTAAATATGATAAAGTATTTTCTATTTCAAAGTATAATTGTATATATACAAACATATAAGTATAATATATATTTAAAATACATAAAATCTGGACCATTCATTTTGAACTATTGAAGATCAATGACTATCAAAAATTGATTAGATCCAACGGTCACTGTAATGAAAATAACTTCTTATATGTAAGGGCATAATGGGTAATAATTTTAAAATTAACGGCGTTAAACAAAATGAACGGAGAGGAGAGCGTATGCTTGATTTTATAAAACACGGGAGATTTTTTGCATATTTTTTAACACAGAGGGTTTTTAGCTGAATTTTGAAAACACAAAGGGATTTTATGCAATTTTCCCTAATTTAAATCATTGTCTACAGCATGATCTATAAATTGTACCTGGATAATATACACAAAACATAACAACTATCTATCTTCCCATTCTATCAAATTTCAATCAACAACTAATATTAATAAGAGTGTTTCGTCTTAGGCAAGCTATGTCTTTGTTTCAAATACGTTTATTTGGTTCTTTGGTAATAAAAAAATAATGCAAAAGTTCATAATTTGTTAAGCTAAATAAATCACAAAAAAAATTATATATTCCACACTAAGAAAGGTGTACATATGTGTGCTTGTATCTTGTATTAGCCGATGATATCAACTATGGTACAACTGGATTGAGGAACCGTTTGATCGAGGAGATGGCCCAGGAACTCCTTCGACCCTAGACCAAAGAGGAAATCACCATTCCCTTTTTACAGATGGCCTCGTTGAAATCTCTTGGTCCATATGATATGCCCCATTTCTTCTATCATAAATTTTTGCGCATAGTTAAATCTGATGTTATTAATTGTATTCTACACATTCTGAATACCCGCACACTATTGCCAGAAATCCTCCTTTCTTCTACCATTAATTTTTGCACATAGTTAAATCTGATGTTATTAATTGTGTTCTACACATTCTGAATACCCGCACACTATTGCCAGAAATCAATAAAATGCATATTGTCTTAATTCCCTAGTGTTCACACCCTGAGTTCCTATCCAATTTTCACCTCCTACGCAACTTTATGATAAGTTTTTCTTTGGGGGGGGGGGGGGGGGGGAACTTTATAATAATTAGTTTGCTTCTAAGACTATTGTTAACTATCTGAAACCTATGATTGATCAAATCATTTGTGCTAATCAATCAACATTCAACCCTAGACGTCTTATAATTGATAATATTCTCATCACCTTTGAGATTAATCACTTCATTAAGCACAAGAGGAAAGGGCAAAAAGGTCACATTGCTCTGAAATCAGATGTTAGTAAGACTTTTAATAAAGTGGAGTGGTCTTTTCTTATAGAGGTTCTAGTTAAACTAGGTTTCCCCTTGAATATTACTGAGCTTATTATGATGTTTGTCTCAGTTAACACTGCACCTTAGTTAAAAAGTGTAAATTTGCTTTTTGTAGCTCTAGTATTGATGAATGTGATAGAAAACTTTATTTCACGATTAATCTAAGAATTTAATTTTTTGCAATTTCCTTATATAATAAATTGTAACATATGGAAGAAATCAAAATTTATAATTTACAAGTCCATCTATTTTCTATTTCACTTGTTCAAGATACTAAATTCACACTACAAAAAAAATACGGCGTTTGGGGCAGTTTTAGGAACCCTTTTTTTTTTTTTTTTTTGGGAACGAGAAATTAATAGCTAAACACTGTTGGGCTGAAATTTGGAGTGGTCATGGAATGGGTGACCTTCCGTCGTATTATACAGTGTGCCTAATTATTAGGGACATTTTGGACATACCATTCCGAAATAGCAATGGCTTTTGTCCAACATATTCGGACATTGTTCCTAGATACGCATGACTACCAAAAAAATGTAACTCATTTTTTGGGAACACTTTTTCTATTTGGAACAGTTTTATTTTTTACTTTTTTGTCATATTGTGGAATGGTATTTGTAACACTATCTACATACATTTTGTCACTCTATTGGTTGTGCCAATTTTATGTTTATGTACGGGCTTAGGCATGATATTTGATCCTTCGTTTGGAGTATATTTTGTCATGGTTTGGTATTTTTTTTGGAATATATATTAGAACGGTCTAGGACCATGTTGTAGAATGTGAATTGGAACGGTGTCTGCAGCACCATTGCTAACAATGTTTAAGACACCCTGTGGAACGGTTACGTTTGTTCTTTTTATACATATAGGAACGATCTTGGAACTTGAATTGATTCTTAGTTTGGGGTACATATTGGAACGGCCGTGTCCATTTTGTAGAAAATATGTTGGAACGGTATTTGCACCACCATTTCCCACTAGGTTTAATACACCTATTGGACGGTTGTTCTGATCTTGTGGAATTAATTTTGGAACGGTATGTATTTTATTTGGACCCATTCACTTACTATATAAATGCCTTCTCCGAATATATATATATATATATATAATAATTAATTATGGGATTTAGTAAAATTAATTAAAATTTCAAAATTTTGTTTTAATTTAATTAACTAAATAAATATTGAATTATGAAATGCAAATAATATTAAAAAATGAATAATTATGAAAAAAATACTATATTAATATAAAATTTTTAGGTCTACAAATATTAAAAAAAACAAACCTAATCTACACCCCGGACCCCTCGTCAGCATCGTCCATCTCCTTATTGTCAGGGGCACGGGGATCTGCCAGATGCTATGACGGGCCAGCATTCAAGTGCTAGGCTCTTACGGGACGACAGTCGAGGCGTTGGCCTGCATCGACCTAATCATGGTCATCATGTTGACCATCATCGTCTCCAACCTCGTTATGCGATCCTCCATGTCCGGGCGTAGTGGTGGTAGTGGTGACGGTGATGTGTTCGTCTGGATGGAGGTGTGGGCCTCAAAACCAAAGTTGAATACACAGCTCTTGTTCTTGCCCCCCGAGGCCTCGGATGAGGTGTGAGAATCCTGCCCATCGACCGAGGCTTGAGACCGGTGATCCTCCAGCAACTTTTGGAGTGTCTCCTGAAAAAAAATATTAGTATTTATAAAGAATAAACCAAAAAAAATATTTTAAATATAGTTACTAACCGCCACCTGCGCTGCTCTCGGACTGCTACAGCTTGCATCGGCCTTCTTCTTGTAGCATCTGGAGAATAACTGTATCTGCTTTACAGCACGGCTGACCTCTGCCTCCTGTACAAGAAAAGAACAATTAGTAAAATATTTAAAAATTATGAATAAAAAATTTAAAAAAACGAAAATACTTACCATCTTTCTCTTGTGCATGCCGACAGAGGAAGATCCCCCGCAGTATACAGTAGCTCCCGTCTCAGGGTTGGCTGCCTGGTTGACCTTGTTCTTCGCGGACTCATCCTTGAAGTCCATGCTGGCCCAGTACAACTGCATCTAGCGCCAAATCTTGTTGGCCAACCACACCAGTTTGATCAGTTGAGTGGCGAACAGCTTCCGGATGAACTTCCTTGCCCACAGTCTCATTGTCATAGTCTCACCAGTACGGATGAACTTCCAAAACATTGACTCATTGTCACAGTCTCATCAGTACGTCATCTTAAATAATAAAGAAAAAGAAATTTTTTTTTTGAAATATTAAACCAATTATATTGTACAATAATATAAAATTAAAAAAAACAAAACCTTCACGCTCTCAAACCAGAGTTGCTGGTGCTCTGGCAGCACCTACTGCAAACATCCCTAGGGGTGGGGAAGTGCCCTCCCACCACTGCATTGATGCGCTCGTGGAATTTCGATCTGAGCTGAAATAACATGTTGACTAGTAATTTTAATAAACAATCTCAAAATAACAAAAAAAAAAAAAAATATAAATCCTACCGCGTATCATCGAGGTTGATATATTGGCACTAATGGTGGGGGGATTATTGCGGCTGCTGGTGGTGCAACCCTTGGATGGGCAGGATCTGCTGCTTGTGCGGCAGTAGATGGTCCGACCTCATGTGCGGCCGGTGTAGGAGTAGACGAGTCAGCCTCATCTAGAGTCGATGCAGTAGCTGAGGGGCCAACTATTGGGGGTGGGGTGGTACCTTGGAAGCAGAACCAACCTGTATTGGAACCAGTAGGCTACGACAGCGGCCACGTCCACGGGCGCAACCTCGTCCACGTCATGGAGGAAGCGAGCTACCACTAGATATGATCTATAAACTTATATAAAATATTAGTTTTTGAATTTTTATAATTAATGTAATTAATAATTTTTTTATAATTATAAATTTTCCAATTGCATAGTTATTCTAATTATCTAAATATTCAAATAATTATTCAATTATTTCTTATAATTATGTATTTAATTTAATTATTGATTTTTTTAAAATATCATAATGAATGTAATTTTCCTATATTTTTCTATATCCTTATAGTATGTATAAAATAAATTTATATTATAATAATTATTTACTGAAATGTATACTAAATCCCAAAATTTCCTAAATTTTCTAAAATTACATGAAAATCTATATAAAATTCAGAAAATTTCAGAAAAATCTAGAAAAACTTACATAACTTTAAGAAAATTGCATAAAATTACCTAATTTTCCAACGATGACATAAAATTATATAATTTTCAGAAAATCCAACGTCGACATAAAATTACATAATCTTCAAAAGATCCTAAATTCAGAATTTTTTATAAAAATTACAGAAAAATATGAGAAATGCAGAAAAATTCTGAAAATTTTTAGACTTACGAAAAATATTTACACAGAAATTTACAAAACAATATTTACAACAGACATTTACGACAATATTTACATCAATATTCCTACACTATTTACACAGAAAATTGGAACCGTATTTACCAAAATACACAATATTACAACATCAACATAGACTTACAATTTCACAAAAAATTCGCTGAAATTAAAAACAAGTGGGTTTAAAACTACATAATTTTCAGAAAATCCAACATCAACAAATACACAAAATCATCCAAAATTTACATCATCAAGAACTTACATCAATAAAATTCCAAATTTACACCAATAAAATTCCAACATATTATCAATAAAATCTACAAAGATACGTTGTTCAATATAATTGGCCGAAGTGGCTGAAATGACAAGGGCATCATTATGAGGTAAATGTACTCCTTGTATATCAGCAGGGCCAAAATGGATCATGGGCTCCTCTGCGAGAGCTTTATGGTTAACCTCCATAATGGTTTTTGTAGTCCTGGCGTGAGCTCACCTGGCTCGTCCGGAGTCCCCAGTAGTAGGTCCTTCACCGATCATGTGAATTACTCCTTTAACTGGAGTGTTCTCAGGGCTCTGTTGTTCAGCGGAAAGCTTATCTTTCTTACGCTCCCTCCTAGGTGGTTTGTCTGCCTACTCCCTGCTCCTTCGGGAGCTTTGATGGTGAAGGCGTTCTTCCTTATGTTCTTGCTTCCTGTCCTTGTGTACGTAATCTTTCAAATAGACCACTTTTATAAGCCTTTCGGTTTCTTGTCTTAATTGGTGGCATTAGTTAGTGTCGTGCACATGCTCTCAATGATACATGCAAAAATACTTGGATTTGGGAGTTTGAGGTCCTTCCTCTAAACCTTTCGGCCACTGCAGAGCGGAGAGTCTGTCTATGGCTATTAGCATTCTAGTCGAGCTGGTATTGAGCGGGGTGTACTATTCATTCTTAAGATCGAGGGGGTTGAAGCGTCCTCGGGGTTCCCCTTTGCTCCTGCGGGCTGTGGGCAAGTCATTCATCTGGTCCTGGTTAGCTTTCTTCAATAACCAAGTGTCCTCCACGTTTATGTACTTATCCGCACGGGCTAACACCTCTCAAAAATCTGCGGCAGGCTTCTTGATTAGGGACTAAAAAAGAGGGCCTCCTCGTAGGCTTTGAGTGAGGGTGGGTATTGGGACTCCAAGATGGCTGCATTGAAACGGTGCACATAGGCCCTTAGAGTCTCCTTCTCCTCCTACTTTATCCATAGGCTGACAACCAACTTTTGTTACTTCCGGTTGCTAGCAAACTGATGCACAAAGAGATTGCTGAATTCTGCAAAAGATCCTACTGTTCCAACTGGAAGCTGTCAAACTATTATCGGGCAGAATTTGTTAGTGTAGTAAGAAATACACGGATTTAATACCATCACTATACCTATGCAGTACTGCTGCATTTTCCGACATGCAAACATGTTTAACCAAATTAGTTGTGCCATCATAGGAGGGAGGTGGCATGGCGCGAAAAAAATGAAAAGGGAGCTCTTCAGTCATGATCTTCTCGCTAAAAGAGATGCCGCGTCCTGCTTGTAGGAGGTCCTTGGTCATCTATTGGCGAATTTCTGGCACTTCCCTCCTCAAAGCGTGCCACTTTTAGGGAGGCTGAAAAGGTACTGCCTCCTTATTGATGAAATTGGTAGGAAGAGATCTGTCTTTCGACTGGTTGGCCTGGGCCTACTTGTCCACAGCTCTGCTTCCTAGCATTCCTCCTCAATCATGTGGGGAAGAGGGTCCTACCCCACTAGCTTGGGAGCCATGGAAGGTCGAGTAGATGGTGTTTAATATGAATTGGCAAAGCTACTCGTACAAGAGCGGGTCCACAACAGTAGGAACGACTATTGGATTGGCGTGGGAGAGGAGGCATCCCTACCTGGAGCTGAGACAGTACCAGCAGGTGCAGGGATGGCTCTTGCTGGAGTAGGGAAAGCACCAGCTCGAGGGCGACAATCAATAGCTGGGACTGAAAGGTCATCAACAGAAGCGGGGGCATTAGTGACACCTAAGGTCTGATTCGGAGGTGGGGGGGTCGGTGTTGCTTGAATTGACCATTTCTCACATCTTGAACTCAAGTTCCCACAGACGGTGCCAATGATGTGTACTTGGGTTCTAGGATATGACAAATTTCAAAGGACTTGCATGCAAATCCTAAGATTTGGGGGACTAACCTGCAAGGAAGCGTTAGCACTCCGTTACTTAATTCAGTAAAATATAAAACATAAAAAGCATGTTGAAATAAAATGAGAATAGTGGTGATTTGTGTGAAAATGAGGAGGAGTGATTCATCTGAGTGATGGAATCTGAGTGTAGGTGAACTAAACTAGCTTGCAAAACATAAAACCGAGTGGAATGTTATAGAATTGCCATAAGAGATTATCGAAATACCGAACTTGACCCCTAAAGACTGCAGAAGGGGTTAATTTATAGTCATGGTTGGAGATAAAATCAGAGTCCAATAGCTGAGTGTTGTACGTCTATGGAAAGCTCTTTGACGTAACTTTAATGCAGAAGAATCCGTTCTACATTTGGACGATTATCAAGAGAGATATGCCTATTTGACCAAGTCCTGCCATTTTATCCTATTTTTTTTTAAAGCTGTTGCTAGAGATATGGTTAGCTGGACTTCTTAGCCTAATCATACGACTATAACCTTCACCTTGGAGTATGACGTGTCTTGATGAGTTGGCAAGTCAGAAAATGTGTATGTCTAGTTGTACGATGACGTGTCCCGCTGGGATGGGCTCGTTACTTGGACCTGCAAGTTCAGTGAAGTCGAGTGAGACTGTGGGCTTTTTACCTTCTCCGCTGGTGGAATGCCCTACTGATGATTGGTTGGGGTTGCTACTCATGTAGGCCTTTTGGGCTTGGAATCCCTAAAGGAATTTGGGGGCATCATCACTTTTTATTAATTTTCTTAAAAAAATGATTATAAAATTTATAACCATGTTATAGATTTTGAATTATTCTGAAAAGTAAAATTAACAATACTAATAATTTGTTAAGTACTAATATAATAATTATTATATGTTTTAGAACAATTACAACTATTAAAATTTTGAATGAAATATTCTTAATGAATGTATAATTTCGTTTAATTATTTGTGAGTTTTGCTTGTTATATTTCTCAATTTTTTCTCTTGTCTTTTGTTTGTTTTTGTATCATTAAGTCAAATATTTTCGTGCAATTATTGATAAATATAATTCTAATTTCAATTTTTTTTTGAAAAGTTTTATCAGATGGATTTTTTGACTATGTAGGTTGCAGTAAACTATATATATTTTGCTATCAAATTTATTATCTTTTTTTTAGGTCACTTAATCTATCGGGGTTTGTTACTCTCTTAGTTTCATGGAGTGGTGAGGTCAGTAACTTTTTAGAACAAGAAAGTTTATATATTTTATTTTTATTTATAATATATTTTGAAATAGGAAAGATTATTTATTAAATACATGCAATTATGACGCGCGATGATGGCTACTAATTTCACTAAGCGATCTTTAGTCACTGGAACAACACGCATGGGATGTTAATGTACCAGCCAAAAATTTCAATTTTTGAGACAAAGCAAGCTTTAGGCTGTACGGTGATAAAAATGGGATGACTTTAACGCACTACAAAATAATGCGGTAAATGTACCGGGCTTAGGCACGGTATTTTTAATTTGGAACGGGGAATTACTCGTTGAACATACTTGGATCGGCTGTTGGAACGGGAGGCTTTTCGTCGTAATTGACGGTGTTCCTAATATTTAGGAACGGCTGTGAAGGGACTTTCCTAATTAGGAGCAGTTTTTTACTCACATGGTAAAAAAACGTTCCTAATTATATTTCTCTATGTAAATATGTAATTTGTGTATTTGGAACACATTTTATTATTTGGAAAGGTTCGATTCTTTATTATTTGACATGATTTGAAATGGTCTTTGAATGTACCCAAGACGCATCTTGCAATTTTTATTGGTGTACATTTTGGAATCATTTGTTTATGTCTGTGTGATAGGTAATGGAACGGCATATGGCACTCTAGTTGAAGCTCACGTTGGAATGTATTTAGGAACGATGTTGGCCTTTATTTGGAATACATGATTGGCACGGGTTTAGGAATAGGTTGTTGAGCGACATCAATAATATTTGGTCATTAACTTTGGAATATAATTAAGCATTGTTTTGGCCCTGATATGGAATGCAATGTTGGAACGGTCAATAGGAACTTTTTTTGGAACGGGGTAACCTTGATATTTGGTAATTAATTTGGAACGACATTTATTTTTGTTTCAATATGTTGGATCGGTATTTGTGGCATAGGTTGAACCTCTGGTTGGACTAGTCTTTGGAACGGATCACTTCTTCGTGGAATCCATGGTTGAAACGATTTACTCGATATTTATGCAATCCGTGACCGTTCAAATGATCATTCTATATTATTTATTTTTATTTTTTTAGTTTTGAAAAAATAATTTATAATTATAATTAATTAGTAAAACTAAATATTTATTTTAATTTGATTAATTAATTAAATATTGAATAATCGAATGCAATTAATAAAAAAAAGAATAATTACGGTAAAAAAATATATTAAGATTAAAATATCCGTTTAATTACAAATATTAAGTAAGAAAACCTAATCTACAACTCGGCCCCCTCATCATCATGGTCCATGTCGTCATAGTCTGGGGCACGGGAGTCTGTCGGAGGGTGTGACGGGCCGGTAGTGGAGGAGTTGGTCTGCATGGCCTTCATCATGGCCATCATGTCGACCATCATCATCTCAAGTCGGACCATCCGATTCTTCTTTTTTCGGGTGTGGCGGTGGCGGTGGCATGGTGATGTGTAGGTCTGGCTAATGCAGTGGGCCTTACAACCAAGGGCTAATACACGGTCCTTGTTCTTGCCCCCGACCATTGCCAACCATAGGTTCTGCTCGGTTATCGCAACCAAGCCCTCGATTCGGCGGGGGTATCCTAGCCTGAGGTCGTGGCCTCAGGCTGGTGATCATCCAAGAGCTTCTGGAACGTCTCCTGTAAAACAAACCAAAATATCATTATTATTATTATTATTATTAAAAAATTTAAAGAAAAAAATTTAAATGTTAATTACTTACCGCCATCTCCGCTGCCCTCGGGCCGCTCCAGCCGTTGTCGGCCTTCTTCATGTAGCATCTGGAGAATAACTCTATCTACTTCACAGGCCAACCTATTGTGTCTCCTGTACAAGAAAAGAACAATTAGCCAAATATTTACTAAATATTGATAAAAACTTTTAAAAATTAAAATGACTTACCATCTTAAAAAATTTAAAGAAAAAAATTTAAATGTTAATTACTTACCGCCATCTCCGCTGCCCTCGGGCCGCTCCAGCCGTTGTTAGCCTTCTTCTTGTAGCATCTGGAGAATAACTCTATCTACTTCACAGGCCAACCTATTGTGTCTCCTGTACAAGAAAAGAACAATTAGCCAAATATTTACTAAATATTGATAAAAACTTTTAAAAATTAAAATGACTTACCATCTTCCTCTTGTGCATGTCGACTGAGGAAGATCCCCTGCGGTAGATAATAGATGATGCCGCGGGGTTAGCGGATTGGTTGGCCTTATTATTGGCCGAATCATTCTTGAACTCCTTGTTGGCCTAATACAGCTGGAGCTGGTGCCAAACTCGTTCGCCAGCTACATCGGCTTCACCAAAAACTGTCTAGCGACGGTGAAGCGCTTGCGGATGAACTTGCCAGCGAACATGTGAAATACCCGAAACATGGACTCGTTGTCATAGTCTCACCAGTACGTCATCTGCAATGTCACAAAAAAAGAAAGAAATTGTTAAAATATTTTAAATAAAATAATTTATATGGTAAAATAAAAATTGAAAGAAATCGGTGGATCGTCCCGGGAATTGCGCGAATGCGGAAGCGCGATAAAAATAAACATACGAAAAAATAAAGTATGCTTTTAATTTAAAAGAACACGCTCAAGGGGTGTACCCTTGAGGTTCCCGGGCGTTTGGTGTATCTCATGATTATAAAGCATGTAAAGAAATCATGGAGGCCATAGAGTTGAAAATTAAAGAGGGACGAAAAAAGTAAAACGAGACCTACCCGTTGTCGTTTTCGTCTTCAACGGCTACTCACGTTGTTCCCCGTTTTGCACCGAGATCTCGTTCTTGAGACCCTCCAAATCGTGACACACGATCCACCCACGTATCTTGCACGTGGTGCTAGCAACGAACAAGTGTATTATTTTTGGAGTGGATGAATCAACAACACGTTATCGATTAACGGTATTGATTCATCTAAGTTCTAATGTTCCAAGAACAAAAGAACTAAGAAAAAAATATTTTCTTGTTGGAGAAAGAGAGAGAGGCGGACGAGAGGTAAGGAGAAGGGGAGAGTGTGTGTTGTGTGTGTTTTCAAGAATCATCACCCTTCAATTGTTGGAAGCTAGAGGTTTATATAGAGGAGGAGTTTAATCCTCTTTAAACTCCAACTCTAAGAACTCTAATTTGACTAGGATTTTGACCTAGTCAAAGTCCTAGTCAAACTAGTGTTTGACCTAGTCAAACGAATCCTAGCCTTCCATCTCCCCTTTCCATCTCAACCGTTGATTTTAATTTAATGGAATATTTAAATCCCATTAAATATTCCAAAAGACTAAAAGAATAAATATAATATAATAAATAAATATTATTATTTATTCTAAGCCCATTAAATCAACCCTTTAATAAATCCTATTTATTAATATAATTCCCTTTATCAAATAGAAGGAATTAATTTCTCCAAGAAAATATAGGACCCGATTAAATCTAATTTAATCATTCCTTTACTCCAATATTTAATTCCAAATTAAATACTAAGTGTGTGTGTGGATAGTGTGTGACTCTTTAGGTTCACCATTCAGCTAGACTTGGTCGGATTCCTAGAATCCGCCCGTTACCATGGGTGGCCATCTGGCAACGGTCTCATCACTTAGGGTCTAGGGCACGGAAAATGCAGGTACCCATTTTGGACCTAAATGTCGGTCTGTCCTTACTAAACGCCGCAAGGGAAACCTTTCCCTTCTGTTCAGTTACTGTGGCCACAGATTTCAGGGACAAGACACAGAGCATACGTGAGACTCAACTGTCAATACCTTTTGACAGGAGACAGATCCTTTCTTGGAAACTACTGTCACTTTGTACACCCGAGCTGCACTAGACATGGCTTATGACTACTCAAGAGTATTTTGGCAATCTCTCACCATATCTAAGATACAGACCTGATGCGCAGGTAAACTCAGCAGATCCTCAAGTCAAAGGACTTGGCCTGTACTGTTGGAATCGGGAATACACATCATACCTTGCTGACCATACTCAAGGTCCTCCGTAAGACGGTTCCCGCGAGTCACCTCAGTCAGCTGCTTCCTAGCATGCTGACCCACTAACACTGCTTAGACGACCTTCGTCACCCGTCGATGAAATACGACTGTAGATGCTTAGTGCAAGTCTCAAAGGGAATCCCGGTACCCATTTTCGGGATTCCTTGACTTGGAGATTTCCGGACTGATTCGGTAAGACTGATTTCATGGACCTACCTCCAAGCGTAGTCCCAGTCCCCGAAATCGTTTCTCAGTCCGTGGGCTTTGTTTGCATAGTGAACAGAAATGTAAATGCAGATAAGTGAACGTAAACAAAGTATTGCCATATGAATTTTCACTTCTTTATTCATAAATGTTTTTATCAAATACCAAAGAATTGTCTAGACATAGGTTACAAATTCCTGCCAAAATTGGCTTACATGGTCACCTATTCTAACAAAAATAAAAAATCAAATACCTTCATGCTCTCGAACAAGAAGTGCTGATGCTCTCGAACCTGACGGAAACATCCCCAGGGGTGGGGATAATGTCCTCACACCATCGTATTAATGCGCACGTGTATCTTACGCTCAAACCTAAAATAAAATATTAATTAGTGTTTGAGATAAAAAAAAAGTCCAATAAATAACAAAAAGAAAAAAAAAAAAGTACCTCGTGTCGGCCAGGGTGATCTACTAATGGTGAAGGGACTAGTGCTGCAGGTGGTGGTGCTGGGGGTGGTGCAACCCATGGACCGGCTGGATGTACCATCGGTGCGGGAGTTGACGGTTCGGCCTCCTGTGCAGCCGGTGCCGGAGTACCTGCCAGTGGTGGATCTACATCCGGATCTATCGCTGGTGGTGATGGGGGTGGTCGAAACGCTACTTTCGCAACCTAGAAACCAGTACCTGCCAGTGGTGGAACCGACGGGCCACGTCCGGGCCTCGTCGACATCCTGGGGCAGGCAGACTAACACTAGACATGATATATAAATTTATAGAAAATGTAAGTTTTTTAATTTGATAATTATTCTAATTTTTCTAAATGTTGTGAACAATCTAATTATTCTAATTATTATGTAAATAATATAATTATTCAAAATATTATCCTAATTTTATAATTATTCTAATTAATATGTAAATAATCTGATTCTTGAAAAGCTTATCCTAATTTTGTAATTATTCTAATTGTTATGTAAATAATGTAATTATTGAAAATGTGTAGTAATTTTTTAATTATCCTAATTATGATGTAAAAAAATCTAATTATTCAAAATATTATCCTATTTTGTAAATGTCTACTAATTTTTCAAGTATTATAATTATTCAATAATTTTCACAATAAATGAGTTTTTAAAAAAATCAATACAAAATGCATATTTAAATAAATAAAAATCAGAAAATTGCAAAAAAAATTCAAAAATAATTTTAGAAACTTCACAATAATTTCGTACGTTACACAATAATTTCTGAAAAATTGAAATAATTTTAGAAATTACACAATAATTACAGAATTTACACAATAATTTTAAAAATTACAGAAATTACATAATAATTTCATAAATTACACAATAGTTTCGGAAAGATTGCAATAATTTTAAAAATTACACAATAATCCGGGTAGTGGTGGTAGGAGGCGAGGGTAGATTGTGGGGCCAGGCGAGGACGGTGAGAGGTGGTTGTGGTGGGAGGTGGGGGCAGACAGTGGGAGGCGATTGTGGTGGGAGGAGGTGGCAGCGACAGACGAGAGAGAGAGAGAGAGAAGAGAGAGAGAGAGAGAGAGAGAGAGAGAGAAGAGAGAGAGAGAGAGAGAAAAGGTCTCCTAAAGGGCAGATTTATATTACAATTTTTGAATGGTCATATTTAATTATGACCGTTCCAATGACAGAAAAACGACATCGTCTTGTCTGTAAAACGACGATCTTTTACGATTTGATTTATATTACAACAAATAGAACGGTCATTTATTGATTACGTGTACCAATGACCGTTCCTATGACAAAAAAGGACGTCGTTATGTTGCAACCGTTTCTAATGTGTTGATGAACCGCTCCTAATGATGTGGCAAATAATAGTTCATTTTCTAAGAAAATAAATAAAAAATAAAAGGAACCCATTCTGAACACGTAAAAGAACGAATAAAAGTATACAATGTGTAGATTAAGACAATTTGAAACACAAAATATTTTTCATGAGATTTCTATATGTTCACAATATGGAGTATATTTGTACATTCAAATTTGTTAGTATTACATAGATGTAAATAACATCTTATAGTGGTGTATTGCATCGCTTAATCAGACCGTCAAAATTTTGGTCCGACCGTTAGATATGTCTAAGTACACAAAAGATTACATTCGATGAAGTTTTGGACCATTTTGTTAAACGGATATCAAGAGATCATATTTGATATGCAATGAGCGAGATTCAAAATGGTGCAACCTTCAATCAAACCATGTGATTGACAATCACATCGTTAGATATGAAAGCTTGTACATAATCTTATAGGTGTTTAAACCATGTGATTGAAACATCGTTAGACCTTTCCAAGTTTTAAATTTCCCACCTATTTTTTCAGAAGGTGCCAAATTGAAAGGATTTTGGAACTGTTTTCGGAACGATCAGCTTGAAAATACCATCCCTATTTTTGAATTTTCTAACTTTTCTTTCTTACAGTTAGGAACGGTAATTGTAATGCCAATCTTCATAAAACCGTTCCTACTGGGAGATTCTCAAAAATAACGTTCATGTTGAATGATTTTTGTAATACTGTTGTTTACATAGCTACCCGTTCCAAAATTATTTTATTTTAAAAAAATATAATTAATACAATGTTTAAACATAAGTTTTTCATTACATATTCGAAAGATAAACTAAACACTAGACACTCAATAACCATCTTCTTCTGTCTCATAGTTTTCAAAGCTATCTTCGTCATAGTTTTCAAAGCTATCTTCGTCATCTTCATCATCAGATTCACCATTTGGCGAGCGGGATGTACTTGCTCCCTGTTGTTGTGAAACAAAAAGATCAACTACTAATTGTATATCATCTGGATCATACAGCTCGTGCATTTGATTGTTTGTATTCACTTCTGGAGTAAGTATGACTTCCTCCATCTGATAAGCGACTTCGGTCCATCGTGAGTCATCAATTACTCTTCTGCCTTGGTTTGTAAACAACTTTCTAGTCAGCTTTGTCTCTCTTCATGCTTGGGTAATCTCTGTAGTAGACTTGTACTGCTTGTTGCGCCAATATGAATGGTTCATGCTTCTGGTACAACATTTTGAAATTTACATCAACAAGGTGATAACGTGGGTGCATCTTCATACCTTTTCCCGGATCGATCCAACGGCACTTGAACAAAGTAATGTGTATGTCCAGAATAAGTGGGTAATCCAGTTGAATTATCTCTTCGAGTATCACATAGAAGTCACAATTTGTATCTATATATGATGAGCTTTTCACACACACCCCACAATTCATAGTTGACTTGCCAACGTTGTGACGTTTAGTGTGGAAATTGTAACCATTCATGAAGTAACACGGGAACGTCATCACTTCTGCCCTAGGACCCCAATAATGCAACTTCAACAATTCATTGTCCATGTAGTTCAATTCGGGTTTCACCTGCAATTCACATAGTAGAGACAAATTACGGATGACCTTGGAAAAGCTATGAAACAATTTATAAGAAATTGACACTTGTACAACGTTTGAACCAATCCTTGAATTCAGTTGCCACTAGTTGATCAATGATTGGGGTCCTCCGAATGGTGTTGCTCATAGATCTCATTCAAGAACGACCTGTTTCAGAAACAATGATAATTATAAATATAGATGTTCAAACTCTCATGATCGTTAGACTATATATATGTATACTACACTTACTCGTAGTATCGCATGAGTACTTCACAATTACACAGTACGTACGTCTCGATTATGTGAAGTTCTTCATCGCTCAACCACCTCATCTTTGAGGATCTACTTGCTTGGCCAGGGTGGATGAAAATCGACGTTGGATTCGATTGTTGTTGCTCATGAGATCATCATTTCAACCGGATCCGCTTCACTTGCAAAGAATGTGTGGCTCGAAGCAGTGGAAAGTGAAAATCCCGATTTCTTCGATAATGTAAGCCTCCAATTGACGCCTCGACAGGGGTTTTGTTTTTCACCTTCTTCTTTAAATCACAGAAGAATCTATTCGTATGAATAAATTTATTAAAATACGAATGACACCAAAATAATATATATGAAAAAACACAATTTTCTCGTGTACTTACCTCTCAAATGGGTACATCCACTTGTATTGCACGAGCCCCTAACGCGCGCCTCATATGGCAGGTGTACAATTGGGTGCTCCATTGAGTCGAAAAAAGAAGGAGGAAATATTTTCTCGAGGTTGCACATGATGACGGCTACACTATCTTCCAATTCTGATACTTTGGTGGCATCTAGCGTGGTCGAGCATAGGATCTAGAATAGAAGGCTCACCTCCGTCAACGAGCTCCGCATATGCTCAGGAAGTATTTCACGAAAGGCAATTGGGATCAACTTCTGCATGAATACATGACAATCATGGCTCTTGATTTTGTGCATCCTAGCTCCTTCATGTTAACGCAACGGGACATGTTAGATGCATACCCATCAGGAAATCTAAGACAATGAATCCACTCACATATCCTCTTCTTCTGGTCCTTCAGCCGTCTATATACGGCTTTAGGCATCACGTTCATCTCCTTTTGTCCACCTCAAACTCTGGCCAATTAAATATGATCTCCAAGTCCTTCTGTGCATTTAGATTGTCCTTCGTTTTCTACTTTATGTCCACCAGGGTGTTGAATATATTATCAAAAATATTCTTCTCAGTGTGCATGACATCAAGATTGTACCGTATCAATTTCATCCCTCAGTATTCAAGCTCTTAAAAGATGCTTTTTTTTCGTCCACTTTTGCTCGATACTGTAGCCTTACGGTATAGTCAACGATTGTTCAAATGCAACACTAAATGCATTGACACGGGATTGGCTCTGCTCTCCAGTTAGCCTCGGACGTGTGACCTTTCTTTCAACTCATTTTTAGTAAATGCTTTCTTGTTCCTATGGTACGGATGGTCTGGGGTGAGAAACTATCTATGGTAGTCAAAATAGCACGCTTTCCTACCGTGCTGCAAATGGAATGCCCGTATATCGTCCATACAAACTGGATAACCCATAGCACCTGCGGTACTCCATTTGGAAGCCATCCCACAAGCGGGTAGGTGGTTCATTGTCCACATTAAGGTGGCGCGCATCATGAATGCCTGCTTAATGGAACTAAAGTCCGTCCATGCACCAACATGCTATAAATTATGCAACTCCTCGATCAATGGCTCCAGGTACAAATCGATCAAATGCTTAGGATTGGAAGGGCTAGGTATCACAATCGTCAGGAACATATACTCAAACTTTATGTACATTTTCAGTAAGAGATTGTACGGTGTAAGTATAACGAGCCAACATGAGTAAGTACGACCATACTGCTCGTGCGGTGCAGACCTATCCGTGGACAACCCCAGTCTAACATTACATGGCTCAGCTGCAAAAGCGGGATATGTCTAGTCGAAATATTTCCAAGCCTCTGCATCAGACGGATGATACATGATTCATCCTCCATCTGATTGTGGGCATTATTGGAATAGGTGACCAGAAAGCCAATAGGTTTGGCAATTTGTAACCTATCCGACAACTTGATGTGAATGTAATATTATTATGTGATGAATAAGATGAGTGTTCGTCACCAATGGTACCTTCTTTGTTGCGCTCATCTTACATTTATTAAAATGGTGTTTAACTTATATCGCAACAAAGCCCACAGACCATGGATAACAACTCATGCAGTTGGGCCACGCATTGGATGGTGGTCATGAAACCAACTGATTAAGAGTTGGGTCTGAAACGTTCCTAGTCGAGGACCTCGAGACAGGGCATCGAGAGTCCTATTGAGACTTGCGTCAAGAGTCGTGTTCATTGGATGAGTGCCGTGTTTCATCGGCGACAGGCGTGGGACGGCTACACGATCTTGATGGGTTGGTCGACTAGGGTCGAGCCGACTGGACTGACTCGCGGGGATCATCATATGGAAGCCTTGGAGGCTTGGTCGGTATGATTGGTTTTCCCCGGTTCCGATAGTACGGGAGTAATCCTCAGACTTCAGGGATCATGGCAGTCGCGTGCACAGGACGGCTGTATCTTGGATCTGCAAGAGGTAATTATTCTGTAAGATGATTATCATAAGCCTTGTCCAGTGCAGTCGGAATGTGTAGCAAGGACGGTGGATTCCAAGAAGAGGATCCGTCCCCTGTCAGTATCTGACAGAGGTATCTCTTATGCACTCGGAGACACGTTCATGCTGTTTGAAGCTGTGGCCACAGTGGTTGGTCGAACAGGGAATGGTTTCCTGTGTCGATGCAATGAAGCATACGTAGTCTCGAGTATTAAGCATAGATGCCTAGTCAAGGATGGGAACCGATGCCCAATTCCATACCCTAGACTAAGGCCGGGAGACGTTAGACGGAAGGATCGTACCCGTACGAAATCGGCGCCTAAATGTTCACGCCAATTCACCTAGTCTCTAGTGCCATGGACCGTTGCTAGACGACCACCCATGGTAACGGGCCCTTGTGGGACACGGGCCCAAGTCTAGCTGAGGGTGAACCTAAAGGGTCACACACAAATCACCGAGGAGGTTGAGAGATAGACTTGGAGTCAATCTCGAAGGATAAAATAAGTAATTGGATTACTTAAGGGAAAGTCCATTGGATGGACGGGCCGATATTGTATCGGGCTTTCATTTAATCGGTAAATTGGATTTTCGATTAAATATGGAAAGTTGAGATGTTGAGACGTTGGATCTTTTAATTGGATTAAAAGATCAACGGGAATAATTTAAGTGGACATTAAATTGGATTTAATATTGGGTTCGTCGTAATTGGATTATGATAAAACCCGGTGCGTTAAATTATACCCGAGAGGAGAAATAATTCCTAATTTGAAATAGGAAGAAGTTGGACTTCTTCCCTTAATTAAACATAGCCGACATGCTCCCTTGGAGGAAGCAAAATCAGCCATGTTGCATGCTAGGTGGTAAGTTGACTTGTCTCTTTTGGAAAGAGACAAATCAACTCCAATCAAGCTCTTCCCTTTTGGTATGATTTGATCATACCATAAATTTTGGTAGGCTTGATTGAAGAATTGATGGTGATTGATTGGAATGAATCTAGACATCCTTGGATGAACCTAGACACATTCCAATAATCACATTAATTATGTATATATATTAGAATATACAACACCTAGCATAAGTGATTCATTATTCATCTTTTTCTAGGAAAAAGAGAAGACAAAAATCCTCTTCTCTCTCTCAAAATTTCGTGCTCCCTCCCTCTCTTACACTTGTGTTCTTCACTTGATTTTGATTCAAGAAGAAGAACAAAGTAAGTTTAAGAGAACACTAATTCATAGTGTTCTTCTCTTAAACCGATTCCTTCCTAAACCCGTTCTTTTCTATCAAGAAGAACGTGTGTTTCTTCCGGTGTGGTGTGGATCACCTTTGGAGAATCCATACGTTTGGATTTCGTGAGCATTCCGGAGAAGGAACAACGCAAGTAGCCGGGAGCATATGCTAAACAATCAAAGGTAACGGTTTATTACGCTTTGATTGATTTGATTTATATATCTATGCCCTATGTGTTTAAATATATGTTTTAATATTTACACATCCTACATCGAACGCCCGGTTGAGCACCCAAGGGTACACCCCTCGGGATTCGCGTATTTTGAATTTGATTTAGATTTACGCACTTTTCTCGCTTTTCTCGCTTCCGCTCGCGCTCCCGGGCGGATCCGCTTGTCCTTTCAAGTGGTATCAGAGCCCGGTTCGATGTAAGGGGCATAGATCTATGTGTTCGGCATGATCTACTTGTTTTTAAATGGCTTTATTGGCATGTTAGATTACATAAATATATGAATAATATGATGATTCAATTGTTTGGATTTAATGGACTTTTGACATGCTTAATTTTGTTAGATTGGATCTAAAATTGCATGCTTATTTTCAGAAATAATATTAATGTTATTGTGCTGAAACAGTTTTTAAAAAAAAAAAAAAAAAAATTTTGGTCGGGCCGGTAGTGGCCGCGCGCAGGCGGGCGCTTGTGCGCGCGCGCGCACTGCCCTGTGCTCGCGGCCGGCCGGCCAGCACAACGGCTGGGCCGTTTTGTGCCGTTTTTCGACTTTTTCCGGAAAATTTGATTTTCTGTATTTTCTGCACGATATTATGAAAATATTTTGATTTTCTGTATTTTCTGCACGATATTCTCAAAATATGTTAATTTTGCATTTTTGATTTTGGGATAATTGGATTATTCCTTGAATTAAATTTGCTTAATTAATTTGGGATTAATACATGCATTGGATGCATTGTGTAAAAAGTCCATTAAATTTGAAATTTGAATTTTGCATATTATTTATATGTTTATGCTTTTGTGATGTTGGACATCACTTGGATATTTGGAATATCCATTGGTTTTATTGCATGATTATTTGGGATAATTATGTTATATGTGAGTTGATGGAATCAACATGGGATGATCACAAAGCCCTAGACCTTGTGTACGGATGAATGAATGTTTATTTATTTTCTGTTGGGTGGGGCCTGCGTGCCTCTTGTTTTTGGGACTATCATCTCCCGTATTTTCAGCCTCATGATGTTAAGGCTTGTTTTCTTTATTATCGATGTATTACTTTCAGTTGTAATGAGAGTAGATAGGAATGGTGAGGTTTCAATTTTAACAAGCAATTGGAGTCGGAGACCCCAATGAGGAGCATCAAGGCGTGAAACAAGAAGCACTTCAAGGCCCATTGGAATGACAATGGGTTTCTTATTATTGTAATAATTTAGGACCACCCTAGACAGACCATAGACTCACTGCGGGTTCAGTGGGTCGCATAGGTTGGGCTTGTGATCATCCTAACAGGGGTATGCTATGTTTTCTGCATGCGGCGTATTTATTTATCGCTTTAAATATTGGATATTTATGCATGCTAAAACACCATAATGTGATGAGGTCTCGGTTACACTTAAACTCTCATTTGGTTAGACCAAATTAAACATTAGGCCCAGAACGGACTTGGATCAAAATGGTATTTTGGTCTGTGCGAGCCTTCCATCCACAGCAATGTGGTGAGGAAGCTACCACTACCCAAGTGTGGTCTCACGAGTCGTGGCACACTTGGAATAGGGGAAAGCTGCACTATTGTTGTGAACAAAAAGACTGCGCTCGCTGTTTCCCTGTCTCACGAGTCGTGGGGGGCGATAGTTTGAGGCATGATTTGGTTGATGGGTCGGGCCCAACACTGAGTAACATGGTTCGCTTGGAGTCCTCGGTACCATGTGAATAGGTGAGGCAAAATATCTTGGGAATCTCATTGGATGAGAATGATATTGGATATCTCCCACAAGGTCTTCTTCATGTGAATCGTAAAAGCGGGGCATGGAGATTACGCTTGTGGATCCCAAACCCACTAGGAAATGGTTTCCCGAAACTCCGCTTGAGAGTGGCGGACTTTCGTATAAATAGTGGGAGGGTTAAAGACTAAAAGACCAAGTCTTCAACTTGAACAATAATATTACCATCATCTACTAATTTCTGCTTTACATTTTTTTAATAATGTAGATATGTCTAAGAACCCGTTAACCATGATTCTTGAAACTAACAAATTCAACAGAACGAACTACTCGGACTGGCTGAGAAACCTGAGGATTGTCCTCGGTTTCGAGAACCAACGCTACGTCTTGGACGAGCCGCCACCGAGCGACTTACCGGAGGGGTCCACGCCTGAAGAACGTTTGACGTTCGAGAAATGGCATAAGGACAACCGGAAAGTACGCAGTATCATACTGGCTTCGATGTCTAATGACATCCAGAAGCAGTATCAGAGGCTGGACAACGTCTCCGCCATAATGCTCCGCATGAACGAGGTTTATGCGGTTCCGGATAGGCATATTAGATATGCCGCCACAAAAGCATTCTTTGGCACCAAGCTCGCTGAAGGAGCGTCTGTACAGAGTCATGGGGTCAAGATGCTCTCCCTAGTGGAGAAAATCGAGGACCTTAAAGCTGGGCTTAACAATGATACGTACATTGACGTGATCCTCCAGTCGCTTCCTCCATCCTATGACCCGTTTGTTGTAAACTACTGTTAGAATAGGTGACCATGTAAGCCAATTTTGGCAGGAATATGTAACCTATGTCTAGACAATTCTTTGGTATTTGATAAAAACATTTATGAATAAAGAAGTGAAAATTCATATGGCAATACTTTATTTACGTTCACTTATCTGCATTTACATTTCTGTTCACTACGCAAACAAAGCCCACGGACTGAGTAACGTTTTCGGGAACTGGGACTACGCTTGGAGGTAGGTCCATGAAATCAGTCTCACCGAATCAGTCCGGAAATCTCCAAGTCGAGGAATCCCAAAAATGGGTACCGGGATTCCCTTTGAGACATGCACTAAGCATCTGCTGTCGTATTTCATCGACGGGTGACGAAGGTCGTCTAAGCAGTGTTAGTGGGTCAGCGTGTTAGGAAGCAGCTGACTGAGGTGACTCGCGGGAACCGTCTTACGGAGGACCTTGAGTATGGTCAGCAAGGTATGACGTGTATTCCCGGTTCCAACGGTACAGGCCAAGTCCTTTGACTTGAGGAACTACTGAGTTTACCTGTGCATCAGGTATGTATCTTAGATATGGTGAGAGATTGCCAAAATACTCTTGAGTAGTCATAAGCCATGTCTAGTGCAGCTCGGGTGTACAAAGTGACAGTAGTTTCCAAGAAAGGATCTGTCTCCTGTCAAAAGGTGTTGACAGTTGAGTCTCATATATGCTCTGTGTCTTGTCCCTGAAATCTGTGGCCACAGTGACTGAACAGAAGGGAAAAGGTTTCCCTTGCGGCGTTTAGTGAGGACAGACCGACACTTAGGTCCAAAATGGGTACCTGCATTTTCCGTGCCCTAGACCCTAAGTGATGAGACCGAAGATAGAAGGACAAGTGTACTGTTAGAGCCTAAATGTTCATCCCGAATATTTCACCTAGTCTCTAGTGCCATGGACCGTTGCTAGATGGCCACCCATGGTAACGGACGGATTCTAGGAATCCGACCAAGTCTAGCTGAATGGTGAACCTAAAGAGTCACACACTATCCACACACACTTAGTATTTAATTTAGAATTAAATATTGGAGTAAAGGAATGATTAAATTAGATTTAATCGGGTCCCATATTTTCTTTGAGAAATTAATTCCTTTTATTTGATAAAGGGAATTAAATTAATAAGTAGGATTTATTAAATGGGTTGATTTAATGGGCTTAGAATAAATAATAATATTTATTTATAATATTATATTTATCCTTTTAGCCTTTTGGAATATTTAATAGGATTTAAATATTCCATTAAATTAAAATCAACGGTTGAGATGGAAAGGGGAGATGGAAGGCTAGGATTCGTTTGACTAGGTCAAACACTAGTTTGACTAGGACTTTGACTAGGTCAAAATCCTAGTCAAATTAGGTTACTTAGAGTTTGAGTTTAAAGAGGATTAAACTCTTCCTCTATATAAACCTCTAGCTTCAAACATTTGTGAGATTGATGATTCTTGAAAAACACACACCTGACACACACTCTCTCCTCCCCTCTCTCGTCCGCCCCTCTCTCTCTCTCTCACCAAGAAAATATAATTTTCTTGTTCTTTTGTTCTTGGAACATTTGAACAAAGGAAGATCGATCCCGTTAATTCATAACGCGTGGTTGATATATCCTCTCCAATATAATACTTGTTCGTTGCTAGCACGACGTACAAGAATACGTGGGTGGATCGTGTGTCACGATTTGGAGGATCTCAAGAACGAGGTCTTGGTGCAAAACGGGGAACAACACGAGTAGCAGTTGAAGACGAAAACGACAACGGGTAGGTCTCGTTTAAGATTTTCGTCCCTCTTGATTTTTAACTCTATGGCCTCCATGATTTCTTTAATTGTTTTATGATCATGAGATACACCGAACGCCCGGGAACCTCAAGGGCACACCCCTTGAGCCTGTTCTTTAAATTAAAAGCATGCCTTTTATTTTAATATGTTTATTTTTACCGCGCTTCTGCATTCGCGCAATTCCCAGGACGATCCACCGGATTTCTTTCAGTGGTATCAGAGCCCGGTTCGGTGTATAGGCCTAAGGTTTATGTGCGTTATAAGCATGATACGTGATATTGGCATGTTTTATATTAAATCTTGATTGTTCTTGATTTTAAGCATGTCGATTTTATTGCTTTTAATTCGTGTGAATTTATGAATGTTGGTAATTTTCTATTTTTCTTGGGAAACGGGGGTGGAAAATTGAACGGAAAACGAGAAACGATGCAGCCGGCCAGCCGGGAGGGCTGGCCGCGCGCAGCCGCACGCTGCCGGCAGGGCAGACGCGTGCAGGCAAGGGAGGCCTGCGCGCGCCCGCCCAGCCGGCCGCGCGGGGGCAGCGCGCAGCCAGGGAGGCTGCGCGCAGGCGCGCGCGCATGCAGACAAGGGTGTCTGCGCGCGCGCGCCTGCGGGTCCGCACGCGGACGGGCTCTGGGCAGCGCCGCCAGGCGCGCGCGCACGTAGACGGAGGAGTTCTGCGCGCGCGCGCCCGGCAGGCGTGCCCAGTGCGCGTCTGCGCACGCACTGCGCACGGCACGGCCGGCAGCCAGTAGGCCAGCGCGCGCGCAAGGCAGGGGAGCCTGCGCGCGCGGGCGGCCTGCCGGCATGCCGGGCCGCGCAGCGCGCTGCCGGCCAGGCGCGCGCGCGCGCCCGGCCAGGCAGTTCCTGCGCGCGTGCCGGCGAGCCGCCGGCGGCGGCGGCGGCGGTAGCTGCTGCTGCTAGGGTTTCAAAACCCTAGCAGTATTTTTCTTTTATTTTTTAATTATTTTCAGTTTTAATTTTGAATTAATTCTGAAAAATCGTTTTTGGTTCAATTATGCCTATTTTTCTAAAGACATTATTTTAGGAGTAAAATAAATTGGATTCGGAATCCCGGGGTTATTTTACTTAAAATAATGAGGAAAGGTTTTCCTAAAACGAGAAAATATTATTACCAATATTTGTGTTTTATTTTTCACACGTTGTGCACATATTCATTAATTATTTTGGATATTTATGATTGGAAATCATATGTTGTTGGTATTGTGTAATTATGTGATTGGATCATGTGATTATGTGTGTTGGATGGAAATGGATGATCGCGAGCCCAAAGACCGGATGTATGGTTTATTTTCTGTTGGGCCTGTGTGCCTCTTTTATTGCTTTCTCCTTCTCTTTTTCTAGTTGCCTTGGAATAATAAGGCATTTTACCTTCCTCCTTATGTACTCCCCCCGAGTTTTCGCTGGGGTTTCTATTTTTCAATATGTAATGAGAGTAGACTAGGAGTGAGGTTTCCTTTTTTTTGTAATTGGTGGAGAAGAAGGAAGGCCCACATGGAGAGCCCAGACGGGAGGCCCCTTGGTGTTTTCCATGAAGTGAAGAAAGAGGAAAAGAGACCAAGGACCATCAGCATGATGATTGGGTTACTATTAATGTAATAGTATAGGACCAACCCTAGATTGACCATAGATCCACTGCGGGCTCAGTGGATCGCATAGGATACGGGCTCGTGATCATCCAACAGGGGCGTGCTAGGCTTTAATTTTGCATGTGGTTATGATGATGGATGAATGGATTATTTATTTATCATATAACTGCTATGAATGGTTTATTTACGCATTATGGATGTATGTGTAGATATTTATTTGAGATCTCGGTTATTACTTACTCTCACATTGGTTGGACCATTGTTAAAATATTAGACCCTAGACAAAGTGGACATGAACTCTAGAAGTTTGTCCATGCCTTCCAATCCATGGCATAGTGAGGAAGCTGCTTTAGGTCAATAGCGTGGTCTCACGAGTCGTGGCACGTTATTGTACTTAAAGGAAGCTGCATTATGTCATGAACAAAAAGCGGGCTGCTGCTGCCTGTCTCACGAGTCGTGGGGGTACCAGTGGGTCCGTGGCTCGGTCGATTGGGTTGGGTCTAACGCCCAATTAACATGATTCGCTTGGAGTCCTCGGATCATGTGAAAGGGTGAGGCAATAATCTTGGGAATCTCGTGGAACGAGAATGGTATGGAATACCTCCCACAGGATCTTTTCCATGCAAATCGTAAAAGCGGGGTATGGGAAAAATCGCTGTGGATCCCAAGCCCACTTGGAAAGGATTTCCCGAAAATCACGTTTGAGAGTACCGTGTTTTCGTATAAATAGTGGGAGGATTAAATGACTAAAGTCCATGCATTTAATTATTTTATCAAACCACCGTCTTTTATTTTCTGCTGATCGCGTGTTGTTTTCTAAAATGTAGATTTTAAAAATGTCTAAGAACCCACTTTCCACCATTCTTGAGACAAACAAATTCAATGGAGCAAACTACAACGACTGGTTGCGCAATCTCAGGATAGTCCTAGATTACGAGAACCAAGGCTACGTCAAGGACGAGCCTCTCCCTAGGACCTTTCCGGAAGAATCCACGCCAGAAGAACGTGAGACGTTCGAGACTTGGCATAAGGATAACCGGAAGGTCCGTAGCATCATACTTGCTTCAATGACCAATGAGATTCAGAAGCAATATGAAAGGCTAGACGATGTCCCTTCCATTATGGCTCCCCTTTAGGATTGCTATGCAGTCCCGGACCGGCATACTAGGTATGTCGCGACCAAGGCGTTCTTTGGAACTAAAATGACAAAAGGATCCTCTGTACAAGAGCACGGGGTTAAAATGCTTACCCTGGTGGAAAAGCTCGAGGACCTAAAGGCAGGTCTCGATAATGAAACGTACATAGATGTGATCCTTCAGTCACTCCCACCCTCCTTTGACCAATTTATCGTCAACTACAACATGAACGCACTTGAGAAGGGTATTCATGAGTTGATCAATATGTTGGTGCAATACAAGGCAACGACTAAGAAGTCCACGCCTTCGGTATTGTTTGGAGGTGCTTCGACTTCTAACACGAAAGGCAAGGGTGCCGGACGTTGGAAGAAGAAGAAAGGAAAGGGAAAGGCCGTCAAAGCAGCTACGAACACTAAGAGTGTTCCCATTGCCAAAGGAGGGAAAGGTAAAGGAAAGGGAAAGGTTGTCTCCAAGCAACAGTCGAGGGCATATGATATATGTATCAATTGCCGTGAGAAAGGGCATTGGAAGTGGGAGTAACCCCAAAACTCCTCTCCAAACGTAAAACATATAATAAACGGGAACGCTCGACTGTGGCACGCAAGGCTAGGTCACATATCCCAAGACAGGATGGAAAGATTGGTAAATTCAAGAAACCTAGAGGTAGGGGACTTGAGTAAATTACCAACTTGTGAATCTTGTCTAAGAAGGAAAATAACCCAGAAGCCCCTTGTAGGACAAAAGAGGCTTGCCACAAGTCTACTAGGTCACATATCCCAAGATAGGATGAAAAGGTTGGTAGACTCAAAGAACCCAGAGGTTAGGGACTTGAGCGATCTACCAACTTGTGAATCCTGTCTAAGAGGGAAAATGACCAAGAAGCCCTTTGTAGGACAAAGCAGGCTTGCCACAGGTCTGTTGGACTTGGTCCATACAGACGTATGTGGACCACTAAGGACGCAGGCCCGAGGTGGGTTCTCCTACTTCATAACCTTCACCGATGATCATTCACGGTATGGTTATGTTTACCTGATGAGGTACAAGTCTGAAGCTCTTGAGAGGTTTAAAGAATTCAGACTTGAAGTGGAGAACCAAACCAACTGCAAAATTAAAATCCTTCGGTCGGACCGAGGCGGTGAATACCTTAGTACGGAGTTCCTAGATTATCTAAAAGAACATGGTATAATATCAGAATGGACACCTCCAGGAACACCGTAGTTAAATGGTGTCTCTGAAAGGAGGAATCGAACCCTGTTGGACATGGTTCGGTCCATGATGAGTTTTACCAAATTGCCCTTATCGTTTTGGGGCTATGCACTAGAAACGGCGGTCAAATTATTGAATTTGGCGCCTACTAGCACATTGACCCAAACGGCATATGAGATATGGCACGGCAAGCCTGCATCCTACAACTACTTGAAAGTGTGGGGTAGCCCCGCATACGTCAAGAGGTTAGTGGGAGATAAGTTAGAATCCAGGTCTAGCTTATGCAGGTTCGTTGGATACCCTAAAGAAACTGCGGGTTTATTACTTTTATGACCCCTTGGAACAAAAGGTGTTTGTTTCAAGAAATGCAGTATTCTTGGAGCAAGGCTTCCCGGAGGATATCCAACCTGATGAGCTGATCCTTGAGGAATCAAGTGATGGAATCCAGCCATCAGAAGAAGCCGCGGAACCCTCACTTAGAGGATTCAGGATAGACAGCCGAAGGGCTGACCAACCTCGAGAAGTCCAACATGCTAGGCATGAAGGACAGCCTCAGGAATAGCCAGCCCGGGTTCCTGAATCACCGGCTCCGATACAGTCAGCGCCCACAGTCACCACTGACGTTCCCGTTCTCCGTAGGTCCACTAGAGAGTCCAGACCTCCAATGAGATATGGCTTTCTAGGTGCGACCGATCTTTTGGATAACGATCCTAAGACTTATGGAGAAGCGATGTCTGACATCGACTCCGGGAAATGGCTTGAGGCCATGAAAGCCGAAATGGACTCCATGAGCGAGAACCAAGTTTGGAGTCTTGTAGATCCACCGAAAGGTGTTAAGCCAGTGGGCTGTAAGTGGGTCTACAAGCGCAAACTTGGCGTTGATGGAGAAGTCACAACCTTTAAGGCTAGGCTTGTAGCTAAGGGATACACTCAACAACCCGGGGTCGATTTTGAGGATACCTACTCGCCTGTAGCCATGGCTAAGTCCATTCAGATTTTGCTCGCCATAGCAGCATGGTATGACTATGAGATATGGCAGATGGACGTGAAAACGGCCTTCCTCAACGGTTTCGTTGAAGAAGAGATCTATATGGATCAGCTGCAGGGTTTCACGGTCACTGGAGAAGAACAGAAAGTCTGACGCCTCCAGAAGTCCATCTATGGCCTCAAACAAGCCTCCCGAAGTTGGAACATTCGATTTGATGAAGTAATACGGGGTTATGACTTCATCAAAAATGAATCCGACCCTTGTGTATACAAGAAGGTCAGTGGGAGCTCAATAGTGTTCCTAGTGCTTTATGTGGATGACATTCTGCTCATTGGTAATGACGTCAGAATGTTAGGAAACACAAAAGCATGGTTGTCAACCCAGTTTTCCATGAAGGACTTGGGTGAAGCCTCCTACATCCTAGGCATCCAGATTGTCAGGGACAGATCTAAAAGGATGTTAGGACTCACCCAAAACTCGTATATGGAGAAAGTCCTAAAGAGATATCGAATGGACAACTCCAAACGAGGATTCCTTCCAATGAGGCATGGGATCAAGTTATCCAAGAAACATCCCACAGACTGATGAGGAACTTGAAAGGATGAAGGTCGTCCCCTATGCCTCCGCCGTAGGTAGCATACAATATGCGGTCCACTGCACTAGGCCTGACATTGCATACGCTTTGAGCGTAACAAGCAGATATCAGTCCTGCGCAGGAGAGGCACATTGGAATGCTGTTAAGGGCATCCTTAAGTACCTATGAAGGACTAAGGAAATGTTCCTAGTCTATGGCAATGGAGAACTAATTCTGGAAGGCTTTAGCGACGCTAGCTTCCAGTCTGATGACGATGATGCCAAGTCTCAATCGGGGTACATATTCAAACTCAATGGAGGAGTAGTAGCTTGGAAAAGTTCCAAGCAAGCAACGATTGCTGACTCCACCACAGAGGCTGAATACATAGCAGCTTCAGAAGCTGCTAAGGAAGCGGTTTGGATGAGAAACTACATCCAAGAGTTGGGTGTGGTGCCTAGCATCGCCGAGCCCGTTGTCATCTTCTGTGATAACAACGGCGCTATAGCGCAAGCAAAAGAACCGATCACATCACCGTTCCAAACATATTCTTAGACGCTCCATCTTCTTAGAGAAATGGTAGGAAGAGGTGACGTCCGGATGGACCGAGTCAACTCGGCAGACAACACAGCAGACCCGCTGACAAAGCCTATGTCGCAGAGCGCTCATACGCAACATCTTGAGTAGATGGGGATTAAGCATATGGGCAATTGGCTTTAAAGGTCAAGTGGGAGATTGTTAGAATAGGTGACCATGTAAGCCAATTTTGGCAGGAATATGTAACCTATGTCTAGACAATTCTTTGGTATTTGATAAAAACATTTATGAATAAAGAAGTGAAAATTCATATGGCAATACTTTGTTTACGTTCACTTATCTGCATTTACATTTTTGTTCACTACGCAAACAAAGCCCACGGACTGAGTAACGTTTTCGGGGACTGGGACTACGCTTGGAGGTAGGTCCATGAAATAAGTCTCACCGAATCAGTCCGGAAATCTCCAAGTCAAGGAATCCCGAAAATGGGTACCGGGATTCCCTTTGAGACTTGCACTAAGCATCTGCTGTCGTATTTCATCGACGGGTGACGAAGGTCGTCTAAGCAGTGTTAGTGGGTCAGCGTGCTAGGAAGCAGCTGACTGAGGTGACTCGCGGGAACCGTCTTACGGAGGACCTTGAGTATGGTCAGCAAGGTATGACGTGTATTCCCGGTTCCAACGGTACAGGCCAAGTCCTTTGACTTGAGGAACTGCTGAGTTTACCTGTGCATCAGGTCTGTATCTTAGATATGGTGAGAGATTGCCAAAATACTCTTGAGTAGTCATAAGTCATGTCTAGTGCAGCTCGGGTGTACAAAGTGACAGTAGTTTCCAAGAAAGGATCTGTCTCCTGTCAAAAGCTGTTGACAGTTGAGTGTCATATATGCTCTGTGTCTTGTCCCTGAAATCTGTGGCCACAGTGACTGAACAGAAGGGAAAAGGTTTCCCTTGCGGCGTTTAGTGAGGACAGACCGACACTTAGGTCCAAAATGGGTACCTGCATTTTCCGTGCCCTAGACCCTAAGTGATGAGACCGAAGATAGAAGGACAAGTGTACTGTTAGAGCCTAAATGTTCATCCCCGAATATTTCACCTAGTCTCTAGTGCCATGGACCGTTGCTAGATGACCACCCATGGTAACGGACGGATTCTAGGAATCCGACCAAGTCTAGCTGAATGGTGAACCTAAAGAGTCATACACTATCCACACACACTTAGTATTTAATTTAGAATTAGGAGTAAAGGAATGATTAAATTAGATTTAATCGGGTCCCATATTTTCTTGGAGAAATTAATTCCTTTTATTTGATAAAGGGAATTAAATTAAAATAGGATTTATTAAAAGGGTTGATTTAATGGGCTTAGAATAAATAATAATATTTATTTATAATATTATATTTATTCTTTTAGCCTTTTGGAATATTTAATAGGATTTAAATATTCCATTAAATTAAAATCAACGGTTGAGATGGAAAGGGGAGATGGAAGGCTAGGATTCGTTTGACTAGGTCAAACACTAGTTTGACTAGGACTTTGACTAGGTCAAAATCCTAGTCAAATTAGGTTACTTAGAGTTTGAGTTTAAAGAGGATTAAACTCTTCCTCTATATAAACCTCTAGCTTCCAACATTTGTGAGATTGATGATTCTTGAAAAACACACACAAGACACACACTCTCTCCTCCCCTCTCTCGTCCGCCCCTCTCTCTCTCTCTCACCAAGAAAATATTATTTTCTTGTTCTTTTGTTCTTGGAACAATTGAACAAAGGAAGATCGATCCTGTTAATTCATAACGCGTGGTTGATCTATCCTCTCCAATATAATACTTGTTCGTTGTTAGCACGACGTACAAGAATACGTGGGTGGATCGTGTGTCACGATTTGGAGGATCTCAAGAACGAGGTCTTGGTGCAAAACGGGGAACAACGCGAGTAGCAGTTGAAGACGAAAACGACAACGGGTAGGTCTCGTTTAAGATTTTCGTCCCTCTTGATTTTTAACTCTATGGCCTCCATGATTTCTTTAATTGTTTTATGATCATGAGATACACCGAACGCCCGAGAACCTCAAGTGCACACCCCTTGAGCGTGTTCTTTAAATTAAAAGCATGCCTTTTATTTTAATATGTTTATTTTTACCGCGCTTCCGCATTCGCGCAATTCCCGGGATGATCCACCGGATTTCTTTCAACTACAACATGAACGGACTTGAGAAGTCTATTCATGAGTTGATCAACATGCTGGTCCAATACGAGGCAACGACCCACAAGTCGGCACCGGCGGTATTGATAGGAGAGGCTTTGACCTCCAAGGCGAATGGCAAGAGGGCCGGACGCTGGAAGAGGAAGAAGGGCAAAGGGAAGACGGTTGTGGCCCCTGCTCACGCTCCGGGCGTCCCTGTTGCTCCGGTTGGCCCGAGCAAAGGGAAAGGGAAGGCCCGTGGTTCTCAGCGGTCCAAGGCAAATGATGTCTGCATGCATTGCCAAGGGAAAGGGCATTGGAAGAGGGAGTGCCCACAACTCCTCTCTAACCCAGGTGTGTTTGTGGTTGAAGTTAATATGATTACTAATTCTGCTTCATGGGTATTGGATACCTGGTGTGGTGCTCACATCTGCAGTGATCTGCAGGCACTGCAAAGAAGTAGAAGGCTAACCAAGGATGAGATGATCCTGAGGCTAGGCGATGGCAAGGCCGTTGCTGCGGAGGCCGTAGGATTACTAGAGTTAGCCATTAGTAGTCATGTTAGGATTGTTGTGAACGACTGTTTCTATGTACCTAGCATGATTAAAAACATTGTTTCCATCCCGGTCCTTGATAAGGAGGGATATGAATTTACCATCAATAAAAACAGTTTTTTCATTATCAAAAGATGGTATTTCTCATTTTCTTGGTACATTGGTCAACGGTCTGTACATACTTCAATAGTCTAATTGGATTATGGCTGCAGAACACAACGAAAACGTGATGATCATAATAACGCACAGATATGGCATGCGAGGTTAGGTCATATCTCTAAAGATAGGATAAGAAGGTTGGTGGACTCAAAGAGTCTAGAAATAGATGATTTGGACAACCTACCGACCTGCGAATCCTGTCTAAAGGGAAAGATGACCAAGAAACCCTTTGTTGGACAAAGTACGATAGCCAGTGGTCTGTTGGATTTGATCCATACAGATGTCTGTGGTCCACTAAATACTCAGGCTAGAGGTGGGTACTCGTACTTCATAACCTTTACCGATGATCACTCACGGTATAGTTATGTTTACCTGATGAGGTACAAGTCTGAAGCCTTTGGAAGCTTTAAAGAATACAGACTTGAAGTAGAGAACCAAACCGGTCGAAAGATCAAAGCCCTTCGGTCAGACCGAGGTGGAGAGTATTTGAGTGGTGAGTTTACTGATTATCTAAAAGAGAATGGGATTCTCTCTCAGTGGACCCCTCCTGGAACACCGCAGCTTAATGGTGTGTCTGAAAGGAGGAATCGGACCTTGTTGGACATGGTCCGATCCATGATGAGTTTTACCGAACTACCCTTTCCTTCTGGGGATACGCTCTTGAGACGGCGGCCAAAGTTTTGAACTTGGCACCATCTAAAAGGGTATCCCAGACGCCATATGAGATATGGCATGGCAAGCCTGCCTCCTACAAATACTTGAAAGTGTGGGGTTGCCCCGCATATGTCAAGAGATTAGTGGGAGATAAACTGGACTCGAGGTCTAGTTTATGCAGGTTCATCGGCTATCCGAAAGAAACTGCGGGGTATTATTTCTATGATCCCTCCGAGCAAAAGGTTTTTGTCTCGCGAAACGCAGTGTTCTTGGAAAAAGGTTTTCCATCGTATAGTCGACGCGATGAGGTGCTCCTTGAGGAATCAAGTAAGGAACCCCAAGAGGCGACAGTGACATCTGAGCCTGAAGTTCCCACTGATATTGTTCCAGTCCTCCGTAGGTCGGCCAAAGTATCCCATGCACCTGATAAGTATGGATTTCTGGGCCTGACCAGTCAGTTGGATAATGATCCAAAGACGTACGGAGAAGCGATGTCGGACATCGATTCGGACAAGTGGCTTGAGGCCATGAAATCCGAGATGGACTCGATGGGTACAAACAAGGTTTGGACCCTAGCAGATCCACCAAAAGGGGTTAAACCCGAAGCTGGAACATACGTTTTGATGAAGTCATACGGGGATATGATTTCATCAAGAACGAGTCCGATCCTTGTGTATACAAGAAGATCAGTTGGAGCTCAGTTGCGTTTTTGGTGCTTTACGTGGATGACATCTTGCTCATTGGGAATGATGCTAAGATGTTGGGTACCACTAAAGCTTGGTTGTCAACGCAATTCTCCATGAAGGATATGGGCGAGGCATCCTACATCCTTGGCATCAAGATCTACAGGGATAGATCTAGAAGGATGTTAGGAATGGCCCAGTCCTCGTACATTGAGAAAGCCTTGAAGAGATTCAAGATGGAGAACTCAAAACGAGGATTCCTTCCTATGAGGCATGGAATTAAGATATCCAAGAAGCAGTCTCCTAAGACTGATGAGAAGCTTAAAAGGATGTTGGACATCCCCTATGCTTCAGCTGTAGGCAGCATACAGTATGCTGTTCAGTGCACTAGACCTGATGTGGCTTTCGCTTTGAGCGTAACTAGCCGATATCACTGGAGTGCAGTCAAGACTATCCAAAAGTACCTGAAAAGGACTAAGTACATGTTCTTGATCTACGGCGGTGGAGGGTTGATACTGGAAGGCTATAGCGACGCTAGCTTCCAGTCGAATGACGATGATGCCAAGTCTCAGTATGGTTTTGTATTTAGACTAAATGGTGGCGTGGTTACTTGGAAGAGTTCCAAATAGGCTACCACGACGGACTCCACCATAGAGTTTTGAATACATAGCGCCTTCGGAAGCTGCTAAGGAGTGGTTTGGTTGATGAGCTACATCCAAGGGTTGGATGTAGTACTAGCATTGCTAAGCCTGTAATTATCTTTCATGATAACAACGGGGCGATAGCGCTAGCAAAGGAACCAAGATCTCATCACGATCCAAGCATATTCTTAGACGCTACCATCTACGTAGAGAGATGGATAGCAGGACTGACGTTCGGTTGGACTGAGTCAGCTCCGCAGAAAAACATAGCAGATCCACTTGCTAAGCCCATGTCACAAGTTGCCCATACTCACCATCTGAATAAGAGGTTCGAGGTCAATGGGTGATTGGCTTTAGGTCAAGTGGGAGATTGTTGGAATAGGTGACCAGAAAGCCAATAGGTTTGGCAATTTGTAACCTATCCGACAACTTGATGTGAATGTAATATTATTATGTGATGAATAAGATGAGTGTTCGTCACCAATGGTACCTTCTTTGTTGCGCTCATCTTACATTTGTTAAAATGGTGTTTAACTTATATCGTAACAAAGCCCACAGACCATGGACAACAACTCGTGCAGTTGGGCCACGCATTGGATGGTGGTCATGAAATCAACTGATTAAGAGTTGGGTCTGAAACGTTCCAAGTCGAGGACCTCGAGACAGGCCATCGAGAGTCCTATTGAGACTTGCGTCAAGAGTCGTGTTCATTGGATGAGTGCCGTGTTTCATCGGCGACAGGCGTGGGACGCCTACACGATCTTGATGGGTTGGTCGACTGGGGTCGAGCCGACTGGACTGACTCGCGGGGATCATCATATGGAAGCCTTGGAGGCTTGGTCGGTATGATTGATTTTCCCCGGTTCCGATAGTACGGGAGTAATCCTCAGACTTGAGGGATCATGGCAGTCGCGTGCACAGGACGGCTGTATCTTGGATCTGGCAATAGGTAATCATTCTGTAAGATGATTATCACAAGCCTTGTCCAGTGCAGTCGGAATGTGTAGCGAGGACGGTGGATTCCAAGAAGAGGATCCGTCCCCTGTCAGTATGTGACAGAGGTATCTCCTATGCACTCGGAGACATGTTCATGCTGTTTGAAGCTGTGGCCACAATGGTTGGTCGAACAGGGAATGGTTTCCTGTGTCGATGCAATGAAGCATACGTAGTCTCGAGTATTAAGCATAGATGCCTAGTCAAGGATGGGAACCGACGCCCAATTCCATACCCTAGACTAAGGCCGGGAGACGGTAGACGGAAGGATCGTACCCGTACGGAATCGGCGCCTAAATGTTCACGCCAATTCACCTAGTCTCTAGTGCCATGGACCGTTGCTAGACGGCCACCCATGTAACGGGCCCTTGTGGGACACGGGCCCAAGTCTAGCTAAGGGTGAGCCTAAAGGGTCACACACAAATCACCGAGGAGGTTGAGAGATCGACTTGGAGTCAATCTCGAAGGATAAAATAAGTAATTGGATTACTTAAGGGAAAGTCCATTGGATGGACGGGCCGATATTGTATCGGGCTTTCATTTAATCGGCAAATTGGATTTTTGATTAAATATGGAAAGTTGAGATGTTGAGACGTTGGATCTTTTAATTGGATTAAAAGATCAACGGGAATAATTTAAGTGGACATTAAATTGGATTTAATATTGGGTTCGTCGTAATTGGATTACGATAAAACCCGGTTCGTTAAATTATACCCGAGAGGAGAAATAATTCCTAATTTGGAATAGGAAGAAGTTGGACTTCTTCCCTTAATTAAACATAGCCGACATGCTCCCTTGGAGGAAGCAAAATCAGCCATGTTGCATGCTAGGTGGTAAGTTGACTTGTCTCTTTTGGAAAGAGACAAATCAACTCCAATCAAGCTCTTCCCTTTTGGTATGATTTGATCATACCATAAATTTTGGTAGGCTTGATTGAAGAATTGATGGTGATTGATTGGAATGAATCTAGACATCCTTGGATGAACCTAGACACATTCCAATAATCACATTAATTATGTATATATATTAGAATATACAACACCTGGCATAAGTGATTCATTATTCATCTTTTTCTAGGAAAAAGAGAAGACAAAAATCCTCTTCTCTCTCTCAAAATTTCGTGCTCCCTCCCTCTCTTACACTTGTGTTCTTCACTTGATTTTGAATCAAGAAGAAGAACAAAGTAAGTTTAAGAGAACACTAATTCATAGTGTTCTTCTCTTAAATTGATTCCTTCCTAAACCCGTTCTTTTCTAACAAGAAGAACGTGTGTTTCTTCCGGTGTGGTGTGGATCACCTTTGGAGATCCATACGTTTGGATTTCGTGAGCATTCCGGAGAAGGAACAACGCAAGTAGCCGGGAGCATACGCTAAACAATCAAAGGTAACGGTTTATTACGCTTTGATTGATTTGATTTATATATCTATGCCCTATGTGTTTAAATATATGTTTTAATATTTACACATCCTACATCGAACGCCCGGTTGAGCACCCAAGGGTACACCCCTTGGGATTCGCGTATTTTGAATTTGATTTAAATTTACGCACATTTCTCGCTTTTCTCGCTTCCGCTCGCGCTCCCGGGCGGATCCGCTTGTCCTTCAGGCATGCCACGTAATGTGCTCGGCAGTCGCTTCCGAAGCACACAACCTCTGCAACCGTAGGGTAAGCGGCAGGAACCTAAGAACGGCATACGGGGCCTTCTTGCGGTTAGGATTTCTCTCCCTGGTCGGCTTGTACCTAGCTTCTCCACGAAACTTGCAGTAGTCCAGATCAATGTTGTCCTTTCAGTATAGCATGCATCCGTTTTTACACCTATTAATCTTCTCAACATGTAAATGTAAGTCTCTTATCAATTTCTTCGTACTGTAGTAAGCAGGGGGAAAGTGTGATCATGGGGCATTATTTGATTAGTTCACTAGTATAGTCGATCATATGTTCGCCCCTCGACTTTGATATCAACCAAAGTAGCAACCGAACCCCACAATGGTTGGCCAGCAGCCTACACTACATCAAAAAATATGATCTGACAACCTATACACATAATCATACCCCCCTCCGCCCCACTGCCGTTATGAACTAGGCACAGAATCAGAAGGACAAGCGCTTGTGAAATCATCATGCACATCTCTCTGATTATAAGAAGACCAAAAAGTTGCGCCTAATCCATCTGTGCCGCATCACCCAGTGCATACTACCCTCCTCCTCAACTGTTGGGATTTGCTGCTGCTGCTGCACAGGGACGCAGTCAAAGCATCAAAGTACTCCAACACCCTTTCATCATCATGGGAAGTCCAATTATAATATTTCAGCAGAAATCCTTTCATACACAAGTCGAAAATTACCTCATCCGGTGTTTTGAACCTTTTGTTATTGCACTTCCGACACGAACACTTAATCTTCTCGCCTTCCATATATGCACGCTGAGACTTCGCCCATTCAATAAATATAGTAACACCATCCTCAAATCCGGCATCACATCCAACCGGTCCCTATCATACATCCATCTTCTCAATTGTCTTTACATATTGAGTTGTACACAAACATATATATATATATATATATATATAATGACACACATAATATTGACAAAAGTAACTAAGCAGAAAATAATATATATACAACCAGTAACATAAGTGCATTTTAAATTGACCATAAACAGTTTCACATTGTTACCTAAACAAAACAGCTTTAAAGATCAATGAAAATTAAATAGAGATTGGTTATATTTTCATTTATATGTATAAGAATGCAAGAGAGAGTGAGAAGAAATGAAATGAAGGGAACATATATATAAGAAAATTTTGGAACGGACATTGGAATGGTAATTAGAACTCCGTAACTAGCCATTGCACCAACATTAGGAATGGCTCTAGGAGCGGCAACAGAAACGCGAATATAGCCATTGAAATTTAGCCGTTATAGTGTATTTGGAATGGGTAATGTAATACAGAATCTCATACCTACACACACTATTCCAAATCGTAACATCAGTTGGAACGCCCACTGGGATACAAAAATAACCGTTGTAATCTAACTGTTGTTTTGCTATTCGAACGGTTATTGTAATACAAAGTTTCCTATCTATGGTGTTCGTCGCAAATTGGCACTCACTTAGGAACGATTCGTGCAACAAAAAATAAATTCGACAAGTACCATAATTAGGAACAGTAAATGTATTACAACGTTTCATTAGGACACAAACCGTCTCATTTTGTACTTCTTTTTCGAAAGGTCTTTTCCATGTTCCCTTTTGTACCGATTGTTAGGCCGCGGTTTGAGAACTGTTTGCGTTTTACATCCACAAACCATTCCAACCAACACAGATGTGTTCCAAATTATGATACAAATTGTTTTGGTTCTCGGTTTGGAATGGTTGTTGGATTACTAGTTGTAACACAACTTTTAACTCGACGGCTGTAACGGTTATGCCGTTCCTATACATTCTAATTATCACAACAAAATGTGACGTGAGAAATGGGTTCCTGTTCCTCAAGAGTACCTGTTGAAAGATTATGGATCGTCCCGGGAAATAGCGCGAATGCGGAAGTGCGGTATAAATTTAATTAACGAAATTTAAACATGTTTTTACGAAAAATAAAGAACATTTTCAAGGGGTGTTCCCTTGAAGTTCCCAGGAATTTGGTGTATCTTATGAATTAAAAGCATACAAGAATCATGAACGCCATAGGATTAAAAAATAAAAGAGGGACGAAAAGTAAATCGAGACCTACCGATTGTCGTTTTCGTCTTCTAACCGGTACTCGCGTTGTTCCCCGATTTGCACCAAATCTCGTATATGAGACTCTCCAAATTGTGACACACAATCCACCCACGTATCTTGCACGTCGTGCTAGCGAATCAACAAGTATTTTGGAGAGGATGGATCAATCGCACGTTATTAGGTTAACGGGATTAATCCTCCTATGTTCAATTGTTCCAAGAACAAAAGAACAAGAAAAATAATTTTCTTGGAGAGAAAAGAGAGAGAGGGCGGACGAGATTAGGAGAGGGAGAGGAAGTGTGTATGTGTGTGTGTGTGTGTTTCAAGATTCATCATCCTTCCAAAGGTGAAAGGCTAGGAGTATTTATAGAGTAGGAGTTTAATCCTCTTCAAACTTCAACTCTAGAAGACTAATTTGACTAGGATTTTGACCTAGTCAAAGTCCTAGTCAAATTAATCCTAGCCATCCATCTCTCCTTTTAATCTCAACCATTAATTTAATTTAATGGAATAATTTAAAACCTATTTAAATATTCCAAAGGGCAATAAATAAATATAAATATTTATTCTAAGCCCAGTAAATTAATTTTCTAATAAATCTAATTTATTAGATTAATTCCTTTTATCTAGTAAAAGGAATTAAATCTTTCCAAGAAAATCAAGGACCAGATTAAATCCAATTTAATCATTCCATTTCTCCAAATATTTAATTCTAAATTAAATGCTTAATGTGTGTGGATTGTATGTGACTCTTTAGGTTCACCATTCACTTAGACTTGGTCGGATTCCTAGAATCCGCCCGTTACAATGGGTGGCCATCTAGCAACGGTCCATGGCACTAGAGACTAGGTGAATATTCGGGGATGAACATTTAGGCTCTAACAGTACACTTGTCCTTCCGTCTACGGTCTCACCACTTAGGGTCTAGGGCACGGAAAAATGCAGGTACCCATTTTGGACCTAAGTGTCGGTCTGTCCTTACGAAACGCCGCAAGGGAAACCTTCCCTTCTGTTCAGTTACTGTGGCCACAGATTTTAGGGACAAGACATAGAGCACATGTGAGACTCAACTGTCAATGCCTTTTGACAGGAGACAGATCCTTTCTTGGAAACTGTTGTCACTCTATACACCGGATGTGCACTAGACATGGCATCTTGGCAATCTCTCACCACATCTAAGATACAGCCCTGATATACAGGTAAACTCAACAGTTCCTCAAGTGAAAGGACTTAACCTGTACTGTTGGAACCGGGAGCACACGTTATACCTAGCCGACCCTACTCAAGGTCCTCTGTAAGACGGTTCCCGCGAGTCACCTCAGTCAGCTGCTCCCTAGCAGGCTAACGCACTAACACTGCTTAGCGACCTTCGTCACCCGTCGATGAAACACGACAGCAGATGCTTAGTGCAAGTCACAAGGGGAATCTCAGTACCCATTTTTGAAATTCCTTGACTTGTTGATTTTCGGACTGATTCGGAGGGACTGATTTCATGGACTTACCTCCAAGCGTAGTCCCAGTCCCTGAAATACGTTTTCAGTCCGTGGGCTTTGTTTGCGTAGTGAACAGATATGTATAAAGCAGATAAAGTGAACACAAATAAAGTAATGCCAAATGAATTTCACTTCTTTATTCATTAATAATATATCAAATCCTTGAAATTGTCTAGACATAGGTTACATTTCACCTTCCAAGATTGGCTACATGGTCACCTATTCTAAAAAATCTCCCACTTGACCTTAAAGCCAATCGCCCATATGTCTAATCCCCATCTTCTCAAGATGTTACGTATGAGCGCTCTGCGGCATAGGCTTTGTCAGCGGATCTGTTGTGTTGTCTGCTGAGTTGACTCGGTCCATCCGAACGTCACCTCTTCCGACCATTTCTCTTAGAAGATGGTAGCGTCTAATAATGTGTTTGGAACGGTGATGAGATCTCGGTTCCTTTGCTTACGATATTGCACCGTTGTTATCACAAAAGATGACAATGGGCTCGGTGATGCTAGGCACCACACCCAACTCTTGGATGTAGTTTCTCATCCAAACCGTTTCCTTGGCAGCTTCCGAAGCTGCTATGTATTCGGCCTCAGTGGTGGAGTCAGCAGTGATTGCTTGCTTGGAACTTTTCCAAGCCACTGCTCCTCCATTGAGCCTGAATACATAACATTGAGACTTGGTATCATCGTCATCAGACTGGAAGCTAGCATCACTAAAGCCTTCCAGGATCAGTTCTCCATTGCCACAAACTAAGAACATTTCCTTAGTCAACCTTAGGTACTTAAGGATGCCCTTAACAGCATTCCAATGTGCCTCTCCTGCACAAGACTAATATCTGCTTGTCACGCTCAAAGCGTAAGCAATGTCAGGCCTAGTGCAGTGGACCGCATATCGGATGCTACCTACGGCAGAAGCATATGGGATGACTTTCATCCTTTCAAGTTCCTCATCAGTCTGCGGGGACTGTTTCTTGGATAACTTGATCCCATGGCACATGGGAAGGAATCCTCGTTTGGAGTTGTCCATCCGATATCTCTTTAGGACTTTCTCCATATACGAGTTTTGGGTGAGCCCTAACATCCTTTTAGATCTGTCCCTGACAATCTGGATGCCTAGGATGTAGGAGGCTTCACCCAAGTCCTTCATGGAAAACTGGGTTGATGAACATGCTTTTGTGTCACCCAACATTCTAACATCATTACCTATGAGTAGAATGTCATCCACATAAAGCACTAGGAACACTATAGAGCTCCCACTAACTTTCTTGTATACACAAGGGTCAGATTCATTTTTGATGAAGTCATATCCCCGTATCACTTCATCAAAGCAAATGTTCCAACTTCGGGATACTTGTTTGAGGCCATAGATGGACTTCTGGAGATGACAGACCTTCTGTTCTTCTCCAGTGACTGTGAAACCCTTCGGCTGATCCATATAGATCTCTTCCTCAACGAAAACCATTGAGGAAGGCCGTTTTCACGTCCGTCTGCCATATCTTATAGTCATACCATGCTGCTATGACGAGCAGGACCCGAATGGATTTAGCCATGGCTACCGGCGAGTAGGTGTCCTCAAATTCGACCCCGGGTTGTTGAGTGTACCCTTTAGCTACAACCCTAGCCTTAAAAGTTGTGACTTCTCCATCAACGCCAAGTTTGCCCTTGTAGACCCACTTACAGCCAACTGGCTTAACACCTTTCGGTGGATCTACAAGTCTCCAGACTTGGTTCTCGCTCATGGAGTCCATTTCGATTTTCATGGCCTCAAGCCATTTCCCGGAGTCCATGTCAGACATTGCTTCTTCGTATGTCTTAGGATCGTTATCCAAAAGACCGGTCGTATTTAGAAAGCCATATCTCATTGGAGGTCTGGACTCTCTAGGTGACCTACGGAGAACGGGAACGTCAGTGGTAACTGTGGGTGCTGACTGTATAGGAGCTGGCGGTTCAGGTACCAAGGTTGGCTGTTCCTCAGGCTGTCATTCATGCCTAGCATGTTGGACTTCTCGAGGTCGGTCAGCCCTCCGGGTGTCTATCCTGAATCCTCTAAGGGAGGAATCCGTAGCTTCCTGTGATGACTGGTTTCCATTACTTGATTCCTCAAGGATCAGTTCATCAGGTTGGATATCCTCTGGAAAGCCTTGTTCCAAGAACACTGCATTCCTTGAAACAAATACCTTTTGTTCCAAGGGGTCATAAAAGTAATAACCCACAGTTTCTTTAGGGTATCCAACGAACTTGCATAAGCTAGACCTGGATTCTAGCTTATCTCCCAATAACCTCTTGACGTATGCGGGGCTACCCCACACTTTCAAGTAGTTGTAGGACGCAGGCTTGTCGTGCCATATCTCATATGGCGTTTCGGTCAATACACTAGTTGGCGCCAAATTTAGCAACTTGGCGTCGTTTCCAATACGTAGCCCCAAAAGGACAAGGGCAATTTGGTAAAACTCATCATGGATCGAACCATGTCCAACAGGGTTCGATTCCTCCTTTCAGAGACACCATTCAATTGTGGTGTCCCGGGAGGTGTCCATTCTGATATTATACCATTTTCTTTTAGATAATTAAGGAACTCGGTACTAAGGTATTCTCCGCCTCGGTCTGACTGTAGGACTTTAATTTTGCAGTTGGTTTGGTTCTCCACTTCAAGTCAGAATTCTTTAAACCTCTCAAGAGCTTCAGACTTATACCTCATCAGGTAAACATAACCATACCGTGAATGATCATCGGTAACGGTTATGAAGTAGGAGAACCCACCTCGGGCCTGCGTCGTTAGTGGTCCACATACGTCTGTATGGACCAAGTCCAACAGACCTGTTGCAAGCCTGCTTTGTCCTACAATGGGCTTCTTGGTCATTTTCCCCCTTAAACAGGATTCACAGGTTGGTAGCTCATTCAAGTCCCCTACCTCTAGGTTCTTTGAGTCTACCAATCTTTTCATCCTGTCTTGGGATACGTGACCTAGCCTAGCGTGCCACAGTCGTACGTTCCCGTTATTATCTAGTTTACGGTTGTATTGAGCGTTTAGAACAAAGTTCGTTTGTTACAAGATATAGAGCCCATTGTCAAGTGTACCAAGTAGATGAGCATTCCACACCTTATAAAATAAAAGCAATTTTTATTGATCATAAACTCATAACCACTATTGTCTAACAATGGAATGGAAATAATATTTTTAATCATACTGGGTACATAATAAACTTGCTCTAATTCTATGCTGATATGATCACTAACTACTAGAGTGGCGGATCCTACTGCTTTTGCCGAGATGGCCTTGCCATTCCAAGCTTCAGGATCATATCCCCGCTACCCAGTTTTCTGCTTCTTTTCAGCACCTACAAATCATTGCAAATGTGAGCTCCACAGCCGGTATCTAATACCCAAGAGGCAGAATTAGTGACCATATTGACCTCAATCACAAATATACCTTGGTTCGAGAAGAGTTTGGGGCACTCCCTCTTCCAATGCCCTTTCTCACGGCAATTGATACATATGTCATATTCCCTCGACTGTTGCTTGGAGAAAACCTTTCCCTTTCCTTTGCCTTTCCCCTCTTTGGCAATGGGAACACTCTTAGTGTTCGTAGCTGCTTTGACGGCTTGTCCCTTCCCTTTCTTCTTTTTTCCAACGTCCGGCACCCTTGCCTTTCGTTTTGGAAGTTCAAGCACCTCCAAACAATACCGAAGGCGTGGACTTTTTGGTCGTTGCCTCGTATTGCACCAACATATTGATCAACTCATGAATGCCCTTCTCAAGTGCGTTCAGGTTGTGGTTGACAATAAATTGGTCGAAGGAGGGTCGGAGTGACTGAAGGATCACATCTATGTACGTTTCATTGTCGAGGCCTGCCCTTAGGTCCTCGAGCTTTTCCACCAGGGTAAGCATTTTAACCCCGTGCTGTTGTACAGAGAATCCTTCTGTCATTTTAGTTCCAAAGAACGCCTTGGTCCCGACATACCTAGTATGCTAGTCCAAGACTGCATAACAATCCTTAAGGCGAGCCATAATGGAAGGGACGTCGTCTAGCCTTTCATATTACTTCTGAATCTCATTCGTCATCGAAGCAAGTATGACGCTACGGACCTTCCGGTTATCCTTATGCCAAGTCTCGAACGTCACGCGTTCTTCTGGCGTGGATCCTTCCGGTAAGGTCCTAGGGAGAGGCTCGTCCATGACGTAGCCTTGGTACTCGTAATCCAGGACTATCCTGAGATTGCGCAACCAGTCGTTGTAATTGGTTCCATTGAATTTGTTGGTCTCAAAAATGGTTGATAAAGGGTTCTTAGATATTTTAAATCTACATTTGAAAAAATAGAGTTCGCGATCAGTACGGATTCGACTAGCTCGAACGTGGGAAACGAATGCTTGAATGTGAACAAGTGATAGTACGGAAAAGCAGCAGTCTACTGATTGGATTACCGTCTTCCCTTCCTCGTTTCCGTTTCCTGAGCGATGCTCCCCGGCACATACATGATAAGGCAAAAAGACAGAAAAGAACAGAACTCGTGGAAAGCATAGTAAGAGTAACCATTTCGACTAGCATGAAAGTAGATCTATTACGACCAGCGCGGTTGTTCCTATTTCATTTTCTTTAAAGGCACCACCTCTACCTTACGTACGAGACTCCCCCTTCCTCATTTGAAAGGGAATGGCTAGCATAAATGAAAGGATTGGTGGAGGTTCTCAATCCGTCGATTGACTCTGCCAAGCAATTGCTTATTTATATAAAATCTTGTATATTATGATGCTCCGGT